>CM076578.1:167368009-167986952 GCA_034641835.2 Pinus albicaulis | reverse complement strand
TTGTTTAAGATTATTTTTTGTATAAATAAACCCTCAAAGAGAGTGTTGAGGGTGGATTCTATTACTCTGCTGTAACATTGAGATTTTCGGAATAAAAGCATTTTGGAGAAATTTTTCGTGGCTTACTGGATGACGATTTAAAGCACTGGACTTGTTGCAGGATTCATGTGTTGGACTACAGTTCAATAAGTTTTTCTACCCTTTGTATGAAATTCTATATTAGTTTATAATATCATCATATCCATTTCTGAATAATTTACATAAAGGATTGAATCAGAATTTGCTTAATTGTACTCTGATTTCAAATGTGGTTGTTCTTAATGTTTTCTTCTAAATTAGTTATAAGCCTGAATTCTTAAATGCTCTTGCTTTGCTAATTTAAACATTGTTGATTACTATAATAAAGAATTCTTCATTGCTCTTTGTTTGTAGTCATCTCATTTCTTTCTTTTTGAACATGGTGAAAGATTCTTAACTGCCTTTCATCCCTTCAAATCATCCCATCCACTTTAAATTTTAAGGATTGTTCTCTGTCTAGCTACCTTGCCCTGTAAAGCCATCTTGTGTGTAGAATAGAAATCCAGTAAAGCCATCCTTTGACTCCATAGCCCAATGGACTGAAAACCCTCAACCTTGCCCTTAGTTCTTGTTTGTTTGTAAATTATGCTTTAAGTCAGCCTAGATTGTTGGCTAACATAGTGTAAGATTGTTTAAGATTATTTTGTGTATAAATAAACCCTCAAAGAGAGTGTTGAGGGTGGATTCTATTACTCTGTTGTAACATTGAGATTTTCGGAATAAAAGCATTTTGGAGAAATTTATTCGTGGCTTACTGGATGACGATTTGAAGCACTGGACTTGTTGCAGGATTCATGTGTTGGACTACAGTTCAATAAGTTTTTCTACCTTTTGTCTGAAATACTATATTAGTTTATAATACCATCATATCCATTTCTGAATAATTTACATAAAGGATTGAAACAGAATTTGCTTAACTATACTCTGTTTTCAAATGTGATTATTCTTAATGTTTTCTTCTAAATTAGTTATAAGCATGAATTCTTAAATGCTCCTGCTTTGCTAATTTAAACATTATTGATTACTATAATAAAGAATCCTTCATTGCTCTTTGTTTGTAGTCATTTCACTTCTTTCTTTTGAACATGGTGAAAGATTCTTAGCTACCTTTCATCCCTTCAAGATCATCCCATCCACTTTAAATTTTAAGGATTGTTCTCTGTCTAGCTATCTTGCCCTGTAATACCATCTTGTGTTTAGAATAGAAATCCAGTAAAGCCATCCTTTGACTCCATAGCCCAATGGACTGAAAGCCCTCAACCTTGCCCTTAGTTTGTGGATTCCACCATTTTCCCCAAAACAAACTCTTGAATCTATAACTAGCCTAAAACCTTCCAAGAACAAAGATAAATCATAAAGAGAGAGCCCTCTCTGGATGCAGATTGGCTAGATTCTGCATCTAAAAGGTTGGTTTGTGGTTACCTCGGGTATAATTTCCTCTTACACAACAAGGCTTTGAGTGATATGGTGCCATATACTTGTCCTGCCATGTGTTTCACCGATTTTTTTGGTACCAAAGAGGACGGGACTTGGCGCATGTGCATATATTTCCGTGCACTAAATAAAATCACGATAAATAATCACTATTCACTGCCACAAATTGATGATTTTCTTGATCAGTTAAGGTATGAAAATTATTTCAGTAAGATATACTTAAGAAGTGGTTATCATCAAGTTAGAATAGCTGAGGAGGACATTTGGAAAACTGCATTTAAAACTAGACAAGGATTGTTTAAGTGGCTAGTTATGCCATTCGGTCTAACAAATCCTCCAGATAATTTCATGAGAGTTATGAATTATGTTCTAAGACCATTTCTAGATGAATTCGTCATTGTTTACTTAGGTGATATTTTGATATTCAAAAAATAAATAAATGAACATGTCATGCATGTGAACAAGGTACTTGATGTCTTGAAAAAAGAGCAGTTATTTTTAAAGATGTCGAAGTGTGAGTTTGGCAAGACTTCTTTAGTGTATTTGGGACACATTGTTGGAGGAGGTGAGTTGAAGATATACCCTTCCAAACTATAGGTCATTCTCAGTTTTCCCAAGCCCAATACAGTTCCAGAGGGAAGAATCTTTCTTGGGGCAGCACAGTATTGGAGGAAATTCATCGCCAATGTTTCTTCCATTGCAGCTCTGTTACATGTAGTGACAAGTGTCAAGAGAGTCTTTCATTGGGTATATATTTAGAAAAAAGCATTTGATGCTTTAAAACAAAAGATCAATTCAACACCGGTATTGGCTCTTTTGTATATTAGACAACCATTTGAGATCTAAACAGACATAAGTGATTATGCCATGGGAGCAGTTCTCATGCAACATGGTAAACCTATTTCATTTCATTCTGAAATTTTTAATGGAGTTGTGACCAACTATCCCACCTATGACAAAGAGTTATATGCATTGGTACAAAGTGTAAAGAAATGGAAGCATTATTTTATGGGGAAAGAGACCATTATACATACCGTCCATCAACCATTGCAGTACTTACAATCAAAGTCAAAGTTGCAGCAATCAAGACATTTCAGATGGATGGGATTTCTACAAAAATTTTATTTGGTTATAAGGTATAAAAATGGAATCTACAATAAGGTAGCTGTGGTAGCTGAACAATGATAGATCAACAGCGTTGTCACTATGGAGGATATATCCTTATTTGAGATTCCAGTTGTTGGTGGATTACTCCAAGGATATTTTTACATGCATGATACTTTATGACCAGTTATTAGATGAGGGATATTTATTAAGAGATGGGATCATCTACTATCAGACTAAGATCTTATTATCTAGAGCATCCAAGATCAAGGAGAAGTTACTACATGCAGCACATGAAGATTTTCTCTTCATCCAAATTTATTCCATGAGAGCATCAGCATATTAGGAGATGCATGGATCATTTGGAGATGGAGGAGAGACATAACTCTTTGATAGAGTTATCACAACCACCTCTTTCCTCTTTGGGAATGAGAGGGGATCCATCTATGAGCCACTCCATTAGTGTGATCAAAGTATATGGTAAGGATCATGTTTTTGTGCATAATGATTTACTAGATGAATATTTGCATTCCTTTACCATACATGTGCAGGCCATTGCTCCAATTGGGGGCACTCTTCCTTATAAACTTCATGGTCAACTTGGGGCCATAAATAGTGTTGAGCATGGCCACTCCCTAGGAGGATTTAGGGAGATGACATATCATTCAGGGTGTACTCCATTGGCACCAAACATTACTCACCTTCTCAAAGCATGTGAGAAGACTATGGCAGCAAAAAAGTGGTGGGGAAACCACTTATTGTATCATGTTCTAAGGCAGTCAGGAGACATATTGCGCTTGTTCCACCTGTGGGACTATGATCCTCCTCTAGTATTACATATGGAAGCTTATGTAACCTTGGTTATGATCCCATACATTGATGATGTAATTATAATTATTGTGGGAATGATTGGAGGAAATAGGCAAAGATTGAATGTGCCCATTTGGAGTGAGATTCTCCATGTTTCTTATGCTTCATGCTTTAGGGAGAACATTGGGCAAACCATGATTTATACATTGGACATTTTGTTTCCTTATGAGGTGAGTCATTGGAATCTCATGAGTACTTGGGAGGATCATTTCATGGATGGATTGATTGGGAGACACTTGGTTCATGAGGAGAGCTTATCACATGGAGGTGTCGCCAAGGAAGGAGGAGAAGATTTGCAACACTCACCATTACAGTCGCTTGAGGACAAGCAACATTTGGGAGGGGAGGACTGTAATATTCCCAGTTATCTTTAAGCTAGTTGGAATATTAAATTTTGTTTTTTATTCTTATTTAGAAGAATAAGAGGGTATGCAGACCCAAAAATCTCCTTAGTAGGAATAAAATCACTCCTAATGTGAATGGAGATCATCTTAGTAGCTTGATTAAGCACCCTTGTGTGTGTGTAATATCCCAAAATGGGAATAGCATCAATACAAGACATAATAATGTAGAACACAACAAATCTGAACATGAAATAAGAGGGATCAATATGCAGCCATAATTTTATTAAGATATCAGCAAAAATATACAAAAATATCTTGAGGTTCAAGCCACTCAAGCAATAAGAACAAGCCTCCAATGATTAGAACAATCAGCACATGAGTTGCTGCAACTGTATAGAATGCCGGAGAGCAGTGAAAACACTAAATATATCAGTGTAGTTGCTACTATAAAAATACATAAATTAAATATGGTTGATAGAAACAAAATAAATGCCTAGAAAATAATATTTTGGCTCTAATACATGATTTCTAGCTAACCCAGAAAAGATTGCTAGAAATTCCAAGAAACATACAATGTGACAAATAACCATGGGGTTGAGAGGTAATTGCAAATTGGAAATGAATAGAATGATGCTATGACATATCTAAAATGATTATTTCCTCCTCCAATTGTATTTCTAAATAGAAGGCTAATCCTCTACTCAGAAATAGGCCCTCCTGATGAGCTCAATGAACCCTCCCAGCAACTGCCTCCAAAAATAATGCAGTTATGTTTTGTGACTACGCTATGAGGGATGGTATATATTTTGCCTGATGCCAAAGATGTAAAAATATGCCCAGGATCCATCCTTGTTGATCCTCCAATGGATATTTTACCTCTCCACTGAAAAACAAGCCCAAAAATGACTCTATGTGATCCTCCTTTGCTGCACCCTGCAACACAACCCAGCTCTAAACAAAAAAATCGTTGTAGCTTAAGAAGGTATCTTGGAAAGAATGCTGGAATGAGGAAATTCAGCCCAACGAACCTCTTTTTCCCTAAGGATTATGAATTTATTCCTGATCAAGAACACCCTTGTGCTAAACAGCACAGCAATCCTGCTAAACAGAAAAGGAATGCAAAGTCTAAACAGACCAATATCAAATGATAATCTCAAAAAATGAATAAACATTTCTACCATCCCCTCCATATATAGTGTGTGAGCCTTCTCACATGGGTTCCCATTCATACTTTCCACTAAGCTCATGCAAGTTGTCCTCCACTAAAACTACATTTTCTCATCATGAATGCCACTCCTCCATGACAACGTTGTTGACTTGGTCAAAGTTGATCTATTAAACATGTATTCCCTCCAGTTCACACCCAAAGGTGCTTAAACCAGCTAATTATTCTTCCTCCTTCCACATTAGGAGTGTTATTATTCCTTCCAAAGAGGTTTATGGGCCTCCCTACCCACTTATTCACCTACCTAGTGATAAAACAAACTATAATATTCCATTTAGCTGAAGGCTAAATTTTTGGAATATTACAGTCCTCCCCTCCAAAATATTTCTTGTCCTCAAGCAACTATAAAGGTGGAGAAAAATTCCTCCCTTCCTCCCCTTGTGGCCTCCTCATCAATAGTCCCCACCACTACTCAAAATAATCTACAATAAATCTTCCCTCCAATGGTTCCTCCCAAGTATGCAACACCAAATGGCTCACATCATGAGAAAGTGGAAGGTGTGAGTGGAAACCCTCTTGCTTTACAATGGCCTCCTCAAGGTAGGAGTGATGAACAACATAGGGGATATCATTCCTAAATAGAGACTCCCATACCCATGCTATCATACAAATGAAATGAGCCATTCTAGGTAGCTCATCAAAGAAACCCTCAACCCCCGGTTTATGCAATGTATTGAGGTTGCATGGAGAGATTAAATTTTTCCACCCAAGTTGTTTCTCTCTCCATTTATGGTATGTATGGGGCTTTTGCTGATCTTGGGATGAAATATTATGGCCTCAAAGAATGACCCAAGTCACCCCACCAAACAAAACATCCATGCAGTGCCTCTCCCAAGAACTCAAGTTCTCCAAATGGCTCTTCCCACATGAAGAAAAGAGATGTAGTGTAGCAATAATGGTTTTCCCATGGTCTCTCCTAAAAAATGTAGTATATGAAGTATGGAGAATCATACTCCCAATGGGCACCTTCAACTCTTGTGCCACTCTCCCAACAAAGCTTCTCATAAACATAAGAACATCATCAATATCTAGAAGAAAAAACCAATGAAAACAAGTTGCCACATGACAACTGGGAGGTGGATCGTAGTTCCACATATGGAACCAGCACAGTTTATCCCTTACCTACCTCAAAACAAAGAACAAAAAGTGTCTTTTCAGCCACTTGTTTGCTGCCACAATCATCCTACAAGATAGGATCATAAAAGTAACATGTGGTGCCAATGGTGCACACCAAGAATCATGTGGCCTCCCCCACAAACCACCAATAGCATGGCCAACATCAATGCTGAAAATGGCCTCAAGTACATCAATATACCATATACAAGAAGGATTAATCCTCCTTGGTTCAACATGCTGCTCACAAAAAGTAAAGAAGTACAAATCATCATGCAAAAATGTACATCCTCTACTATGTACCTTAGTCATTGAGCTGAAATGGCTCAACTGTAAGTTCTCCCTCACCTTCAATGAGTAGGGAAGTGGTTGTGACAACCTCTCTATCATCATCTAGGATATGCATCTCTCCATATGCTGATATACATCCTGTTGGATGCCCTCCCAAGTGAACTCCTCCATCAAGGAATGATATGCATCAAAGTGCATGGAAAGAAAGTCCACATGTGCTGCATGTAGCAGCTTCTCCTTGAACTCAGAAGCTCTAGTCAAGAAGACTCCCCGATAAGAATATATGACCTCATCATCCACCATGTATCTATCATCTCCCTCTAGGTCATCAAGAATCATGCAGGCACCAAGATCCTTGGAGTACTCTACCAAAAGTTGAGACCTCCAATATGGATCAACCCTCCTAAGAGACAACGCTGAAGATCTAAAAGGTGAAGCTCCCCACATGTTTTTGTCTTCTCTTTTGACATCCATCATGCCAAATTCATCCTCCAAAGTGTTGCCATGCCCATCATGCAGCTTCTCATGCTCAAATAAAAGTGGCGGCCTTGGAAAGTTTGTCTCCCATGAGAAGCTACCATCCAAAAAGAAACCTCCTGGTCTTGGCCAATGGAAGCATGAGTGGCCTCCATCTACTCCAATATATGGAGGATTCCTTCCTCAAGGGAAGTATCCTCTGTCTCTCCACATCCATGGAGTGGTCTCCTTGCACCATGGTGATTCCATCCTCCATCACTGCAACAACTTCTATCAGCGTAGAATATGTAGTGAGAGTGGGTAATTCTGAAAATGGGAGAATGTCCCCCTCCTCCTTGAGTCTATCCTAGACTCTCTATGTTGTACTAGATCCCTCCAAAGTATCCACCCCTCCGAGATCTAAGAGTAGTGACCCAAATGGCAAGATGTCTCTCACCAACTCTAGATCTGGTGGCCTCCCAGGTGGAATTCCCCCATGTAGTGAGATATCAAAATATGAAATGCACTGTATATATGAGTGGACTGGTTTGTCCCTCCTTTCATTGTGTGATACAGTCTCCTCCTTTTGTGCAGAAACCTCCTGAAATAGATAAGGGTGAATTCTCATCATCCCTTGATGTTGATCCTTCCTTCCTTCTCCTTCCATCTGCCAAGATTCACAATCCACAATAACTGATATATGTTGCTCCAGAATTGTGCTTCGGTTCCCACATGTTGGATCATTTGGAACTCCTTGAAAAGATACAAGGGCTCCTCTAATGGAAGCAATGGCTCCCTTCCCATCTCCATGTGGTGATGGATCTTCTCCTAATGGTACAAAATTGTTAGCTCTTTTCTTCTCATCCTCTTCATCAATATGTGAAAATTCCTCATCATCAATGAGTGACCCTAGATCTTGGTCTTCCCGTGAAGGAGGAATCTCCATGTCTTCATCTATAGAAGAGAGCTCTTCAAGAAGTGGGGATCTTTCCCTTGGCAAGGTTTTATGCGAGTTTTTATCCCCTTTAAGGTGCAGCGCTGCTACTCTAATGGCCTCCTTTTCTGAAACTTGGTGTAGCTGGAAATAGGAATCTAGCTCCTTCACCCAAGCTTTGGCTGTGCACTTTGTTGATCCATCAAAGTTAGATAGAAAGATTCTACCTCTCTTGCTTCTATTATGGTTTTTGGATCTTCTGTCTTCCTTGAGTTGTAAAAACCTTTGGAATTCCAAGTGCTTTTTGAATATCCATGATTGAGACTCATACTCTTGAAGATAGTCACTCAAGGTCTCCTCCCTTGGTGCATATTCTTCCTCCATCCTTCTTGCAGTGAATGTGGGAAATAAACTGCGCTATGGATCTGTATGTGTGGCTGAATTTCCACACCCATAATGTGAATATATATAGGGCTTTCTTCACTTTCAAATCCTCTTGGAATTTTTCTACACCTCGCCCCTTTCATCTCCTTGAGATCTTCCTTGAGATTTTTCACAGTTTGGAAAAGAAGCTGGGAGATGCTCTCTTCCTTCATTTCTCCAAATAATGAAGCAATGCCTTTGTTTCTTCCATAAAAATTCTCTTTTATGTGAGAATATTATCCTCCTAATGGCATAATTTCTTGAATGCACATGTTGAGCCAAGATTATGCTCTGATACCACTGTAATATCCCAAAATGGGAATAGCAGTAATACAAGACATAATAATGTAAAACACAACAAATTTGAACATGAAATAAGAGGGATAAATATGCCGCCATCATTTTATTAAGATATCAGCAACAATATACAAAAATATCTTGAGGGTCAAGCCACTCAAGCAATAAGAACAAGCCTCCAATGATTAGAACAATCAACACATGAGTTGCTGCAACTGTATAGAATGTCGGAGAGCAGTGACAATGCTAACTATATCAGTGTAATTGTTGTTGTAAACATAAATAAATGAAATATGGCTGATAGAAAAAAAATAAATTCCCATAAAATAATATGTGGGCTCTAATACATGATTTCTAGCAAACCCAGATTGCTAGAAATACCAAGAAATATACAATGTGACAAATAACACTAGGGTTGAGATGTCACTACAAACTGGAACTGAATAGAATAAGGCTATTATAGATCTGAAATGATGATTTCCTCCTCCAATGGTATTTCCAAATAGAAGGCTGATCCATCTACTCAGAAATAGGCCCTCTTGATGAGCTCAATGAACCCTCCCAGCAACTACCTCCAAAAATAACACAGTTCTGGTTTGTGACTGCGTTGTGAGGGATGATAAATGTTTGGTCTGATGCAAAAATGTAAAAATATGCATAGGATCCCTCCTCACTAATCCTCCAATGGATAGGCTACCTCTCCACTAAAAAACAAGCCCAAAAATGGCTCTATGTGATCCCCCTTTACTGCACCCTGCAACACAACCTAGCTCTAAAATGAAATTGCGTTGTAGCTTAAGGAAGTAGCTTGGCTAGAATGTCGAAATGAGGAAATTCAGCACAAAGAAACTCTCCTTCCCTGAGGATGAGGTAGGGATTCCTGATCAGGAACACCCTTGTGCTAAACAGCACAACAACCCTGCTAAACAACAAAGGAATGCAAAGTCTAAACAAACCAATATCAAATGATAAAATCAAAACATGAATACAAATGGCTTCCATCCCGTCCATATGTAGTGTGTGAGCCTTCTCACATTAGGTCCCATCCATACTTTCCACTAAGATCATGCAATTTTTCCTCCACTAAAACTACGTTGTCTCATCATGAATGCCACTCCTCCATGATAGCGTTGTTGACTTGGTCAAAGTTTACCTATTCAACATGTATTCCCTCTGACGTTTAGAGCAATGTCCAACAATATCCCCCCCAACGTGAGTCAGGTGTGTTTCGAACTCGAGACCTGTCACTCTGATACCACTTGTTGGAATCACAATTGTTGTTAGACCAAAACCCATAGGCGTTAGTCTCCGCTACAATCGCCAGAGTTAAGATCCACGAGAGGCAATTAGTCCATGTCGCGAAACACACGAGGAGCGTTGAAACCAATGTCCGACAAACAACACTGGTATGGAAGGAGTGGCATTCATTGAGGAACAACGCAGTTTTGGAGGGAGACTCCATGCATGGAAGTAGTGACTTTAATGAGTAGGACACAAGGTGAGGAAGCTCACCAAGCATATAAGGAAGGGAAAAGCATCCATAGAAGGCATGATTTGATAATTATTTTTTCTATGGTTTGTATGACTTGTTGCTCTCTTCAGTTGTTTAGCGGAGACTGCAGTGATGTTTAGCACAAGGGTGTTCCCTAGCGGGAATCCCACCCTCATCCTTGGGGGACTTCAAGTGCACACTCAGAAGAATTATTTTGGCTACATTTCCACATTCTGACATCATTCCAAGCTCCATCATTATTCTACAATGAATTTTCTACCGAAGGTTGTGCTATGTTCCAAGGTGCAACAGTGGAGGTTTGATTTGGGTGTATTCTAAGCTAGTTTTCAATGGAGGAAGGGTTCCTTCCATTGAGAGGCCAGTAAAGAAGCCACTTGGGCATTATAGCTATATTTGGCACCAGGCCAAGATGTTTTTACCCCATACAGTGCAGTTTCAATCTTGATATGCGTTAATATTTTAGGGAAGAGTTGCAAGGGCGGTTGTAGTGCATGATTTTGGGAGTGATTTCTTCAGTCGAGGGTTCAGCCTTTCATCCAGAGGATCTATTGGAGGAGAGCTACTTATTTCTACATCAGCTTCTGCCATATCTTCTCAGTTATTTTTTTGTAGCAAACCTTCATCCCTAGGGTTGTAGCTCACATTTTTGTATTTTCTGGAAAACCTCTTGGGTTGTCATGGAAAGGTGATATAATGCCTAGATATTTATGTATAGTACCTTCTGAGGCATATATCATTATCTTTACATCATTGTGTTATCTCCTACTGTAACTATGCTCATTATGATTGTGTTGTAGCATCTCTCTGGCATTTTGGTCTATTAGCAGCACCTCACTTGGAGAGTGTTTATTCATTGGAGGTATTTTTGCTCCTATTGTAGGATTTGTGCCTCAATATTATGTTTATTTCTGCTAACTTGTTGAATAAAAAGGCTTCATATTTGTCTCATATGTTTATGCATTGATTTACACTGCTACTTTCCATTTTTATGTTCCTCTTGTGGAGACAATCGCTGATGTATAGAGATGGTAAAGAGAATAGAAATCTACCGTGTTAGATAATCAATAAGTGAAAAAACACACACTTACCATGTAGTGAGTAGGTTGATAATAATATCCATGAATGAGCCCTCCATAGTGGTATGACATAGCATGAAAAGGAATGAACCATGTGTTGCATGCAAAACATTCTTCTTATTCATGGAGATCCAAGTCCAGAAGATCATATCATGGTAATAGACGTGCTCCATCTGACCACTTCATCACCCTCATCTCTTACTTGTCCCATCAAGTGCATCATATGTGAAGATCCTCAGAGCCTACCCATCAACAACCCCAAAGCTCCCCACAGCGAAACAAGCAGCTCGTAGCTTTGTAATAAGAGCTCTTTGTCATCTCATAGCTCTATCCCTTGACATGCCAAATGTCAAAGTCATCCACCATAATGCTCGCATATATATGGGATATTCACTTCCATGGAAGTACCTCCTAATTGCCCAAAGGCTAATGAGTAACTCCTTTGCACCACGGGCAGTGCCATCACCTACTCCTACAACATTATGCAAAGCATGGGAGAAACACCAGTCCAGAACCTCCCAAGTTATTCCAAAGCAACAGCAACTCTTTGTTGCAGCACACACACCATCACCGATATAAACTATGGAAGCGACAACATGATGGTTGGACATGAAAGACATCGTATCTACCCGCACACCCAAACTCAACCTGTCTTTGCCATATGATGCTAGTGCTTGCTGAAAGTCCTCAACCGCCTACATACTCTTTGAAATAGAATGTGTTACACACGATGACCAAACTCTCTTCAAGAGTAGCCATATGCATCTCTTCCACACAGTTTGCCTGGTAATCATATATCTACACAGTGGCCAAGGCCTCTTGCTCATCGTCATCACCCATCCAACCAATTGTGAGTGTCTCACTGTCGTGCTAAAAATTGGTATTCTCTCAATCTAGAATACCATCCCTCCCAAATCAATTTCTACCTGTCATTTCATGGGACGTGAAATGCAATCTCCCAGAGATCTCCAAATGAAGACCACTCGCCAGTGACCAAATTGAGCATAAGGATCCAAATGAGATGTAGGTAAAAAAATTCTCATTAAGATGTGAAGTGCTCATCAAAGAATGTGCACCATAATAATGTAATTTGTCATCCATCATGAGATTTCCTCCCATCAATCATCTCCGCCTATCCCACCTGCTACACAAGTGTGTTGGTCATCAAAAATGTCTCAATATTAGTTGGCCCCCCAACCCACGAAACAATCGCCGCTCAATGACAGTGTTGTTGATCTCCATGATGCGCATCACGTTGTCTCAAGATCAAGCTCAATGATGAACTGCATATGCTCCTCGCATTATATTGTTTAGGACACTCACCTATCATCCACCAATCTACACTCCAACCCCAATAGTTGTGTGAAACTCAACAACCGAATAACTAGGATGGTTGTTTAATCTCCTCCTCGAACCAAAATCAAGGCTCCTCCATCGTGACAGGTTCCGCCTGCTTCCAAATCAGTGATGTACTTTGACCCTAGGTCATGCAATGGTACATTCCCACAGACTCCTCCACATGATGTGCCTGAAATAATGAAAATTGGGAAGCCTTGTGCAAGACACTCGTGTAAAGATTGGGAACATCTTGTGCCACTACAAGGGTTCCACTCCTTTCGATGTGATGACTTCCAACTACTGATGAAGATGGGCACGCTCTTTTATGTGGTTGCATCGGTCTTTGCATAAGTCTCCTCCCTCCTCATGCATCTCCAGAATAGTGCATGGGACTCTAAATGTCAAGAGATCAAGACCACTTTGCAAAGTGTGCACTGGCGTCTCTGATGCAAGTGCTCTGCGACAAGTGGTGGTGAAGTGCCTCTTCTCCTCTGATTTCTTCTTGTCAAACCCTCTTGATCAACCTTTGCCGTATGCAGTCTCGCATATGCAGTCACTCTGCATGAGTTCAAATGGTTGAACCACCGAAATGTTTGCTTCACCCTCAAGGTGAAGCATTGCAATCACAACAACTTCTTTCTCTACCGCTCATATGTAGCGGGGAAAAATGCATCCAACTTCATTCCAGCTCAGTTTATGTGCAAAAGTGGATGACAATCAAATGCAGAAAAATAGAAAACTATTGCTGCAAGGTCTTCTTTCTTATTTGAGCTAAAATGAATTGTGCGAGATCTAGATTCTCCTTGAAAAGCCCTGTGTTTCTGAGATTTGCATTTACTGTATACTTGCACTCAGAATCTCGTGATCTGCGTGTCCTCATCTTGTCATGCCTTTTGTCTTCTTCTTCAAGCAGCGCATAGTATGTTTCTTTAGGGAGCTCTGTGAAATACCGGATCTCTGCAATGCATTTGATAGGCAGTACCATGGACCTTCCTCAACTCTTTTAAAACCATCTAGAGGATACTCATTGCATCTCCTCCTCTTTTAATATGTTGACACATCCTTGGAGGATGTTCTTCATAGATCTAAAAGGAAGTGATGAGAAAAGCTCATTCCCTCCCATCATTTGGATATCTTATTCCTCTTATATTCATATTGGATGAAACTCACACAGCGAGCAAATATTGTGCTTCGATACCATTGTAATATTCAAAAATAGATAGAAAGGCCGAATATAGAACATATTTAGCATTTCCAAATAAAATCAAAACGGAACATAGCGACTAAAATCTTGAAAATGATGGAAATATGCTTTCGCAGCTAGAAATTACATTAATATATTATAATATATGAGTCAGACAACTATGACCATATCATGTATATAAAAACAAATGAAATTACACGAGTGCTCCAAAAGGAATGCACTGCAAGCCACAAGATGGAAACTCAAAATACATTAAAGGAAACCAAGCACCTGGAAATGTTGTGATCAAGCACACTCTTGCTACTTTACCGCAGGAAACCCGTTGCCTACGCGACTACTCACGTCGCTGAAATTGTTGCTGATCCGATATGATAAATATAATGGCACTCCTCCAATAGATGCTCAAAGTGAAGGGCAGATCCCCATCACTAGAAAATCAACTCTCCCAAATGGTGTGCCAAACCACCCCGCAACTCCTCCATAGAAATAGCCTTGCATTTGGAAGTAAACTACACCACAGAGACTCGAAAATAAGGTTGGCATGATGCCAAGATCTGAAAATGGGCTCAAATCCCTCCAATATTGTCCTCCCAATGCAAGTAAAGAAACCTCCTCCACTCGAAAAGGAGCAATGAAATGGCCTAGATCTCCGCTTGACATGAAGCTTTGAAAATACAGCGAAACCCTAAACAGGATGCTCGTACCTTTGTAATTGAAAGAAGAAGCTTGGCCTTAAGCCAAATAGTGGAAAATGTAGATAGAATCCTCTAAGAGCTACCAAATGGAAGAGAGGTGGAATTCCCAATCAAAGGAACACCACAAAGAGCTAAGCAACCACTCCTATCTCTCAAAGCTTAAACAACAAGAGAAAGATATATGTCTAAACATACCATATATTCGAGAAATATCATATACATCAACAAACCACTAATGTTTGCCATCCCCTTCAGCACAAGTCAAGATCTTGCAAACCCCTAAAGCCACATCCAGCCAGTAATACTCACTTTGCACACAAAGCATCTCCATCTAGCGCACCGTACTTCATCGATGGTCACTCCTCCATGGCAGCCGCTACAGATTTCGTCGAGAGGTTATCCCATCTCAAGAGTGAGTCTAGCCCCTTTTCACAACAAGGAGCCTAAATGCGCATCGCAAATATTTGTCTCTTTGACATTTGGCATTGATTTATTCATTATTAAGGAGAACATGGACCTCCTTTTTCCCTCTTTATTCTTTAAACAAAACGTAGAAAAACAAAAATGAATATTCCAATTAGCTCATGAGTAATTGGGAATATTACAGATTTCCTCCTTTCCCAAATGTCGCGCGGCCCTCAAGCAGCGACAAAGGTCGTGTCTCCAACTCTTCTCCTCCCTCATTGGTGACACCAACATGTGATAAGCTTCCCAAATAAGCCAAGTGTTCACCAATCACATCCCTCCCATGAATTGCTCCTCTGAAAGTTCTCAAGCTGAGGATGTAAATAATCCATCCCATAAGGAGACAATAGCTCAAATGAAACAAATATGGTTTGCCCAATGCTCCCTCTCGAAACACGAATCATAGGCCACATAGAGAATCTCCATCCCATAGGGCACATACATACACTCCCATCCTCCCTCCACTTACATTCCCATAAAAATTACAGGTACATCATCAATGTATGGGACCAAAATTACATACATACAAAGTGAACTTGTGCATATGGAGGTGGGTCATAATCCCACATGTGGAACCAAATGAGAAGGCATCTCCTAAAGTCGCATCGCGATCATGATGTGGTAAGTGGTTTCGCACAGTTTACTTGTTTTCCAAGTCATCTCTACTAGGAAGCTGGAAAGTGTGAGATATATTTGGTGCCTTAGAGATGCACCGTCATGATCATATCCCTTAGTCCTCCAAAGGAGTGGCCATGTTCGAGAAATTTTTGTGGCCCAAAGTTGGCCATGAGAAGTTTATAGGTATGGTACTCCTTCTTGGAGCTATGGCCTGCATAAACATGGTAAAAGAATGCATATGTTCAGGTCAGAATAAAACAAGCAGTTAGATAAGCATGTCTTTCACCAAAGTTCACTCCTCAAAGCAAATGAGGAGTGGTGCCCAGATCTCACCTTCTTTCTCACAACAAGAAAGAGATGGTTGAAATAACTCTTTTATAGAGTCATGTTGTTGTCCCAACTCCACAAGGTTCATCTGCATATTTGGAAAATGTTGATGTAGTTCCTCCTTTAAAGCCCTTCCAAGTGTAGCTTTTCATGAGCTCTTTGTAGTAACTTCTCCTTGAGCTTGGAGGCTTTAGATAAGAAGATCCTACCATGATAGTAGATGACTCCTTTCTTGGACCAAATAGCCTCCAACATGTATCTGGTCATCAAGTATCATGCATGTGTGAAGGAGTCCTTGGAAATAATCCACCAACAGTGGGATCCTCCAGCATGCATCAATCTCCCATAGTGACAATGCTGATGATCTCATCAACAGAAATGTTTGTCATATGGCTCGTCTCTCCCTCTCGACATCTCTCCCATGCCAAAGGTATATGTTGGAAGGTTTATATTCCAGCCTTGGCTACCCTCCTTACATATGCTTGCATGCTCCGATGAAGATGTATTGAGGCCTTTCTGACAGGTTAGTCTCATGAGGAGGCTGTCATCTATCTAATACCTCCTTGGTTTAATCAAAAGTATGCATGTGTGGCCACCCTCTTCTACAATGTGTGGAATATTTCTCTCTAAGTGAGATCATCTTTCGAGTAGCCATAGCCAAGGAATGGTCTCCTTTCATGATGATGTCCACCCTCCAAACGCATCATTTACTCCTCGGCCACCAGATGTGAGATGAGAGAGTGGATAATGGTGCTGAGTGGAAGAATATCTCCCTCCTCCTTGAGCTAACCCATGCCCTCCCGCTGATGTATTTTGGTCTTCTAATGCTCTGCACCTTTCGGATCTATGAAAGGAGCATCTAGATGCCAGAGACATATTTCACCAAATCTGAATCAACGATGGTGCTCCTGGTGGGTTTTCCGAGAAGATAATGATGTTCCCATGAATCCTCCCTCATGTGCATAATGAGATGGGATCATCATATCTCTACTTCCACCGCACAAATTCATCATTTTTTCTTGTGCCTTAAGTTTCATGATAATTGGGCATCACTCTTAAGGATGAAAGAGTGCTTCTAGTTGGACAAATTTCCCCATCCTCACCTCCACATGCGTGGATCATCTCCTACCATGCTGAGCGTTGACGATCCCTCCTTTGTTCTTCTTCTTCCTCCCCTCATCATCCGAGGAAGACCTCCATGCAATGTGCTTTTCTGAAGCCGCACATCTATGTCCAAAGAGCCCATGATTCTTGGAAAGTGAAGTAAATATTCCTTCTTTCTGCCAGAATCTATCCGGACTGTCATCAACATCAAAATGTATTTTGACTCTCCTTAGAAAGGAGCAGCCTTTTTCTTCTTTTCCCTTTCGATCGAAAATAGGGCTTGTCAAATGAGAAATGCTGCCTTTGCTTTTGGCAAGGCATCTTGAAAGGTCTCTGGCCCTTTTCAATAGCATCATGTAGAGTAATGGGCTCGGTAAAGCTTAACCAACCCATGAAGAAGTTCATTTAACCCATCAATGAACATGTACACCCTTCTTGCTCGCGAGCACAAATTAGGAACCATAACAAAAAGTCTTAAAGAAATTCAAAGATGTAAGTTTATGCATTGCGAGTTATTTCAACTTTCTGCAAAGGCCCATGAATGGTGGCTACACGTGATCTCTTCTATAAAATCTTTCCACCGGTACTTCTATTGAACTACTGAATAAGAAGTCACATTGGCATGTGACCCAATAGCAGGACAAAACCATGGAAATCACAGTGTCATGTGCTTCACCTTCAAGGTGTAGCCTTCGCACCAATCTCAATGGCACTCTGGCTCTAGAACCCTTGTTCAACCAGTAGATGTCCAGTTTTTCTTCACTCCCAAAGACTGGCCAGGCAACGCTCTGGATGACCCATCAAAATTGGGTAAAAAGGAGTATGGCCATAGTGTGGTGTCGATCATGATTTTGAAAATGAATCTGCCACCTCTATGATGATGCCTTGGCATTCTATTGTCCTTTGTTTGAAAAACTCCCAGAAAATCGAGTGATATTTGAATCTCTACCTTTTAGAGACTCATATTCTTCAAAATAGTCTTCAAGCGATGCATGCTATTGAAACTCTTTCTCATTTCCTGCATGCCCAAAAATGTAGGCATGGTAGAGCATTGGGAAACTTGTGGTGATGCACTAGAGGATCATTCCGGTGGTGAGACATGCCAAGAGGCCTTTCTCCATGATGAAATGCTTTTGATTCCTTGAGTCTGTCCATTCCTAATCTCCTCGATCTCTCTAGCAATGTCTCTTCATGGCTCTAAGAAGGATCTTAGGGAACTCCTTCTCTTCATCTTCACCTCCGGTCATAAAGGGGCTTCACCCTTGTCTTCATTATCACGCATAATCAAAATTTTCGTGCCTCCTCTATTTTTTGATATGCCTCTCTTTTCTTTTGTTAGTAAGAGGCTCTCCTTCTTTTACGTAAGACATATTGGCTTTAGAATGCAATGCCAGCTGTTAGCCAAAGATGATGCTCGATGCCACTTTGTAATATTCCCAAATGGGAAAAGTAGCAATATAAATGCAGAAGATGTTGGAATAATAACGTAGATAATCATTTTAACAGTAAGATGCCAATCATGGAGGACATTTCACATGTAATTGTGCAAACGAGCAAAATATGTGTAAGATATGGCACATAAGATGCATAACAAGAAAATCAAAGTCTCCAATGAAGAAAATCCACTCAATATGAGTTCGTCGAAACTGAATGTAAAAAGTCGGAAAACCCATACAATGTTATTTTTATTTCTCCTCGCAACAACATTTCGATTATACATCAGATCTAGAGCTGATATTTTCTCCAAGAATTTATATCTGTATCAGTATCCATGAGACTACGCAAGCAAGCTCCTCCTATAGAGACCTCAAGGGTTTTCACACTTAGTACACAATATGTAGATCCGAGATCTAAGGTCGTAGATCTACTGAAAAATACAGACTTTGCAAAGTGTGGCCCACAATCCGATATGATCAATATAATAGCTCTCCTCCAATAGATCCTCAGAAGTGAAGGGAAGATCGTCACTAGAGAAATCAACTCTCCAGATGGTGTGCCAAACCTGACCGCAACTCCTCCTATAGAAATAACTTGTCGGATCTAGAAGTAAACCGCGCGATAGGGATCAAGAAATAAGGAGTTGGCCCGATGCCAAGATGCTGAAAATGAGCTCAAAGCCCTCTCAATATTTTTCCACTCCCAATGGAGTGAAAACTCTTCCACCGAAAAGGAGAAATGAAATGGCCTATATCTAGAGACCTGATCTCCACTCTGTTGGCAGCACAGCAAACAACCAAACCCTCAATAGGATCTATGCTGTGGAAGCTGAAATACCTGAAAGCTCGGGCCTTAAGCCGGATGGCGATAATGTAGTGCAAGACTCCTCTAAGAGCTACTCAATGGAAGAGGTGGGTAGGCGTAGGTGTTGGAAGTTGATCTAAGCAAATTTATCCATCATCGCATTCCATTAGGGGGAATTTTGAGGGTCTAAAATAGGCCTCCTAAGAAAAATGTACAGCGAAAATACACTTTATAAGCAGAACCAATAGGATTCAAGATGATGATGTCAACCATGGGGGGATAATTCACCAATTTTTAAAGACCAAAAGGGTAAAATTTTTTAAAAATTAATAAAATACAAAACCTACTTTTTCAACTCGTATTTTCAACTTATCTCCCAATGCTTTTTCTCCAAATTTCCCGATTGGGAGTACTTTTTCGGATGCATGAGTGCAATTCCTCATCCAAAGGAGATTGCCATGTTGCATACTTTCGGTAGACCCTACTACATGAAAAATGAGAAATACATAAAAAAATGTGATTACAATCACGTTTTTCTTGTATTTCTCATTTTTCATGCAGTAGGACCCATCGAAAGTATGCAACATGGGCACCTCGATGAGGAATTAAATTTTACATCCAACGAGTATCATTTAAACTAAATTTGCTAAAGCCATTTGGGAGACAAGTTGAAAAATAAGTGAGACAGTTGCCAGTTTTTTCTATTTTTCCCTCTAAAAATTCGATGATGTCATCAAATCTTATTTGATTTTTCTTTGCGACTATTATATCCAGGAATTTCACTTAGGAGGCCCATTTTAAGACGAAAATTCGATTCTTTTGTTTCTCAAAGGGCTCCTCGAGCAATATTTTGATAGGATTTCTTGCTCCTTCATCTTTCTTTTCGTCCCCCATGGGCGGCTACCGAGGTTTGTGAGGTTGGATCTTGCCAAGGTTCGCCCAGATTGAGCCCTAACCTCCTTATACCTCGACCTCATTGGGGACATGAAAATAAGGAACGAGAAAAATCAGTACCACCTCGACATGCTAATCGATCTAGATTTATGCTCGGAAACACAAAAAAATACATATATAACCATAAATACAAAAATCAGTGGAAATAAGAACTTCGCTTCCTCTATTACGATCATATAACGCTATCGTTTACCGACATAATGGAAATAAACTAGCTTGGGCGATGGTAAAGCTTATTCGAGAAGAGATGTGGAGGCTACATGCCTGCGAATCCATGCGACAATGATGCTCGAAATCCTATTTATTGTTGAGAAACAATGAAAAACCATAAACATCCAAAAGCCTAGCCTGTAGGAGATGAAAGCACGAAAACCACGGACCTCGCTTTGGGTAAATTGGTGTTTCAACTTCCGAGGACTGTGTAACTTTGGCATACGATCTCACATTGTGACATGCATCATACCTCGTTAGAAAGATCTATATGAGGAGTGTAGCTTTTAAAGTATAAGAAACATTGGTGCATGGAGCCATGTTTCTCACAGGTTTCCCAAAAAGTGTTGTTTAGGACCTCAAAACGGCTCACAGGAGAGTTGAGGACCCGAAAAAATTTCTAAAAATAGTAAGTTGTGTCAAAGCTGAAAAAAATGAAAGAACTAATGGTGGGGGTTCAAATAGAATAGGTGAATGGAGACTAATATCCATGTGGCTCATTAGGGCCTCCAAACCGCTTCGAAATTTCCGGTGAACCGAAAAACGCTAAAAATAGTAAGTTGTGAAAGAAGTGAAAAGAAATTGAAATAGATGAAAGGTCCAAATGGAATATGTGGTGGCCACCAATATCCACTTGGATGATTCCTCCATCCTTAGGAAGAAATGGTCCCCATTGCATTAATATCCTCCATGAGAGGAAAATTTTGTTGAGGCTTGGTATTGGATTTGTTTAGGATGTCGTGGACCTACTGGAGGACGTCTCGGATGTGCTACACAACTTTGGTTTCCTCGCGATAGTAAATGTTTGGATTCTATCAAAGGTGGAACCACATGAGATATGGAAATATCAAAGTGGTGGTGCGCCGAGGGTCGAATCAATGGAGTGCTTGTCCGGACGCTGTAGAGGAACCTTCTCGTGGATGAGGAGAAAAATGTCTTCGTATTCATCCACGCCCTTGTCCACCGCATGGCACAGGCGAGCCCTATTTTTGAGGTTGTGGCCACAATATCTCTTATTTCCTTGTGGGACCGCGTAATGAAAATAAATTTCCACAAGCTTTGGGAAACAATCTTATTGCGTTTTTTTCCGCGTAGGTCAAAGAGATGGTAGGAGGTGGTTCTACCTCCTCGATATCCGTACAATTTATTTCTCAAAGTAATGACGACGACATGAGGCCTAAATTCATACACAACATGTCGCCTCAACAAGTATGGTTGGCCCAATAATACATCGGCCTCACCTCAAGAGGAGCAACATCACACAATACCTCATCCGTGAATGGCTTGATGTTGTGCGCAAAAGGCAGACAGCGATGGTGGACGTGGAAGACCTCTCTGAGTGAAATGCCACCGAACGCATACAATTGTGGGTGTGTTGTGGTCCGGCTGAGATCTGAGGCGCTTCTACAAGCTCTATTGAAATGAGGTTCTTTTGGCTTCTGCCATCGACAATAAAGTGCCGCGGGAGACTGCACTTCACCCCACATCTACAAATGGAAGAGGCGCTTCTCTCTCCTTTGGATCCCCGGGATCCTCCCTCTAGAGGAAACTTGGTGGTGGGAAAAAATGGCACTAGGGTTCCGCATCAATGATCTAATTCCATTTTTCATCTACCTTGTTTGGTTCTCGGCCTCAGGACCGGAACATGCATGCGATTCGGGTGCCTTGAGTTCGGCCACCAATGACCGATTTGGCCCGAAAACTCATTTGTGCCATGAGTGGGGCTATTCCAAAATTCACACCACTTCGCTGCAGTGATTATTTTTGATTTTTGGTGGTGTTTTTGAGCTGCCCACGTTTTTTCCTACTCGCCCCCTTTTTTTGTGGTTCGGGCGAGCCTTTCACTGGCTTCGGGATTCGCGGATCCAAAGTATCGGCTTCTCCTCGCTTAAATTTCTGCTCAATCTTGGTAGCATAGTGATAAGTTGTGCCAAGAGAGGAAACGTTGAGGAACTCCATTTCATCTTGAACGTGTTTGTACGCACACCGTGGTGCTTGAGCACCAAATGTTCCCTCGACAGTTTTTAATCACCCAACATATCGTGCGCAGTGGTAAGGGCACAGTCGCCGCTATTGCACATCTTGATCCCTTTGTCACACAATGTGGTCCACTGGATGTACTTGTCCTCATAGCTCCCTATGGGGTAACATTTTTCGATGCCATCTCACAAAATTCTGGCGGTGGTGTGACCGAGAACGTAAAAGGGTTCCCTCTCTCATCCTTTTCTCTCACGTGGGTTTCCCACCAATCTTTGACATAGGGGGTAGCATTGGAGGAGTGAAAAACAATATTTTCGTCAGAGATAATCGTGGACCGAAAAAATACCCTTCTAGCAAATTCAAACATCTATCTATGGTGTCCGAATCTATCCGGCCTTCAACATACGAATTTCCAGAGTTGCTCCGTGCTTGCACGCAGTGGCGCATCCGCAGTGGTTGTTGGATGTAGACGCCGTCGTAGGTGGGCAAACGTTACAAGTGCTCTCGACAAGAGTTATCCATCATCGTGTTCCTTTGTTTCTCAAGGGCACTCCTTCGAGAAAATTTTTGATAGGATATCCTTCTCCCTCTTCTTTCTTTTCCTCCCCAATTGGTGGCCACCGAGGCTCAGCGAAGCTCGATTCTGGCAGAGGTTCAAACTGTGACCGAGCCCCAACTCCTTATACCCCGACCTCGTTGGGGACATGCAAAGAAGGATCGAAAAAAGAAGACCAATCTCGGCATGCCACCGATCTAGATTTGTGCGGGGAATGCAACATAATACACATATAACCACATATACAAAGATGCGAGGAAATAAAACTTTCATTTCATTAATATCAAATAACCAAAATACATTCTACGGACATGCACGAAACAAACTAGCTAGAGCGATGGTAGCTTATCTCTTAGAACAGGTTTGGTGGATACAAGCCTACGAGTCGTGATGCAATGAGGCTCAAAGGCCTGTTATTGTTGAGAAATAATGCAAAACCCTAAACATCCCAAATCCCAACCGTAGGAGATGCAAAGCGCTCAGCTTCTCGGCCACTTCTCTTGGGTAAATTGGTGTTTCAACTTTTCAGAGGCCATAACTTTGGCACAATATCATCGTTTTACGTGCATCATACCCTCGTCATAAAGACCTATTTGAGGAGTATAACTTTTGGGTATGAGCAACATTGGTCCACCAGCATTTTTTTCTCTTGGATTTCCCAAAAAATGTCGTTTTAGGGCCTCAAAATGGCTCACGAAAGTTCAGGACCCTGAAAACTACTAAAAATAATAAATTGTGCCATGAAAAAATGAAAGAAACAGAGCAGATTGGTGGGAGTTTCAAATGGAGGCTAGGTGGATGAAATAATATCCATGTGGTGTGGACCTCCAAATGGCCCGAAAGTTCAAAGGAACCGACAACCCTGCTAAAAAATAGTAAGTTGTTCGAAGAAAAGTGACGAAAGAACCGATGGTGAGGGTCCACGACAGGTTGGTGGCCACCAATAGCATCACACCAGGATCATTCCTCCCTCCTTAGGAATCCAATGGTCCCCATTGCGTTGTTAAGTTACCGCACTTGAGGAGAGCAAATTTTGTTGAACTTGACTATTTGATTTGTTCGGGATGTCATGGGCCCTGCCTGGTGGACGCGTCGGATGTGTTCGTTCAATGAATTTGGTTTTCGAGACAATACATGTTTGGATTATGTCCGTGTAATTACATGAGCTATGGCAACATCGGTGGCAAAGCAGCACCAAGGTCGAATCAATGGAGTTCCGTCCGGGAAACGTGTACAAGAACTAGCCTGGTGAGGAGAAAATGTAAGCTAGGCTCCTCACACCCTTGTCCTACCCGTTGTTGTTATGCGGCCTGGGCTTTGAGGAGCTATGGCCGCATATGCCTTCTTCTTTCCTCGTGGGCGAATGGTGATGCAAATAAATTTCCTTGTTTGCAGGAAGAAATCTTACCGTGTTTTTTGCGGTAGTCAAAGAGATGACGAGCGAATACATATACGCATCCCATACAAGTTATTTCCCAAAGTAATAATGACATCACGAGGGCCTAGATTCATAGCTAGCGCATGTCACTCCACAAAGTATGGTTGGCCCAATAATACAGCACCTACATCAAGAGGAGAAACATTACACAACCTCTCATCACGTGAATGGCTTCATATGTTGTACGACAGGTGGCACTCATCGGTGGGCCTTGCGGGAGATCTCTCCCTAGGTAGAAGCCACGCGGTAGTGTCTGACTGTGGGTGTGCTATGGCGCGCAGGCCGAGCCGCTACAAGGAGCACCTTGTTGAAATGAGATTCTTTTTGGCTTCTCGTTGTCGATAGATAAATTTTAGTGGAAGAAACCTCTCATCCACATCCTGTGAATGGGAAGAGTGTGCGTTTGTACAAATCTGTAATCGCAAGCGTACGAAAAAGCTCACTTTAGCCATGCATAAAAATACCCCTAACATCAAAGATGGTTTCCACTTTCTTTAGATACTGCAATTAGTTGACCAAGATAAATGCTACAAAATCTAGATCTATGTAGAAAAAGACATTAAGCGAGCTGAATAAAAGCAAGAGTTGCTCCATGCATCCAATAGACAAGACAAGAATATTTTTTTAAAGATTTTTTGTATTTTTTGACACACGGGAAGGGAACATAGAAAGATGTTACCAAAGGTGCTCAATGGGATGGGTTCTTGTAAGTCCTCAGCACTTCGCATCCTAAAAATCTCTCTCTTGATGGTGTGGAAAACCCGGACAAAAAAATGGAACTCAAAGGGAGCTCACAAGAAAAATGGTGGCAAAATATGACAATGATGGAGGATCAAAGTCAAACCAAGTATAGATCCCGTAGGTGAGTCTTTCGCATATGTTGGTGAGTGAATGGAGAAAACCCGCTTCTATTTATAACAAAATATTGATTTAGTCTAGATATTGGTGCAGCATAATTAAAATATTATTAACCAAATCAAGATCCAATGTTTATGGAATATTTTGTGCTGCTTATTTTGTTGGAGAAAAGAATTTGACTTTTGGTCAAAATCCCTATATGTAAAAGTCATACATACGTAAATGATTTATTTATTTTAACGATAATAGTTGAAGTAATAATTAAAATAAAGTAATGATTTGTTAATTATTTATAAAATGACTTGAGTCAAAGTTTAACAAAGGAATATTATTTAAATAAGGTTTAGAAATAATTGTTCCTAGAAAATAATAAGATAAATAATGATTTATCTAATTAATTTTCCTATTTTTGGTTAAAAATATGACCAAGTAATATTAATTAAAGCCTGTTGTTTAACTAATTATTCCTTGAGTAAAATCAAACAAAATGTGGAGTTTATTCAAATATTATTTCATCATGGGTTTTTCTGCATTTTAGACCATAAACAACTTAATAAATGTGGTTTACTGGGTTATTTTTCATAGTGAAAAGCAATCTACTTAGGATGAAAATTGGTCTTACATGGTGTACTTTGGTCCATCTAATAGTAATAGGTTAGATGACCAAAAAATGAGTGTAACATATTTTCCCAACCGGCGTACGGCGTTAGGAGCTAATACGTATGATCGAAGTACGTTGTGCAAACACTGAATCACTAGTCACCAAAGCGGGAAGTCAGAGAGAACATATAGGGTATGAACAAAGCACTAGAGGACTAGAGCACGCGAGGAGGCGAGACTTACACGCGCAACAAGTCTCTTTGCCAGTGATTACCTAATGCTATAGGTGGTGTACGGGAGGCATACCTATGCATGCTTTTGCGGAACAAAGCACACAAAGAATAATGTGTCGATGAAGCAAAGGGATTGAACTATATAGTACATGTCGGCATAAACATGAGCCAGTATAAAAACACCTTGAAAATGAATCCCACATACATACTTCGTGCCTCAGGATAATGGCTAGGACTTATACAATAATATCGCGAGTACAATATGAGATATACAGCACACCAAAAGTGCCCGTCTAAATAGAAAAGGGCTCTAAAAATACTGGCGGTACATGCAAACCAAAGGAGTGTCGCAAGCGGGCCGAGGGCCGACATCATCAAATCTATGGAGTTGCATGGAAGGTCACGAATGATGAGGTCATCTCGTATGAGAACACACGAAAGGGCCACACATCGCAGGTTCGCAAACATCTCACACACACACGGAATCGCGAGACAATATGCTACATCACCGAACCATCAAAGTATCACGGATCTCGATCATGTTGTAAGGGTCGGGAGCTGTAGAAACAATCAAGTCAAAGGGAACATAGGAGTCCCTTTTGCCTAACTACGAGGCACCTTAGAACAAGAGTGGAAGAGCTGGAACCAAGGTACACCACCACTCTAGACCACTGTCTTCACGGAATGAATGATCTAATGTCGATAGAAGGACGTTCGCCATAGGTGAGGCAATGAGATCCTCAACCTGAGGCACGAGAGATACATAGATGAGAGCGACTAATAGGTCGACACCCTAGGATGATGATGAAATGAGTGCGGTGGTAAGGTGGTGACTTCCTTGTTAGAGCATAAAAGGCATGGATGACGCGTAGACCCGACCACGATATCCAAAGGGGACCAGGGGGCAGAGGACCCAGCCCATAATGTGTGACACGAGAGAGGAACCAAGCAATGAAGGATGGAGGACTATAGTGGGATACAAAGGGACCTTTTCGGGATAGACTCCATGAATGCGATGATGACTCAACTCGGATACTCTAAACAAGGGCGTACTCGATGGTGCTCGCCACATGTAAAAGGTCCAATGGGGACCATAAAGACATGAAAGTACAAGATGGTTACTCATTACGAAAAATTGACACGAGCTTGGACAAGTATGGACGCAAAGTGGTACCCCAAGCACAAGTGTTGCATAGTGAAATAAATTTGATTTTGAGGAGTGGTGAAGGACGACGCTTCTTGGACAAAATGTGTCTTAGTGAAGTATAAAATCACAATAAAAATAATAGATACTCATTTTGAGAGCTCGCGTGAGAGCTTTCCAGTGAGTACGGTATAGTTTGTCAAATTGAGCTACGCCATTGTTCGTAGCGAGCATGAAAAGAAAAATTAGTCTCTCTTTAATACCGCATTTTCCATCCAAAATAACTCATTTGAAAGTATAGTTGTGGTGAATGTAGAGAGGAGAGAAGGCCCTAAATCATGCGGCGATCAGATGACGTGACAAACCGACCGTTGGAACTTCCAGATTCGTCGATTCTGCAGGTGAGAGCCCTAACCCTACTTTTTCAATTAAGAGTGGATTGAAAGTTTAATTTAGGTGCCAATAGCTCGGACAGACCCGCGCTCTCTTTCATGGCGTAGTCGCACTTTTGGGGCACACACGCGACACGGGTGGCAGGTGTTTTGGGCGGAAAAAGTGCGACCTATACCAGGAGTTTTTCCTAAGTGCGACCTATCAAGAGTGGCTTTTCTTTTGTGTTGTTTTTTGGCTAAGAGATGGGTTTTTATGGTTGGATGAAAGTATTTCCTTTTCGAAACCTGGCCCAGAAAAAAATGGCGGCTTTGTGTAGATATTGTAGGAGTTCCCGATCAAGCTCGAAGAGAGAGACCTCGACACGTACGATCGAAGATTTGGGAGAGATCATGCCGCTCGGCACGATGCATGGACTCGAATGCCAAGGGTCCCAAAGTTTGTGGAGAACTTCTTTCCATGAGATTTGGGAGAGCCCTTGTTGGCCCACGATTGTCGCTGTGGGATCTAGACCATGAGTTATTTATATTTCGTAGGCACCAAATCGAGTCGATTGACCTGATGATATATATTTTCTCACCTTTAGCCCTCACCACGTGGGGGTAGTGCAGAGGAATCCTCATCCGAGCAGCTCATCGCGAGGGCGAGTAACATCATGGATTTGCTAGTAGAGTGGCATTGTCGTCGATCGTGGGTCCGCATGTCAAGGGGACATGGATACCGATTCGAGGAGTCTATAGAGGTTAGAGACAACGTGTTGTGGCCGGCGCGTGATGTTGCGGATCCTCGGCAACCAAGCACCTCCACCACATCACCGGAGGGTAGATGATGCTTGTTGAGAGTGTGTTGAGTGGGACCTACCTGTGTGGGCTCAGGATGATGTTGTCGTCGTTGAGAGCAACGGTTATCGCTATGAAAACGGAGAAAGTGAACCATGACTATGCATATGGCACGCTGTTGTGCTCAGCTCTTCTTTTAGAATATCTCGCCACGCCGACCTTGCACACGACTACCTGGGATGGGGACCGAGGGAGCCCCAGGGTGCGCCGGTGAGGATGAGTACTATGTAGAGGAGGAGGTGGGGCGGTCGGATCGGTGGTCCCGGGCGAGTTCTCGCTCATTGGGATTCAGCGCGTCAGCACAGCCATGACGCACTATCCCTATATTGGGATGAGTTATCGATAGACCCGCACTTGCCACTACCTCACGGTCGAGTATGGGGTCGCCATGGCAAGTGACAAGGTGCTAGTATTTTAATTGCGCATTGCCAAAGTTTTTTAGAATATTGCAGGCATGGCACCGATTCTTTCCACTTTTGGTATGCGAGACATAGCACACCGATAAAACCACCGTGGCCACATGGGACGACATGCGGCTTCGTGGACACACTGCAAGACCCTGGTGGATTCGAGACCGCCGCAAAATGAGGATGTGGCGGCCCCTCTCGAGGGCGACATCCGTCATAGATGTGAGAGGATTATGATCGGTGTTTCGTGAAGCACGGCGGCGAGACTTGGATGACCGGTACATAGAGCCATGTATTATTCTACCCTCTCCGGTGGTGAGGGGTCATGAGCACATGGTGATGGCCGTGACAAGGGATGTGCGATCTGCGGGCTTCACAAGCATAAATGCCATTGTTTCGGGATCCTCCGGATAGTGATTAGATGTAAAGGTGCGAGCCTGCTGCTTTCGAAATAAGAAACATGTTGTGGGTACAAGCCATATGTATCGCAGTTAATGGACTCTAAAACATGTTCTACTGACACATATCAAGTGACTAATGCATCATTTTGATGATTTTACATTATTGTCTTCGTGTTAAATGTGTGCGTAAGTGCCAATATAGTATCATAGTTTGCAAGGTTATCTACATAGTGATTTTGTGCTCTAGGCATGACCCATCGTAATGATATGTGCTAAATTCATGCATCAAAAAGCTTCACTTGTAAATATCTTCTAAAACAAGCCATGGATTATGCACACAACAGACACCATTCAATTGCGCACGACCAGAAGTAGAATCTAAATGAACATGAAAGTGTGGAGGATGCGATGGGAAAGGGCTTTATCGACTAATAAACCTTGCACTTTGCATCATCGTCGGCTTTACGATTATTTGACGCGGTACATGCCATACACCGTTCAAGAGAACAAGTGAATGTGAGTAAGAGCCCAACCTACCGAGGCTAGATTTCGGGAGTAGTGACTTGCACCACTCGTGCACAGCCGATATAAGGTGTGGACAGGGTCCATCTGAAACGGCACCACAAGGAAACAAATGAGGATGATGAATAGTGCTTTGTGAAGCAAAACGAGTGCAAGGTAGACATCGAACAAGACACCTGCTAAAGGGAGTGCTCTGGGTAGGATGTCTTCCACCACGCACGCACGGTGAAGGTGGTGTGTGGGAGCTACTGGGACAGATCTTTATGTGGGTCATGAAAGTCACCATAAAGCTTCGAGATGGTTCCATTCCACTTATGGGTGGGAAAGATGAATCTGCGAGGGTGGACAAGGCTTCCCATGATGTCGTCATCACAATAGAAAGATGCGACCAGAGGAAGAGAGACCACATGATTTGGTGAAGCCACGATGACTCATCATCATGAGAAAGAAAGGTTCACATGCACAGCTTTCTGGGGGTGATGGAAGAACAACGCGTATAGGTGATCCCACGACTGATGTTGAGCCCGTGATCACCGAATGGAGGTCGAGGCGAAAGCGAAGCGCGGAGGAGCTTCCACCGTGGATCTCATGAATGATGATAGGTAGAGGATGGTGTGGTCGCAGAGCTCCGTCATCTCGACATCGGGAGGGTAATGTCAATGGGGAGTGGGTAAATCCTCAAGCTGCGCTGAATCATGCCAGCCGCGAAGGGAGAGGCCGGAGGCGGATTTCTGACTGCAAAAACTTGTACTCCCGAACTACCTCCAAAGAGGCGCGCGGTAATGTGTGAGGCGAGCCACCCGGTGGAGGTATAATGGCCATGGAGATAACATAGCATAAGGTTGGTTGATGTGAATAGTATTAGGGTTCATCGGCTACCACAATCAGGAAGAAACAGGAGGGCTTTAGGGACCATAGACTCGGGGAATGCAACATTAACCATGGGCTTGATACAATGAAATTCCGAATGATGGGTGGCACGATCAGAAACAACATCTGCACACACAGCACAAGTCTTTGGAGGCTAAGGAGGAGTAGGGTCGTCCGGTAGCCTTTCCTCTTTGGGTGCCTTCTTTCAATCTTTCTCTCTCTTTACCGAAGTTGTCGCAATAGGAGAAGGTTCTCGTTAGGAGGTGGCTAAGGCACGGTAGCGAGTGTCATGGAGGCCAGCCGAGGCTGGACCCGGGGTCAAAAGCAAGATAATTTGGGCTGACCGAGGACGGGTGGTGGCCGATCTGTCGTGCCGGACAAGAATCCCTGAGGGTCCAGGGTTAGGAAGGAATGAGGTAGTCATGGCGGTGTATCGAGAACACTCCGTGAAGGAGAGGCTAGGAATGGCATTTGACCGGAGTGGTAATGGACGCGGCGACCTCTCCGAGATGGTTAAGGCCGCGGAGGAACCGTTCCGGGAGGGTAGAGAGGCTCATGGATACCTAATAAAGGTGGGAGGCCGGGGGATGAGGATCCGGAATGCTTTGAGTCGAAGTGCTAGTGAGCAGGTTAAGGAGGCGGGGCCGTCGACTGGCCGAAGCGGGCCGCTTTGAGGAAAGCCCGAGACGATTGCATCATGCAAAAATTTGACGAGTTGGGATTAGATATGGGAGGAGGAAGACCAGGGAATGAACTCAAGTAAGAGAGGAGTCTTTGTAGACTACGGGTGAGACACCGGTCAAGGGGTCGATGGTTTGCTTGGCTGTGCTACCGAAGATAAGGAGTGGACCTCGAGGTCCGAGACTTTGGTTCAGTAATATGTCAGTCGGTCAATGGTGACTATATTTCCATTATGAGGGAATGACATCTTGCGGTGAAATCCACATATGGGAGTAGTAGACATCGCATAAGGCTGTAGCTACGACCCAATAGAATGTTGTAATCTAAGGGGGCATTAAATACTTCTATGTCAACGCAAAAGCAGCCTTGCCCGCAAGAGTACATGGACAGCTGCAGGAACATGCCAATGGGCTTCTGGAGGAGTGGTTGTCCCACACTCGGAGGGTGATAGTGGAAGAGTCCAACTTGGGTGATCCGATTTGCTTCCAAACCAAATGGACATATAACATAGGTGGATGCCCCCTCATCAATGATACAACGGGAAATGTTGGCGTTCCAGATCTTGACGGACTTTGCCAAGGCGATGGAAGCAGGAGAGGGGAGGATGTTAGGTAATCTGTGTCAATATTGAAGATGATCGTAGAGATTCCCCTCCGAAGGATCTACGGTGCCCATGGAGACAGTATATCTTTTCATTGTGAAGGGAACAATCTGGAGGAGTTCTAGCGCTGAGATGGAAGTAGAAGATTGTGCCAAATCATCTACCACACCATATAGATAGGCGACAGCCCAAAAGTTAGCATTTTGGCTGGCAATGGTCCCTTAGGGATCTTGGCATGAACCTCTACCTTGAGGCCATGAGGATTTAGAAAATGACCATTGGTTGTTGAAAGAGGCTCTATAGAACCTAAAGAAGAGGACTCGCACGTGACGGAGGCATAGCGAGGCTTGTTGGTGACCGACGGACCGAAGTCCCGAGAGGTTGAGGACCGATAGTAATGGGTTTGCCCGCATTTCACCGCGAGAATCCGCTCGCAATCGCAGGTACCGAATGGAGGAGGCTGAGTGGGTTTCTGACCTTCGTGTGGTTGCAGCCACAAATCGCGCTAAGGGAAAAGGATTAGCAATTTGCACGGTACCGGCGACTAGGTGCAACGTTGACGTAAGGAAACTTGTTGTCCTCACGATGTTGTTTCGAGTCTCCTCTACATCACTGCCACATATGTGGTAAAATAAGACAATCAAGGGTGTAATTACCAGCAGACACATAAACATGAACAAGGCTTATTAGTGCGAACATGCTTGTCTGCGTCAGGCCGAATGCTGCAGTTGTTTAGTTGCGCGTTATGTGTGTATTACCTTGGGGATTAGGTCCACGATTACTAGCGTATTGATTTTGACTGCCTTTTCCTCTTCTTTTTTGGAAGTAGGAGGAATTAGTCAGACGCCCTCTCTGCGTGGCCAAGCACCTACCAGCGTAGGTGAGTGGCCACTTCGTTGCAGGATGAAGGGCAAAGGAGAGCGAGGGTGGTAATCTTGGGGGAGATGGAGCACGGTGCTCACGGATACACAGGCATAATAAGGAGGTTGGGCAACATTGTAGTATGGTGTTTGCAGAGCCGAGGAGGGCATGCCCGCATCATGTACACATGCTGTATCGGGAGGGGGAAAAGTGCTAGAGATCTTGGCCCCTCCTCGAGGGAAACAATAGCCCATGGGAGGCTCGAGCACACAGGAGGAGAAAGAGCTCCAACGACATCGTCGGCTAGCATGGGATGCCTCGGTGCATTGGCACCCACCGAGTCTCGAGTAGGAGATCGGTGAGGACCGCATAAACATAATCAAAGCCGAGTGTAGATCAAGTCATATTTTAACGCAACCGGGAGAGCAGATCTTTCTTCGTTTTGAGGGAAATGTGATGTGAAATCTTTGCCTATAGCAGGAAAAAGGGATCTAAGGAACCGGTCCATGTAGACATGATATTCAAAGGTAGGGGCTCGACGGAGGCTCTTTCCTCTTCACCATTCCTAGACATGATCGGATAGGTGGGTCACGAGATGATTGACGGAAAGAAGTCGAAAGTTTGGTACCGGTGTCATAATGAAGGGGAAGTCGGAAATAAGACAAAAAAATCCCGGGCAAGAGTCGCAAAGGTGGTATGAGAGGAGGCCCGATCAACATACCACTTAGAAGCTTCACCGGTAAGCATACTTTGGAGCAACCGAAGACGAAAAAGTCATCGTGTGGAGTTAGACGAACACCACATGTGGAAATATTGAAAATGGTTTGTAGGATTTTCTCTAGCAAGACCTTCAAACTTGGGGATGTCGAAGGGAGCTTGGTTGGCATAACGAAAGCAACCAACAGGGTCACCGATGCATGGGGTCATTGATCAGCTGGTTAAAATTAGGGAAAGGCGAGGCGTTCCATATAGGGGAGCGAAGCCGCCGGGATAGTTCTGCGTTATGGTCCCACTAGTAGTATTCCTAGCATTAGGGCCTGGGGCTACCACCGGCGTTGGGTCTGAACCGAGACATGGTGATGTGATAGGGGTAGAACCCGAGACGGAACCGAAGAGGGAACCTAATGAACCAAAGTGGATTTGGAATGTGGACTCGGTGGAGGACTAACTCGAATCCTACACGGAGGAGTAAGTCTTCCTAATGGAAACTAAGGATGAAGGCCAAGAAGTCTCCGATATAAACGCCTTGGGGGTGCGATGATGAAAGCACAAACACGCGCACAAAGGGAAGAGAGACCAACAAGGGAAAGGAGGTACGGGATCAACTAATTATAATGTTGAAACAAGGGCAGAGGTGTAGGATCAATTGATTACAATGTTAAAGTCTTTGTCTGAGCGGTGTTAACCAGGCTCTTCTTCACTTAGGGTGTTTTTGTTAAGTGATGTAAATTTTAATTTTTAAACCCAGATGTTTATAGAGAAAAAGAAAAAAGTGTGTTTTATAAATGTAAATAAACCTACGGATAATAGTATATAAAATTGAAATAACGAGAAAATAAATAGCTAATTATGCATTAATCTAAACCCAAGGAGGCGGGCCCTCTCAACAAAATAGTACGTGAGGTGGGAAAAAATCTAGTCAAAACACACCAAAATATCCAATAGATCGAAATTTAGGAGGGGAAAATGATCTAAAGGTCGTATCCTTTGGAAATAGGTGCAAAAACAGAGTGAAAATCGCAGAGGAAAATTGTTGTAAATGAGGTGGCAAAAGGCTACAACCTAGAGGGAAATGGAGGGGACCCTAGAGGAAGACCCAAAAAAAACTAAAAGGAGGTGTTTTGGATGGATGAATAACCAATATAAAATGGATGCGAAGGTGAGGGATTAGATCTGAAAAATGGGTCGAACACACCTGAAATTTCGGACGACCTCGCTACGCACTCAAACTACTCCTAGAAAGGTGGAGGGTACGCAAGCCCTAGGGGGCTAGGGTTCCCACTTTGATGAGTAAAATAGAGAAATTATAGGTCCAAAATAGGTGGAGACCGAGGTCGGACAACCCTAAATAGAGGCCCCGTATAAACCACGAGTAAAAATCTTAGAAAAATTCCCACAAAAACTTCGAGTCACGCTTTCGACTTGTTTTCTACAGAGGTCGGAGGTTTAGGCCCGTGTGCTCTGGCCGTAGGTCACGAGGTTTTGGCCCAAAAAGTGTGACCTACACTTTCTACACTCTTGAGAGAAGGTTTGAGAAAAAAATTGTCATTTTAGGCTGCAGCTAATGCCTATCACATGCATAATAGGTCCGAAAACACACGTGAAGTTAGAATTTTTAATGTTTTAGGGTTTTATAGGTTAAAAAACAACATCAATAAAAGAAAAAACAAGAAGCTAAAGAGAAATCCTAGGGTTTTTAAGTAGGCGGGTCATGCATGTAGGGATCCGAAAAAAACGACAAAGGTCGTAATCGTAAACCCTTATGTGGAGTCGCCGATTTGTTGGTATGAATCTTAATCACAAGCGTATGAAAAAAGCTCGCTTAGTTGTGCATAAGAAACAACCCTAACATCAAATATGGTTGCGAATTTATTTAGCTCTACAATTAGTTGACCAATATAAATTCTGCAAAATCTAGATCTATACGAGAAAAAGACATTAAGCAATGAATAAAAGAAAGAGTTGCTCCATGCATCCAATAGACAAGACAAGAATATTTTTTAAAGAATTTTTGTATTTTTTGACACCTGTGAAGGGAACATAGAAATATGTTATCAGTCCTCTCAATGGGATGGGTTCTTTTAAGTCCTCGACGACTTCAAATCTAAAATATCTCTCTCTTGATGGTGTAGAAAACTCGGACAAAAAAGGGGAGAACTCAAAGGGAGCTCACAAGAAAAATGGTAGCAAAATATGACAATGATGGAGGATCAAATTCGTACAAAAAGTATAGATCTAGAGTGATCTTTATGCAACAAAAGGTAGTGAGTGAATGGAAAAACCCTTCTATCTATAAAAAAATATTGAGTTAGTCTAGATTTTGGTGCATAGTAAAAATATTATTAACCAAATCAAGATCCAAATTTTATGGAATATTTTATTATAATTGTTGGAGGGAAAAAGAATTTGACTTTGGTCAAATCCCCTGTTTGTAAATAATAAATAAATAAATGATTTATTTATAATTTCAAGGATGTGGTTGAGAAATAATTAAATAAATAATGATTTATTCAATTATTTATAAATGATTTAGTCAAATTTAACAAGGATATTATTTAAATAAGGTTTAAATCATTATTCCTAGAAAATAATAAGATAGATAATGATTTAACTAATTAATTTTCATGTTTTGGGTTAAATATGACAGGGAATATTAATTAAATCGTTGTTTAAGTAATTATTCCTTGAGGAAAATCAAACAAATGTGGATTTATTCAATATTTCCTCATGGGGTTTTCCTTGTTTAGACCATAAAAAACTTAATAAATGTGGTTTACTAAGCTATTTTTCATGGTGAAAGAAATTTTACTTAGGGTAAAATTGGTCTTACATGTTGTACTTTGGTCCATCTAATAGTAACAAGTTAGATGACCAAAAAAATGGTGTAACACTCCCTCCTCCTCGGGATTCTTGGGATCCTCCCTTCCGGAGCTTAGTGGTGGCGGCAATGGCACTCGGTCCACATCAATGATCTAATTCCCTTTTTTTCATCTCCCTTGTCTAGTTCTAGCTTAGGATCAAAAACATGCATATGATTCAGGGTGCCTTCGCTTTGGCCATGACTGATCGTTTGGCCCGAGCACTCGTTTGTCGTCATGAGTGGGGCTATTATGAAATTCACACCACTTCCCCGTGTCCTTCTTTGGATTTTTTGGTGGCATTCGGGTTTCCCCACTAGTCTGCACTCGCCTTGTTACTGGTTCGGGGGAGCCTCTTCCACGGCTTCAAAATCGCAGATCCAAAGTTTCGCTTCTTCGTCGCTTAAATTTCTACTCAATCTTGGCGGCATAGCAATAAGCCATGCCAAGTGAGGTAATGTCAACAAACTCCATTTCATTCTTTGAATGTTTCGTGCATACATACGCGTACTAGAGCACCAAATGTCTCTCCGCGAACCTTTAATACCCAACCTTTTGCGCAGGGGTATGGAACAAATTCGTCGGTTCATGCACATCTTGATTCCTTTGTTCTCGCAGCCGTGGTCCATTGGATGTACTTGTCCCTCACAGCTCCCTCACGGGTAATATTGTTCCTTGGTTCCGTCTCGAAATGAATTCCAAGTGGGTGTGGTCGAGAACAAGAGTGGGTTCCCCCTGTCCTTTTTTCTCACGATGGGTTTCCCACCAATCTTTGACATGGGGGGTAGCCTTCGAGGAGTGCAAAAATAATATTTTCTCAACCGGAAAGAAATCGTGGACCGAGAAATACCCTCTAGAAAATTTAACCATATACCTATGTATTCTACATCTATTTGGCCTTAAAATACATGAATTTCAAATGTTACATGGACCTTGAGGGGGACCGGTGCCTCTAGAGTGTTTTTTGGATGCATACACACCGTAGGTGGGAAGTCGTTCAAAGAATCTTAGCAAAGTTATCCATCATCACGTTCCTTTGTTTCTCAAGGGCCTCCTTGAGAAATATTTTGATAGGATCTCCTTCTCCCTCATATTTATTTTCATCCCCCATACAGGCGGTCGCTGGGGTTTGTGAGGTCGATCTTGCAAAGGTTCATCTAGATCGAGCCCTAATGTCTTATACCTCGACCTCGTTGGGGTATGCAAAGAAGGATCGAGAAAAAGCGTAGTGCTACGATACCACCGATTCGGATTTATGTAGAACACAACATAATACACATATAACCATAAATAAAAAATATGCGTAGAAATAAAACTTCATTTCATTAATATCAAATAGCGAAATAATTTTGCATATCAAATGGAAATAAACTAGCTAGGGCGATGGTAGCTTATCTTTGAGAAGACATGTGGTGGCTACATGCCTCTAGAACTATGTTACGAGTGAGGCTCGAAGGCCTATTTATTGTTTGAAAACAATGCAAAACCCTAAACATCAAAAAACCTAACCGTAGGAGATGAAGCGCCAAAACTATGGGCCCCCATTTGGGTAAATTGGTGTTTCAACTTCTCGGGGATGTAAATTTTGCATATGATCTTCGTTTGATGCGAATCATACCTCATTAGAAATATTCTTTCGAGGATTGTAAATTTTGGTGTAAGAAACATCAGTCCATGGACCCATTTTTTCTCCCGAATTTCCCAAAAAAAGTTGTTTGGGACCTCGTAACGACTCCAGAAGTTCAAGACCCGAAAAAATGCTAAAAATAGTATGTTGTAGCCGAAATTGAAAAAATGAAAAAGAACTGATGGTGGGGGGAAATGGAATAGGTGGATGGCCACCAATATCCATGTGGCTCATTAGGGGCCTTGAAATGGCTCGACAGTTCAAGAACTGACAACTCTGCTAAAAAACGAACGTACACCGTGTTGAAAGTTAAAACCCTGAAAGAGCTAATGGTAAAGCGGGTCCAAATGGAATAGGCTCGATGTCACTAATATCCACGGGATCGGTGAGGTATGAAATTCAATAAGGTGAGACAACCACTCATGAAACTCGATCGCAAAGGAAGCAAAGAAAACCTTGTGGACCTCTATATAGATATACTTTTGTACCCAATCTACAGGTAGACAATTTAGAGATTCTATTTCTTGAATCACAAATTCAAGTATCTTCTTATCAAGAAAATATTGTAATTCCTTCTTCGTAGGATGCCAAAAAATAAAAATCTCCCTCAAAATGATCCTTGTCCTAGAAACGGAACCATTTTTTGGCTTGCGGGGTCCTAACCAAGGTTCGGAGTTATCGCGCAACCAACAAAACCCTCCAAAGTATCGGCCCTTTCGGAAATGATCCGCTCAGTTGAGACCAAATTATCAAACGAAGCAGCGATGTGTAGTAGAGCCAGGTTTCCACGACTTTCGGGGAAGTTTTTTATGTAGTGACTCTGTTATCACTCGAAATTTCCAAATTTCTGTTCTTGTGTTTAAAAGAAATGTCGAGGTCACTATTAACCACTTTTGGAACTTAGGATCTAGCCTTCCTAAATTCAAAGAGGGCTCTTTTTGGTCGGGGGAGTCTTCTAATATGAACTAGCCGTGCAAGCTAATCCGTTAGCAATAATGTTTTGACTCTGAACAAACACCAATTCATATTCAACAAATGTTTTCGAGAACTGAGATGTCATCTTCTATATGCTCTTAATCGGGGATGTTTTGTTGCATATTCACCATTTACTTGTTTTATGACTAACTCCCGAGTCTCCTCGTATATGACTATCCTATGGGCTCCCAATTTTTTCAATGGGTATCTGTGCCAAGAATAAGAGCTCCGTATTCTCGTAATATTATTTGTACATTTGAAGTGTAGATTTACAATGATGGCTCTTAGTGTGGTCATCCGTGTTACGTATCCACACCCCTCGCAAGATCTTTCCTAGTACAAGACCCATCGAAATTCATCCGTGGATTCTTATGTGAAACCGAAAGATAACCAGCAGCTCACCGATCACCAAAGGAGTCTTTGATCTTTTAGGAACTATGGAGTCGCCAGGGTGGAAGGTTTAGAGTATGTCAAAAGGTTACATTGTCCACCACAAGGTTTCTCGAGGCACTATCACCTTTCGGGGATAACCTCAAAAATAGCAAAATCCAACCAGAGATTGACCGGGGAGGGCATTTACGCTATGTCACCTCCGAAGAGGGTGAGATCCAGAGGCTACCCTGGCCTTGTCCGTGCTCGTCTGGAGAGTGCAATAGAACGCAACAAATGACACCGAGGTCTGTCCGAGAAGAGAGTGTGACTATCGCCAACCTAACCGCAGATTGTGGGTTTTGAATGCCTAGGGATGTTTAAATTGTAATGCACTCAATAGTCCCCGGTGGAGTCGCCATTATGTTGGGGTTCCCATGTTTTGGCCGGAGTTGACAAGACCAAAAGATGAGACAACATAGAACCACTTTCACACCTTAGGATCTAGCCCTCCTAGGTCCGGAGAGGGATCTCTCTAAATGAGTCAAGGGTATCTCTTTGAGGCTCTAAGTTATCATTTTAGGCTAGTTATATGCACAAGGTTTGTTTGCTTTGTTTATGTTTGGTTGTTGGGAATCGGGAAAGAAGGGTCCAATAAAAAGACAAGGATGAGCGTAGAGGGAATTAGACTAAGACGGATAACTCGTGGGGAACACTCCAAAGGCCATTGGGCAATGGAGTCAAGAAAGGATTTACTTGTGTTCAATGCGAAGCTTTCAGTTGGGCTAGTCATCTAGAAGCATTTGGATCTTAAAGATTATATTTGGAATGGGACATTAGGACTAAAAATGAAAGGAGGAGAAACATCCAATTCTCGTCTATAGATCGGACGCGCAGGTCATTTAACTCCGGACACCGCTGGACAAAATCAAAGGCAATACAAAGGGATCTTGGAAAGGCTTTGATTGAGATGGAAAGATCCTAGTGAGGGCAGAGACAAAGTTCTAAACCTCCCAGATGTTCTCAACTCATTCAACTAAATCTAACAAGAACATCTAAACCTAGATTTCATTAATTCATACATCGGATAGAGTAGGCACTAACATCCACTACCTTGGTTAAATCAATCGAAATCAATATTCGGTACACACGTAAGCGGAAAACATAAGGTTGTCGGGAGAGCACGACACAGAAGGTACCTATCAAGGGGTAAATCTTATCCCAAACTTCGATGCGAGCCGGTGAGAAACAGAATGAAATGAAATCAAACACGAGAGATAGGATCCTCACCGACCTTTCTTTAGATCGGATCCAAAGAAACATGCTTGTCATATTAAAACAACACCAATCGAGTACGTCTATTTCCCACTGACTTGAACATTCAATGCGAATACATCAAATCTCAACCTATCTTACAATATTACACAAAAGAACTTGTCTCAAGAGGAAAATTTTGCATTTCTCTCGATATCTCATCAACAACCCTTACAGTAGTCCTCCTCATGAGTTTTATAACGGAAGATGAATGGAGGGAGGTAGGTGAACAATTAAATACATCATTTAAGCTCAACAGCGACGAGGGTCAAAACCCATGTTGTTTAAATTTCTACATTTATCTCTGTGAGGGTATGGTTAAGATGTCCCGGTCGTGAGTACTATATTGTGGTACATGTGGTGAAATAAAAAAAATAAAACAAGAAAAAGTGAAATCACCCTACTTGTGCAACAAATGCTCCACGATCTCGTGGGACTTGTCATGGTAGGAAACTTCGGGGACCGATGCATAATCAAAACCCACATGGGCGTTTTGTCCTTTCGATGCGGAAAAACATATCTGTGCTAGTAGAAAAAACCACACGGTGGTACTGTCTTCCCATGAATTTAATCTCACGAGAGGTCCCGGGGCCTCTCACTGCGATGCTCTACCTATGAAAAAGCTGGGATTGAGCCCTTTAATTCCCATCATAATGCTTTAATTCTAGGTTTGAGGGCTAAATATCTCGTTATGCGTGCCTCGAGGTCAACGCTACCTCATTGATGGTGCAAATCGAGCTTTAATGGTGCTGTGAACGGGGTTTGCATGAGCTTAAAATATATCCTTCAATGGAGAAAGGCTCTGCTAAAAAATCAAGCGGCTTATGCATTAATTTCCTATACACGACAATTCTCTCGCATCTGCATTAAACGACCGTATAATCATGGCGGACCCTCATTACAAGCCGATAAACTCGCAAAAACACGCAACTCCGTAAAGAAAAAACCATGGACGGGGTGATGGAGGTAGTGCATAGGATGAAAAATGGCTAGCAGATGATGATACTGGAGAGAAATCACGAAAAATGGTGACAAATGCGGTCACGTGGTGGAAGTCTTTACGCTACGGAGTTTGAATGGAAAAAACATTAAAAAACATGAAAATGAACGATTATGTGAAATGGAATGGTCGCAAGGTACGAAAATGCACGTGGGGTGACGTGGCGTATGGGAAGCCAAGTGGACGGATGATGTGGAGGGCCCGAGCGACGGTGGAATGTTCAACGGCGGGAAAATGAATCGGGACCATCACATCTTCGGCAGAGATCAACGGTGGAAACACGTCGAGAGCGATAGACCGTGGGCCGTAGGGTACGGTGATTGGGGGTTAAACAATGCGCGGCTTACGTCGATGCGTCAGCTCGTTGGATGAAGGGCTACGGATCGGACGGATATTACGCATATCGCTCGAATCACATGCACGAACGTTAACGCACGATGAACCGGCGGTTTTATAGTCGTCGGGGCCACGTGTCAAGAGTCGAGTGGAATCGCTGTGATTTTGAAAATACCGTCTGCTGCCCAAAGGCGGTGCGATAGAAACAACCGAGGTTTTGAATAGTGCGTGGTGGGGTCCACTCGGCTGGGATAGGATCCGAACCGTCGCGATCATCGATTAAACGGACGGCGATGGCGCGGTCTCAGAAATATACGGGACAAACACGGGCCGAAGATTTAAAGATCGTCGTCCAATCAATTGAGATCAATGGCTAACGCCCTCGACGTCAGATAAGGCTTTAGATAAGCGCTTTTTGCTTTGGCGAGTGGTTACAGCGACTGGGCTACATGGAGAAAGTGAGCGCGGCCTATGGCCGAAAGGAGCTAGGCCCTTATAATATGAAAAATATGGGTTTTAGGCCATTTTTAATGCAATTGGAGGACGGAATTTGGCAAACGATAGAGGGGAAAAGGGGTTTAATCGAAACAAAGGGGAAGGGAGTGGATTCGATGGAGATTTTTGGAGGAATTTGGGAGTGTAAGGGGAACTTTTTAGAAAGGGAAAAAGGATTAAATGAGGCATTCTTCTAGGGATACCGAGGGCAAGTGCAAGCCTTTTGGAGCGCTTTTTTGTAACGCAGGGGTTTAATGATGGAAATCAACGAGAGGGATTTGTATAAGGAAAAGCATGGGAGAGTTCAAGTATGATGTGTCTTCAAGGGGAGATGCATTCCTTGAAGGTCTCCACAATAATGTAGCTGACTTGCTTGTCGAAATTTCATACGGAGGCCTACTTGGTCACTGGCGATGTTGTTGCTGATGTAGCTACTGGTGTTGTTGTAGTTACTAGAACTAATGTTGATAATAGAGTTGATGTAGATATTGTAGTTGTTATAGGAATAGCAGTGATGGGAACTGCTTCCATTCTGGATTGTTTTTCATGTGCAATTTTATCCATTTCTGTCTCCATTTCCTTTAATTGAGTTGTCAACTGAATTATTAGATTCATCATTTCATCCTTTTGATTATATGTTTCCAAAAGCTCCTTGGTTTATGGATGCTCAGTAGTTGGTAATTTTAACTGCTTTTTCAGTGTAGCTATGTCTGCATTTTTCTTATTTATTAGTTCTTCTGCTACTTTGATATATTTTGGATTATAACCAACTTCTATTACCAAATATTCAAGTGACTTTATCCTTTTATCCTTTGCTTGTGATACAACTCTTTCTAGATTTAATTGTGCCTTTATATTGTCTAGAGAATTATGTAACTTTTGGACACTTAGAGCTTTGTGTGTCATGGTTGAATAGATCATTTCTCTTGCCTATTTGTGAAATTCAATCTGGTCAATTGAATGCACATCCTTGGAAGGAACTTCAAAGGTTTTTTTAGTATAATCTTCTGAAGTTTTAGGGGCCTGTATCTTTGGCTGTAGAAATGTCATCTGCATCTTCCTTTTTTTGAGGTCATAAGCTGAAAGAAACCTACTCTCATCACTAGGAGTTTGCTTCTAGTATTGTGCATATGTAACAGCCTTCAATGCTTCATTTCTGATCTTAATCTCTTTGTATTCCTCCATGATATCCTTTTCTTTCTCAACTGGCTTGCTGGATGATGAAACTTCTCCACTATTTTTCTTTTGAATAATTTGTGCACTAGAGGTTGATGTGATCCAGGTGGATATCGGTGGCCACCCACCTATTCCATTTGGACCGGCACCATCAATTCTTGCATCTTTTCACATTCAGCACAACTTACTATTTTTAGCAGGTTTTCGGGTCCTCCACTCTCGGAGCCGTTTTGGGGGCTTAATGATCCAGGTGGATATTGGTGGCCACCCACCTATTCCATTTGAACCCCCATCATCAGTTCTTTCATTTTTCAAGTTGCAACAAAACTTACTATTTTTAGCAGTTTTTCGGGTCCTGAACTTCCGGAGCCGTTTTGAGGCCCTAAACGACATTTTTTGGGAAAACGGAGAGCAACATGGGTCCATGGACCGATGTTGCTTGTTCAAAAATTGAATTCCTCGGATAGATATTTCTAACGAGCTATTGAGCGCGTCAAACGGAGATCGGGTGCCAAAGTTATGCCCCCGGGAAGTTGAACCACCAATTTACCCAAACGGGCGCCCACAGTTTTGGCGCCTCATCTCCTACAGTTAGGTTTTTGGACATTTCAGATTCTACATTGTTTCTCAACAATAAATAGGCCCTCGAGCCTCATTGTAACACAGTTCAGAGGTCTGTAGCCATCACATCTCTTCTCAGAGATTCGCTACCAGCACCCTAGCTATTTTATTTCCATTATGCCTGTAAGCTTATTTCTGTTATTTGATATTAATGAAATGAAGCATTATTTCCGCTGCATCTCTATGTTCATGGTTATTTCTATATTTTGTTGCGTTTCTGCATAAATCCGGATCAGTGGTATCAGAGCGGGTCTTCTCTTTCTTTGTTTTTCTTTGCATGTCCCCAACACGGTCAAGGTACAAGGAGTTAGGGCTCGATCTGGTTGAACCCTTGCAAGATCAGCCTCGCAAACCCCGACGACCTCCCATGGCGGAAGAAAAGAAAGATGAGGGAGCAGGAGATCCTATCAAAATACTGCTCGAGGAGGCCCTCGAGAAACAAAGGAACGTGATGATGGATAACTTTGCTCAAATCCTTCAACGATTGCCCACATATGGCGCATCTGCATCCAACAGCCACTCTGGAGGCGCCACTCCCTTCAAGGTACAGGTAAACTTTGAAATTCCTATATTTGAAGGAAAAATAGATGCAGACGCTGTAGACAGATGGTTAAATTTGTTGGAAGGGTATTTCTCGGTCCATGACTTCTCTGACCGAGAAAAGATTATTTTTGCACTCCTCAAAGCCGCCCCCAATGTCAAAGACTGGTGGGAAACCTACCGTGAGCAAGAGGGCGAAGGGGAACCCTCTCTGTTCTCGGCCACACCCACTTGGAATTCGTTCCGAGACGGCATCAGGGAACAATATTACCCTGTGGGGAGCTATGAGGACAAATACATCCAATGGACCACGCTGCGGCAACAAAAGGATCAAGATGTGCACGAACTGATGAATCTGTTCCATACCCTGCGCACAAAGTTGGGTATTAAAGATTCATAGAGACATTTGGTGCTCAAGTACCGCGGCTGTCTGCACAAACACATTCAGGAGGAAATGGAGTTCCTCGACATTACATCGCTTGGCACGGCATATCGCTATGCCGCCAAGATCGAGCAGAAATTTAAGCAGAAGAAGCGAGACTTTGGTTCACCGAATCGAAGGTGCCCCGAACCGAAGAAAGAACAAGGGCAAGGCAAAGCAATGCAACTCGAACAACTTTATATGAGTTACCTAAAGGGCACGAAGTGGCAGCTGCAAACCCGCGGCCCTCACATTAAGCAGTGTCGAGCCAAACTGGTCTTTGGTGTGTTTGAACTAAAGGCACACGAATCGAATGCATTTCGATCACGAGTTAGAGCAGGACAAGAGCAATGACAAAGGGAAGCAGATCATTGATGCGGATCCCAGTGCCATTGTTGCCACCACCAAGATCCAGAAGGATGGTCCAGAGGATCCAGAGGAGGGGGAGCGCCTCTTCCAGTCGCAGATGTGGGTGAAGGGTTCTCCGCTGCAGTTTCTCGTCGATAGCAGAAGCCAAAAGAACCTCATTTCAGCAGACGTCGTGAAGCGGCTCGGCCTACCAACCATAGCACACCCGCATCCGTATACCATCGGGTGGCTCCACCCAGGGAGAGATCTCCGCATCCGCCAGCAGTGCCGACTTCCATACAGTATCAAGCCATTCACGGATGAGGTATTGTGTGATGTTGCTCCTCTTGATGTAGCTGATGTATTATTGGGCCAACCATACTTGTGGAGCCGACATGCTGTGTATGAGTCTAGGCCTCGTGCTGTTATTATTACTTTGGGAAATAACTTGTACAGGATACCGGAGGTAGTACCGCCTCCTGCCATCTCTTTGACTACTACAAAACAACGCAGTAAGATTGTTTCCCAGACCAGGAAATTCATTTTCCTTACGACTCACTCACAGGGAAAGAAGAATATTGTGGCCACAACCTCGAAATAGGGCTCCCTTTCACGGCTGCAGCAGATGGACAAAGTCATGGAGGAATACGATGACAATTTCTCCTCACTCATAGAGGTTCCTATACCTTTGTATCGGGTTTCTGTGATCCATTGATTTGATTCCCAATGCACCATCACAGTGTTTCCATACATCTGCATTCCTGCTCTGAGAATCCAAACATGTCTTGTATGAGGCTGATCTCTTGTATGAGGCTAATAAACAAATTTACTAAATGCATCCGACATCCAGCATGTCCCCCCGCACGTCCATGACATCTTCAACACATCTAATACTCGAGTTTCACGAGAATTTGCCTCATCTCATGGAGGAGATCTCATCGCAATCGGGACCATTGCTTCCTAAGGAAGGGAGAATGATCAGTGGATATCGGTGTAACCCTATTCCATTTGGACCAGCACCATCAATTCTTGTAGCTTTTCACATTCAGCACAACTTACTATTTTTAGCAGGTTTTCGGGTCCTCCACTCTCGGAGCCGTTTTGGGGCTTAATGATCCAGGTGGATATTGGTGGCCACCCACCTATTCCATTTGAACCCCCATCTTCAGTTCTTTCAATTTTCAAGTTGCAACAAAACTTACTATTTTTAGCAGTTTTTCGGGTCCTGAACTTCTGGAGCCGTTTTGAGGCCCTAAACGACATTTTTTGGGAAAACGGAGAGCAACATGGGTCCATGGACTGATGTTGCTCGTTAAAAAATTGAAGTCCTCGGATAGATCTTTCTAACGAGCTATTGAGCGCGTCAAACGGAGATCGGGTACCAAAGTTATGCCCCCGGGAAGTTGAACCACCAATTTACCCAAACGGGCGCCCACAGTTTTGGCGCCTCATCTCCTACGGTTAGGTTTTTGGACGTTTCAGATTCTACATTGTTTCTCAGCAATAAATAGGCCCTCGAGCCTCATTGTAACACAGTTCAGAGGTCTGTAGCCATCACATTTCTTCTCAGAGATTCGCTACCAGCACCCTAGCTATTTTATTTCCATTATGCCTGTAAGCATATTTCTGTTATTTGATATTAATGAAATGAAGCATTATTTCCATTGCATCTCTATGTTCATGGTTATTTCTATATTTTGTTGCGTTCCTGCATAAATCCGGATGTTGATGTCCTTCTGAAAGTGTTGGAGGTGCATCATCTCTGGCAATAATATCTATTTCAATGGTTTCAACTGTCTCTTCTTTCTCTATCACTGGATTTAGTTTTTCTTTTTCTTTCTATACATAACCTTGAATTTAGTATCAGATGTAGTTTCTATTGAATAAGAGCCTTCTTCTCTAGTCCTTTTTGAATTTCTATCATGTGGAGTTGGAGTATGCAGGAAGGAACTAGTATCATGATCTTCCTCTACCTCTTGTAGAGTGTTTTCCAACCACTCTGACTGGTTTGAATACTTCTCAATCTCGGGCTTAGACTCATGAATGAAAGGGGTCAGTTCAAACTTAACTCTTAATTTGTTTATGACACCTAAGGGGTCATATGACCATTTGAAATTGTTGCTGAACTTTAAATCTTGTAGAGATATTTCTTCTTCCTTTACAACATTCCTAATGTTGCATATAAAAGGCCTTAATTGATTTTTTATCTTGAATTGGGTTTTCTTCTTGCTTGAGAGGAAATTGATCTCATCAAAATTCAAAATTTGCGTAATGTACTCTAAAGAAAATATCCTCATTGGGAGGTATTTGGGAAGCTTTTATGGAACTAGTTGGCTTCCATACACTCTGATTTCTGTATGATTCTGGTATAAATACCGGTCTCTTTTTTTTCTCTGCTCTGATAGTTGTAGAACATTTTTTATTTCTTCACTGATTCTTGGTTGAATGATACTGCTAAGCATATTAACTATTGGATATACAAAAGAATCAATAAAGTCTTTGAAACTCAAGTCAATGGAATCCTTTTTGATTAAAAATGTCAAAAAGACAACAGACTGGGGATTACCCTTTGTGTCCCATTTTTGTAGGTTGACTGCAAACCTTTTGGATTGAGAATATATGAACAAATGAAACAATATTGAGGAGTATTTGAACAATCCTTCTTCTGGCATTTTGATCAGTTGATCATGCATGGCATCTGCCAGGAATTGGGCAAAGTTAAAAACTGTATATGGAGGTTGACCTGGGAAAAATATGGATAGGAAACCAAGAATAGATTTATCTACATGCTCATCAGTGAAATATCCTAAAATAAAGGAAAAAATGGTCACAATCTGTCTGTTTCTTTCTAAAAATATGGTATCAGAGTATGGAGGATTGTTTTTACGAGTTTATACTTATGGAGGGAGGAAAGTTTGAAAGATTTGAAACCTTTTAGGGAATTCCATATTTAAGTAATCTCAGTAAGAGTTTCAATGGAGAAAGGCACTCCCTCTAGTTGTGGTTGAATCTGAAACATTTTATTGATAGATTGAGCAGTGATGGTAAATATGATTTCTTATTTAGGGGTGACTATAGCTCTTTCATTGGGCAAATAGCTGATTTGGGACAATCTAATGAGTTCACGGAACTGATAGGTTTGTGGAAATGTATACAATGACTCCAACAATTTATAATGACTCTAGTAATGGAGCTCCAAAAGGTTGCTATGAATCACAGTGTCATTAATTTTGAAATCTTTAGCGGGCAAAGGGGTGTGGTCGACATCTAACAGGGGTGGTTGCAAAGGGTTTGCAGTCTGGACGCTTTGGGAAGCCATTAATTTGTTTCAATTAATTAATAAAATGGCTTGTTTAATGGTTTTTGGTACTCATAATTACCTGGAAAATCGTGAATTTGGTCTGTAGAAAGATTCTAGGTAGCTGCGAGCTTCAATCTTGGTCAATAAAGGCTTTTGGTCTTTTTCGTAAACAAACATAGATAATGAAATGACGGTTAGAGAGGGTTTTTATTATTTTTGAACACTGGGAGTTATCGCAGGGCACAAGGGTTCTAATATTTCAAATAGTGGTGGTTTATTTCAATGCCTTAGAAGCAGTTTAGTGGTTTATCACACAACAAAAAGTAGTTTGGAAGTTTGAGAGTGGGGGGGTGCGATAGAATGCGGTAGCGCCACGTGGTAGGGAGGCAGGTGGATAAAACCACCCATTTTGCACCCCCCCCCCTCCTTGGTTTTGAATGTCAGATGTCGGGGGTTGCGAAAAGGTTCTGGGGTCGTTAGATTAGATCAATAGTGATCGGGAAGTGGGATGAGTTGGGGGTTTTCAAAGAGAGGTGGGGTCGGGTAATTAGTTATGTGGAGGATTTATGAAATAAAAATATAGGGTTATGAAATATATAATCGGTAGGCTTAAAAAATGAAAATAAGGGGGGTCAGGGAATAAATAAACTGGAAGGGTTAATATGATATGGGGATTTATGAAATATATTAAGCAGAGGGGTTAAGTTAAAAAGGGGGTCCACTTTAATATTTCACGCTCTTGACTATTGAAAAGTGGGTTTTGTGTTTTATGAAAACACAAAGTCTTGTTTAAATTGAAAAAGAGGTTTTTCAAAGGGGAAATGGATTTTAGCAAGGGAAAGGGAATTTAGGAGGGGAAAAGGGTTAGGATAAGGGAAAATGGTTTCCAAGGAAGGAAAAAGGGATTAGGACAAGGGGAAGGTGTTAGAAAGATATTAGTGATAAGAGATAAACCAAATGATGCTTTCCATAACTCTTGAAAAGTATCCTACCTATCCTTTATTTATTATAACATTTTTATTTCCTTTATTGGGTGCATTTGAGCTTGTTGACCCTTTTATTTTCTTTTGATAAGAAAACTAACTTATTTCTAACCTTATATCTTCCAATGGCTCAGATTAAACTTATGAGCCCATTTTATTCTCTACCTAACTACTGATCTGCCAAGATTAAATGGTTTGGTCAGATCTTTATTCACTAACTATCATAACATGAAATTTAAGAGTATGAATGATCAAGATTAGAATATATGATCATCATGAATTGTGGAAATTTGGACAAGCTGCACACAATTTTATTTGCATAAAGTAAACTAAGAGTAGTGGCATTTGAATGTGCAACACTTTTAGAATTTATTTTTGTTTCTTTTTATGGGGTTCATATTTTATATCTTTTTTTATCTTTCTTTCTTTTGGTCCTTTGATTATTCTTTTAGGACATACCCTCTTTTCATTTTTTAATATGGAAAACATTTTCAGAAATGCAAAGGTATGTACAATACTACAAGACTAAACATAGCCAATCCAAAATTATGATCCCTATTATTATAGGACCCAAACAGTGGCTCCACTTGGGGATGGCATCTCCTTGTGAGATGTCAAGAACTTTTTGATTAGTTCCATTGGAACTTTGGATTTTCTTTGCTTCAAATTTCTTTATTTGGTATCCTTTATTCAAACATATGATGTTATATATTTTAAATCTTAGGGCATTATCTTCGGGCTTCAAATTTTCAAGATAAACATCCAATGCAGTTGAAAATTTGCTATGATATTTACAATGAGTAAAATACAATCAAATGAATTACTGGTTATTCTGGTGAAAAATAGTGCTTCAGCATTCTACCATTTACTGGTCCACCTAGTAGATTTGTCTTAACTAATTCTTTGAATAAAAATGAATTGTTACCTCTGTAACCATAAATAATGTTTGGGCCCTTCCAGAGAAAATCAAATTTCCCATGTTTTCCTTCATATCCCCTTCTAGAATCCCATTTGAGTACTTGATCACCTATGAAGAAATCATCTTCTTTAGTTTTCTTATCAAAGATCTTCTTGATTTTGTCTTAAATTACTTGGGATTTGATATAAACTTCTTCCACACAGTTTCTTTGCAAATGAATTATTTGGTTTATCTCCTTTGGATGTCATTTGGTTCTACTTGCGGCTCTTGAATCATTTTCATTAGTGGCACTCCCTATTGAAGATGGTAGATCAACATCCATCATATACAAATTGATAGGGAGAATGTTTGTTAGTATGAATTCTTCGTCGAAGTGTACGAAAAAGAACCACTTTAGCTACGCATAACTAATAGCCCTAACGACAATAGAGGCTGCCAAACATCTTCAGATCTGCGATTAGTAGTTAAAATGCTGCAACAAACAGATCTATAAATGGAAAGACATTAAGCAGTAAAGTAAAGAGTTTTCTCCATGCATCCAACAGACAAGACAAGAACACGATTTTTGAATGAATTTTTATATTACAGGGCACCTGGGAGGAAAACAAGAAGGTGTATCCAGATCTCCTCAATGGGATGGGTTCTTTGTAGTCCTCAACACTTCAGATCTAAGCTTTCTCTCTCTTGTAGATGTAGAAAACCCAATGTAGAAGATAGAGCTCAATGGGAGCAAAATGGTAGGAATGAGACCAAGTGTATAGATCCAGAGTGATCTAATAGGCAACAAAAGGTGAAGAATGATGGGGAAAACCCTCCTATTTATAACAAAATATTGGGTCATTCTAGATCTTGGTGCATGATTAAATAATGTTAATCAAATCTAGATCCACCTCTATGGAATATTTTATTATTATTTGTTGGAGGGAAAGGGTGTTTGACTTGGGTCAAATCCCTTGATTAGTGAAAAATAAATAAATAAATGATTTATTTATCTTTTAAAGGAAGTGGTTGGGATATAATCAAATAAATAATGATTTAGTTGATTAATGGTGGTTGATTTGGTCATATTTAACAAGGAATATTATTTAAATAATTATTCCTAGAAAATAATAAGATAACTATGGGTTTATCTCATTAATTTCTTTTTTTTTGGGTTAAACATGACTAGGAATAATAATTAAATTATGGTTTAATTAATTATTCCTTTTGGGGTCTCCTAATTAACATGGTGAAAGCGAGTTTTACTTGGGGTAAAACTGGTCTTACATGGTGTGCCCATCTAAAAGTAACAGATGAAAGGTTAGATGACCAAAAAATGGTGTAGCAGTACCGAAAGGTGCCTTTGTAGTTAGTGTGTCTTCCCATAGGGCATTCACCAACCTTTTATTCCAGGTTTTCTTGTTATCTTCTAACAACTTCTTGATGATGTTGACTAGGATTTTGTTTGAATACTCTTCTAGTCCATTACCTTGAGGGTAATAGGTAGTGGAATGACCTAGGGTGATATGGTATCTATTACAAAAATCTATCATTTTCTTGGATTTGAAGGGAGAAACATTATTAGTAATTATGAGATTTTGTGGGCATCCAAATCTAGAAAGGATGGTGTTCTCAAGAAATGAAATAATGACAGAGTCAATGGCTTGTCTAGAAGGGATGGCCTCTATCCACTTGGTAAATTCATCAGTGGCTGTCAATATCCATTTATGTTGGGCAGAGGATGGTGGGTGAATTTCACCAATGAAGTCTAAACCCCATTGTTGAAATGAAATTTCTACTGAGATAGGCTTGAGGGATAATGGTAAGATTTTCTTCTTCCCTTCAAATATTTGAGGTTTGTGAGAGGAGGTCACATACTTTCAGACATTTGCAAAAAGGGTGGGCCAGTAAAAACCTTCCCTCAAAATATTGTTAGGAGTTGTTTTCCATTATAGGTGTCCTCCACAATCTCCTGCATGAAATTCCTGCATGACTTTGTCAACTTCATATTTTAATAAACAATTTAATAGAATGCCACCATTATCTTTCCAAAATAAAACATTATCTAAGGTACAACATTTCATTGCTTTAATTTTTAAGAATTTGCTTTTAGTTCTAGATAAACCAGGAGGAGCTTGTAAGTCGAGTAAAATAAATATAATATCTACATACCAGGGTGAATCTATAAAAGCTTCACTGATTTGTGGAGTCGCCACCTCTTCCTGATCATCTAGGGCAGTAATGAAATTTATGTCTAGGGCCTAACAGTTTGATTCAGCCATGAGTTTGGCTAAACCTTGGCCTTTGATTAATTCCGTAGGCTTGATCTCAATGTCATATTCTAGAATTGTGGAAATCCATTTTCCTCTCTTTCCATCAGGCCCATTCTGAGTTAGAATGTTCTTTACAATTGATTTTGGAACATATGTTATTATCTGAGCATATAGAATGTATACTCTGAAATATTTTATGGAATTCACTAAAGAAAGAGCTTGGATTTCCATGATATTATACTTTAGTGTTGCATCTCTCAATGATTTACTGAAGAAAGCAATGGCTTGTTCATAACCCTCATCATTCTTTTGTAACAAGACTGCTGCAATGGTGTTTTCTGAAGAAAATGAAAAAATTATGAAATCTCGGTTGAAATTAGGACTTATGAGGACATGTGTTTTAGTAATGGCTTCTTTGACTTCTTCAAAAGACTTATTAGCCTCTACTATCCACTTAATTATTGAATCCTTTTTCAACATGCTATTCAATTTCTAAGTAGCTCTGCTAAGTTAGAGATGAATCTTTTAAGAAAATTTATTTTTCCTAAAAATGCTTGTAATTATTTAATGTTCCTAGGATGACTGATATTCAAGATTTATTCTATTCTAGCTGGATCAAGTCTAATTCCCTATTTTGAAATGATGTGTCCTAGGAGTTTTCCCTCTTCTAATCCAAAAAGTGACTTTTTAGGATTTAAGGATATACCAAACTTTCTGCATTTTATGAATACTCTTCTTAGATGATCAAGATGTTCATTATCTGACTTGGAAAATACTGTGATATCATCCAGGTAAATGACTAAAAATTCATTGGTTTCCTTTGCAAAGGAAATGTCCATGGCTCTTTGGAATGTTGCTCCAGCATTAATTAGTCCAAAGGGAATTTTCAAGTACATGAAAGTTCCCCAGGGAGTTGTGAATGCAGTCTTAGCTTTATCTGAAGGTTGGACTCGGGTTTGGTTATATCTAGAAAATCCATCAAGTAATGAAATTATGGATGAGCCTACTACCCTCTGTAGAATGTGGTCCATTTTAGGGAGGGGATATTTATCCTTCAGTGATACTTTGTTCAAGTTTCTGAAATCAACACAGAGTTTGATTTCTCCTATTTTCTTTCTAGTGGGGACTAAATTAGAGACCCAATCAGAATATCTGATGGGTGCTATGATTTGAGCATCATACATCCTTTTAACTTCTTTCTCTATTAATGGCATAAGAATAGGGTTAATTCTCATTATTTTTTGTTCAAAGGGCTTCTGATTTTCTTTAATTGGTATCTTATGTTGGATAATGCTAGTATCATAAGACTTGAGGTCTTCATAACTCTAGGCAAAGATGTCTTGGAATTCTTTAAACAAGCTAATGTACTTCAATTTTTCATCTAGAGGTAATTTCTTAGATATCTTGATAAGGTTGGGATTTTCCTTTGTTCCTATCTTGCATTCCTCTATATCTGACCTTAGAGGCTCCATTTTATGTTTTCTAGCTACATAATTAGAGTCAAAGAGGTCTTCTAGTGGGGCTAATCCCTTAGGGAAAATTTTGTCTTTGAGGTTTAAAACTTATGATTCATCATTGATTAATTCCTGAATTTCTACCGTTTCTAAGTGTTCTATTTCTAATTTAGTGAATTTATTTGGTTCTATTTTATTTACGTCATTTACATCTAGTTCAATATTCATGGTATAATCTAATGTATAGTCAGTGTCTATATTACAGTTCTAAAATTCTCCTTCACAATTCATAAAATCATAAATTTATAAATCTTGTGAAAATATTTTCCAATACTTCAAATTACCAGGTGTGGTTGGCTTATGTCTTGCCTCAGGAGTGTACTATTTATTTGGCTAGAAGGGTAACCTGCATGTGCTGGAAAAAGTGGCCAAACTATGTGCTTTCATATTTTGATTTCTTGAAATGACAACAAAGTTAATCTCAAGAAAACATCTTATTAAGTCCAGGATGGTTTCTCTGTAATAGCTAAGTCTAGGGTTATTAATAATGTACTCTCCCTTGACTTGTTTTATGATGAGTTCTAAGTCGTCCATAATGGAAAATCTTTTAGCTCCAATTTTTCTTACGATTTGAAGGCCTAGCACTAATGCTTCATATTCTGTCATGTTATTAGTGCATTGGAAATTTAATCTGAAAGCATGTCCTTCTGAATGATATTTTTCTAAATTGTAGATCCATACTCCAACTCATGCTCCTAATCTATTCACAGAGTCATCAAAATCTAGATGCCACAAAGATTTATGTGTTATATTTTCATAATCAACTTCTTTGTGTTCTTCTTCAACAATTGTGGTTTTATCTTTGCCATTGTCTGAATTACATAAGATAAATGAGTCCAAATCAGAATACATGGAATAGATAGGAAAATTTTGTGGTATTTCTAAACTACTTACCATGTATTTCATCAATGTTTCTCTATATATATTCCTTTATTGAACAAACACATAAATGGTAGCATATGACATGTCGAATTGTAGTGATCCCTGTAATTTTGCTCCCCATGAGCGAGATAGTAACATGCCATATTTGGGAGGGATATCAATAACTACTATGACCATGAAAATACTCTTTGCTAGGCACTAGACTAGAGTTACACACATATCTTTGATCAGGCCAAGGCATTTGACTTGACTAGAATCAAAGGAGAAAAGGTCCTTATATGGTTTGGTGATGTCTAAGTTTATTTTTTCCATGACTACTTTAAGCATTAAGTTATGAGATGCTCCTGAATCCAACATAACATTATGTAAGATTTTATCATGAATGTTTAAGCTGATATAGAATGGAGCGACACCCCCTTGTCGATGTTTTCCATATACTTCAGGACAAAATAATAACTCAGGTTGATCATCATTGAGGTTGACAGCATCTTCACCTTCAGCTATGCTTAATGTTTCAGTAATTTGTACCTTGTATGAGTCATTTTTCACCAGCTATGTTAAAGGAACTGGTATTTTCAATTTTACAATCTTAGTTTTGATATTGAATGGAATTTGATTTTTTTCTAATTTAATCATTTCATTTTTACCAATTTTGGTTTGTGTATTTTTGTCTTCTTTATCAGCACTTGGTAATTCAGTTTGTGTGTCAACTATTTTGTTTTCAAATTTCTTGCCTCGAATGGTTTGAGTAGTAGTTGACGTGATGTCTACAATATTTGGGGTGGAATTTTTCTGAGTTTCTCTAGGAATAATTTGTAAAAGTTTTGTCACAAGAGCTTCTATTGTTTTCTTAGTTTGGATGTGAACTGATTTCTTAATAGGGACCTATGTGTTCTTTTTTATTCTAAGGCTATACTGTTTATGAAATTTGTATATAGTAGATTCATAGCCTTGTTTGTAGTCAAAGGACTCTCCAAACTCTAATTGTAATTGTTGTAACATGTACAACTCTTATTCTTCCTGGGTAAGAAAAATGGTACCTTCATTGTTTATTCCCATCAAGTTTATCTGGGTGCCCTGGTCTTCTTCATGAGGTTGTGAACTTTCAGCATAATTTTCCTAGAAAGGTGGTCTAATTTGTTGATCGGGTACGACTTCTCTTTATTTACCAGTGTTAGGATTTTTCCTAAAGTTGGGGTTCTAATTTGAGGACCTTGTTGATTTTCCCACTGAGGTTTTCTTTCCATGTTTTCTAATCTATCCATTATTATTTCTACATTTTTAGATAAACTATCTATCTTAATATCTGAAGTGGATGGTTGTTCCTTAATGGTCACTCTCCTCCCATTCCTCATCCTAGATATTTTAGCTAATAAGTTAGATTCTACACTAACTGCATTACTCTACATCTGTTCTAAAGTTTCAGGGTTTCTTTCTCTTAATTGATAGGACATATCAGTGTCAAAACAATATGAAAATTTAATTAGGGCTAATTCTGGTGGAGGTTTGATATTTGTTGGAATTTCATTATAAATGTTGTTAAACCTAATACAATAATCTTGAACAGATTCATTAGGAGCTCTTCTAATGTTCTCATATTTAGATAATATCTGGAGAGGGTTTTTCTTTCTTTCCCATCTACTGATAAACAATCAGTGGAAAGTAGCAAAATCAGCAATATTACCAGCAGGTAAATCTTTAAACTTTTTTTTAACATCTCTTGCTAGTGTTTGTGAAAATAATCTCATTTATACATCAGCTTCATCAATTTCATGTAATTCAAAAAAAATTATCATTTTATCTACATGTTTTTTAGCAGTATACTGACCAGTACCATCAAACTAAAAAAATTTACTCTGGTAATCTTGTGGCATGGAATGTAAAGGGGCCTGTAAGATGAAAGGGGAAAATAGGGTTGCCATGGCTAACATTTTAGCTTGACTGGGAGGTAAATTAGTGGTGCTTGAAGATGGAATCGAGCTTGAAGATGGAATCAAAACTTTAGGTTGGAGAGGAAGTTTAGGTATGAATGGTTTTGTGGAATTAACCGTGGTGGAGATCATACATGAAGTGGTACTAAATGGAGCTATATTTACAGTTTCTGAAGATACTGTAGAGTGCTTAGGGGTAGTAGTATTTAGGGAAACTAATTCAACTGACTGTTGAAAAAAGGCTTCATCTATGTCTTTTATCAAAGTTGAGGTTAGAGCATCAAGTTTCTCAAAAGTATCTAGAACTTGTTGATCTAAATAAAGTTGTATAGTATCCTTCTTTGATTCAATAAATTGAACAAAAATGGGGTCTATTACAGTATCATGGACCGAGTTTTCAGATTTAGTATGAAATAAAGAATGTTCAAATGATAATCAAATTGAATATTCTCAATGCTTGATAACTCCTTAGGAAGTGAATTTGATTTGATTAATTGATTACAACTTCCTTGATTCTCTACTTTTTTAGGTTTTCTTAAAATTCTGTCAAGATCATCAACAATTATAGCAGGTTGTGGATCAGTATGAGCCCTGGTATAATATGTTCTTTTAGAAGCTAGAATTTTAACTTTCAATGATAAATTCAAATAACCCTTTCAAATCTTAATGCAAAAAACGAGAAGAATTGTTTCTTTTAAGATTTTTTTAAACTAGGAACTCGTTTTTCCCCAGTCAAGTCGCCAATATGTTATCACTCTGAATTTTCCAAAGGTTGTTCATGTGTTTAAAATAAATATCAGAGGTCACTATCAACCACTTTTGGAACTTAGGATCTAGTCTTCCTAAATTCAGGGAGGGCTCTCTCTTAATGATTTAAATTTTTTTATTTTAATAGATTTTAGGCTAGTTATGTATGTTTGGTTGGGTTGGTTTTTTATTGGTTTTGTTTGGTTGGTGGAATTACTGATTATATGAATAGGTGTTTATCATTTTTCCATTGGGCTATGGACTCAATGTGCTTTGAAACAGAATTGAACCAAATTATAAGGAAAGTGTTACATGGCAAGATAGGTGAGCAATATTAGATCTCAAGGCTAAAAAGCGAAGTGATTTTTCAATCAGGATCAAGGAGCAATTAAGAATTCCTTAAACCAGATAATGAAGAAGGATGAAGGGGTCAATCGGGATCAGAGGGTAATTAAAAATTCTCTAAACTGGATATCAGAAGAAAACATAGAAATGCATAACAGTTAAAAGCAGAGCGTAATTTAAACAAATTCTGCAGTAAAACTCCTGTTATACCATTCAAATTCAGAACACATAATTTTATGGAATACTTAAAGAAAGAACATGAAAAATTGAAATTTATACTTCACTGAAATGGCTCATCACATGAATCCTATAAAGAAGTTTCTTTATTACTGGTTCAGTTTGTCGACTGGAAATTGGTACAATAACCCTCTGGCAAGAGATCAGTCAGCTAACAAAATGTTCAGAAGTCTATACTTGACTGAACCTTAATACTTCGAATGATGAAGTATATATACAAAACATTACAAAAAATATCGTGTCAACTGACTAGGATTTATTCTAGGAAAATAAAATATCTTTGTGAAAAAAGATAGTGACACCTTCTAACTAACTGATATCTGGCCCTGATTTATTTTATTTTTGTTGCTTGTTTGTTTCTTTCATCTATCCTTTCCTTTCACCTATGTGTTCTTTCATCTACCTGGTATTTCACCCTTCATAGTAAATCACACCATTTCTTCCATGTTTTTCATCTGGAAGTTTTATTTTCGTCATCCTTCGGTAAATCTCATCTGCCTCTGTATATTTGGTAGATGTAGGCTTATTTACAAAAATGTGATTTACCTCATGTTGGAGGTAAAAGAAGTTTTCTAAAGTTTGAAGGAGCACTTTTATTGTGGGTACACCCTTCATTGATGAACTGTTGGAAGTTTCTTTGGCTACTTCCCTCATCTTCTTATCATAATGTTCATGTCTCATGAGTTTATCATTGATTACCAAAGGATTACATAGACCTTTCTGTCTCAATACCTCAAATTTGTTCAAAATCCTGTTTATTGCAAGTTCCATAGTTTGACATTTTTCCTCAAGTTGTATCATCATATTTCTCTTGGAAAAACTTTCTTCACCTCTAATATAGTTTTTGTTCTGTCAGATATCCCGAGCTCTCCCAATTCCTGTTTATTTTTAGAATTCATGAATTTTGTTAGCTCGGAAGCTTCCCCTACTTTCTTTCCAAGATTGGATTTGAATTTTTTAATTGCATCATGAACCTCCTTTATCAAGTCCTTCTATTCAAATATAACATGTACAGAAGGCCAAATATCATTAAATGAGTTAATTATATTGGCCCACAATTGTTGTTTTTCTTGGGCTAAAGGCTCTTTTAGTGATAGCTCCTTTTCTAGCTTGTGGATTTTGTTAGTCAATCTTTTTGCTTTTTGTAGTTCTGCTTGATATTTTACTGCTTCGAATTTATTTTCATCCACTAAGCTCTTTATTTGTTCTTTGAGCTTTTTAATCTCTGTGGTCTGAATGGACATGTCTTCCATTGCTTTGATAAAAAATTTGGCCTCATCAGTGGGATGGGCTGTTGGTACTGCTGATGTTATTGCTGATGTAGCTAATAGTGTTGTTGTAGTTACTAGAACTGATGTTGATAATGGATCTGATCTAGATTTTGTAGTTTCTATAGGAATAGCAGTGATGTGAACTACTTCCATGCTGGTTTTTTTTTCTTGCACAAGTTTATCTAGTTATGTCTCCATTTCCTTTAATTGAGTTGTCAGCTAAATTATTAGATTCATAATTTCATCCTTTTGATTATCTATTTCCAAAACCTCCTTGGTTTTTGGATGCTCAGTAGTTGGTAATTTTAACTGCTTTTTTAGTGCAGCTATGTCTGCATTTTTCTTCTTTATTAGTTCTTCTGCTGCTTTGGTATCTTTTGGATTATAACCAACTTCTATTACCAAATATTCATGTGACTTTCTCCTGTTATCATTTGCTTGTGATGAAGCTCTTTCTAGCTTTAACTGTGAATTTATATTTTCTAGAGAATTATGTAACTTTTGGACACTTAGAGCTTTGTGTTTCATGGTTGAATAAATCATTTCTCTTGGCTATTTGTGAAATTAAATCTGCTCAATTGGACGCACATCCTTGGCAGGAAATTCAAAGCTTGTTTTAGTATAATCTTTTGAAGTTTTAGGTGCTTGTACCTTTGGTTGTAGAAATGTCATCTGCATATTCCTTGTTTTCAATTCATAAGATGAAAGCAACTTACTCTGATTACAAGGAGTTTTCTTCTAGTATTTTGCATATGTAACAGCCTTCAATGCTTCATTTTTTTATTTTAGTCTCTTTGTATTTCTCCATCATATCCTTTTCTTTCTCAACTGGATCGTTGGATGATGAAACCTCTGCACTATTTTTCTTTTGAATAATTTATGCACTGGAGGTTGATCGCAGATGTGTTACTTCTGAAAGTGTTGGAGGTGCATCGTCTCTGAGAACAATATCTGTTTCAAAGGTTCAACTGTCTCTTCTTGCTCTATTTTCTGGATTTAGTTTCGCTTTATTTCTATACATCAGCTTGAATTTAGTATCAGATGTAGTTTTTGCTGAATAAGAGCCTTCTTCTCTAGTCCTATTTGAATTTCTATCCTATGGGGCTAGAGTATGCATGATGGAACTAGTACCATGTCGTTCCTCCACCTCCTGTAGAGTGTTTTCCAACAACTCTGACTGGTTTGAATACTTCTCAATCTTGGGCCTAGACTCATGAATGAAAAAGATCAGTTTGAACTTAACTCTTAATTTGTTTATGACACCCAAGGGGTCATATGACCATTTGAAACTGCTACTGAACTTTAAATCTTGTAGACATCTTTCTGCTTCGTTCACAGCATTCCTACTGTTGCATATAAAAGGCCCTAATTGATTTTTTATCTTGAATTGGATTTTCTTCTTGGCTGAAAGGAAATTGATCTCATCAGAATTCGAAATCTACCTGATGTACTCTAAAGAAAATATCCTCATTGGGAGGTATTTGGGGAGCTTGAATGGAACTAGTTGGCTTCCATACACCCTGATTTATGTATGATTTTGTTATAAATACCAGTCTCCTATTTTTCTCTGCTCTAACAGTTGTAGAACCATTTTTATTTATTCAATGATTCTTGGTTGAATTCTACTGCTAAGAATATTAGCTATTGGATATACAAAATAATCAATAAAGTCTTTGAAATTGAATTTAGTGGAATCCTTTCTAATAAAGGATGTCCAAAAGACAATAGACTGGGGATACCCTCTGTTTCCAGTTTTTGTAGGTTGACTGCAAACCTTTCTGATTGAAAATATATGAACAAATGAAACAATACAGCGGATTATTTGAATATTCCTTCTTTTGGTAGTTTGATCAATTGATCATGCATGGCATCTTCCAGGAATTGGAAAAAGTAAAAAACTATAGATGGAGGATGACTTGGGCAAAAGATGGATAGGAAACCAAGAATAGATTCATCTACATGCTCATCAGTGAAATATCCTAAAATACAGGACAACATGGTCACAATCTATCTAGTTCTTTCTGAAAATATGGTAGCATAGTATGGAGGATTTTTTTTAGGTGTTTCTACTGATGGAGAGAGGAAAGTATGAAATATTTGAAACCTTTTAGGAAAGTCTAGCTTTACGTAAAGTAGTAAGGGTTTCAATGGAGAAAGGCACTCCCTCTGGTTGTGGTTGAATCTGCAACATTTTATTGATAGATTGAGCAGTGATGGTAAATAGGATTTCTTGGTTAGCGGTGACTATGGCTCTTTTTGATTTGGCACAGTTTGATGAGTTCATGGAACTGATAGGTTTGTGAAAATATATACTTGGGAAAGTTAGAGTCCCACAGATGAATTTCATCTGCCTGATCAAAAAATTTATCATGACTCCACAAATGGAGCTCCAAAAGGTTGCTATGAATCACAGTGTCATTAATTTTGAAGTCTTTATCGACCAAAGGGGTGTGGTCGACATCTAATAGGGGTGGTTGCAAAGGGTTTGTAGTCTGGATGCTTTGGGAAGCCATTAATTTGTTTCAATTAATTAATAAAGTGGCTTATTTAATGGTTTTAGGTACTCAGAATTACTTGGAAAATCGTGAATTTGGTCTACAAAAGGAATCCAGGTAGCTGCGGGCTTCAATCTTGGTTGGTAAATGCTTTTGGTCTTTTTTGGAAAAAAACTGAGTTAATTAAATAATGGTTAGGGCGGGGTTTTATTATTTTTTAATGGTGGGATTTATCGCATGGTGTGGTGGTTCTAATATTTCAAATAGTGGTGGTTTATCGCAATGCCTTGGAAGCAGTTTAGTGGTTTATGGCACATCAAAAAGTAGTTTGGCGGTTTGGAAGTGGGGGGTTGCGATAGAACGTGGTAGCGTCGCATGGCAAGGAGGTGGGTGGATAAAACCACCCATTTCACACCCCCCTTGGTTTTAAATTTCGGACGTCGAAGGGTGCAAAAAGGTTCAGGGGCCGTTAGATTAGATCAACGATGATCAGGCGGTGGGATGAGTTGGGGGTTTTCAAAGAAATGTGAGGTTGGGTAATTAGTTATGTGGATGGTTTATGAAACAAAAATATGGGGTTATGAAATATATAAATGGTAGGCTTATAAAATGGAAATAAGCGGGGACGGGGAATAAATAAAGCGTAAGGGTTAATATGATATGGGGATTTATGAAATATATTAAGCGGAGGGGTTAAGCTAAAAACGGGGGTCCACTTCAATATTTTGCGCTCTCGACTATTGAAAAGAGATTTTTGTGTTTTATGAAAACAAAAAGTATTGTTTAAATGGAAAAAATGGGTTTTTCAAAGGGGAAATGGATTTTAGTAAGCGAAAGGGAATTTAGGAGGGGAAAAGGGTTAGGATAAGGGAAAATGGTTTCCAAAGAAGGAAAAAGGGATTAGGACAAGGGGAAGGTGTTATAAAGATATTAGTGATAAGAGATAAACCAAATGATGCTTTCCATAGCTCTTGAAAAGTATCCTACCTACCCTTTATTTATCCTAACATTTTTATTTCCTTTATTGGGTGCATTTGAGCTTGCTGACCCTTTTATTTTTATTTTTATAAGCAAACTAACTTAATTCTAACCTTAGATTAAACTTATGAGCTCATTTTATTCTCTACCCAACTACTGATCTGCCAATATTAAATGGTTTGGTCAGATCTTTATTCACTAACTATCATAACATGAAATTTAAAGGAATGAATGATCAAGTTTAGAATATATGATCATCATGAATTGTGGCAATTCGGACAAGCTACACACAATTTTATTTGCATAAAGTAAACTAAGAGTAGTGGCATTTGAATGTGCAACACTTTTAGAATTCATTTTTGTTTCTTTTCATGGGGTTTATATATATATATATATATATATATATATATTATGTTTCTTTCTTTTGATCCTTTGATTATTCTTTTAGGCCATGCACTCTTTTCATTTTTTAATACGGAAAATATTTGTAGAAATGCAAAGGTATGTACAATATTACAATACTAAACATAGCCAATTCAAAATTATGATCCCTATTATTATAGGACCCTAATAGACCCTAAAAAAACTTATAACAGATGTGTGCATCAACAGATCAAACTTTTCGCAGATTATCAGATAATACTACAATATATATTTGCGCACAATAATCAAGAATACTTCAATCAAATCTATTCATATAACATCAACTGATACTTGAAAACAGATACAATTAACCATTAACATGATTAAATACACAATAACAGAACAAATTCAAATCTTAATGCAATTAATAGATAATCAACACAACAAACACATGAGAGTCTAGGTTCGCCAAAACTGTCTCTTTTATTAAGAGATATATCAGTTCCAGTACATTCAATCCTTCTACGCACACATCCAGCAAAGTCTGCACATAGCCAGGACTTAGGTCTCTGCACACACAGCCAGCATGAGCCTTTCTACCCAAAAACCTAGATTTAGATCAAAACATTAAGAAACATTCATATTTAATATTATGATATCTTTACCTGTCTCTATCCTTACATATACTATCTAGACTCGCACATACTATGGTCTCAAACTATGGTTTGAGACTCATGGCTTTCCCTTTAAACCAATTACAATTCTTAATGGAATTTGACCCCCCCCCAAAGCCCCTTTGACTCTTTCACGTGGCACGCACAACAAAACTTATACAAAACTTAACCCAAAAATGTACCCCAGGGGACCCCGCTCCAACACCACCAAGGAGGACTTGGAGCTGAATAGAGAGAACATGCAGAACTAAATTTGTTACCCTGTTTATATTCGAATGATGTTGTTCCCGATTGAGCAAGAGGTTCAAACCTACTCCAAGACATTTTACTTGAATGCTATGGAGGCAAGAGATCGCTTCCAACATTATACCATCTCACAGTTTGGGGATATCATCACACATTACCAAGCTTGGCATGAGTATGCGACCAAGAGAAATCAAGTTAAATTTTCTCATCTTAAGTTCACCCAAACTCCATCATCACAATGTTTTGTCTTGTTAGTCTTTCAATTTTTCTCTACCCTACTTTGTCCTTATATGGGTACGAGTGGAAAATATATATTATTGGTAATTATTGTATAAGTGAAATTCCATGTGTCCATGAGGGAATGTGAAGAGTCATATGTAATGTGAGGAGTCATGAGGGTAATCCAAGAGTCACCAAGGGGGACTTCCAAGAGTCGGCCCCCTTTGGTTATAAATACATCCTCATAACTCTTGTAAAGGGCTTTTTGGAGTCAAGCTTTTCGCTAGGCTTAGGCTTAGAAAGGGCTTGGGAGTTTTTTCTTAGCCTTGGCTTCTCCGTAGCGTAGAGGGAGTATATTTCTTTGGGAGGACCAGGTGTTTTTGAATTCACATTCCACTATTGGGGCAAGTGGTTTGTCATGTTGTAAGTATGAATGGAACTTTCACTTATAATAAAATCAGAGTTGGCACGTCTTCATACATATATTGTAAATGTAGTAGGATTATTCTTGTTATGTTTGTGATCTATGTTGTTTAACTTACGCATATGGTTATAAAAGATTTCATTTGCATTTGTATGAATCTTGTTGAATGCATGCTCATGTTATAACCCATCGCCTTTAACTTGTGGAATATTATTCTTGTTGGTTTGTGTGATGTCTTTCAGCTCATGTGTTCCTCTCAAGATGCATACTATTACAAGATTCCAAGGAGCGCACATCTTTTTTCCCTTCATTGTTATAAATTCTCATGCATCATATTTAATTTCCGCAAGGTCACACATTTTCTTTAACTAAAGAAACCGTGCACCACTCTATGCATTTTTCAATCCAAGGCACATAATTAAACACCCCACTAATGGGACTCCTACTCCAAATAGTGTGAGGTCTAGTTGGCACTTCATATCAAGGAGATCCCTGAAATGTTGGCAGGTCCAGCACCATCAACATCTATGACACTATAATGAGGGTGAGATGACAAGTTGAGCCCTTGAAGTATTTTTTGAATTTCTGCTCTCATTTTATGACTTCTTCCTGAATCATACTCTCGGTATGTTTTTCCAGAGATCTAAAATTTCAAGTTCTAACAAATATCATTGATGACTAGTCACATCTTAAATTTTTTTGTGAGGGTGAAACAACCTTGCTTGAGCATACTAATCATTTTCTTCAATCTTTCACAGAGCACAACAATCCCCTTGAGGATTTTGGTTTTTGGTTGTTCATTCTCACATTCGAAGGGAACGTAAGGCAATGGTGTCACACATGGACCAATGCCTCCATTCACTCTTTCGAACAATTTTTTCACATAAATGTTCCATGCTTTTGACATATATGATCATGAAAATTTATGCAAGAAATTTTCATAATTTCAAAAATAAACCAATGAATTGCTATGTCATTTTCACAATCGTTTTCTACATCTTTGTTTTTAATTTCCAAAAAATGAAGTTTATTGGGATATCTTGACTGAAGAGTTTCTACATGTTGTTTTCATTTCACTAACTCCTCAATACTTAGAATTTTTCAGGTCACTCCCAGCATATCGTGAGGTTAGATCTTCCAAATCTGTGACAAACAAGGTTGTTGTTCCAAGTAACCCTCCTTCTGCTTCTCATCAAATAACTCTAGCTCTGCGGGTTGAGGTGGACAAAATTTTGAATCTTTCTATTGAACTATCACCATCTCCTACCATATCACATACTCAAAACCCCTGCATAGTTTTTGACTACAAGCCCAATGAGTTTGATGAAGTTTTGTTTCTACATATTCCATCCTTTGGTCCCTTTGGTCCTCTAAATTGTAAATTGTGCATTCATATGTTTCAAATATTTCCTTTGATGTTCATGAGGATCAAGTTTTGGATGGATTTCATGTTTAGCAACCAACTTGCGATGTCATTTACAGTGAGTATATGCGGGAGTCAAGAGTCGAAAAATAATCTGCAATGATGGATGACTCTCCTCCTTCCAAAACTCTTCCGCATTATCCTAACATTTTCCATCATTCAGTCATTCTGGTTGAACCTTGTAAGAATTTAGTTTCTGATACTATTAATACATCCAATCATTCACATAGTTTGTGGAATGCAATTTTTTCATCTAAATGCGAAGAGGATGAAATTTCTATCATAGATCTTCCCAAATCCTTATTATACCTTCTTGGAAACACAGAGAGTGAAATTTTTCATCATTCATCTACCCCTCTATATAATTCATTAGATCATGAGGATACCCCTGTTCGCGATGATGAACTTTTTGATCATTGTTGTCGTGACCTTTTTAGTGATTCAACAAGTCATGATTATGATTTTCTTGTTATTGATTTTTCCAAGCCACCAATATTTGATGATCTATATTTTAATGAGTTGGATTTTCCTCAAGCGGTCATGGCACTTATGTAATATTCCAAAATGGAAAAGACCAGAATATATAACATATGCAGCATTCCAAATAATTCAAAACAAGAACATAGCACTAAAATCTGGAAAATGTTGGAAATATGCTGCAACTAGAAATTACATTAAGATATCATAATCTATGAGCAGAATACAATGAAGCCATATCATTATCTAAAATATAAAATGAAATTACACAGCGCACCAAAAGGAATGCACTCAAGCCACAAGATGGCTGAAATACACTAAAGAAATCAAGCACTGGAAATGTTGTGATGCTATTGCTACTAATGCTAGAAAATACTGCTACTAAGGTGAAGAACCATGTGTAGAAGAATTTTAGAGTGCTAAAAATTATCCATGATTTCAAGCACATATTCTACTAAAAAAACCCAGAAAAACCAAGAAATGGTTTGGCCAGATTTTAAGTTTAGATTTTCAGCCTTTTTTGAGTTACCCACTGCATTTTTGCTACCTGACTTACGCACTCCCTGGGAATGACTACTGATATGGGGCTGAAGGAATGATCTATTAGCTAAAAAAACACCCAATCAACTCAATAGGTGAAGGTCTAACCCCCTTACTGGAAAATAAGCTCAAAAAGTGGAGATCTCTCTCCTCCACTGCTACACCCCTACAACACAACCCAATTCCAAACATAATTGCACTGTATATGAGACTAAAGCTTTGCTAGAATTATAGAATGTGGAAATGATAGTGCAATTCTCTTCCAAGAGGCATTGCAAGGAAAGAGGTGGGATCCCCGCTCGGGAACACCCTGTGCTAAACAGCATTGCAAGCTCAACTAAACAACTGAAGGATGCAAGAAGTCATACAGACCACAAAATCAATAATCAATAACATACCAATATATTGCTGTCTTTCCCTCCTTATAAACAATCTGAGCCTTCTCACCTTGGGTCCCACTCATTAGGGTTTCTACTATCATGGGTACTTCCTCCCATTCACATTGCGTTGTCTCTCATTAATGATCCACTCCCTCCACACCAACGTTGTTGATTTGGTCAAAATTGACCTTGTCCACATGCATTAGCCCCTGTTCACATATGAGGGTTCTTTATCCAGCTTTGAAGATGATCCATTTTCACATTAAGAGTGATTTTATTACTACTAAAGATATTTATGGGTCTCCCTACCCATTTATTCATCTAACTAAATGATGAGAGAAAAAAATAATATTAGAATTAGTTGTATGCTAATTTAGGAATATTACAGCCCTCCCCTCCAAAATGTTTCTTGTCCTCAAGCAACTGCAAGGATAGAATTGAAGAGCCTCCTCTCCTCCTCCTGTAGCATCCTCATATGATAAGCTTCTCCAAGGAACAAGATGTTGTCTCTTCGATAAATGTCCAAGTTGATCCTCCCAAGTATGCAAGTTAGCTTTTGGTGATAATCCCAAATAGCTATCATCATGAAAAAGTGGAATACCCATGGAGGCAACAATATGCTGTCTAGAGGCCTTCTTGAGGCATGGAATCTGAAATATAGTGGGAACGATCATTCCTATGTGAAGGTCCCATCCCCAAGCTATCATCCATACAAAATGAGCCACCCTCCAAAATGGTAACTCATAGAAATACTCCTCCACCTTAAGCTCCTGCAAAGAAGGTGGGATGCATTGTTGAAATTGATAGGCCAAATTGCCTATCCCATGTTTTCTCTCTCTCCAATTATGATAAGTGTAGAGTAGCTGTTGATTTTAGGCTGCAATAATGTTGCCTTCAAGAGGAAATAAGAAAACTGGATCTTCAAAGATCATCTCTCTAGAGTCATGGATCATGCTGGCCCAAACCACCCCATATATGATGAATATGAAATCCAAATGAGAAAGATACTAAATTTTTCATGTAGTGCTGAAAGGTACCAACAGTTTCCCATGTGGTCACAACGCTGTTTTTCTAACTGTTGTTGCAAAACATAATATGGAAAGCTATCTCCCAACAAGTTTCTAGTTGTGCATGTCATCTCATCTACTAGTAAATAGTAAATGGCATTTTTTATCAATAGAGAATACACAAAATAGTAAAACACTTGCCCAAAGCCATACAAAATATGGCTATCCCCATCAGTGATGTTGGTCCCAAAATGAACCATGAAACCCAAATAGAAACTTTCCCTCTTGTGGAGCCAATGCAATGTATAGAGATGGTAAGAGAATGAAAATACTGTGTTAGATAATCAATAAGTGAAAAAACACAATTCGTACCATGTAGTGAGAGTAGGTTGATAATAATATCCATGAATGAGCCCTCCATAGTGGTATGACATAGCCCCATGAAAAGGAATGAACCATATGCTGCATGCAAAACATTCTTCTTATTCTTGGAGATCTAAATCAAGAAGATCATATCATGGTAATAGATGTCTCCATCCACCACTTCATCACCCTCATCTCCTACTTTTCCATCAAGTGCATCATATGTGAAGTGATCCTGGGAACACTCCATCAACAACCCCAAGCTCCCAAGTGACAATGTTGTTGGCCTTTGTAATAAGGCTCTTGTCATCTCATAGCTCTATCCCTTGACATGCCAAATGTCAAAGTCATCCACCATAATTCTGCTATATATGGGATATTCCTTCCAAAGTGGAAGTACTTCCTGATCCTCCAAGGCTAAGGAGTAGCCCCTTTGCACCATGATGGTGCCATCACCTACTTCTACAACATTATGAAAAGTATGGGAGAAAATCAGCCCATAATCTCCCAAGTTCTTCCAAAGCAGCAACAAATCTTGTTGCCTCCCTACACCATCGCCATATAAACTATGGAGCAACAACATTATGGTTGACATGAAAGATATCGCATCACCCCAATACACCCAAACTCCTTGCTGCCATATGATGCAAGTGCCATGCCAATTCCTAACCAACAACATACTCTTTGAAATAGAATGTGTCACATGATGACCAAACTCTTTCAAGAGTAGCCAACGTAGCCTTGCCTCCTGTTGCCCTGTGTCATATATCTGCAAGTGGATTTCGAGCCTCTTGCTCATCAACATCACCCATCCAACCAATGGTGAGTGTCTACTATCATGCTAAAAATTGGTATTCCTCCAATGGAGAATACCATCCTCCCAAATCAATTTCTATATTTTCATTTCATGGGATGTTGAAATGCAATATCTTGGAGATCTCCAAATGAAGACCACTCATCAATGACCAAATTGACCCCATGAGGATCCAAATGAGATGTAGGTAAAAATTCTCATTAAGATGTAAAGTGCTCATCAATAAGTATGCATCATAATAATGTAATTTGTCATCCATCATAAGATTTCCTCCATCAATCATCTGCCTATCCACTGCTACACAAGTGTGCTGGTCATAAAAATGTCTCAATATTAGTTGACCCCCAAACTCATCACTGCTGCTCAATGATAGTGTTGCTGATCTCCATGATGGTGCATCTTCTGTCTCAAGATCATGCTCAATGATGAACACATAGTTCTGCATTATATTGTTTAGGATAATACTCATCCTATCCTCCAACAATCTACACTCCAACCCCAAAATTTGTGTGCAACTCAACACTGAATAACTAGGATGGTTGTTTATCTCCTCCTTGAACAAATCAAGGCTCCTCAACGCAGTGATAGTCTGCTACTCCAAATCAGTGATGTGCTTTGACCCTAGGTCATGCAATGGTATATTCCCACAATCCTCCATATGATGTGCTGAAATAACAGAAAGTGGAAACATGTGCATACCTCAGTAAAGATTGGGAACATCTTGTACTACTACAAAGGTTCCATCCTTCGATGTGATGACTTCCCCAACTACTGATGAAGATGGTTGCTCTTTCAAGGTTGCATCAGCGCTGGTATAAGTCTCCTCCTCCTTATGCATCTCCAGAATAGTGCATGGGACTCTAAATGTCAAGAGATCAAGACCACTTTGCAAAGGTGCAAGTGTTCTCTCTCCTGATGCAAGTGCTCCTACAGCAAGTGGTGGTGAAGGCCTCTTCTCCTCTGATTTCTTATTGTCAAACTTCTTGATCAACCTTTGAGTAAAGTTTGCATATGTAGTCACTCTTGCATGAGTCAAATGGTTGAACCACCAAATGTTTGCTTCACCCTCAAGGTGAAGCGTTGCAATCTCAACAACTTCTCTCTCTACTACTAGATGTAGTAGGAAAAATGCATCCAACTTCATTCCCCAAGATCTTGCTGTGCATGTGCATGACCCATCAAATGTAGACAATAGAAAACTATTGCTACAAGGTCTTATTTCTTCTTTGAGCTGAATGAACTGTGGGAGAGTTAGATTCTCCTTGAAAGCCCTTGTTTGAGATTTGGATTATGCAATATACTCACTTAGAATCTCATGATCTGAGTGTCCTCCATCTTCATGCCTTTTGTCTTCTTCTTCAAAAGAAAAGGGCATAGTATGTTTATTTGGAGCTCTATGAAATACCAGATCTTTCTTCTGTTGATAGGAAGTACATGGACCTTCCTCATCTTGAAACCATCTAGAGGTCTCATTGTATCTCTCCTCTTTAATATGCTTAACTTCCTTGGAGAGGTTCTTCATAGATCTGAAAAGTGATGAGACAAATCTCATTCCCTCCATCATTTGGATATCTTATTCCTCTTATATCATATTGGCTAAAACTCACAGGTTGAGCCAAGATTATGCTCTGATACCATTTTAATATTTAAAAATGGAAAATACCGGAATATAGAACATATGCAGCATTCCAAATAAATCAAAACAGGAACATAGCACTAAAATATTGAAAATGATGGAAATATGCTGCAACTAGAAATTACATTAAGATATCATAATCTATGATCAGAAAACAATGAAGCCATATCATTATATATAACAACAAATGAAATTACAGAGTGCTCCAAAAGGAATGCACTCAAGCCACAAGATGGCTGAAATACACTAAAGAAACCAAGCACTGGAAATTTTGTGCTGCTACTGCTACTACTGCTATTTGACTGTTGCCTATTTGCTACTCTGCTTAGGAAATTGTAGTTGATCTGATTTGATCATATAATAGCCTCCTCCAATAGATCCTCAAAGTGAAAGGCAAATTCCCATCACTTGAAAATCAGCTCTCCAAATGGTGTGCCAAACCACCCTGCAACTCCTCCTACATAAATTATGCAGATCTGGAAGTAAACTACATTATAGGGATCAAAATAAGGTTGGCATGATGCCAAGATCTGAAAATGATCTCAAATCCCTTCAATATTGTCCTCCCAATTAAGTGGAAACCTCCTCCACTGAAAAGGAGCACTGAAATGGCCTAGATCTCCATATGTGCAGTTTGAAAATACAACCAAACCCTAAGCAGGATTGTACTTGTAATTGAAAGAAGAAGCTTGGCCTTAAGCCAAATAGTGGAAAATGTAGTGCAAGACTCCTCCAAGAGCTACTAAATGGAAGAGGTGGAATTCCCAATCAGGAACACCCTGTGCTAAACAACACTCTATCTCAGCTAAACAACAAGAGAAAGATATATGTCTAAACATACCATATATTCAGAAATATCATATACATCAACAACCTTCTAATGCTGACATCCTCTTCCTTTTATAAGTCAAGATCTTGAAAACCCTAAACCACATCCAATGATAATACTCCTTTCACACAAATCATCTCCATCTAAAACTGCACTGTACTTCATTGATGGTCACTCCTCCATGACATCGTTGTAGATTTGGTCAAGGTTATCCCAGTCAAAGTTATCTATCCCCTTTCACAACAAGGGTGCTTCCATTAATATACCAATATTTTTCTCTTTGAAATTTGGCATTGATTTATTCATTATTAAGGAGAAATATGGACCTCCTTTTCCCTCTTATTCTTTAAACAAAACAGAAAAAAAAAAAATGAATATTCCAATTAGCTCATGAGTAATTGGGAATATTACAGTCCTCCCTTCCCAAATGTTGCTTGTCCTCAAGCAACTGACAAGGTGAGTGCTGCAACTCTTCTCCTCCTTCATTGGTGACACCAACATGTGATAAGCTTCCTACATAAGCTAAGTGTTCACCAATCCATCCCTCCATGAATTTCTCCTCTAAAGTTCTCATGAGATGTAAATAATCCATCCCATAAGGAGACAATAGCTCAAATGAAACAAATATGGTTTGCCTAATGTTCTCCCTAAAACATGTATCATAAGCTACATAGAGAATCTCCATCCCATAGGGCACAAACATACCTCCTATCCTCCCTCTATACATTCCCATAAAAAGTACAAGTACATCATCAATGTATGGGACCAAAATTACATACATACAAACAGAAATTTGTGCATATGGAGGTGGGTCATAATCCCACATGTGGAACCAGCACAGTGCATCTCCTGACTGCATCATATCATGATGTGGTAAGTGGTTTCCCCACCACTAACTTTTTGTCCAAGTCATCTCACTAGGGCTGAAAGTGTGAGATATATTTGGTGCCTTAGGAATGCACCCATCATGAAAAAAAATCATCTCCCTTTGTCCTCCAAGGGAGTGGCCATGTTTAGAAATTTTTGTGGCCCAAATTTGGCCATGAAGTTTATAAGGTATGGTACTCCTTCTTGGAGCTATGGCCTACATAAACATAGTAAAAGAATGCATATGTTCATCAAATAAAACAATAGGTAGACAAGCATGTCTTTCACCAAAGTTCCTCCTCAAACAAATGGAGTGGTGCCTAGATCTACCTTCTTTCTCAAAAGAAGAAAGATATGGTTGAATTAACTCTTTTATAGAGTCATGTTGCTGTCCCAACTCCACAAGTTTCATGCATATTTGAAAATGTTGATGTAGTTCTCCTTTAAAGCCCTTCCAAGTGTAGCTTTTCATGAGCTCTTTGAAGTAACTTCTCCTTGAGCTTGGAGGCTTTAGATAAGAATATCCTACCATGATATTAGATGACTCCTTCTTGGACTAAATAGCCCTCAACATGTATCTGGTCATCAAGTATCATGTATGTGTGAAGGTCCTTGGAATAATCCACCAACAGTTGGGATCTCCAATATGGATCAATCTCCCATAGTGACAATGTTGATGATCTATCAGCAAAAATGTTTGTCATATGGCTGCTCTCCTCCTTGACATCTCCCATGCCAAAGGTATATATTGGAAGGTTTCTATTCCCTCTTGGCTACCCTCCTTACATATGCACATGCTCCAGTAAATATTGAGGCCTTTGAAAGTTAGTCTCCCATGGGAGGCTATCATGTATCCAATACCTCCTTGGTTTAATCAAAGTATGCATGTGTGGCCAAACTCTTCTATAATGTATGGAATATTTCTATGTAAGTGAGATCATCTTCTGAGTATCCATAGCCAAGGAATGGTCTCCTCTCCCCATTATGGTGTCACCCTCCAAACTTGCATCATTTACTCTCAGCGTAGTATGAGATGAGAGAGTGAATAATGGTGCTAGTGGAAGAATATCTCCCTCCTCCTTGAGCTAACCCATGCCTCCCAGTGATGTATTTTGGTCTTCTAATGCTCCCAGCCTTTCTGGATCTATGAAAGGAGCATCTAGATGTGAGACATATTTCACCAAATTTGAATCACGTGGTCTCCCAGGGGGTTTTATAGAAGATAATGATGTCTCTTGAATCCTCCTCATGTGCATAATAGATGGGATCATCATATCCCTGCTTCCACTGCACAAATTCATCCTTGTTTCTTGTGTGTAAGTTTCATGATAATTGGGTATCACTCTTAAGGATGAAAGAGTGCTTCTAATTGGAGAAATTTCCCCATCCTCACCTCCATATGGTGGTGGATCATCTCCTGCTATACTAGCACTGCGATCCCTCCTTTGTTCTTCTTCTTCTTCCTCCTCATCATCTGAGAAGACCTCCATGGAATGTGCTTTTCTAGCTACACATCTATGTTCAGGTGCCCATGATTCTTGGAAAGTGAAGTAAATATTCCTTCTTCTTAGATCTCTCTGGACATCATCATCAAAAGGTTTTTTATTTTGACTCTCCTTAGAAGGAGCAGCCTTTTCTTCTTTTCCCTTTGATCGAAAATAGGGCTTGTGCTGAAATGTTGCCTTTGCTTTTGGCAAGGAATATTGAAGGTCTCTAGCCCTTTCAATAGCATCATGTAGGGTAGTGGGCTTGGTAGACTTAACCAACCCATGAAGAAGTTCATCTAACCCATCAATGAACATGTACACCCTTCTTGCTGCAGACAAATCAGGAACCATAACAAAAAGTCTTAAAAAATCAAAGATGTAAGTCTATGCATTACCTGATTATTTCAACTTTGCAAGGCCCATGAATGGTGCTTCAGGATCTCTTCTATCAAATATTTCCACCAGCCTTCTAGTGAACTCTGAATAAGCAGTCACATTGGCATGACCCAATGTAGACAAGCCATGGAACCACCAGTCATGTGCTTCAACTTCAAGGTGTAGCACTACAATCTTAATGGCCTCCAGCTCTAGAACCTTGTTCAACTAAAAGTATATGTCAAGTTTTTCTACCCAAGACTTGGCAAAACACTTGGATGACCCATCAAAATTGGGTTAAAGGAGTATGGCCATAGTGTGGTGTCGATCATGACTTTGAATGAATCCACCACCTCTATGATGATGCCTTCGTATTCTATTGTCCTTTATTTGACAAAACTCCTAAAAACTCAAGTGATCTTTGAATCTCTGATTTTGAGACTCATATTCTTCAAAATAGTCTTCAAGGGATGCATGCTATTGAAACTCTTCATTTCCCACAGTAGGCATGGTAGAGCGTTGGGAAACTTGTGGATGATGCACTAGTTGATCATTCCAGTGGTGAGACATGCCAGAGCCTTCTCCATGATGAAATCCTTTAGGGGATTCCTTGAATCTGTCCATTCTAATCTCTTTGATCTCTCTAGCAATGTCTTGCATGGCTCTAAGAAGGATCTTAGGGAACTCCTTCTCTTCATCTTCACCTCTAGATAAAGGGGCTTTACCCTTTCCTTCATTATCATTTGTATAATCAAAATTTCCGTGCCTTCTATTTTGATACCTCTTTTCTTTGTTAGTAAGAGGCTCTCCTTCTTTGTAAGACATATTGGATTTAGAATGCACAGGTTGTGCCAAGATGATGCTCTGATGCCACTGTAATATTCCCAAATGGGAAAAGTAGAAATATAATGCAGAATGTTGGAATAATAACGTAGATCATAATTTAAATAGTAGGAGGCCAATATGGAGACATTTCATATGTTATTACAGCAACAAAATATGTGTAAGATATGGCACATAAGATGCATAACAAGAAAAGCAAGTCTCTAATGAAGAAAATCCCTCAATATGAGTTGCTGCAACTAGATATAAAAGTTGGAAAACCCTTACAACATTATTTTATTTCCTCTACAATAGAAGTTGATTATACATCAGATCTAGAGCTGATATGTGCTCCAAAATTTAGATCTATATCAGATCCATGAACTATGCAAGCTCCTCTATAGAACCCCTCAAGGGTTTTCAGCAAAACACTTAGTACAATATGTAGATCTGAGATCTAAGACTGCAGATCTACTGAAAAATATAGATTTGGAAAGCATGGTTGATCTGATATGATCAATATAGTAACCTCCTCCAATAGATCCTCAAAGTGAAGGGAAGATCCCCATCACTAGAAAATCAACCCTCCAAATGGTGTGCCAAACCACCCTACAACTCCTCCTACAGAAATAACGTAGATCTGGAAGTAAACGATGCTATAGGGATCAAAATAAGGTTGGCCTGATGCCAAGATCTGAAAATGAGCTCAAAGCCCTCCAATATTGTCCTCCCAATGGAGTAGAAACCTCCTCCACTGAAAAGGAGCAATGAAATGGCCTATATCTAGAGATCTAGACTCCACTTGTTGTAGCTTGCAAAAACAACCAAACCCTCAATAGGATCTATGTTGTAGTTGAAAGACGAAGCTTGGCCTTAAGCCAGATGGTGGATAATGTAGTGCAAGACTCCTCTAAGAGCTACTCAATGGAAGAGGTGGGTAAAGGTGAAAGTGCTGGAAGGATCTAAGCAAATTTATCCATCATCGCATTCATTAGGGGAATTTTGAGGTCTAAAATAGGCCTCCTAAGAAAAATGTACAACAAAAATAAACTTTATAACAACCAATAGGATTCAAGATGATGATGTCAACCATGGGGGATGATTTACCATTTTTTAAATAAAAGGGTAAAAATATTAAAAAATAATAAAATAATAAAAATACTTTTTCAACTCGTATTTTCAACTTATCTCCCAAAATTTTTACTCAAATTTCGAGCGGGAGTACTCGTTGGATGCGAAATTTAATTCCTCATCCAAGGAGTACCCATGTTGCATACTTTCGATGAACTCTACTACATGAAAAATGAGAAATACATAAAAAACGTGATTGTAATCACGTTTTTTTTATGTATTTCTCATTTTTCGTGTAGTAGGACCCATCGAAATTATGCAACATGGGTACTCTTTGGATGGGGAATTAAATTTCGCATCCAACGAGTACTCCCGATCGAAATTTGAGTAAAAAATTTGGGAGATAAGTTGAAAATATGAGTTGAAAAAGTAGTTTTTCCATTTTTCCCTCTAAAATTTGATGATGTCATCAAATCTTATTTGATTTTTCCACTATTATTTTATAATTTCCTTAGGAGGCCCATTTTAGACCTCAAAATTCCCTCATTTTTTGTTTCTCAAGGGCCTCCTCGAGAAATATTTTGATAGGATTTCTTGCTCCTTCATCTTTTCTTCCGTCCCCATGGGTGGCTAAATGGCTCAGGAGGCTGGATCTTGCCAAGGTTCAGCCAGATCGAGCCCTAACTCCTTATACCTTTACCTCATTGGGGGCATGAAAAGAAGGAGCGAGAAAAAAAAGACCACTCTGATACCACTGATCTGGATTTATGTTGAAACACAAAAAAATACATATATAACCATAAATACAAAAATCCAGTGGAAATAAAACTTCATTTCATTAATATCAAATAACTAAAATACATTTACCGACATAATGGAAATAAACTAGCTTGGGCGATGGTAGCTTATCTCTAAGAAGAGATGTGGAGGCTACATGCCTCTGAACTATGTTACAATGAGGCTTGAAAGCCTATTTATTGTTCAGAAACAATGAAAAACCATAAACATCCAAAAACCTAGTTGTAGGAGATGAAGCACCAAAACTATGGGCCCCGTTTGGGTAAATTGGTGTTTCAACTTCCCATGGATGTAACTTTGACATACGATCTCCATTTGACGTGCGTCATACCTCATTAGAAAGATCTATCTGAGGATTATAACTTTTAGTATAAGAAACATTGGTGCATGGAGCCATGTTGCTCATGGGTTTCCCAAAAAACGTTGTTTAGGGCCTCAAAACGGCTCCGGAAGTTGAGGACCCGAAAAATTTCTAAAAATAGTAAGTTGTGCTGAAACTAAAAAAATGAAAGAACCAATGGTGGGGGTTCAAATAGAATAGGTGAATGGACACTAATATCCATGTGGCCCATTAGGGCCTCCGAACGGCTCTGAAATTTCAGGAACTGACAACCTACTAAAAATAGTAAGTTGTGCAAGAAGTGAAAAATTGAAATGGTGCAAGTTGAAATGGAATATTTGGGTGGCCACCAATATCCACTTGGATCATTCCTCCCTCATTAGGAAGAAATGGTTCCCATTGCATTAATATCCTCCATGAGAGGAAAATTCTGTTGAACTTGGTATTGGATTTGTTCAGGATGTCGTGGACCGGCTGGAGGTCGTGCTGGATGTGTTCAATAAATTTGGCTTCCTCAGATAGTAAATGTTTAGATTTTATCTGTGTAATTACATGAGATATGGAAATATTAGGTGGTGGTGCGCCGAGGGTCAGATAAATGGAGTGCTTGTCCGGACAGTGTAGAGGAACCTCTGTGGATGAGGAGAAAATGTCTTCGTATTCATCCACGCCCTTGTCCACCTGTCGCTGCTATGTAGGGGAGCCCTGTTTTGAGTTTGTGACCACAATATTCTTATTTCCTTGTCGGCAAATGTTAATGCCAATAAATTTCCATGTTTGGGAAACAATCTTATTGCGTTTTTTTGCAGTAGTCAAAGAGATGGTAGGAGGTGGCTCTACCTCCGATATCCTGTACAATTTATTTCTCAAAGTAATAATGACAGCACGAGGCCTAGATTCATACACAACATGTCACCTCAACAAGTATGGTTGGCCCAATAATACATCAACTACATCAAGAGGAGCAACATCACACAATACCTCATCCGTGAATGGCTTGATGTTGTATGGAAGGCAGCACTGATGGTGGACGTGGAGATCTCTCCCTAGTGAAGCCACCTGATGGTATACAACTGTGGGTGTGCTATGGTTGGCAGGCAAGGCTGCTTCACAAGCTCTGCTGAAATGAGGTTCTTTTGGCTTCTACTATCGAAAAGAAATTGCAGTGGAGAACACTTCACCCACATCTACAAATGGAAGAGGCGCTCCCGCTCCTCTGGATCCTCAGGATCCTCCCTCTAGAGCTTGGTGGCAGGAAAAATGGCACTAGGGTCTGCATCAATGATCTAATTCCATTTTTCATCTACCTTGTTTGGTTCTGGCCCAGGATCAGAATATGCATCTGATTCAGGTGCCTTGAGTTCGGCCACCAACGACTGTTTGGCCCGAAGCTCATTTGTGCTGTGAGTGGGGCTGTTCCAAAATTCACACCACTTCCCTGTGTGATTATTTGGAATTTTGGTGGTGTTCTGAGCTTCCCCGCTTTGGCTCTATCCCTTTTTTTGTGGTTCAGCGGTGCCTTTCCCTGGCTTCAGATTCACGGATCCAAAGTCTTGCTTCTTATGCTTAAATTTCTGCTCAATCTTGGCGGCATAGTGATAAGCTGTGCCAAAAGAGGAAACGTCGAGGAACTCCATTTCATCTTGCTACTTGAGCACCAAATGTCTCTCTGAATTTTTAATACCCAACTTTGTGCGCAAGGTATGGTACAAATTCGTCAGTTCATGCACATCTTGATCCCTTTGCTGCCACAACGTGGTCCATTGGATGTACTTGTCCTCATAGCTCCCTATGGGGTAATATTGTTCCTTGATGCCATCTCATAACAAATTCCAAGTGGGTGTGACCGAGAACAGAAAGGGTTCCCCCTCATCCTTTTTCTCACAGTAGGTTTCCCACCAATCTTTGACATAGGGGGTAGTGTTGAGGAGTGCAAAAATAATCTTTTCTCGGTCAGAGAAATCGTGGACCAAAAAATACCCTTCTAAAAAATTCAAACATCTATCTATGGTGTCTGAATCTATCTGGACTTCAAATACAGGATTTTCAAACTTCACCTATACCTTGAAGGGAGTGGCGCATCCAGAGTGGTTGTTGGATGTAGACGCGTCGTAGGTGGGCAACTGTTAAATTATCTGAGCGAAGTTATCCATCATCGCGTTCCTTTGTTTCTCAAGGGCCTCCTTGAGAAAATTTTTGATAGGATATCCTTCTCCCTCTTCTTTCTTTTCCTCCCCAATGGGTGGCCATCGGGGTTTTCGAAGCTGATCTTGCAAAGGTTCAACCAGATCGAGCCCTAACTCCTTATACCGCGACCTCATTGGGGACATGCAAAGAGGGATCGAGAAAAAGAAGACTAATATAATACCACTGATCTAGATTTATGCAGGAATGCAACATAATACACATATAACCATATATACAAAGATGCAATGGAAATAAAACTTCATTTCATTAATATCAAATAGCTAAAATACATTTACAGACAGAATGGAAACAAACTAGCTAGCGCGATGGTAGCTTATCTCTTAGAATAGGTTTGGTGGCTACAAGCCTTTGAACTGTGTTACAATGAGGCTCAAAGGCCTATTTATTGTTGAGAAACAATGCAAAACCCTAAACATCCAAAATCCCAACCGTAGGAGATGAAGCGCCAAAACTATCGGCCCTCTTTGGGTAAATTGGTGTTTCAACTTTCTGAGGACATAACTTTGGCACAATATCATCATTTGATGTGCATCATACATCGTTAGAAAGACCTATTTGAGGAGTATAACTGTTGGTGTGAGCAACATTGGTCCACCAACCCATTTTTCTCTTGGATTTCCGAAAAAACGTCGTTTAGGGCCTCAAAATGGCTCCGAAAGTCCAGGACCCGAAAAACTACTAAAAATAATAAATTGTGCCAAAAATGAAAAAAAGAAAGAACCAATGGTGGGGTTTCAAATGGAGTAGGTGGCTCGGAAATAATATCCATGTGGTTCATTAGGACCTCCAAATGGCTCTGAAAGTTTAGGAACTGACAACCTGCTAAAAATAGTAAGTTGTGAAGAAAATGAAAAAGTGAAAGAACTGATGGTGCGGGTCCAATTGGAATAGGTTGGTGGCCACCAATATCCACCTAGATCATTCCTCCCTCCTTAGGAAGCAATGGTCCCCATTGTGTTAAGTTCCTGCATGAGAGGCAAATTTTGTTGAACTTGGTATTTGATTTGTTTAGGATGTCGTGGACCTGTTGGCGGGCGTGCTGGATGCGTTCAATGAATTTGGTTTCCTGAGACAATACATGTGTGGATTATTTATGTGTAATTACATGAGCTATGGAAATATCAGGTGGTGGTGCACCAAGGGTCAGATCAATGGAGTGCATGTCTGAAAAGTGTACAAGAACCTTTATGGGTGAGGAGAAAATGTCTTCGTATTCCTCCACACCCTTTTCCACCTATTGTTGTTATGCAGGGGAGCCCTGTTTTGAGGTTGTGGCTGCAATATTCTTCTTTCCTTGCGGGCAAATGGTGATGCAAATAAATTTCCTTGTTTGGGAAGAAATCTTACTGTGTTGTTTTGCAGTAGTCAAAGAGATGACAGGAGGTGGTACTACCTCCAGTATCCTGTACAAGTTATTTCCGAAAGTAATAATGACATCACAAGGCCTAGATTCATACACAGCATGTCGCCTCCACAAGTATGGTTGGCCCAATAATACATCAGCTACATCAAGAGGAGAAACATTACACAATATCTCATCCGTGAATGGCTTGATGTTGTATGGAAGGTGACACTACTGGTGGACGCAGAGATATCTCCTTGGGTGAAGCCAGTCGGTGGTATACAGTTGTGGGTGTGCTATGGTTAGTAGGCCAAGCCGCTTCACGATCACTGTTGAAATGAGATTCTTTTGGCTTCCGCTGTCAATAAGAAATTGTAGTGGAGAACCCTTCATCCACATCTGTGAATGGAAGAGGTGCTCCTTGTTTGTACAAATATTAATCGCAAGCGTACAAAAAAATATCACTTTAGCTTTGCATAAAAAAATACCCTAACATCAAAGATGGTTGCCAATTTCTTTAGATCTGCAATTAGTTGACCAAGATAAATGCTACAAAATCTAGATATATGTAGAAGAAGACATTAAGCAGTGAATAAAAGCAAGAGTTTCTCCATGCATCCAATAGACAAGACAAGAATATTTTTTAAAGAATTTTTGTATTTTTTGACACTTGGGAAGGGAACATAGAAAGATGTTACCAGTGCCCCTCAATGGGATGGGTTCTTGTAAGTCCTCAACACTTCAGATCTAAAATCTCTCTCTCTTGATGGTGTGGAAAACTCAGACAAAAAATGGAACTCAAAGAGAGCTCACAAGAAAAATGGTAGCAAAATATGACAATGATGGAGGATCAAAGTCAGACCAAAAGTATAGATCCAGAGTGATCTTTAGGCAACAAAAGGTAGTGAGTGAATGGAGAAACCCTTCTATTTATAACAAAATATTGAGTTAGTCTAGATATTGGTGCATAATTAAAATATTATTAACCAAATCAAGATCCAACGTTTATGGAATATTTTATTATATTTGTTGGAGGGAAAAAGAATTTGACTTTGGTCAAATCCATTTATTTGTAAATAATAAATAAATAAATGATTTATTTATTATTTTAAGAATGTGGTTGAGTAATAATTAAATAAATAATGATTTATTCAATTATTTATAAATGACTTAGTCAAATTTAACAAGGAATATTATTTAAATAAGGTTTAAATAATTATTCCTAGAAAATAATAAGATAAATAATGATTTATCTAATTAATTTTCCTATTTTGGGTTAAATATGACCACGAATATTAATTAAACTATTGTTTAACTAATTATTCCTCGAGGAAAATCAAACAAATGTGGATTTATTTAATATTTCCTCATGGGGTTTCCTGTTTAGACCATAAACAACTTAATAAATGTGGTTTATTAAGTTATTTTTCATAGTGAAAGAAATTTTACTTAAGGTAAAATTGGTCTTACATGGTGTACTTTGGTCCATCTAATAGTAATAGGTTAGATGACCAAAAAATGGTGTAACATATTTTCCCCCAACGTGAGAGCATTAGGAGCTAATCGTATGATCGAAGTACGTTGTAAGAACTCAATCACTAGACACTGAAGGGGAAGTCAAAGAGAGAGAAATATAAGGTAGACCAAAGCACTAGAGGACTAGAGCCTGAGGAGGCGAGACTTACAAGTGTGACAAGTCTCTTTTATGAGTGATTACCTGTGCTATAGGTGGTGGGGGAGGCATACCTATGCCTGCCGAGACAAAGTACAAAGAATAATTCGTCCAGTAAACAAGGGACTGAACTATATAGTACATGTTGGCATAAAAATGAGCCAGATAAAACATGACAATGAATCCCACATACATACTGTGCCTGGGATAATAGCTAGGACTTATACAATAATATCTTAGTGCATGAGATATAAGTACAACCAAAGTGCCCATATAAATAGGAAAGGGCTCTAAAAATTTGACTGATATATGAAAAATAAAAGGCGTTGCAAGTGGCTGAGGCTAACATCATCAAATATATGGAGTTGCATGGAAGGTTGTAATGAAGAGGTCATCTGTGCATGTGGGGGTATACCTGAAGGGCCACCCCCTCATGAGGTCTGAAACATCTCACACACACCTGGGAATCACCAGTACAATATGCTACATCACCGAACCATCAAGTATATGGATCTCGATCATGCTGTAAGGAGATGGAGCTAAGAAACAATCAAGTCAAAGGGAAATAAGGAGTCCCTTTGCCTAATCTGAGGCACCAAACAAGAGTGGAAGCTAGAACCAAGGTACACCACCCTCTAGACCTGTCTTCTAGAATGAATGATCTAATGTCGATAGAAGGACATTCACCATAAGTGAGGCAATAAGGGATCCTCAACTAAGGCACGAGAGATAATAGTAGAGTGACTAATAGACTAACACCTGGGATGATGACGAAATGGGGGGTACTGAGTAGTAGACTAATGAATTCCCTTGTTAGAGCATAAAAGGCATGGATGACCTCACAGAAACTGACACAATATCAAAGGGGATAGGGGACAGTAGGACTGAAAGCCATAACGTGTGACACGAGAGAGGAACCAAGCAATGAAGGACGGAAGACTATAGCGGGATACAAAGGGACTCGGGATAGACTCCATGAATGCGATGATGACTCAACTCGGATGCTCTAAACAAGGGCGACTCGATGATGTTGCCACACAAAAAAGGTCCAATGGGGACCATAAAGACACGAGTACAAGATGGTTACTCATTACGAAAATCGACACGAGCTTGGACAAGTATGGAGGCAAAGTGGTACCCAAAGTAAAAGTGTTGCAAGTGAAGAAATTTGATTTTAAGGAGTGGTGAAGTGATGCTTCTTGGAAAAAATGTGTCTTAGTGAAGTATAAAATCACAATAAAAATAATAGATACTCATTTGAGAGCTTGGTGAGAGCTTTCCAATGGTATAGATAGTTTGTCAAACTGAGCTACGGTTTCGTCGTAGCAGACAAAAGAAAAATTATGGGTTTCTCTTTTAATAAGGCATTTTCCATCCAAAATCACTCATTTGCAAGTATAGTTGTGGTGAATGTAGAGAGGAGAGAAGGTCCTAAATCTTGCGGCGATTGTAGTGGACAAACCGATCGTTGGAATCGAGATTCGTCAGTTGTAGGTAAGAGCCCTAACCCTAATTTTTCAATTCAGTGGATTGAAAGTTCAAATTAGGTGCCAATAGCTCAAGAATAGACCCCTACTCCTCTTCATGTCCGAGTTTCACTTTTTGGGGAAAAATCTGTGACCTGGGTAGCAGGATTTGGGCAGAAAAGTGCGACCTGTACCAGGATTTTTCCTAAAAAGTACGACCTATCAGAGAGTGGATTTTCTGTGTTGTTTTTTGGCTGAGAGATGGGTTTTTATGGTTGAATGCAGTATTTCCTTTCTGTACACTAAAAAATATGATGGTTTTGTGTAGATATTGTAGAGTTTGTGATTAACTAGAGAGAGAGATACTTGGACACATTATGGTCGAAGATCTGGGAGGATCATGCTATCTGCAGTGCATTGGCTAGGTTTAGGGTCCTAAATTTTGTGGAGAACACTTTCATGAGATTTGGAGAGCCCTTGTTGGCCTAGATTGTCAGTTATTAGGATCTATACCATGAGGTATTTATAGTGCAGGGGCACCAAATCGAGTTGACAGTCCAGGATATATATTTTCTCACTGGTCTCCCACCACGTGGGGTGGTGGGGAATCCTCATCCAGTGTTACTGCGAGGGCGGAACATCATGGATTTTGTAGAGTGCCATTGTCAACCAAGTCTCCATGTCAAGGGGACAAGGATACCAATAAAGGATCTATAGAGGTTAGGGACCCGTGCTGTGGCCGTAGCGGTGTTGTGGATCCTCGCCAACCAGGCACTCCACCACATCACTGGAGGGCAGATGATGCTTTTTGAGAGTGTGTTGAGTGGGACCTACTATGGGTGGGCCTAGATGATGTTGTCATCGTTGAAATGATGGTTATCGCTATGAAAATGACAAGTGAACCATAACTTTGCATATGGTACAGTGTTGTGCTCACTCTTCTTTAAGAATATCTTGCCACTTCGACCTCGCATACAGCTCCAGGATGGGGACCCGAGGGAGCCCAAGATGCACCGGTGGGGGTGACTACTATGTAGAGGAGGAGGTGGGGTGGTCAGACAGGTATTCCGAACCGAGTTCTTTGCTCATTGGGATCATATGCCACTATACATATACGACTATCCCTATAGTGGGATGAGTTATCATGGGGACCTAGACTTGCCACTACCTCCTGGTCGAGTATGGGGGTCCGATGGTAAGTGACAAGTTGCTAGTATTTTATGTACATTGTAAAGTTTCAGAATTGTATATGGTACTAATTCTTTCACTTTTGGTATGTGGATATAGCACCAGTAAAACCAGCTGGGTACATGGGATGGCCTGCAATTTCAGGAGCTGCAAGACCTAGTGGATCGAGAGCACCGCAAAATGAGGATGCAGCGGCTCTCCTAGAGGACGTTTGTCATAGATGTTAGAGGATTCTGATCGGTGTTTCAGAGTGTAGTTGGCGAGACTTGGATGACCAGTACATAGAGCCATGTATTAGTCTACCCTCTGAGTGGTGAGGGGTCATGCAGCACATGGCGATGGCCAGACAAGGGATGTGCGATCTACGAGCTTCACAAGCATAGCCATTGTTTCGGGATCCTCCAGATAGTGATTAGATGTAGGGGCAAGTGGGCCCCCAATTTTCAGTTTTTGAAACATGTTATGGGCATGTCATATGTATCAGAGTTAATCGACTCTAAAACATGTTATACGACACATATCATGGATATGCATTGTTTTGATGATTTTACATTATTGTCTTGTGTTAAATGTGTGTGCTAAGTGCCAATATAGAATATTGTTTGCAAGGTTATCTACATAGTGATTTTGTGCTCTAGGTACATGACTGAATGTAATGATTTCAAATTCATGCATCAAAAGCTTCACTTGTAAATATCTTCTAAAAACAATAGGATTATGCACACAATAGACACCATTCAATTGCATGACTAGAAGTAGGGAATCTAAATGAACATGAAGGTGGAGGATGCGATGGGAAAGGGCATCGACTAATAAACCTTGCACTGCATCACATTCGGCCTGATTATTGGTGGCAGTACCAATGCATACACTGTTCAAGAGAACAAGTGAATGTAAGGGGGTAAAAGGGGCCCAACCTGTCGAGCCTAGATTTCGGGAGTAGTGACTTGCACCATCGGCATAACCGATATAAGGTGTGGACAGGGTCCATATGAAAGGTGCCACAAGGAAAAAAATGAGAGGACGATGAATAGTGCTGGCAACTTGAGTGCAAGGTAGACATCGAACAAACACTGCTAAAGGGAATGCTCTAGGTAGGATGTCTTCCACCCGCACACCGACAGGAAGGTGGTGTGTGGGAGATACTTTGGGGGAAACTTATGTGTAGGTTGTAAAAGTCACCATAGAAATGGATGGTTCCATTCTAATTATGGGTGGGAAAGGTGAATTCAGGGGTGGAAAAGGCTTCCATGATGTCGTCATCACAATAGAAGATGGGGTAACTGGAGGAAGAGAGACCACATGATGCGGTGAAGCTACATGACTCATCATCATGAGAAGAAAGGTTCACATGCACATCGTCATGGGGGGTGATGGAAGAAAAAGCAGATAAGGGATCCACTGATGTTGAGCCCAGGGTGATCACTGAAGGGAGGTCGAGCGAAACAGAAGGGGAAGTCTCAGAGGGAGCTTCCACCGTGGATCTCATGAATGATGATAGGTAGAGGATGGTGGTCGCAGGCTCTATCATCTCGACATCAGGAGGGGCAATGTCAATGGGAGTGGGTAAATCCTCAAGATGGCCTGAAGCATACTGCACGACGAAGGGAGAGGTGAACTGGTTCTATTCAATCTTGTACTCCCGAACTACCTCCAAAGAGGCGTGGTAATGTGTGAGGCAGGGACAACGGTGGGTATAATGGCCATGTAGATCACACAAAGAACAAGGTTGGTTGGTGTGAATAGTATTAGGGTTCTTGGCTACAATCAAGAAAGAAACAGAGGCTTTAGGGACCATAGACTCAGGTAACGCAACATTAACCATGGGCTTGATACAAGGAAATTCAGGAAAATGATGGGTGGCATGACCGATAACATCACACAAAGCATAAGGCTTTGGAGGCTGAGGAGGATTAGGGTCATTCAGGGTAGCCTTGTATCTAGGTGCCTTCTTGCGAGCTTTTCCCCCTTTATCCAAAGCTGTCGCAATAGGAGAAGGTTCCTGTTGAGGTGGCTAAGGCACGGTAGCAATGGGAGGGGTTATAGGGACCGGTTGGACCGGGGTAAAAGCAAGATAAGGTTTGGGCTGACCAGGTGGGGTGGTGGCTGGGGGATCTATGTACCAGATAAGAATCCCTAGGGTCAGGTTAGGAAGGGATAAGGTAGCCATGACAGGTACCGAGAACACTCCAGGAGGGGGAGCTAGGAATGGTATCTAACCTGAGTGGTAATGGACAGGCGGGACAACTCCGAGATGGTTAAGGCCATGAGGAACCATGCCAGGAGGGTAGAGAGGCTCATGGATACCTGCTACAGGTGAAGGGCCAGGAGGAGGGGGTCTGGAAGGCTGAGTCAAAGTGCTAGGAGCAGGTTAAGGAGGGCGGGGCTGCTGACTAGCCGAAGCGGGCCGCTTGAGGGAAGCCCGAGACAATTGCATCATGCAAACACTCGATGAGCTGGGATCAGAGATAGGAGGAGGAAGACCAGGGAATGAACCAAGTAAAGAGGAGTCTTGGTAGACTCTGGGTGAGACACTGGTCAAGGGGTTGATGGTTTTCTTATTGGCCACCGAAGATATGATGGACTCAGGGGAGGTCTGAGACTTTGGTTCATAGTATGTCAACTAGTCAATGATGACTATATTTCCATTATGAGGGAAGGACATCTTGCGGTGAACCCCAGATGGGATAGTAGACATCACATAGGTGTAGCTACGACCCAATAGAATTTTGTAATCTAAGGGGGCATCAAATACTTCTACGTCAACGCAAATAGTCTTGCCCGCAAGAGTAATAGGACAATTGCGGAACATGCCAATGGGTTTGGAGGAGTGGCTGTCCCATGCTCGGAGGGTGATAGTGGAAGATTCCAATTTAGGTGATCTGAGTTTCTTCCAAACCGAAGTGGACATCACATAGGTGGATGCCCCCTCATCAATGATACAATGGTAAATGTTGGCGTTCCGGATCTTGACGGGGATTTGGAAGGCGACGGAAGCAGGAAGGGGAGGATGTTCTAATCAGTCAATATCAAAGATGATCGAGAGATCATCTGAAGGATCTACAGTGCCCATGGCAGATAGTATATATTTTCACTGTGAAGGGCACGACTGGAGGAGTTCTAGCGTTGAGATGGATGTAGGAGATTGCGCCAAATCATCTACTACACTAAATGAATGGGAAGCTTTTCCAGAAGTAGAATTTCAACGTAATGGTCCCTTAAGGATCTTGGTATGAACATATACCTTAGGCTAAGGGATCTGAAAAGGACCATTGGTTGTCGAAAGAGGCTTTGTAGAACCTGAAGAAGGGGACTCGGTGGCAAACGTAGCAGGAGGCTTGTTGAACTGACAAGACCAAGTCTGAAGGTTGAGGTCAATAGTAATGGGTTGGTCAGATTTTATCATGAGAATATGGTAATCAGAGGTACCAGATGGAGGAGGTTGAGTGGCTACCAGACCTTCAGGTGGTTGGGTAGCCAGAAATCCTTGCTGAGGGAAAGGATTAGTAAACACAGCCGGCTAACTAGGTGCAGCGTTGGGGGGGACGTAAGGGGAAACTTGTTGTCCTCACGATGTTGTTTGAGTCTCCTACATCTGCCACATATGTGGTAAAATAAGACAATCTTGGGTGTAATGACCATAGACACTGCAACATGAACAAGGCTTATTCGTGCAAACATGCTTGTCCTGCTTGGGCTGAGTGCCCTATTGCTGGTTAACAGTTTTAGGTATATTACCTTGGGGATTAGGTCCACGATTACCAGGGGCATATTGATTTTGATTGCCTTTCCTCTTCTTTTTGGAAGTAGGAGGATTAGTCACGCCCTCCTGTGCATACACCTACCCATGAGGTGGTGGTGGCTGTTGTTGCAGGGGTTGAGAAGGCAAGGGAAGCGAGGGTGGTAATGCTAGAGGAGCTGGAGCACCAGGCTACGGATAGAGATAATAAGGAGGTTGGGTAAAATTGTGGTAAACAAGTTTGGAAAAAGGAGGAGGCATGTCGTATCCTGTATACATGCTACCGAGAGGGGGAAAAGTGCTAGAGATGTTGGCCCCTCCCTGAGGGAAACAATATCCCATGGGAGGCTGAGCATACAGATGAGAAAGAGCTCCAAGGATACCGTCGGCGACATGGGATGCCCCTGGTGCATTGGCACCAACGAGTCTAGGGAGATCAAGTAGGATGGTATAAACATAATCAAACTGAGCGTAGATCAAGTCATATTTTAACGAAATCTGGAGAGCAGCTTCTTCGGTTTGAGGGAAATGTGATGCAAAATCTTTGCCTATAGTAGGAAAAAGGGATCTAAGGAACCAGTCCATGTAGACACGATATTCAAAGGTAGGGGCTCGACAGAGGCTCTTTCCTCTTCACCATTCCTAGACATGATCAGATAGGTGGGTCACAAACGATTGACAGAAAGAAGTCAAGAGTTTGGTACCAGTGTCATAATGAAGGGGAAGCTGGAAATAAGACAGAAAATCTCCGGCAAGAGTTGCAAAGGTGGTATGAGAGGAGGAGGCCTGATCAACATACCACTTAGAAGCTTCACTAGTAAGTGTACTTTGGAGCAACCGAAGAAAAACAAAGTCATCGGTAATGGATTTAGACGAACACCACATGTGGAAATATTGAAAATGGTTTGTAGGATCTTCTCTAGCAAGACCTTCAAACTTGGGGATGTCAGAAGGGAGCTTGGTTGGCATAGCAGGCCAACCAGTCTCATGGCGTATGGGGTCATTGATCAACTGGTTAAAATTAGGAAGACTGAGGCCTTCCATATAGGGGATCAAGGGAGCAGTCGGGATAGTTCCTGTTGCAGTCCCAATAGTAGTATTCCCAGCATTAGGGTCGGGGCTACCACCAGCGTTAGGTCCTGAACCAGACATGGTGAATGTGACAGGGGAAGAACTGGGGACAAAACCAGAAGAGGAACCTAATGAACCAGAAGTGGATTTGGAATGCGGACTCGGTGGAGGACTAACTCGAATCCTATCCGGAGGAGTAATTCTTCCTAATGGAAACTAAGGATGAAGGCCAAGAAGTCTCCGAGATAAATGCCTTGGGGGTGCAATGATGAAAGCACAAACATGGCACAAAGGGAAGAGAGACCAAAAAGGGAAATGAGGTACAGGATCAACTAATTATAATGTCGAAACAAGGGCAGAGAGGTGCAGGATCAATTCATTACAATGTTAAAGTATTTTTATAGCGATGTTAACTAGGCTCTTCTTCACTTAGGGTGTTTGTGTTAAGTGTGTAAATTTTAATTTTTAAACCCATATGTTTGTAGAGAAAAAGAAAAAGTGTGTTTTATAAATGTAAATAAACCTGCAGATAATAGTATATAAAATTGAAATAACTGAAAATAAACAACTAATTATGGATTAATCTAAACCCAAGGAGGCGGGCCTCTCAACAAATAGTCTGTTGGTGGGCAAAAATCTAGTCAAAACACACCAAAATATCCAATAGATCGAAATTTAGGAGGGGAAATGATCTAAAGGTCAGATCTGCTGGAAATAGGTGCAGAAAAATAGTGAAAATCAGAGGGAAAATTGTTCTAAATGAGGTGGCAAAAGGCTACAACCTAGAGGGAAATGGAGGGGACCCTAGAGGAAGACCCAAAAAAAACTAAAAGGATGTGCTTTGGATGAATGAATAACCAATCTAAAGTGGATCTAAAGGTGAGGGATCAGATCTGAAAAATGGCTGAACACACTGAAATTTCAGACGACCTACTGTAGCTAAAAATCCTCCTAGAAAGGTGGAGGGTACTAAAGCCCTAGGGGGCTAGGTTCCCACTTTGATGAGTAAAATAGAGCAAGTATAGGTCCAAAACAGGTGGAGACCGAGGTCAGACAACCTTAAACAGAGGCCTAGATAAACCCAGAAAAATCTCAGAAAAATTCCCACAAAAACTTCAGGTCACAGTTTCTGACTTGTTTTCTACAGAGGTCGGAGGTTTAGGCCTGTTTTCTGTGCCCTAAAGCTCCAGGTCACAGGTTTTGGCCCAAAAAGTGCGACCTACACTTTCGGCACTCTCGAGAGAAGGTTTGAGAAAAATTTGTCATTTTAGCTGCGGTTGATGCCTATCACATGCGTAATAGGTCCGAAAACACACGGAAGTTAGAATTTTTAATGTTTTAGGGTTTTATAGGTTAAAAAAAACATCAATAAAAGAAAAAAAAGAAGCTAAAGAGAAATCCTAGGGTTTGAAGTAGTTGGTAATGCATGTAGGGATCTGAAAAACGACAGAGGTCGTAATCGTAAACCCTTGTGGAGTCGCCAATTGTTGGTATGAATCTTAATCGCAAGCGTATGAAAAAAGCTCACTTTAGTTGTGCATAAGAAACAACCCTAACATCAAAGATGGTTGCCAATTTCTTTAGCTCTACAATTAGTTTACCAAGTTAAATTCTACAAAATTTGGATCTATACAGAAAAATACATTAAGCAATGAATAAAAGCAAGAGTTGCTCCATGCATCCAATAGACAAGACAAGAATATTTTTTAAAGAATTTTTGTATTTTTTGACACCTCGTAAGGGAACATAGAAAGATGTTACCAGTCCCTCTCAATGGGATGGGTTCTTGTAAGTCCTCAGCGCTTCAGATCTAAAATCTCTCTCTCTTGATGGTGTAGAAAACCTAAACAAAAAAGGGAACTCAAAGGGAGCTCACAAGAAAAATGGTAGAAAAATATGAAAATGATGGAGGATCAAATTCAGACCAAAAGTATAGATCCAGAGTGATCTTTATGCAACAAAAGGTAGTGAGTGAATGGGAAAACCCTTCTATTTATATAAAAATATTGAGTTAGTCTAGATTTTGGTGCATAATTAAAATATTATTAACCAAATCAAGATCCAACTTTTATGGAATATTTTATTATATTTGTTGGAGGGAAAAAGAATTTGACTTTGGTCAAATCCCTTTATTTGTAAATAATAAATAAATATTTGATTTATTTATAATTTCAAGAATGTGGTTGAGAAATAATTAAATAAATAATGATTTATTCAATTATTTATAAATAATTTAGTCAAATTTAACAAGGATATTATTTAAATAAGGTTTAAATCATTATTCCTAGAAAATAATAAGATAAATAATGATTTATCTAATTAATTTTCCTGTTTTGGGTTAAATATGACCAGGAATATTAATTAAGCTATTGTTTAACTAATTATTCCTTGAGGAAAATCAAACAAATGTGGATTTATTCAATATTTCCTCATGGGGTTTCCTGTTTAGACCATAAAAAACTTAATAAATGTGGTTTACTAAGCTATTTTTCATGGTGAAATAAATTTTACTTGGGGTAAAATTGGTCTTACATGCTGTACTTTGGTCCATCTAATAGTAACAGGTTAGATGACCAAAAAAATGGTGTAACACTCCCCCTCCTCTGGATTCTTGGGATCCTCCCTCTGGAGCTTGGTGGTGGCAACAATGGCACTGGGGTCCACATCAATGATCTAATTCCCTTTGTCATCACCCTTGTCTGGTTCTAGCTCAGGATCAAAACATGCATATCATTCGCATGCCTTCAGTTCGGCCACCAACGACTCTTTGGCCCGACACTCGTTTGTGCTGTGAGTGGGGCTATTATGAAATTCACACCACTTCCCCGTGTCCTTCTTTGAATTTTTGGTGGAGTTCTGAGTTTCCCTACTTTGGCTTTTCTACTTGTTCTGTGGTTTGGAGCAGCCTTTCCCTGGCTTCGGATTTGCAGATCCAAAGTCTCGCTTCTTCTGCTTAAATTTCTGCTCAATCTTGGCGGCATAGCAATAAGTCGTACCACGTGAGGTAATGTCAACGAACTCCATTTCATCCTGAATGTTTCTATGCAGACATCTGCATTACTTGAGCACCAAATGTCTCTCTGAACCTTTAATAAAAAACTTTTTGTGCAGGGTATGGAACAAATTCGTCAGTTTGTGCACATCTTCATTCCTTTGTTGCTGTAGCGTGGTCTATTGGATGTACTTGTCCTCATAGCTCCCCACGGGGTAATATTGTTCCTTGGTTCCGTCTTGGAATGAATTCCAAGTGGGTGTGGCTGAGAACAGAGAGGGTTCCCCCTCGTCCTTTTGCTCACAGTAGGTTTCCCACCAATCTTTGACATGGGGGGTAGCTTTGAGGAGTGCAAAAATAATATTTTCTCGACTGGATAAATCGTGGACCGAGAAATACCCTTCTAGCAAATTTAACCATACACCTATGGATTCTGCATCTATTTAGCCTTAAAATACATGAGTGTCAAATGTTACATGGACCTTGGGGGGACCGGTGCCTCTAGAGTGTTTTTTGGATGCATACGCACTGTAGGTGGGTAGCCGTTGAAGAACACTAGCAAAGTTATCCATCAGCACGTTCCTTTGTTTTTCAAGGGCTTCCTTGAGCAATATTTTGATAGGATCTCCTTCTCCCTCATCTTTATTTTCATCCCCCATGGGTGGTCGTTGGGGTTTGCAAGGCTGATCTTGCAAAGGTTCAACCAGATCGAGCCCTAATGTCTTATACCTCAACCTCGTTGGGGTATGCAAAGAAGGATTGAGAAAAAGCAGACTGCTCTGATACCACTGATTAGGATTTATGTAGGAACACAACATAATACAAATATAACCATAAATAAAAATATGCAACAGAAATAAAACTTCATTTCATTAATATCAAATAATTGAAATACTTTTGCATATCAAATGGAAATAAACTAGCTAAGGCGATGGTAGCTTATCTTTGAGAAGAGATGTGGCGGCTACATGCCTCTGAACTGTGTTAAAATGAGGCTCGAAGGCCTATTTATTGTTTAGAAACAATTCAAAACCTGAAACATCCAAAAACCTAACCGTAGGAGATGAAGCGCGAAAACTATGGGCCCCATTTGGGTAAATTGGTGTTTCAACTTCTCAGGGATGTAAATTTTGTATATGATCTTCGTTTGATGTGAATCATACCTCGTTAGAAATATATATCTAAGGATTGTAAATTTTGGTGTAAGAAAAATCAGTCCATGGACCCATTTTTCTCCCGAATTTCCCAAAACAAGTCGTTTAGGACCTCAGAATGACTCTAGAAGTTCAGGACCCGAAAAACTGCTAAAACTAGTAAGTTGTGCCGAAATTGAAAAAATGAAAGAACTAATGGTGGAGGATCAAATGGAATAGGTGGATGGCCACAAATATCCATGTGGCTCATTAGGGCCTCGAAACATCTCTGAAAGTTCAAGAACTGACAACCTACTAAAAACAGTACGTTGTGTTGAAAGTGAAAAACTGAAAGAACTAATGGTGCAGGTCCAAATGGAATAGGTCGGTGGCCACTAATATCCACCTAGATTAGTAGGTATGAAATTCAATAAGGCGAGACAACCACTCATGAAACTCATTCGCAAAGGAAGCAAAGAAAATCTTGTGGACCTCTGTATAGATATACTTTTGTACCCAATCTTCAGCAAACAATTTAGAGATTCTATTTCTTGAATCAAAAATTCAAGTATCTTATTATCAAGAAAATCTTGTAATTCATTCTTCGTAGGATGCCAAAAAATAAAATCTCCCTCAAAATGATCCTGGTCCTAGAAACGGAACCATTTTTTGGTTTGCGGGGTCCTAACCCAGGTACCCTCCAAGTACTGGCCCTTTCGGAAATGATATGCTTGTTAAGACCAAATTATCAAACCAAGTAGTATGGGGGGGTAGTAGAACTGGGTTTCCACACCCTGGGGAATTTTTTTATGTAGTGACCCTGTTATCACTCTGAAATTTCCAAATGTTGTTCTTGTGTTTAAAAGAAATATCAGAGGTCACTATCAACCACTTTTGGAACTTAGGATCTAGCCTTCCTAAATTAAAAGAGGGCTCTCTCTTAATGATTTAACATTGTTTATTTTAATAGATTTCAGGCTAGTTATGTATGTTTGGTTGGGTTGGTTTTTGATTGGTTTTGGTTGGTTGGTGGAATTAATGATTTAGATGAATAGGTGCTTATCAAATTTTTATTGGGCTATGGAGTGAATGTGCTTTGAAACATAATTGAACCAAATTATAAGAAAAGTGTTACAAGGCAAGATAGGTGAGCGGTATCAGATCACAACGCTGAATGGTGAAGTAATTTTTCAATCAGGATCAAGGAGCAATTAAGAACTCCTTAAACCAGATAATAAAGAAGGATGAAGGGGTAAATCAGGATCAGAGGGAAATTAAGAATTCTCTAAACCATATATCAGAAGAAAACATAGAAATGCATAACAGTTAAAAGAAGAGTGTAATTTAAACAAATTCTACAGTAAAACTCCTGTTAAAACATTCAAATTCAGAAAACATATAAGTTTATGGAATACTTAAAGAAATAACATGAAAATTTTAAATTTATACTTCACTAAGATGGCTCCTCATATGAATCCGGTAAAGAAGTTTCTTTATTACTGGTTCAATCTATCGACTAGAAATTGGTACAATAACCCTCTGGTAAGAGATTTGTTAGCTAACAAAATGTACAAAATTCTACACTTGACCGACCCTTAATACTTAGAATGATGAAGTATTTATACAAACATTACAAAAAATATCCAGTCAACTCACTAGGATTTATTCTAGGAAAATAAAATATCTTTGTGCAAAAATATTGTGACACCTTATAACTAAATGATATCTGGCCCTGCTTTATTTGATTGTTGTTTCCTGTTCATTGCTTTCATCTTCTTTATTTCATCTATCTTTTCCTTTCACCTGTGTTTTCTTTCATATGCCTTCTCTTTCACCCTTCATAGTAAATCACACCATTTATCCCATGTTTCTTCATCTGGAAGTTTGATTTTCATCATCCTTCGGTAAATCTCATATACCTCTGTATATTTGTTAAATGTAGGCTTATTTACAAAAAGGAGATTTACCTCATGCTAGAGTTAAAAGAAGTTTTCTAAAGTTTGAAGGAGAACTTTGCCTGCGGGTACACCCATCATTTATGAATTGTTGGAAGTTTCTTTGGCTACTTCCCTCATCTTCTTATCATAGTCTTCATGTCTCATGAGTTTATCATTGATTACCAAAGGATTAGGCAGACCTTTCTGTCTCAACACCTCAAATTTGTTTAAAAACCTGTTACTGCAAGTTCCATAGTTTGACATTTTTCCTCAAGCTGTATCATTAGATTTCTCTTGGAAATCACTTTCTTCACCTCTAAGATAGTTTTTTTTCTGTCATATATCCCAAGCTCTTCTGATTCATTTTTATTTTTAGAATTCAGGAATTTTATTATCTAAGAAGCTTCCTCTGGTTTCTTTCCAAGATTAGCTTTGAATTTCTGCATTGCATCACCAGGCTCCTTTATCAAGTCCTTATGTTCAAATATAACATGTATAGAAGGCCAAATATCATTAACTGAGTGAATGATATTGGCCCACAATTTTTGTATTTCTTGGGCTAAAGGCTCTTTTAGTGATAGTTCTTTTTCTAGCTTGTGGATTTTGTCAGTCAATCTATTTTCTTTCTGTACTTCTACTTGATATTTTACTGCTGCCAAATTATTTTCATCCTCTAAGCTCTTTATTTTTTCTTTGAGCTTGTTAATCTCTGTGGTCTAAATGGACATGTCTTCCATTACTTTGATCAATATATTGGCCTCATGAGTGGGACAAGCTATCGGTACTACTGATGTTGTTGCTGATGTAGCTACTGGTGTTGTTGTAGTTACTAGAACTAATGTTGATAATAGAGTTGATGTAGATATTGTAGTTGTTATAGGAATAGCAGTGATGGGAACTGCTTCCATTCTGGATTGTTTTTCATGTGCAATTTTATCCATTTCTGTCTCCATTTCCTTTAATTGAGTTGTCAACTGAATTATTAGATTCATCATTTCATCCTTTTGATTATATGTTTCCAAAAGCTCCTTGGTTTATGGATGCTCAGTAGTTGGTAATTTTAACTGCTTTTTCAGTGTAGCTATGTCTGCATTTTTCTTATTTATTAGTTCTTCTGCTACTTTGATATATTTTGGATTATAACCAACTTCTATTACCAAATATTCAAGTGACTTTATCCTTTTATCCTTTGCTTGTGATACAACTCTTTCTAGATTTAATTGTGCCTTTATATTGTCTAGAGAATTATGTAACTTTTGGACACTTAGAGCTTTGTGTGTCATGGTTGAATAGATCATTTCTCTTGCCTATTTGTGAAATTCAATCTGGTCAATTGAATGCACATCCTTGGAAGGAACTTCAAAGGTTTTTTTAGTATAATCTTCTGAAGTTTTAGGGGCCTGTATCTTTGGCTGTAGAAATGTCATCTGCATCTTCCTTTTTTTGAGGTCATAAGCTGAAAGAAACCTACTCTCATCACTAGGAGTTTGCTTCTAGTATTGTGCATATGTAACAGCCTTCAATGCTTCATTTCTGATCTTAATCTCTTTGTATTCCTCCATGATATCCTTTTCTTTCTCAACTGGCTTGCTGGATGATGAAACTTCTCCACTATTTTTCTTTTGAATAATTTGTGCACTAGAGGTTGATGGCAGATGTGTTTCTTCTGAAAGTGTTGGAGGTGCATCATCTCTGGCAATAATATCTATTTCAATGGTTTCAACTGTCTCTTCTTTCTCTATCACTGGATTTAGTTTTTCTTTTTCTTTCTATACATAACCTTGAATTTAGTATCAGATGTAGTTTCTATTGAATAAGAGCCTTCTTCTCTAGTCCTTTTTGAATTTCTATCATGTGGAGTTGGAGTATGCAGGAAGGAACTAGTATCATGATCTTCCTCTACCTCTTGTAGAGTGTTTTCCAACCACTCTGACTGGTTTGAATACTTCTCAATCTCGGGCTTAGACTCATGAATGAAAGGGGTCAGTTCAAACTTAACTCTTAATTTGTTTATGACACCTAAGGGGTCATATGACCATTTGAAATTGTTGCTGAACTTTAAATCTTGTAGAGATATTTCTTCTTCCTTTACAACATTCCTAATGTTGCATATAAAAGGCCTTAATTGATTTTTTATCTTGAATTGGGTTTTCTTCTTGCTTGAGAGGAAATTGATCTCATCAAAATTCAAAATTTGCGTAATGTACTCTAAAGAAAATATCCTCATTGGGAGGTATTTGGGAAGCTTTTATGGAACTAGTTGGCTTCCATACACTCTGATTTCTGTATGATTCTGGTATAAATACCGGTCTCTTTTTTTTCTCTGCTCTGATAGTTGTAGAACATTTTTTATTTCTTCACTGATTCTTGGTTGAATGATACTGCTAAGCATATTAACTATTGGATATACAAAAGAATCAATAAAGTCTTTGAAACTCAAGTCAATGGAATCCTTTTTGATTAAAAATGTCAAAAAGACAACAGACTGGGGATTACCCTTTGTGTCCCATTTTTGTAGGTTGACTGCAAACCTTTTGGATTGAGAATATATGAACAAATGAAACAATATTGAGGAGTATTTGAACAATCCTTCTTCTGGCATTTTGATCAGTTGATCATGCATGGCATCTGCCAGGAATTGGGCAAAGTTAAAAACTGTATATGGAGGTTGACCTGGGAAAAATATGGATAGGAAACCAAGAATAGATTTATCTACATGCTCATCAGTGAAATATCCTAAAATAAAGGAAAAAATGGTCACAATCTGTCTGTTTCTTTCTAAAAATATGGTATCAGAGTATGGAGGATTGTTTTTACGAGTTTATACTTATGGAGGGAGGAAAGTTTGAAAGATTTGAAACCTTTTAGGGAATTCCATATTTAAGTAATCTCAGTAAGAGTTTCAATGGAGAAAGGCACTCCCTCTAGTTGTGGTTGAATCTGAAACATTTTATTGATAGATTGAGCAGTGATGGTAAATATGATTTCTTATTTAGGGGTGACTATAGCTCTTTCATTGGGCAAATAGCTGATTTGGGACAATCTAATGAGTTCACGGAACTGATAGGTTTGTGGAAATGTATACAATGACTCCAACAATTTATAATGACTCTAGTAATGGAGCTCCAAAAGGTTGCTATGAATCACAGTGTCATTAATTTTGAAATCTTTAGCGGGCAAAGGGGTGTGGTCGACATCTAACAGGGGTGGTTGCAAAGGGTTTGCAGTCTGGACGCTTTGGGAAGCCATTAATTTGTTTCAATTAATTAATAAAATGGCTTGTTTAATGGTTTTTGGTACTCATAATTACCTGGAAAATCGTGAATTTGGTCTGTAGAAAGATTCTAGGTAGCTGCGAGCTTCAATCTTGGTCAATAAAGGCTTTTGGTCTTTTTCGTAAACAAACATAGATAATGAAATGACGGTTAGAGAGGGTTTTTATTATTTTTGAACACTGGGAGTTATCGCAGGGCACAAGGGTTCTAATATTTCAAATAGTGGTGGTTTATTTCAATGCCTTAGAAGCAGTTTAGTGGTTTATCACACAACAAAAAGTAGTTTGGAAGTTTGAGAGTGGGGGGGTGCGATAGAATGCGGTAGCGCCACGTGGTAGGGAGGCAGGTGGATAAAACCACCCATTTTGCACCCCCCCCCCTCCTTGGTTTTGAATGTCAGATGTCGGGGGTTGCGAAAAGGTTCTGGGGTCGTTAGATTAGATCAATAGTGATCGGGAAGTGGGATGAGTTGGGGGTTTTCAAAGAGAGGTGGGGTCGGGTAATTAGTTATGTGGAGGATTTATGAAATAAAAATATAGGGTTATGAAATATATAATCGGTAGGCTTAAAAAATGAAAATAAGGGGGGTCAGGGAATAAATAAACTGGAAGGGTTAATATGATATGGGGATTTATGAAATATATTAAGCAGAGGGGTTAAGTTAAAAAGGGGGTCCACTTTAATATTTCACGCTCTTGACTATTGAAAAGTGGGTTTTGTGTTTTATGAAAACACAAAGTCTTGTTTAAATTGAAAAAGAGGTTTTTCAAAGGGGAAATGGATTTTAGCAAGGGAAAGGGAATTTAGGAGGGGAAAAGGGTTAGGATAAGGGAAAATGGTTTCCAAGGAAGGAAAAAGGGATTAGGACAAGGGGAAGGTGTTAGAAAGATATTAGTGATAAGAGATAAACCAAATGATGCTTTCCATAACTCTTGAAAAGTATCCTACCTATCCTTTATTTATTATAACATTTTTATTTCCTTTATTGGGTGCATTTGAGCTTGTTGACCCTTTTATTTTCTTTTGATAAGAAAACTAACTTATTTCTAACCTTATATCTTCCAATGGCTCAGATTAAACTTATGAGCCCATTTTATTCTCTACCTAACTACTGATCTGCCAAGATTAAATGGTTTGGTCAGATCTTTATTCACTAACTATCATAACATGAAATTTAAGAGTATGAATGATCAAGATTAGAATATATGATCATCATGAATTGTGGAAATTTGGACAAGCTGCACACAATTTTATTTGCATAAAGTAAACTAAGAGTAGTGGCATTTGAATGTGCAACACTTTTAGAATTTATTTTTGTTTCTTTTTATGGGGTTCATATTTTATATCTTTTTTTATCTTTCTTTCTTTTGGTCCTTTGATTATTCTTTTAGGACATACCCTCTTTTCATTTTTTAATATGGAAAACATTTTCAGAAATGCAAAGGTATGTACAATACTACAAGACTAAACATAGCCAATCCAAAATTATGATCCCTATTATTATAGGACCCAAACAGTGGCTCCACTTGGGGATGGCATCTCCTTGTGAGATGTCAAGAACTTTTTGATTAGTTCCATTGGAACTTTGGATTTTCTTTGCTTCAAATTTCTTTATTTGGTATCCTTTATTCAAACATATGATGTTATATATTTTAAATCTTAGGGCATTATCTTCGGGCTTCAAATTTTCAAGATAAACATCCAATGCAGTTGAAAATTTGCTATGATATTTACAATGAGTAAAATACAATCAAATGAATTACTGGTTATTCTGGTGAAAAATAGTGCTTCAGCATTCTACCATTTACTGGTCCACCTAGTAGATTTGTCTTAACTAATTCTTTGAATAAAAATGAATTGTTACCTCTGTAACCATAAATAATGTTTGGGCCCTTCCAGAGAAAATCAAATTTCCCATGTTTTCCTTCATATCCCCTTCTAGAATCCCATTTGAGTACTTGATCACCTATGAAGAAATCATCTTCTTTAGTTTTCTTATCAAAGATCTTCTTGATTTTGTCTTGAATTAATTGGGATTTGATATAAACTTCTTCACCAGTTTCTTCACCAAATTAATTGTTTGGTTTATCCTCCTTTGGATGTCATTTGGTTCTACTTGCGGCTCTTGAATCATTTTATTATTGGCACTCTAATGAAGATGGAAAAACAACATCCATCACATATACAAATTGATAGGGAGAATGCTGTTGGTATGGATTCTTTGTGAAGTGTCAAGAAAAAGAACCACTTTAGCCTACTAGCATAACTAATAGGCCTAACAACAATAGAGGCTGCCAAACATCTTCAGATATGTGATTAGTAGTTAAAATGCTGCAACAAACGGATCTATAAATGGAAAGACATTAAGCAGTAAAGTAAAGAGTTTGCTCCATGCATCCAACAGACAAGACAAGAACACGATTTTTGAATGAATTTTTATATTACAGGGCACCTGGGAGGAAACAAGAAGGTGTATCCAGATCTCCTCAATGGGATGGGTTCTTTGTAGTCCTCAGCACTTCAGATCTAAGCTTTCTCTCTCTTGTAGATGTAGAAAACCCAATGTAGAAGATAGAGCTCAATGGGAGCCAAAATGGTAGGAATGAGACCAAGTGTATAGATCCAGAGTGATCTAGTAGGCAACAAAAGGTGAGGAATGATGGGGAAGAACCCTCCTATTTATAACAAAATATTGGGTCATTCTAGATCTTGGTGCATGATTAAAATAATGTTAACCAAATCTAGATCCACCTCTATGGAATATTTTATTATTATTTGTTGGAGGGAAAGGGTGTTTTGACTTGGGTCAAATCCCTTGATTAGTGAAGAATAAATAAATAAATGATTTATTTATCTTTTTAAGGAAGTGGTTGGGATATAATCGAATAAATAATGATTTATTTAATTAATGGTGGTTGATTTGGTCATATTTAACAAGGAATATTATTTAAATAATTATTCCTAGAAAATAATAAGATAACTATGGGTTTATCTCATTAATTTCTTTTTTTTTGGGTTAAACATGACTGGGAATAATAATTAAATTATGGTTTAATTAATTATTCCTTTTGGGGTTTCCTAATTAACATAGTGAAAGCAGTTTTACTTGGGGTAAAACTGGTCTTACATGGTGTACTTGGGTCCATCTAATGATAAAAGGTTAGATGACCAAAAAATGGTGTAACGGTACCAATAGATTTCTTTGTAGTTAGTGTGTCTTCCCATAGGGCATTCACCAACCTTTTATTCCAGGTTTTCTTGTTATCTTCTAACAACTTCTTGATGATGTTGACTAGGATTTTGTTTGAATACTCTTCTAGTCCATTACCTTGAGGGTAATAGGTAGTGGAATGACCTAGGGTGATATGGTATCTATTACAAAAATCTATCATTTTCTTGGATTTGAAGGGAGAAACATTATTAGTAATTATGAGATTTTGTGGGCATCCAAATCTAGAAAGGATGGTGTTCTCAAGAAATGAAATAATGACAGAGTCAATGGCTTGTCTAGAAGGGATGGCCTCTATCCACTTGGTAAATTCATCAGTGGCTGTCAATATCCATTTATGTTGGGCAGAGGATGGTGGGTGAATTTCACCAATGAAGTCTAAACCCCATTGTTGAAATGAAATTTCTACTGAGATAGGCTTGAGGGATAATGGTAAGATTTTCTTCTTCCCTTCAAATATTTGAGGTTTGTGAGAGGAGGTCACATACTTTCAGACATTTGCAAAAAGGGTGGGCCAGTAAAAACCTTCCCTCAAAATATTGTTAGGAGTTGTTTTCCATTATAGGTGTCCTCCACAATCTCCTGCATGAAATTCCTGCATGACTTTGTCAACTTCATATTTTAATAAACAATTTAATAGAATGCCACCATTATCTTTCCAAAATAAAACATTATCTAAGGTACAACATTTCATTGCTTTAATTTTTAAGAATTTGCTTTTAGTTCTAGATAAACCAGGAGGAGCTTGTAAGTCGAGTAAAATAAATATAATATCTACATACCAGGGTGAATCTATAAAAGCTTCACTGATTTGTGGAGTCGCCACCTCTTCCTGATCATCTAGGGCAGTAATGAAATTTATGTCTAGGGCCTAACAGTTTGATTCAGCCATGAGTTTGGCTAAACCTTGGCCTTTGATTAATTCCGTAGGCTTGATCTCAATGTCATATTCTAGAATTGTGGAAATCCATTTTCCTCTCTTTCCATCAGGCCCATTCTGAGTTAGAATGTTCTTTACAATTGATTTTGGAACATATGTTATTATCTGAGCATATAGAATGTATACTCTGAAATATTTTATGGAATTCACTAAAGAAAGAGCTTGGATTTCCATGATATTATACTTTAGTGTTGCATCTCTCAATGATTTACTGAAGAAAGCAATGGCTTGTTCATAACCCTCATCATTCTTTTGTAACAAGACTGCTGCAATGGTGTTTTCTGAAGAAAATGAAAAAATTATGAAATCTCGGTTGAAATTAGGACTTATGAGGACATGTGTTTTAGTAATGGCTTCTTTGACTTCTTCAAAAGACTTATTAGCCTCTACTATCCACTTAATTATTGAATCCTTTTTCAACATGCTATTCAATTTCTAAGTAGCTCTGCTAAGTTAGAGATGAATCTTTTAAGAAAATTTATTTTTCCTAAAAATGCTTGTAATTATTTAATGTTCCTAGGATGACTGATATTCAAGATTTATTCTATTCTAGCTGGATCAAGTCTAATTCCCTATTTTGAAATGATGTGTCCTAGGAGTTTTCCCTCTTCTAATCCAAAAAGTGACTTTTTAGGATTTAAGGATATACCAAACTTTCTGCATTTTATGAATACTCTTCTTAGATGATCAAGATGTTCATTATCTGACTTGGAAAATACTGTGATATCATCCAGGTAAATGACTAAAAATTCATTGGTTTCCTTTGCAAAGGAAATGTCCATGGCTCTTTGGAATGTTGCTCCAGCATTAATTAGTCCAAAGGGAATTTTCAAGTACATGAAAGTTCCCCAGGGAGTTGTGAATGCAGTCTTAGCTTTATCTGAAGGTTGGACTCGGGTTTGGTTATATCTAGAAAATCCATCAAGTAATGAAATTATGGATGAGCCTACTACCCTCTGTAGAATGTGGTCCATTTTAGGGAGGGGATATTTATCCTTCAGTGATACTTTGTTCAAGTTTCTGAAATCAACACAGAGTTTGATTTCTCCTATTTTCTTTCTAGTGGGGACTAAATTAGAGACCCAATCAGAATATCTGATGGGTGCTATGATTTGAGCATCATACATCCTTTTAACTTCTTTCTCTATTAATGGCATAAGAATAGGGTTAATTCTCATTATTTTTTGTTCAAAGGGCTTCTGATTTTCTTTAATTGGTATCTTATGTTGGATAATGCTAGTATCATAAGACTTGAGGTCTTCATAACTCTAGGCAAAGATGTCTTGGAATTCTTTAAACAAGCTAATGTACTTCAATTTTTCATCTAGAGGTAATTTCTTAGATATCTTGATAAGGTTGGGATTTTCCTTTGTTCCTATCTTGCATTCCTCTATATCTGACCTTAGAGGCTCCATTTTATGTTTTCTAGCTACATAATTAGAGTCAAAGAGGTCTTCTAGTGGGGCTAATCCCTTAGGGAAAATTTTGTCTTTGAGGTTTAAAACTTATGATTCATCATTGATTAATTCCTGAATTTCTACCGTTTCTAAGTGTTCTATTTCTAATTTAGTGAATTTATTTGGTTCTATTTTATTTACGTCATTTACATCTAGTTCAATATTCATGGTATAATCTAATGTATAGTCAGTGTCTATATTACAGTTCTAAAATTCTCCTTCACAATTCATAAAATCATAAATTTATAAATCTTGTGAAAATATTTTCCAATACTTCAAATTACCAGGTGTGGTTGGCTTATGTCTTGCCTCAGGAGTGTACTATTTATTTGGCTAGAAGGGTAACCTGCATGTGCTGGAAAAAGTGGCCAAACTATGTGCTTTCATATTTTGATTTCTTGAAATGACAACAAAGTTAATCTCAAGAAAACATCTTATTAAGTCCAGGATGGTTTCTCTGTAATAGCTAAGTCTAGGGTTATTAATAATGTACTCTCCCTTGACTTGTTTTATGATGAGTTCTAAGTCGTCCATAATGGAAAATCTTTTAGCTCCAATTTTTCTTACGATTTGAAGGCCTAGCACTAATGCTTCATATTCTGTCATGTTATTAGTGCATTGGAAATTTAATCTGAAAGCATGTCCTTCTGAATGATATTTTTCTAAATTGTAGATCCATACTCCAACTCATGCTCCTAATCTATTCACAGAGTCATCAAAATCTAGATGCCACAAAGATTTATGTGTTATATTTTCATAATCAACTTCTTTGTGTTCTTCTTCAACAATTGTGGTTTTATCTTTGCCATTGTCTGAATTACATAAGATAAATGAGTCCAAATCAGAATACATGGAATAGATAGGAAAATTTTGTGGTATTTCTAAACTACTTACCATGTATTTCATCAATGTTTCTCTATATATATTCCTTTATTGAACAAACACATAAATGGTAGCATATGACATGTCGAATTGTAGTGATCCCTGTAATTTTGCTCCCCATGAGCGAGATAGTAACATGCCATATTTGGGAGGGATATCAATAACTACTATGACCATGAAAATACTCTTTGCTAGGCACTAGACTAGAGTTACACACATATCTTTGATCAGGCCAAGGCATTTGACTTGACTAGAATCAAAGGAGAAAAGGTCCTTATATGGTTTGGTGATGTCTAAGTTTATTTTTTCCATGACTACTTTAAGCATTAAGTTATGAGATGCTCCTGAATCCAACATAACATTATGTAAGATTTTATCATGAATGTTTAAGCTGATATAGAATGGAGCGACACCCCCTTGTCGATGTTTTCCATATACTTCAGGACAAAATAATAACTCAGGTTGATCATCATTGAGGTTGACAGCATCTTCACCTTCAGCTATGCTTAATGTTTCAGTAATTTGTACCTTGTATGAGTCATTTTTCACCAGCTATGTTAAAGGAACTGGTATTTTCAATTTTACAATCTTAGTTTTGATATTGAATGGAATTTGATTTTTTTCTAATTTAATCATTTCATTTTTACCAATTTTGGTTTGTGTATTTTTGTCTTCTTTATCAGCACTTGGTAATTCAGTTTGTGTGTCAACTATTTTGTTTTCAAATTTCTTGCCTCGAATGGTTTGAGTAGTAGTTGACGTGATGTCTACAATATTTGGGGTGGAATTTTTCTGAGTTTCTCTAGGAATAATTTGTAAAAGTTTTGTCACAAGAGCTTCTATTGTTTTCTTAGTTTGGATGTGAACTGATTTCTTAATAGGGACCTATGTGTTCTTTTTTATTCTAAGGCTATACTGTTTATGAAATTTGTATATAGTAGATTCATAGCCTTGTTTGTAGTCAAAGGACTCTCCAAACTCTAATTGTAATTGTTGTAACATGTACAACTCTTATTCTTCCTGGGTAAGAAAAATGGTACCTTCATTGTTTATTCCCATCAAGTTTATCTGGGTGCCCTGGTCTTCTTCATGAGGTTGTGAACTTTCAGCATAATTTTCCTAGAAAGGTGGTCTAATTTGTTGATCGGGTACGACTTCTCTTTATTTACCAGTGTTAGGATTTTTCCTAAAGTTGGGGTTCTAATTTGAGGACCTTGTTGATTTTCCCACTGAGGTTTTCTTTCCATGTTTTCTAATCTATCCATTATTATTTCTACATTTTTAGATAAACTATCTATCTTAATATCTGAAGTGGATGGTTGTTCCTTAATGGTCACTCTCCTCCCATTCCTCATCCTAGATATTTTAGCTAATAAGTTAGATTCTACACTAACTGCATTACTCTACATCTGTTCTAAAGTTTCAGGGTTTCTTTCTCTTAATTGATAGGACATATCAGTGTCAAAACAATATGAAAATTTAATTAGGGCTAATTCTGGTGGAGGTTTGATATTTGTTGGAATTTCATTATAAATGTTGTTAAACCTAATACAATAATCTTGAACAGATTCATTAGGAGCTCTTCTAATGTTCTCATATTTAGATAATATCTGGAGAGGGTTTTTCTTTCTTTCCCATCTACTGATAAACAATCAGTGGAAAGTAGCAAAATCAGCAATATTACCAGCAGGTAAATCTTTAAACTTTTTTTTAACATCTCTTGCTAGTGTTTGTGAAAATAATCTCATTTATACATCAGCTTCATCAATTTCATGTAATTCAAAAAAAATTATCATTTTATCTACATGTTTTTTAGCAGTATACTGACCAGTACCATCAAACTAAAAAAATTTACTCTGGTAATCTTGTGGCATGGAATGTAAAGGGGCCTGTAAGATGAAAGGGGAAAATAGGGTTGCCATGGCTAACATTTTAGCTTGACTGGGAGGTAAATTAGTGGTGCTTGAAGATGGAATCGAGCTTGAAGATGGAATCAAAACTTTAGGTTGGAGAGGAAGTTTAGGTATGAATGGTTTTGTGGAATTAACCGTGGTGGAGATCATACATGAAGTGGTACTAAATGGAGCTATATTTACAGTTTCTGAAGATACTGTAGAGTGCTTAGGGGTAGTAGTATTTAGGGAAACTAATTCAACTGACTGTTGAAAAAAGGCTTCATCTATGTCTTTTATCAAAGTTGAGGTTAGAGCATCAAGTTTCTCAAAAGTATCTAGAACTTGTTGATCTAAATAAAGTTGTATAGTATCCTTCTTTGATTCAATAAATTGAACAAAAATGGGGTCTATTACAGTATCATGGACCGAGTTTTCAGATTTAGTATGAAATAAAGAATGTTCAAATGATAATCAAATTGAATATTCTCAATGCTTGATAACTCCTTAGGAAGTGAATTTGATTTGATTAATTGATTACAACTTCCTTGATTCTCTACTTTTTTAGGTTTTCTTAAAATTCTGTCAAGATCATCAACAATTATAGCAGGTTGTGGATCAGTATGAGCCCTGGTATAATATGTTCTTTTAGAAGCTAGAATTTTAACTTTCAATGATAAATTCAAATAACCCTTTCAAATCTTAATGCAAAAAACGAGAAGAATTGTTTCTTTTAAGATTTTTTTAAACTAGGAACTCGTTTTTCCCCAGTCAAGTCGCCAATATGTTATCACTCTGAATTTTCCAAAGGTTGTTCATGTGTTTAAAATAAATATCAGAGGTCACTATCAACCACTTTTGGAACTTAGGATCTAGTCTTCCTAAATTCAGGGAGGGCTCTCTCTTAATGATTTAAATTTTTTTATTTTAATAGATTTTAGGCTAGTTATGTATGTTTGGTTGGGTTGGTTTTTTATTGGTTTTGTTTGGTTGGTGGAATTACTGATTATATGAATAGGTGTTTATCATTTTTCCATTGGGCTATGGACTCAATGTGCTTTGAAACAGAATTGAACCAAATTATAAGGAAAGTGTTACATGGCAAGATAGGTGAGCAATATTAGATCTCAAGGCTAAAAAGCGAAGTGATTTTTCAATCAGGATCAAGGAGCAATTAAGAATTCCTTAAACCAGATAATGAAGAAGGATGAAGGGGTCAATCGGGATCAGAGGGTAATTAAAAATTCTCTAAACTGGATATCAGAAGAAAACATAGAAATGCATAACAGTTAAAAGCAGAGCGTAATTTAAACAAATTCTGCAGTAAAACTCCTGTTATACCATTCAAAAAATAAATTCCCATTCACAAACTTTCTAACAAATTCAGTTTAAAAATTTAGTTTGAACACTAAATTATATAAAATACATTTTTAAAAAACTTCCCAGATTATCCACATTGCTAGAGAACGAGTGTCAAACTTTCTAAAAATAAAATACATTCCCATTCACAAACTTTCTAACAAATTCAGCTTAAAAATTTAGTTTGAAGTATATAATATAGTAATAAAGTACATAAAAATTTGTTGTATGGATGTACATTTTAAAATTCCAATATTCAAATAAATAAGTAATTATGGGTAGTGAGGAAATAACTTTTTTCACCAGAATCTGGTAAAACAATTTTAAGAAAGAATGTGATTTTTTGTTGTTTAAAATGAATTTTTGAATGCTTAAAGGGATTCAACACTCTGAAAAAACTCATGGGGCACTCGAATTCTACATTTTAAACAACTTGATGCCAAGATATGGTTCTTCATCTTGTCCTAGCAATGAAGCACACGTGATAGATCAAACGCGTTGGAAAAATTCTAATAATGTAAAGTTTTATTGCTTTTCATGATATGGATCACATAAGCCTAAATTCAATAACTTAAACTATAGATTTTAAAAATCTCTACCGAATTTTGGTCAAAATTAACCAGAAAAAATATCCTGAAAAATGTCATTTTATCTATAAGTTAGACTATGTCATTAATTAGAACTTCAGTATTAATTATAACTTCAATATAATTATTTAAATAATTAATTAATTATCACTTATATTTATTTTAAGTTAATGAGGGGAATGATTTTTATTTTTCATGTTAGATTGAAATTTTACCAAATAAACTTTATTATAAATATATGAGAAGAAGATCAAATTCTTTTAAATATAAAGACATTTTCAATTTTTATTTGTATTTTATTTAAAAAAAATAACTTTAAAATTTTGTTTTCTAAATATACAATCAATTCAAAATTTAAATAGTTTTATATATAATATGTGAATTCCATATTGAATATAAGAAAAATTAGAGGAAGTATTAGAAAAATAAATAAAAATTATAAATAAATAAATAAAAATATATTATTAATCTAATTTATTTTACTTATAATTAATATTAAATTGTTAAAGGAATATAGCTCAAGTGGTATGGTTTATGATTTGTGTCCAAATATGGTGGGTTCATATCTTTGGAAACATTTGGCTATTGTGGAATTTTTGTTTCTACAAAGTTACTAATTATGCCTTAAATAATAGGGATATCAATTTTTTTAATATATTTTTTAAAATATTATACAATAGTTTTAATATATATATATATATATATATATATATATATATATATATATATATATATATATATATATATATATAAATAAAGAAGAAGGTTATATTTTAATAAATTTATTTTATTATGATATTTTTACAAATATATTTGATAAAGCTAGGATAGATGTGGAAAAATGTAACGTTTTCCTTTGTCTTTCTAATTAATTTTGAAATTTAACCTTTTGTTACGACACATTATTTGACTATAAAATTTAATTTTTGTTGTGACATTTATGTTAAAATAAAAATATTTTATTAATACATTAATTGTGTTCATAAGTAATTCTTTGTGGGATTACAGTGCTTATGAATTGGTCATCCCAACTAATCATAGACCCTCATTTTTGTATGTTTTTGTGGAATAAAAAATTGGCACATGGAACTAGATTTGTTGGAATTTTAGCCATCCATTCACCTACATCTATAAATTTATTTTTGTTAGGAAAACTCCCGTGCATGTGTTTCCCATTGCATTTCTAGGAATTTGTGTTTGATTGTATTTCATTGTCCAAATATCTTTCACTCGATTATTGTCTTCGACATTCCCCACTCCCATCGGAATTCTTGTGCATCACTCGGTGCAATATATATATATGTGTGTGTGTGTGTGTGTGTGTGTGTGTGTGTGTGTGTGTGTGTGTGTGTGTGTTTGTTTTGTTAACTTGATCCACAAGGATTTGAATTTTTAATTTCATTGTTTGCATAATACTTTATATCATAATGATTACTTATTGAGCTTGGTGGGCTTATTTAATTATAATTAATTATTTTAATCAAATATACATTGTAAAATTCCTAAATTTTCATATCATATTTGGAATATTAGATTCCTTGATTTTCTTAATGAATTAAGTAAATAAAAGGGTGGAGGGACCCACAATCCTCAATAAGAATAAATATCCACCTTGTGTGTGTGAATGTGGATTAATTTAGACTAGATCTGCAAAAAGAGGTAGTTGAGCAACTACTAATGTGAATGAAATTGGAGATCATGTCTCATTTAATGAGAGAGATCATGGAGGGTTGATTCAGTCAACGAAGATCTTGAAGATGTCAAACAAAGGGTCATTGAGCATTAATGATCAAGTGGTGGAGAATCATGTGCAAATGAAGCACACATGATGGAGGAGGTGTACATTGCACCTAGACTGTTTGGTTGATTTGGTCAAACAGCGTAGTCCCACTTGGAGGATCTTGTCCACATGAGACTGCGCAAATTGATATTAGGGCCAAGACTTGGGGTGGCTCAATCATTATAAAGGAGATGAAGGCAAAGGTGAAAGGCATCTTGGATTATTTGATGTGTGATCTTTTATATCTGGAATTGTCAAGTGACATTCCACTACATTCTTGGGCTATTTAGCAGAGATTGCAGGTGTTGTTTAGCACAGGGTGTTCCCGGGCGGGAATCCCTCCTCTTTCTTTGAGAGATCTCTAAGGAAGAGGTTTTTACTTCATTATAAATCAGGCTTTAAGTGCCATTTCCTTTTTCTACTTTCTGTAGAAGATTCATATTCAGAAAACTGTAGTTTTCTGAAGATTAGTTTGGAATGTGGAAGTTGTCTTTAGTACTTCAGCTGGAGAACATGGTGAGAAATTATTCCCATCACTTGAGATTATAGATAAGCACTCCCAGAGCCACATTGCAGATCTGGAATCAGGCCAAAAGTTATTGACCTCCTAGCAACATTATTCTCTCCAAGAATAACGTTGTCCATATTGCAGTTCTGAAAGGAGGAAGGAAGTTGCTAGTACTTTAGCTAGCAATCCAGTGGAGGATCATTCCTTCACATTGCCATCAGTCTCACCATCAGAATGGAGCTTATTGCATCATTTTTTAGTAGGCATAATGCCTCTCTTTCCCTCACAGCGCAGTTTTCAGGGACAGTTGTGTTACAGCAGCTGCAATCATCTTTTAAAGGATTGAGAAGCTAGATCTAGAGTTTCTAGCTCATAGATCTAAGGAAGGGATCAGCCCTTCAATCCTAGATCTGATCTGAGTACACATTTCAGCCATATAGTCTTCAGATCTGTATTTTCCAGCAGATCAAGGATCAAACCCTGGGGAGGTGATTTTTCCAAAGTTGCATATCTAGAAAATCCTTTTTGGGTCATCTTGGGAATCCATCATATTGGCCAGATCTTGAATCTTGGCATCATCAGAGCTCCAATTTTGAGTAGATATGCATTTATCTTTTCAACCTGCTACCATATGTTTACATTCTGCTGAAGAGACAACGCATTATTTGATGCAGAGCCTCAACAGTTATGTTGTACCTGCTTCACACATGTTTCAGGGTGATCCTAGCTCATTTTTTGGCTAGATCTACCTATATCTTGTACTTGTGTAACTGATTCATCTCCAATATAATAAAATGGCTCAACTCTTTCTGTGTATTTTGATTTGTACTTATTTTTATTGTTTATCTTGCTGTAAGTTCTTATATTGTGTGAAGTATTACTGCATTCTCCCTTTTGGGATATTACATACATATAAATTTCTCTCTTTCTCTCATTCACATACATATAAAAAAAATAAAATTATATTATATATATGTTATCATATAATTTAAATAATTAACAATCATAATAGCTTAATAAAAAAAAATTCACATCTTTTCTTTTTTATATAATTGCTTCCTTCTTAGTCAAGTAGGTGTAAATCGAGTGGTAGTAAGGGGTTTTATTATCCTCCTCACTTACGTTTTAGTCAAATCAAGATTTACAAGCTTATTCCTTGGGAGTAATTTCTACATGAAATATAATAATCTCATTTAGACACCAGTCGGTTTTATGTGGATTCATCTAGTATCAATCTATAGTACAATTGTTTCTTCTTCTATAATATGATTTTTTATTAATTGAAATTATTTAGATCTATATTATTAGCATAGATCCATCTCAATTCAGATTTTACCAAGGGTGGAGAGGAATAATCTTAATATGCAAACCTTTTTTTGAGTGCAAATTTTGAAGAAAGGTTTTCACCTTAAGATATTTTATTCCTATCGAATATTGGTAGAACTAGAAATAAGATGTATCTATAGTGGTTCTTAACAATATTATTTATAGTTATATAAATTTCGCATCTTTATATATATATATATAGAATATGCTCATTTTTAATTGTATTAAAACCATGATAATACATACAGTTTTTTTTTTGGGTAAATTCTCAATTTTATAGTACAGAAAGATATATGTAAAAATTATGCCAAGGAGTGAATCCTTGAATAAATTTAGCTTGCTTGAGAAAAAATAAATCATAAAAAAACTATTCATGGATCAGACTATAATTTCCTAAAATCCATGGATTGTTTTATTGGTAAACAAGATTATTACAAAAAAGAAAAAAAATTGGTTGTAAAAACCATGATAACTAGGTAAGAAAAAGATATTTAATATCCACAAGAAATATAAAATATATGTTTTTCTAGGCTTACTAACGGTGGCCTTATGCCAAAAAGAAACCATGCAATCAAATAGTAGGGGAAAGATACACAAGGTGGACAAGAGGTGGCAAATATATATCTTAGATCAGTGTTGTTTCCAATCGATGCAGTTGGTCATCCATGATTTTGTAAAGCAGGTAGAGCTCATCCATGAAAAGAGGTGCTCATCCCTACTCTCATTACATTCAAACAATACATTTCCCAACAAGTATTTGATATGGAAGTAAAATGGTCTATGTGTACACTATAGGTAATAACCGCAATGATATTTTGGTGTGCCTAGATTAAAGACCCAATCCTCAACACCTACCATAACTTTTGAGTTTGACATTTCATGTATCTCATCAACTAATTATTACTCAATGTTTGATAATTCATGTTGAATGACTAAGGGAGAATTCTCACATAAAAAATAACTATGTAACACACCCCCTTACCACCCTAACCCAAGGAGGTGGTTATTGTGATGATAGAACCTCCAAAGTTCAATTATGGAAATGGAGTCATACAATTTTGACCTTTCTAAACTCTTCAAAACCAAAAACATATGACACCATCATGTTTGTCTCATCGAGACAATTCTGGTAATATAAATGTTACCTCAATTAGTTTTTGGAATCAAAATTTATTACTACTCAAAGTTTTCAATCAAAAAATTCTATAACATTACCTTAACCTACCACATTGCATCCATGTGGTGCCATGTGGCATGATTCCCTCGACCAATGACATGGCAGTGGAACTTACAACCTAGTATCATTCTATTGTGGCATGCCACCTCGCCATCGTGGAAATCCATAATCCGACACACACACACACACACACACACATGTATGTATGTATGTATGTATATTATAACATAAGTTCCACCTTGTCCATCTGACTACTCATCCCATAGAAAGATCGATTTTCGACATCAAATGTGGATCCCCCCCACCCTCTACCACGTCACATGGTGCGGGTGGGGGGGGGGGGGTGTGGGGGAGGGGCACAATTTTGGTTCTGAATCTTGGTTCTTTTCTCTTCATATGATGGTCCTCGTTCCCCGCAAACATATTATGATGAATACCAAGTGTGAACACCTCCCATCCTGCTTGGGGGTCTAGGGTCGGTGGTCTATATTTCACTACAGTCATCTCTTCACTAGCCCATCACAACCATTGATCACTACCACACGAAAGTTCCATCCCTTGGTCCCAACACCTGGCCATAAGGAACTTTAAGGGTCGAGCCCTATTTCCCTAGGTCTCAGTGACTTTCGGCTTTCTTCCAGGCCTTGACCTGCCTAGCCTGGATGACTGACCAACCCTCAACCTCGAGTTCAACTTATCTTACTCAACAAAAAATCATAGTTGGGTGCTAATCCATGTGAATTTAGGATTTCAGGTAGATTAGCTAAACACCTAACCTCTGACTTGTCCGATCTTCAGACAAAAAACTCCTCGCTGACAAAGATAACAAAGTCATCTTGCTTTTTACCTTGACTAGTCTAACACCCAGCTAATGACTATGGTCTATCCACCTAGTACTCAGGTCGCTAGGCTAAGTGTGATTTTTTTTCTATTTTTCCAGCCGACTAGCTGACCCCCAACCTTGTGGGTCCCACCAATGAGTTCTCAACCTATTTTGAAATATTTTATACTTACATATTTTTCCATATGTCTTCCTAACTTTACATAGGCCTCAAATCTTCTATCTCTTAGGTCACCACAACTCTCGGTGCACTAAAGGCCATGAAATTCATTAAGCATTATGTTAGTGAATGTGCATGCTTCAATGTAACAAGATATGACCAAAGCCTCTGATGCTCCTCTCTGATGTTTAGAAAACGGTGAAGCCCTTCAATGCTACACACATACACACATATAAATATATAATGTGTTGCCTCTCCTAAGATTTCTAAGGCCTCGACCCAACCTATCATTACATGCATATTTATAACTATACAAAAGAGAGTTATCTCTCCTGATATTACTCATCCATACTACCATATACTTAACTCTTGACATAGAATGAATAGTCAGGGTAAGCTAAAGAAAAATCTATTAAACGAATTACCTTGACTAGATAAGATCATTTGAATGAATCAAACTAGCTGAATTACCATGACTAAATAAGAACAATCAAATCGAATCAACTCAGTCGACTTACCTCGACTAACAAGGCCATTCAACCACCTCAAATATAAATTCGAATACCTTGACTAGTCGAATACCTCGACCCCAATCCAGACAATCACCTCAACTAGAAAGTTTCGATAAATAATTCACATCAATACAAAAAATAGATTAAATCAACAAAGTATGTTTATCTATCCATGATTAGGCCATTTAAACCATTATTCAGGCTCAAGACGATTCACCTGCATAGTCCCATCCCTTAGGAATAATTCACATAATGATAAACACATATTTATATATAAAATCATATCCATTTTGGTGTTATGGGAAATCTAGCAGCACAATTACCATTATGCATTATTAAATTCAATGATGCATATGAAAACATGGATATATCAACCCTTTTGGGAATAACCATTCCTCAAAAACTACGTGTATATTTATGATCATTCATTCATATAAGAATCAACATTCTTCATTAATAAAATGGAAAATAACCAAAATATTTAACATATCTGTGAAATTAAAAAGTATAGTGGTTTAAGTAAATACTTATCAAATGAAATAAGTCTAGAAATTGAGATTGGTACTTCAACTCTCCACCTAACCCGAGACAAGTTGCAATCAAGACTTTCCTACAGCTGTCACCCCTGAGCCAAATTATAGAGCTTAAGGAGGAGTGTTCTATGAAGTAAAAACAATGCTTCCAGTTGAAATGGGTACTTCAAAGGCTACACCAGTTTTACCCACCAATTGTTCAGGTGTGAAATACAATAATCAGGGAACCAATTCCCTCAATACTTAACAACTTTCAGTTGTTATTAATTTGAGCTTTTATTTCAAGAAAGATTAATTCATAACATAGGGAGTCATAATCAATACCAGGAGAAGAGTTCCTTTAAAATATGGAAAGGTTCTTCAGACCTTGGGGAATCCACTCACAATTTTTTCATCAGCCTCAAGTCAAGACATTTCTATATAAATTCTTTTATCTCAGCTAGCAAGACACACACATTGGTTTCATCAGCAGCACTTCCCTAAGGCAGACTCTTTCTATCCAAATGAATTTCCCCTCCAGTTGATAAAAGAAGCCAACCCACAGCAACCTCTTTTCCATCATCCATATATTAAATAGTTATATTATTTTGCCTTCAAATTTTCGATCCTTATCAAGGAAATTAAGCCATAAGGGGTGTCATAAGCCCCACCCCCTTGGGGGAACATCATCCTTAGTGTTATATACCTAGACACTCTTTAAAACAGTTATTTAAACTAAGAATAACTCATAGTGATATTTATAAGAGGAGATAAGTTTAAAATTACATTTACATACACATTTTCTTGCCCAGCAACTCAATGAATATTAAAATTCATTAACTTGGCCATATTTTAGTGGCCCTTTTGTAGTTTCTTGATGCCTTTTTTGCACCCAACCCAGCTTGATAGCTTGTATTTTTATAGGAGTATTTCCTACCTCAAATATACAGCATTATTTTCCTTTGTGCTCTCTGTTCCTTCAGTGAATGGTCCTATCCCATTTTGTTGGAAATACTAATAGGGGGTGAATCAATATTTCTTTCCAATTGTTAATTTTACTAGATAGATCACTTATATTTAGAACAAAAAATTAAAAATAAGAGTAAATTATTTTATTATAATATTATTTACAATAAAATAAAGTATAATATATGTAGGGCTCCAACCCTAGATGAAGACACCAATATTCAATCTCCCAGGCTCCAACCTATATTTTTCCAAGCATCGACTTGGACTTCCAAGGCTCCAGCCTTGTCAATTATGAGGCACCAACCTTAAGGGCTACAACCATATATTGGGTACATGCTCCAACCTAGTCCCTTGAGGACTCTTATCCTCCAAGGCTCCAACCCTATCTTCCAAGGCACCAACCTTGTCTCTATGAGGTTCTAACCTCCTTCTTCAATTCGTCAAGATATATTTGGTTATACTTTAAGACTCCCTATTTATTCTTCAACGAACCCTGACAATATTCAACTATCCCCACACTTAGTCTCTATTAGTGTCAATATGTATAGTGATCAAACATGCTCTTTCAGTTTATTTGCTAGTAGTCCTAAGTCAAAAATTTTGTCTTTTCAAACATGTGTTCAGATAAATTTTGGTGACTACATATTGTCTAGGTCAGAAATGTTTCTCCCCTCTTTCAATCCATGGCCATCATCATCTCAGATATCATGTCACTCATTTTCATTTAGATTTTTAGGTCATTCATTCCATCTCCATCTAGGTCTGTATCTAGGTCTCCTTGTTTTGCCACTGAAAAAGTCCAAAAATGTCACCAAAGAGGGTGAACAAGGGTTCATTTTTCGTCATATTAGTCTTTTAAAGGGAATTAGCATATTTAGGGAAATAACTAAGACACTTTGTCTTATTTCAAAACCTGTTTCATTATCAAATTGTTCCAAAAAAGGTTGAAAGCATAAAAATAGGTCAATTTTATATCAAAGTCTTTATCCTAAAGTATAGGCTTATGATGCATTTTATCCAAAGTTTGAGAAATATTATAAAACATGTTCTAATAGCCTAATGTCTGAGTTTATTATGTCTCTATCCAAAGTTTGGGTTATGATGCATTTTATCCAAAGTTCCCCACATATGTAATAAAGGTTTGAAAACAAAAAAATAAGTTTGTTATTGGTGGTTAATTCTCATGCATCACCCAACCGTCTGATCAATCACTTCATCACATCAATAGTCCACATCATTTTTCACATCCCTCTATTCATCTGACCTTTACCAGCGGGGGTGGGGGGGTGGGTCTGAAAAACTGGTTTCCTCATGTTGGTCCCACTCTCACGTGTCAACCTCTCCTCATTTCACACCCCCCATCTCAATACCATGAACCATGTCGACCCCCCTCTGAAATCCACCTGTTATCACTCCAGTAAATTCTTAAGTTGTGGGATTTTGGTTTTTAGTCAAAGAATACTAGAGGTAACCACAAACCTACTTCAAACTCTAGGATCTAGCCTTCCTAGGGTTCAAAGAGGGCTCTTTCTTTTAAGTTTAAATTTGTTTTGGTTTTGAATATTAGGCTAGTGATTAAAGAGCAATTTAGTTTGATTTTGTTGGATTTGGTGGGAAAATCTGTCTTGGAGGGTAGATGGAGGGAAATATACTTGTCCATTGGGTTATGGAGTCTAATTCAAGATAACAGAACTGGGATCAAGGCCTAAAATGTCAAATATCTGCAAGGAAAGGTAGATAACCCTTAGAGATCTTGGGAAAAATGTTTTTTTGAGATGGTATGATCGGGATAAAGGGAATTTAAGGATCCTTTGATCTGGAAAATGGAAGTAGAAGATAGAGTTCAAATAGGAGAGGGAGAAATTAAGAATTCCCTACACTGGAAATCAAAAGAAAATAAAGAAATGATAACTAGTTAAAAACAGGGTTCTATTAACATGTCCTGTAGTAATACTCCTAGTTATACATACAGATTTAGAATTAAAACACAGATGTATGCATGAAACAAAAGAAGATAACAATGATAAGCTTAAGAGAGTACTTCACTCCAGATAGCTTATCACAGGGATCCTAAAGTATGATGCCAAAAAGGTGATCCAGTCTGCTACTCAAATTCGAAATCCAAAGCCTTCAAGTCAACAAAATATATATAGTAATCTCCAACAATTTTATTCCACACCCAAAATACTTCAAAGAGTGAAGTATTTATATAAAATGTATTATAAAATATCCTAGATGACTTCTAGGAATTAACTTATGAAAATTAAATATCTTACAACAATAATAGTGACAGCTTTCTCAACAAATTAGCAAGTTATCCTATTTTATTCAAAATAAATAGAAATTGTTTTAAGATAAGAAGCAGTTGGTTGCTTATGTGTCTTCTCTACTGGCCTTTTAGATACTTTTCAGAATCTAGTTGCCTTCACTAATACTCTTTCTCGTTGATACTCTTTATCACTTATACTCTTTCACTTCTGATACTCTTTACCTTCAGTAAAATTTCCTTCTTGCTGTAAAAATCTGTTTTGACTGTGAAATCAGCAAACATAATTTTTCTTCTTCATGTGTTTTCCTTTCTTTATTCATAGAAAATCATTCAATGCTTGCCACTCTCATTTTTAGGAATTCTAATATTCTTGAGTTTCCTAAAATTCTCATCAGCCTCAGTGTACCTGGCAAATGTGGGTTTGATGACAAACAAATGTTTGATTTCATACTGCAAATAAAAAAAATCTTCAAAACTTGTTAGCAATACTTTTCCTGTGGGAATACCTTGGCCTATTGGCTTGTTCACCTGCTCTTTGGCATGTTCTATGATATTTTTGTCATAATCATTCTGAGGCATTAACTTATCATTTATCACCATGATATCAGGAAGTCCCTTTTGCCTCAAATTGGTGAATTTAACCATGAATCTAGTGACAACAATGTTCATTCCTTCACATTTCTCTTCAAGCTTCCTCATCAAATTTATTTTGGTGGTTACTTTCGTAATTTCTACGATATTATTTTTCATATCATTTATTTTCAATTCTTCAAGTTGCTATATGTTCTTGCTGTTGAGGAAATTGATCAACCTAACAACATGTTCTGGTTTATCTGCCAATTCTTCTTGTGTCTTTTGGATCTCTGCATGAGCTGTTAATAGTAACTGTCTCTGCTAAAAAAATACTTGAATTGAGGGAAAAACATCATGAATGGCTTCAATTAAATTATTCCATAGGTAATTTTTAATATATGATATTTGATCCTTGAGAGTTAATTCTTTCTGGAGCTTCTTTAACTCTTCACTCAATCTATGGGCATTTTGCTCATATATTTTAGCACCTATCTAAGTTTCTTTGCTTGCCTTCTCAAGATTTTCAATTATCTTAGTCAACTTGTTGATTTCATTGGTCTTCAAGGACATCTCCTCCATTTCCTTTACTAGTTGACTTCTTTCATCTGTAGGTAACAACAATGTTGTAGAAGATTCAGTTACTGAAGTAGATGAATAAGTCACTGGCACTGCAGTGGCTAGTGGCTCTTTTGGTGCCAATTTATCTACTAAAGTAGATGGTACTGCTGCTGTGATGACTGGGATAATAGTGGGAATGACTGGTTCCTTAACTGTCTCTTTTTCTTGTACAACTTGGTCCATTTGTACTTCCATTTCCTTGATTTGAGTTGTTAGTTGAAGTATCAAGCTCATCATTTCATCTTTCTCCTTTTGATTCTGTAAAAATTCCTTTGTTTGAGGATGCTCTCCTGAGGAAGCTTGAGTTGTTTCCTCAAGGCATCTATGTCCTCATTTTTCTTTTTAACCAATGCTTCAGCTGCTTTGATGTTTGTAGGATCATATCCTACCTACAATACTAACTCTTCTAAGGCCTTTATCCTTAGATCCTTTGCATATAGTGAAGCTTTATCCATATTCATTTGGTCTTGCATATTAGAAATGGTATTTTGAAGCCTATGAGCACTCATAGATTTTGTGGTCACTGTGGAATAGATCATCTCTGATGTTTGCATGACAAATTCAATCTGATCCAACTCATGGATTTTATCTGTGGCTACTTCCATATCAACCTTTTTATAGTCAACCACTATCTTTGGCACTGGTACAGTGGGCTGTAAAACTGACATAATCAATTTTTTAGTTGAATAATCAAAGGATGATAAGAATATGTTTTGATTACCTGGCTTCTGCTTCAAAAACTGAGAATATATTTCTGTTTTAATTTCCTCATTCTTCAATTTGATTTGCTTGTATTTTTCCTTAATATCTAAATCCTTCTCCTCGGTTGAATGTGAGGAAGAAGCCTCCATATTTTTTTTCCTTTCTATCATCTATGCTTCTTCATTATTTAATTGCTCTTGATTCTGAATTGGCTCACTTATGATTATAGTGGCTACATTGGTTTCTATCTGTGCAGTGTTGGTATTCAAAGGTTGTGTTTCTTCAACATCTATTATTACTTTTCCTTTTGTTGTTGTATCCAGTTTTGGCCTCTTATTATAAATGATTTTAAAATTTGTCTCCGTGGTAGTTTCTATAGTATAAGCTCCTTCTTCTCTGATTATTTTAGTGGTTGTCTCTAGCTGTTTGGCAACTTCCAAAGGGTGACTAGTATTCCTTTGGTTTATTGCCTTTGTTAAAGTATTTTCAACCCACCCAATTTGATTAGAAAATTTCTCTATATCTAGCTTTGACTCATGGATAAAGGGTGTCAATTTACATGTTACCCTTAGTTTACTTAAGATCCCTCATGGATCATAATTCCATGGGAAGCTTTCTTCTAATTTGTATTCTAGGCTGCTCTGTTTTTGTCAAAATGGTGGTCAATGGATGTACAAACAACTCTGCAAACTCTGAATAACTGAATTATGTGCCTTATTTTCTAAGTATATATGTCCATAAGACAACTGATATAGGTTTTACTTCTATATCCAATTTCTGAAGTGAAATTGGAAAGCTCTCTAATTGGAAGAATAAAAACAAGTGGAAAAGATAGGAGGTATAAATAAATACTCCTTCCAGCTTCAAATTAGTCAAATGATAATGAATGCTATAAGCTATAAAACAAACATAATCAAATATAACTGAGGGTGACTGTTCTCGAGAAAATGTGGACAAAAATCCTAGGATAGACTCATCAGTATGCTCGTCAGTGAAATACCCAAGTATGAAGGAAAGCATGGAGATTACATTCCTTGAACCTTCAGGGAACTTGGCAGTTGAATATGGAGGGTTTAGTTTTGTAATTTCAACATGCAGAGGCATGAAATTTTGGAAAATCATAAACCTTTTAGGAAACTCTAAGTTAATGTATCACTTAGTGAGGGCTTTAATAGACAATGGGACTGCTTGGGGGTCTGGTTGAAGCTGCAACATTTGGTTTATAGACTTTGTTGTAATGGTAAATAGGACCTCTTTATTTGCATTGACAATAGCTCTTTGTTCAGGAATGTAGTACTGGTGACACAGTCTGATAATTTCTTGATAGGGGTGAGTCAGGGGGACTACATATATGGGAAAATTGGATTCCAAAATGTGAACATCTTCTTGATCATCTAGGGATTTTTCAAAACACCAGTTGTGGATATCTAACAGATTAAATTCAACTATAGGATTAGCTATCTTGTAGTCAATATCAGTAAGAGGAATATGCTCAATATCAACAACTGGGGGTTGCAATGGGTTGACTAAAATGGTAGTATTTGGAGTCATGGCAGGAGTAGCTTTAGGAGTTTTTGAACCTTCATATTTGTTTACACTCTATTTTTTAGGCATTTTGTTTGGCTTCTGCAAGTTTAAACTGTTTGCAGAGGCAATTTTATAAAAGAGGATTGATTAGGAAATTTCAACAAAATATAATGTCTGTTTGGATTTTATGCTCAATTAGGTCTCTCAAATGAAGTTCTGAGGCTAAAAATTGGTCTAAAACATAAAACAGGGGTTTTCTGAGTCTCTTGAATGCAAATTGGGCTAAAAATCTGATAAAAAGGTTTTTTAGAAGATATAGGGAACCTGCAGAGGATTTTTGGCCTTTTAGAGATTGAAATTGACCCTAAAAACTGTGGAAAAATGATAATTTTCTTTGAAAATGGTGCGCAGCGGATTCTAGGATTCCTAGAAAAATTTTGGCAGGGTTTTGACTATTTCTAGGACTTTTAAGGAAATTAAATTTAATCAATTTCTTAATCTTAGGACATATTCTTTTCTTTTAAAAGGTTTTTTCAATTAACTGTAGGTTAAATTATGAGAAAAATACTTGTTTTGACACAGGTATAGGTTTTAACAGGGTATACTTCAGTCTTCTGGTCAAATTGATTTCTTCTGAGGTTTAACTGGAGCAATATAGCTCCTCAGTAGTATTTTACAGGTTTCTTGGGTGAATTTAGGAAGTTCTGTGCATAAAAATGGGTATCGGAGGCCTTTTTCAGCTTTACACAGTCGGGAAGGAAAAACACTGTTTAAAACGTGAAAGATAGTGAAATAACACATTTACAAAGGTTTTATTAAACATTTGATCATATTAACCCTTTGACATTAAATGTAGGTTGCGTCATGGTGGGAAGCGGTTTTCGATTTAGTGAAAGGACAAAGACCAGTCGTAATCGCGTGGGTTTTTAGTGGTAAGTAGTTTTAATCAAAACCCATGCGATCAAATTAAAAGAGGCAATGTGGAGGGGAGGGGTTAACACGAAATAGCTTATTTCGCGTGGATTTTGCAATGGAGCAGTCGGGCATGTAATCTACACGATATCGCTCCTCAACCATTGGATCAAAAGTTTTGAAGCGAACAATGGATATCTTGTCGAGAGTTGTGTCGGGGTGGAAAGGTGGGACTGGGCTCTTGCATAGGTGGAAGGGTTAATATTTATGAAGTAAATGTTTTAACACATTTAAAACATAGTCTATATAGTGGTGGGTTTAATTATAATAATTTTTAATACAATATACAAAGGTGTGTTTAAAGAAGGTTTTCTAAGCCTTATTCATTGGTATATATGTATATGGCAGGGTTAATGTCTTTATTAAAACATTTTTTTAAATGATTTTAATAAAACATAAGTGGGCGGGTTTATACATTGTATTTATATATTTTTTTCACCTTTTTCAATAGTTTAAAAACTATAGGGAAGGATATTTGAAATAACGATAGTTTTAGACCAAAGGGCTTTTGATTTGGGATTTTTTATTTGTGCACATGGATAATATACTTTGGTATTAAACATTATAATAATGGGTTTTTTGGGGTTTATTAAATATAAGGGAATAAATAATTAGGAAAGGGTATTTCGTAGGGATTTAACAAAATATGTTAAAATTTAATATGAGAGGGGAGTGAAATGTAAAACAAAATACACATGATCTCTTAGTATAACATAATAATCAAGCATTTGCTCATATTTATATTTCTTTCGATAATACTTAGGATAAATGTGATTTTGTGGGTTTTTATGAATGTTCATGAATAGATGAAGTTAATTATTCTACGGTTACAATTTTACTAAGTAAGAATGTGTTTTTACTTAGAAAAAAGGGGCTTTAATATATGAATGAAGGGTAAATGTAGATGAATGAGGATTTATCATAAGAACTCAATATTTTTAACTAACCAGTCATAGAGCCTTAAGTCTGGTCACAATAAAATTCAGAGAAATGCTCTGAGCCTATTTGACTGATAGCCTAGAATACTGAACACTCATGGGGGAGGGGAAATTAGTGATTTTTCCCAATGATGTATTATTTACATGATTGCTCCACTTCTTTCTACCTACCCAATCTTGTATTTCTAAAAAAATTTCCTCATTTTGCAGGTGCATTTAGGCTTGCAACTTTAAAACATTTTCTTTCAAAGCATAAAACTAATCTAAATATACCTTATTTCATCTGAGGGCTTAGATTAAAATGTTAAGCTCCTCATTATTCTCTACGTATCTACTGATTTATCAAGTTTAAAATGTTTGACAAATCTTTATTCTCTATCTAAAACATGAAAATGAAACATGAAAAGTTAAGATTAAACTGTTTAACTAATTATGGATTATGGCATTTATTGACACTCTGCACATAATCATTATTTTTGCAGTAAAAGTAAAAGTAGTGGCATTTGGATTTGCTCACTTTCAGTTTTTATTTCTTTTCTTTTGTGGTATATATTTTTCTAAGTCCTTTGATATTTCTTTTAGTACTTTTACCCTCTTTTTTGGTTTTTTTATTGTTTTCATCTTTTCAAATATGGGAAAACAACTTGCAGAAAGAAAGGTATGTACATATTTACAGGACTTATCAAAGTCAATTCAAAATTTTATGAACCCTATTATTATAGGACCCTAACAGTGGCTCCACGTGGGGATGAAATTTCCTGGTGAAATATCAAGAACTCTAAGACTTAGTAGCCTTTGAAATTTGATTGTGATGACCCTGTAAATGTCTTCTGATATCTGTAACTTATTCATATTTATGATATTTACTTTTCAAAGCTTAGGGCCTTCTCTTCGGGCTTCAACTTCGTTAAGGAAACATCCAATCCAATCTAAACTTTGCAATTTATATGTACAATGATCAAAGTGAATAAAAACTAACTATTGGTTAACTCAGGTGAGTAGTAGTGCTTCAACATTCTGCCATTAACTAGTCCTTATTGTAGATCTGTACCATCCAATTCTTTGAGAAAGAAAGCATTATTACCTCTATATCCATAAATTACATAAGGCCCTTTCCATAGAAAATAAAATTTTCCTTGTTTTCCTTTGTCTTCTCTTCTGGAATCCCATTTTAACACTTTATCTCCTATGTAAAAATCATCCTCTTTAGTATTTTTATCATATATTTTCTTGATCTTATCCTGAATGACTTGAGATTTGACATAAACTTCTTCACTTGTTTGTTGCAAGTGAATAGATTGATTTATCCTTCTTTGGATGTCATTTGTTTCAACCTATAATTCTTGGATAATTTTCATCACTAGTACACCTAGGGAGGAAGGAAAAACAACATCCATTCCATAAACTAGTTGGTAAGGTGAAGTATCAATGGATTGCTTAGTAGTAATTCTATCTGCCCATAAGGCATTGACTAACTTTTTATTCCAAGTATTTTTATTGTCTTCAAGTAATTTTTTGATGATATTTACTAGGATTTTGTTTGAGGATTCAGCTAGGCCATTACCTTGGGGGTAATATGCAATAGAGTGGCGAAAGTTAATCATTTTCTTGGATTTGAATGATGATGCGTTATCAGTGATTATCTTTTGAGGGCACCCAAATATTGAAAGGATGTTGTTTTCTAGGAAGGAAATAATGACAGTATCAGTGGATTGTTTGGAAGGTATGGCTTCAATCCATTTGGTAAAATAATCAGTGGCTGTCAAAATCCACTTATGTTGGCCTGAAGAGGGAAGGTGAATTTCACCAACGAAGTCTAAACCCCATTGTTGAAATGGAACTTCAGTTGAAATAGGTTTTAAAAGGAGGGGTAATAATTTATTCTTACCCTCAAAAATTTGGCACTTATGGCATTAAATAACATATTTTTTGACATCAGCAAACAAGGTAGGCCAGTAAAAACTAGCTCTCAGGATCTTGTTAGCAGTATATTTCCAGTATAAATGTCCTCCATAGTCACCTACATGAAATTCTTCAAGTATATTGTCAGCTTCTTCCTTTAGTAAACAATTTATTAAAATCCCACTATGATCTCTCCAAAAAAGTACATTATCTAAGATACAAAATCTTACTGCTTTAAGTTTCAAAAATCTAGCTTTGGTTCTTGACAATCCAGGAGGAGCTTGTAAGTTTTTGAGTACAAATATGATATCTGTATACCAAGGTGAGTGTGAAAAGGCTTCACTGATCAATGGAGTCGCCATCTCTTCCTCATCATCTACTTGAGCAATGAAATTTATATCTAGGGCATTACAATTGGATTCAGCCATAATTCTGGCTAATCCTTGACCTATAATGAGCTTGGTGGGTTTTATCTCTATGTCATATTCCAAGATAGTCGCAATCCACTTACCTCTTCTTCCATCAGGACCATCCTAACTAAGAATGTCTTTAACTACAGAATTTGGGACATAGGCAATAATGTGTGAGTAGAGAATATAAACTTTGAAGTCTTTAATGGCCTTAACCAAGGCAAGGGCTTGTTTTTCCATAATGTTGTACTTAAAAGGGGCATCTCTAAGGGCGTTACTGAAAAAATATATGGGTTGTTCAAATCTTTGATCATTTTTCTACAGTAAAACTACAGCAATGGTGTGTTCTTAAGCAAATGAAAAAATCATGAAATCTTTCTTAAAATTAGGAATTATTAGGACTAGAGTTTTGGTTAAGGCTTGTTTGATAGAGTCAAATTATTTTTTAGCCTCAACAGTCCATATAAGAACTGAATCCTTTTTGAGCATGTTATTTAATTCTCTAATTATCTCAGCTAAATTAGATATGAATCTTCCTAAAAAATTTATCTTACCTAAAAAATCTTGTAATTCTTTGATGTTTCTTGGTGGGTTGATGTTCATAATTGCTTCTATCATAGCAGGATCTATCCTAATTCTTTCTTTTGATATTATATGTTCAATTAACTTACCTTATTCTAATCCAAATAGAATTTTCTTAGGATTTAAAGAGATGCCATGTTTTTTTTTTGGTTTTCAAGTTCCTGTGGTTATTGTTTACTGAAGAACTTGTCGGATTATCCACAATATCACGAAATTTTTTTTCAGTAGATGTTTCATGATACCGTGGATAATCCGGCAAGTTCTTCAGTAGATGCCATATTTCCTACACTTAATAAAAACTTGTCTCAAATGATCCAAGTGTTCATTATCAGTTTTGGAAAACACAGTAATGTCATCTAAGTAAATAACTAAGAACCCATGTATTTCCTTTGCAAAGGCTATATCCATAGCCCTTTGAAAGGTTGCTGCTGCATTCATTAGTCCAAAAGGAATTTTTACATACATAAAAGTGCCCCAAGGAGTGGTAAATGTTGTTTTAGCTTGGTCTTCTTCTTGAACTAGGATCTGGTTGTATCCTGAAAAACAATCTAACAATGAAATCCTTGAAGGACCTACTACCCTTTGTAATATGTGGTCCATTTTGGGTAAAGGGTAATTATCCTTTAAAGATATTTTGTTAAGATTTCTAAAGTCCACAAACAACCTAATTTCTCATGTTTTATTTCTTGTAGGAACTAGGTTGGAAACCCAATCAGAATATCTAATTGGTGCAATGATCTAGGCAACATACATTATTTTAACTTCTTTTTCAATCAAAGGTAATAGCACAGGGTTAATCCTTCTCAACTTTTGTTTGAATGGATTTTGATCTTCTTTTATTGGAATTTTGTGTTGGATTATTTTTGTATCATAAGTTTTTAAATCTTCATAACTCCAAGCAAACACATCTTGATATTCCTTTAAAATTTCAATATATTTATCCTTTTCTTATTGAGGTAAAATTTTGGACAGTTTGATTATCTTTGGTTTTGATTCTGTACCAATGTTACATTCTTCTATGTCAGATCTTACTGGCTCTATTTTTGACTTTCTATCTACATCAGTAGAGTCAAAAATATCCTCTACGGGAGTTAAACCTTTAGGTAAAAAAGTATCCTTAAGATTCACTATATCTGATTCATCTTCAAGAATTTCTTCAATCTCTACTTTCTCTAAGTTATCAATATCAACTTGACTAAATTTAGTTGGTTTATCAAACTTTATTTTATTTACATATAAATCATTTAAATCTATTTCACAATCCAAATCATGATTTAATGTACAATATGTATCTATAATAAAATTCTGAAATTCTCCTTCATTGTTCATAAACTTGTAAATTTGTTCATCCTGAGAAAAGATTTGCCAATACTTAAGATTATCTAGAATTATTGGCCTATGTTTGACTTCAACGGTATATCTGTGATAAGGTTGAAATGGTAAATTGCATGTACTAGAAAAATTTGCAAGACAATGAGCTTGTATATTCTGCTTTCTAAGTATAATAACAAACTTACATTCCAATAAATCATCTGTTAGATCTATGACAATGTCTCTATATCTGCTCAGTCTAGGATTGTAGACAGAGTAAACTCCATTTACTTGTTTTATGATCAAATTTTAATGTCCCATGATTAAAATTCTTTTTCCTCCTGAGTTTCTGATGATTTAGAGTCCTAGGATAAGGGCTTCATACTCGGCCATATTGTTTGTACATTTGAAATTTAGCCTGAAAGAATGACCTTCAGAATGATTGGTCTCCATATTTGTTATCCAGACTCGTGCTCCTTGCTCCTAAATTATTCACCGAACCATCAAATTCCAAATGCCATTGAGATTCATGAAAAATGTTATCATTATTTGGTACTCTTTTTTTATCTACTAGTTCAGTTTGGATTTCATTTTTTTCAGAGTTACAAAGGATGAAAGAATCAAGGTCAGTTGGTGTAGAGTAAATAGGATAGTTTATAGATCTTTCACCACTACTGACCATGTACTTCATTAGTGTTTCCTTATATAACTTTTTAGGTTGGCCAAACACCGAGATAGTAGCATAAGAAATTTCCAATTGTAGATATCCCTAAAACTTTGCTCCCCACGAGCGAGAAAGAAGCATACCATATTTTGGTGGGATATCAGCTACTACAATTTCCATTAATATACTCTTACTAGGGTATTGAACTAGTGTTACACACAAATCCTAAATTAAATCTAGGCATTTAACTTTACTGGAATCAAAAGAAAACAAATATTTGTATGGTCTTGTAATTTATAAATTCAAAGTTTCCATGATGTTTTTGGCATTAAGTTATGGGAAGCTCCTAAATCTAGTATTGTGTTATGTAGAATTTGATCATGAATGGTTAAATTGATATAGAATGGAGGAACTACACATATGCATGTTTTCCATTTACATCTAGGCCAAAAATAAACTCTAGCTGATCATCATTTAGATTTATGGAGTCTTCTCTATCATTCATATTTAATGTTTCAGTTATGGTTGATTTGTACAAGTCATTTTTTACCAATTTAGTCAAAGGAATTGGTATTTTAAGTTTTGCAATTTCTGATTGTATGTTGAATGTAGTTTGAGCTTTACTGCTTTGAATAAGTTATTCTTTGGTAATTGTAGTTTGTGTTGGTTTGTCTTGCTTTTCTACAATTATTTTTTCATTTTCATTTGTTTTAGGATTATCTATTTTTGTTTCCTATGTTTTACTACTTCTAACTCTCTTTTCAGGGATTGTTTTTGAAGAAGTAGATGTTCTTTCTGTCTTAGAATTTTCAGCAGATGTTTTTGAAGCAACATCTTTTCGGTCTACTGTTTTAGGATCAACAAAAGGTTTTTTGGGATCTAAATTTGTTGTTTTTAGTGAATTAGATGCTTTAGCAGCAATAGATTTTTGAGGATCTTTTGCAGCTTGAGAAGCTTCATCAATAATGTCAAAAATTTTAGGGCTTGATCCTTTCTTAGGACTAGAAATGTTTTGGGAGAAATTTGAGTTTTTCTTATTTTCCCTTGGGAGAATTTACAGAAATTTTGTTTTAGGGGCTTCTACTATTTTCTGATTTTGATTTTGGAAAGTTTTCTTAGTAGAAGACTCATTATTTTTCTTGTTTCTAAGGTTATACTAGTTGTGTATTTCATTTATTGCATAGTCATAACCTTTATTATAATCAAAGGATTCACTAGAATCTAATTTAAGCTGTTGAAGTTCATGCAATTCCTAATCTTCGTGAGTTAGGAAAATAGTATTGATGTCATCAATTCCAATTAGATTAATATTATCCTCCTCCTCATCATTAATATTCTGAGAACTTTCCGCATAGTTCTCTTGGAATGGTGGCCTAATTGTTTGGTCCGGGGATGTTTCTTTTCCTTTTCTAGAATTTATAATTTTTCTAAAGTTGGGATTCCTGATTTGTTGTTGGATATCCCACTGAGGTCTTCTCTCCATATTATCTAATATATCAATCACTCTTTCTAAAGTTTTAGCTATAACATCCATTTTTGTGTCTAAATTTGCATTTTCTTCTTTGATAGTAACTCTTCTTTCATTTCTAAGTCTAGCTTTTCTAGCTAGGATGTTCACTTCTACACTTAATGCATTAGTTTGAATTTTTTTCTAAGGTGTCTGCATCTCTTTCCCTTAATTGGTAATCCATATCTGTGTCAAATCAATCAAAGAATTTGAGCAGAACAGAATAAGGAGTAGGTTTCAGATTTGCAGGGATAGAATTATAGACACTATTATACCTGGTACAGTAATCTTGAACTGACTCATTTGGAGCTCTTTTCAAATTATCAAATTCAGACAAAATTTGGGGGGGGGGGGGTTATTTCTCTTTTCCCATTTATTTAAAAATAAAGTAAAAAATACAACCAGATCAGTTACACTAACATTAGCTAAATCTTTAAACCATTTCTTAATTTCTCCTGTTAAAGTTTGAGAAAATAGTCTCATTTGAACATCTGAATCATCAATTTCATAAATTTCAAAGAAGTTTGTCATCTTGGTAATATGTTGCTGAGCAATATATTGGGTAGTGCCATCAAACAATGGTATTTTGTTTTGATTTTCTTGTGGCATATCATGAAGTTGTTGTGGTAGGACAAGGGGAGCATATCTAGCAGCCATAGCTTGAAGCTTAACTTGACTAGGAGGTAAGGTAGCACTGCTTGGAGCTGTGCTGGAAATGATAGTATATGAACTATAGATTGTATTTGAAGTGTTGGGAAATGAGGATGATTCTTTTAAGAAATCAAAAGGTGAACTAATGGATATAGTGGATGAAGTGATTAGTGGAAATAATAGTCTGGGTTGTAGAGGTAGTTTAGGGATAAATGGATATGTAGATGAGCTAGTAGTAGAATTTATGAATGATGTAACAGCATAAAGAGATGAATCTCTAGTTGCAATTATTGTGGTATGTAATTGGGAAGTTGAAGGTCTGTTTGCATAAGTCATTAAATGAGTTAATTCAATAGCTTCATTAATATCCTTTAAAATAGTAACATTAATTTCCTCAACTTTGGTCTGATATTCAGCTTTCTTAGATCTAGAATTTATTGCAATAGATTTATGTTTTGCATTCAAAAATGAAAGAAAAGCAGGGTCTAAAACAAAAGTTTTTAAATAATTTTCAGATTTACTTTTAAATAATGAATGCTAAAATTTCAGATCAAAACCAATGTCTTGAAGACTTTCTAATTCACTTGGTAATGAATTGGCTCTTATCAATGAGATTTTAGCCTCTAAATTTTCTGTTTGTTTTTTCCTTTTACCAATTCGGTCTAGGTTATCTACTATGACAGCAGGCTTAGGATCTGGGTTAGACCTGGTATAGTAGGTTTTCCTAGAAGCCAAAATTACTATTTTTCAATACCCACAACTTTTAAAAGAAATCTTAAAGTAAAATGATGATTTAAATGATTCCTTTAAGACTTATTTTAATTACTGAGGACTGGTTATTTCCCTAGCATGGTCGCCAGTAATGTTATCACTCCAGTAAATTCTTAAGTTGTGGGATTTTCGTTTTTAGTCAAAGAATACTAGAGGTAACCACAAACCTACTTCAAACACTAGGATCTAGCCTTCCTAGGGTTCAGAGAGGGCTCTCCCTTTTAAGTTTAACTTTGTTTTGGTTTTGAATATTAGGCTAGTTATTAAAGTGCAATTTGGTTTGGTTTTGTTAGATTTGGTGGGAAAATCTCACTTGGAGGGTAGATAGAGGGAAATCTACTTCTCTATTGGGCTATGGAGTCTAATTCAAGCTAAAAAAATTGGGATCAAGGCCTAAAAGGTCAAATATCTGCACGGCAAGGTAGATAACCCTTGGAGATCTTGGGAAAAATGGTTTTTTGAGATGGTATGATCGAGATAAAGGGCACTTAAGGATCCTTTGCTTCGGAAAAGGGAAGTAGAAGATAGAGGTCAAACGGGAGAGGGAGAAATTAAGAATTCCCTACACCGGAAATCAGAAGAAAACAAATAAATGACAACTAGTTAAAAACAAGGTGCTATTAACATGTCCCATGGTAATACTCCCAGTTATACATTCAGATTTAGAATTAAAAAATAAATGCATGCATGAAACAAAAGAAGATAGCAATGACAAGTTTAGGATAGTACTTCACTCTAGATAGCTTATCACAGGGATCCTAAAGTATGATGCCAAAAAGGTGATAAAGTCTGCTACTCAAATTAGAAATCCAAAGCCTTCAAGTCAACAAAATATCTATAGTAATCTCCAGCAATTTTATTCCACACCCAAAATACTTCAAAGAGTGAAGTATTTATATAAAATGTCTTACAAAATATCCTAGATGACTTATAGGAATTAACTTAGGAAAATTAAATGTCTTACAACAATAATAGTGACAGCTTTTTCAACAAATTAGCAAGTTGTCTTATTTTATTCAAAATAAATAGAAATTGTTTTAAGATAAGAAGCAGTTGGCCGCTTATGTGTCTTCTCTACTAGCCTTTTAGATATTTTTCAAAATCTAGTTGCCTTCACTGTTACTCTTTATCACTTATACTCTTTCACTTCTGATACTCTTTACCTTCAGTAAAACTGCATTTTAACTGTAAAAATCTGTTTTGACTATGAAATCAGCAAACATAATTTTTCTTCTTCATGTGTTTGCCTTTCTTTCTTCATAGCAAATCAATCAATGCTTTTCACTCCTCATTTTTATGAATTCTAATATTCTTGAGTTTCCTAAAATTCTCATCAGCCTAAGCATTAAGGGAATTTTGAGGTCTAAAATGGGCCTCCTAAGGAAATAATAAAATAATAGCTAAAGCAATAAAATAATATTTATGAATTTTCAATTCACTTTTTGCACCACAATCCATGTAATCATAGTTAAATTGAATTAAAAATTTGTACCAAAATAAAATTAATAAAAAAATTAGTTGATGATAATTGTAAATGGTGAATTGTATTTTCAAAAATTTAATGATTTTTAATAACAATGCATTTGTCCTTTGTACTTAAATAAATTAAAATAAAATATAAATATAAATTTATAAATTCTTAATTATATTATATGCTATTAATTAAAATTTGTATTATTTAAATTGTATAATAACATGTAATTAATACACTATATAAATATAATATAATATAATAAATGTATAGGGATATGCATTGTTTCTTTCAAGAAATATGAAATGACAATAATATATTTTTATTCAAAAAGTGTAAAATGACATTTATTATGAGTATTTTACTTTGACTTTAAAAGTACTTAGAGCACTACCATGGTTAACCATGAGTTTTTATCCACCATTGAGAATGTGACAAGTAAGTACCTTTAACTCAAGCAATTCCACCTCAACCATTAGGGATGATGTCATCCCCTAAAATGTGATTGGTTCTCATAAAGTTAATTTTGATTGTACATTTTCCTTAGGAGGACCATTTTAGACCTCAAAATTTCCCTAATGTGTACTTGGAAAATGTGGGTTTGATGACAAACAAATGTTTGATTTCATACTGCAAGTAAAAAAAATCTTCAAAAAAAATTAGCAATACTTTTCCTGTGGGAATACTTTGGCCTATTGGCTTGTTCACCTGCTCTTTGGCATGTTCTCTAATATTTTTGTCATAATCATTCTGAGGCATTAACTTATCATTGATCACCATGATACCAGGAAGCCCCTTTTGCCTCAAATTGGTGAATTTAACCATGAATCTAGTGACAACAATGTTCATTCCTTCACATTTCTCTTCAAGCTGCCTCATCAAATTTATTTTGGTGGTTACTTTCCTAATTTCTAGGATAGTAGTTGTGCTGTCATTTATTTTCAATTCTTCAAGTTGTTGTATGTTCTTTCTATTGAGGAAATTGATCAACCTAACAGCCTGTTCTGGTTTATCTGCCAATTCTTCTTATGTCTTTTGGATCTCTGCCTGAGATGCCAATAGTAATTGTCTCTGCTCAAAAATTACTTTGATTGATGGCAAAACATCATGAATGTCTTCAATTACATTATTCCATAGGTGATTTTTAATATATGATATTTGATCCTTGAGAGTTAATTCTTTCTAGAGCTTCTTTACCTCTTCACTCAATCTATGGGCATTTTTCTCATGTATTTTAGCATCTATCTGAGTTGTTTTTCTTGTCTTCTCAATATTTTCAATTATCTTAGTCAACCTATTGATTTCATTGGTCTTCAAGGACATCTCATCCATTTCCTTTACTAGTTAATTGCTCTCATCTATAGGTGGCAACACTGTTGTAGAAGATTCAGTTACTAAAGTAGTTGAAGAAGTCACTGGCACTGCAGTGGATAGTGGCTCTTTTGGTGCCAATTTCTCTCCTAAAGTAGATGGTATTGTTGCTGTGATGACTGGGATAATAGTGGGAATGACTGGTTCCTTAACTGTCTCTTTTTATTGGACAACTTGGTCCATTTGTACTTCCATTTCCTTGATTTGAGCTGTTAGTTGAAGTATCAAGCTCATCATTTCATCTTTCTCCTTTTGATCTTGTAAAACTTCCTTTGTTTGTAGGATTCTCTCCTTGAGTAAGCTTGAGTTGTTTCCTCAAGGCGACTATGTCCTCATTCTTTTAACCAATGCTTCGACTAGCACAGTGTTTGTAGGATCATATCCTACCTACAATACTAACTCTTCTAAGGGCTTTATCCTTAGATCCTTTGCATATAGTGAAGCTTTATCCATATTCATTTGGTCCTACATATTAGAAATGGTATTTTGAAGCCTATGAGAACTGATAACTTTTGTGGTCATTGTGGAATAGAGCATCTCTGATGTTTGCCTGTGAAATTCAATCTGATCCAACTCATAGATTTTATATGTGGCTACTTCCATATCAACCTTTTTATAGTCATCCACTGTCTTTGGCACTTGTACAGTGGGTTGTAAAACTAACATAATCAATTTTTGAGTTGAATAATCAAATGCTGATAAGAATCTATTTTGATTACCTGGCTTCTGCTTCAAAAAATGAGAATATATTTCAGTTCTAATTTCCTCATTCTTCAATTTGATTTTCTTGTATTTTTCCGTGATATCTAAATCCTTCTCCTCAGCTAAATGTGAGGAATAAGTCTCCAAACTTTTTTTCCTTTCTATCATCTGTGCTTCTTCATTATTCAATTTCTCTTCATTCTGAATTGGCTCACTAATGATTATAGTGGCTACATTGGTTTATGTCTATGCAGTGTTGGTATTCAAAGGCTATGTTTCTTCAACATCTATTGTTACTTTTCCTTTTGCTGCTATATCCAGTTTTGGCCTCTTATTGTAAATGATTTTAAACTTTGTCTCTGTGGTAGTTTCTGTAGTATAATATCCTTCTTCTCTGATTCTTTTAGTGGATGCCTTTGGATGTTTAACAACTTCCAAAGGGTGACTAGTATTCCTTTGGTTTACTGCCTCTGTTAAAGTATTTTCAACCCACTCAATTTGATTAGAAAATTTCTCTATATCTGGCTTTGACTCATGGATAAAAGGTGTCAATTTACATTTTACCCTTAGTTTACTTAATATCCCTTGTGGATCATAATTCCATGGGAAGCTTTCTTCTAATTTGTATTCTAGTAATTAACTTGATGCTTCCTTTTTTTGCTTCTCTTTGATTACATATGAAAGGCCTAATTTGATTTTTGAGTTGAAATTGGGTCTTTTTCTTGGCTGCCATAAAATTAATTGAATCTGAATTCAGGATTTTCCTAATTTACTCTAAGGAAAAGATCCTCATAGATGGATTCTTAGGTAACTTGTAGGGCAACAAGTTAGAACCAAAAACTCTAATTTCAGTGAATTCCTTATATAAATACCAATCTCCCACTTTTCTTTGCTCTGATAGCTGCAAAATTCTCTTCATTTACTCACTGATTCTAGGCTGCTCTGTTTTTGTCAAAATTGTGGCCAATGGATGTACAAACAACTCTGCAAACTCTGAATAACTGAATTTTATGCCTTATTTTCTAAGTATAGATGTCTAGAAGACAACTGATAGAGGTTTTCCAAACAAAGATCTCCAAAATTCACCTCATGATTTCTTTAAATTATTAATAATATATATAAGACCTTTAAGGTGTCTTCAATAGGTAGCACCTTCTCTAAGCCTCTTAAACGACTCCTTCAAGAACTCTCCAATGGAGTCTTCAACAATTCTCAAAATATGTCTTCAATAATGCTTTCCCAAGAACGATTCAAGAGTTCCAAGTACTTCACTTGTCAAGGGTTGCTTCAAAATTCACTTGGTCTAGCCTCGAACTTTAAAATATCCATACACTTCAACAATGCTCAATGATCTGCCCACAAGAGACACCAAATTTCCATCCAATTCTAAGAGGAGTTTCAATGTCTTCCAAGTAGGTCTACTCACAAACCATCATGCAACCACCTTGATTTTCCTTTAAGATTAGTACACCATTAAGCCCTTGAACACTTATAAGTCAACTCTACAAAGCCGAGCTTATCTCTGCAATCTGAGTTCATAATTAATGACTGTCCACTGTATAAGATTTCACAACAATTCCAAGCTATAATTGGTGGAGTCCGATGTGATGAGGTATGAGTTTCTGTATTGGATTCCAAACTTTCTGAGGAGGATTCTAAGCTTCTGTTACTTATGCAAATCACCCTAACGCAGTTCCTCTATCTAACCTTTAGTTCCAGCAAGAAATTATGTGCTCCTTTTAGGTATGGTAAATCATTGTTATAATGCTGAAACCTCCCAGTTTGATTGTCCAACGATCATAGAAAAAATTGAGCCTTTCCTTTCTTCACTGTTTCCTCACTCTGAAATTATTCACTGAGTATTTTCATGTATCTTATTTCTACTTGCAATATTTTGTGCATTGGATCGAGGTTCTGTGCCACTAAAAAAAGGTGTTGTGACCCTAATCCAATTTATGTGGTTAAGTTTACAGCTGACTCGAGATGTACGAGTTATGAGGTTGTTGTAGCATAGTATTTACCTGTGGTGTCTAAGCCCTTATAGATGTAGCAACTTCAAGTGTAAAAATGATACATCCTTCTTTTATTACCTAATAAAAACTTCAAAAAAAATCTTCCTCTTCTCAGCCTTAAGCTACTCTCCTTGGTGCCTCGTATATATCTCTCTGCAATTTTTTAGAGTCCACAAAAAAAATCGACTTATCACACAAATATAGAATTGCCCAAACAATGATACAAAAGTCCTTCTTAGCCTCCTATCTGTGTGTTTGTCTCTTTTTTGTGATATTGACCGAAATAGGATGACCAAAATGAATATTCCATTCTTGTATTTACACTAATTTGGGATTTAGAATGAAGGCACACATCATATGGAGGTAGGCCGACATGAATAGGCTATCATAGGTCAACTCAAGGACATATTTATTTCCTTAATTTGAAAAATTCATATCTCCCAAGCCACTTGGAGTTTCAGGCCAAGTGATAGCTCATTGGAAAGGAAATATTATGTTATAAAATATGGCATAAGTATCAATTTGAGAGGAAAACTCTCAGATAGTAAAAAAAATTTTTTAATGTGATTGGTCATTAATTAGCATATAATTTGAGATAGGGAAGATAGGCTTCTCTTATTAGGCTTCTTCATGGTTTTGGATTCCTCATTGTTTATCATATGATCATGGTAGGATATCAGCAATTACTATATTTCATAGTGGCACAATGATATGTTATAGGAAGTATCCTTAGGAAGGTATCTTTCAATCATCAATCATGTCATCACTTAGGCTTCCAATCTTCATCAAACACCATCATTAAGCATGGTCATATAAGAGTATAACATCATCACAAGTATGGCTTCATTAAGTATATTTCTTGACATCATGGGTTGTACTTAGGGACTAGATCACCAATCAGACACTTGGAAACTTCCTAGGGAAATATGTCATCATCTGGAACCAGGCATCTCAAGAATATTGACATCTCAGTCAAAACCATATTGACATCAATGACAACCTTGATTAACAATCTCACCCTTTGTCATCGATGGCAATATTATTACCCTTGAAAATTTCTCTCCCCCTTTGACATCAATGGAAAACAAGGTGCCCAAGTACTCTCCCTACCAAGCTGATTCTTTTCTTCATGAATATTAGTCATTCATAGGTATGTTACTCCCCCTATAATGGTGTTCTTCCTTCTAGAAATGTACTCGTCCATTACTTATTCATGTGATGAAAAAAATCCCCCTACCTGCATAAACTCCTGTAGCTTATTTAGATAAGAAATATTTCTTCCTTCTAATCAAGTGGATCAAATATTCAACAGTATTCCATCAAATAAGTAAGTGATCGTGTTCTTAAATGGAGTTTCTCCCAAGATATGATCTATCAAAAGATGATTTTCCATGTGTGACTCATAAACAATTTCATAAGGCCTATTCATGGATAACTTCTGCAAGAATAATTAAGAATCATAAGCTCCTCCTAAAAGTATGTATGGTCTCCTTTTGCAAAGTCTCATTATCAAACATTTGGAATATCAAGGATGAATTAATCATATCAACAACATGTGTTTTTTTCTGGAGTGATCAAGGGATTTTCACATTCAACTTGCTTCCTTCTCCATACTTGTGTAAATTTATTCTCTGGCTTGGTTGTCATGGTTTTAGCTTGTTTAGGAACCCAATTCAAGTTACAATCATGTGTCATATGTCCAATGTTATGGAAATTGAAGAACTCTATCTTGTTCATGAATAATAAATCATGAATTCTTCTTGCAAACTTTCTTCTAGGATATTAACAAGGACCATTATATTTTTCTATGTGATATTCCCTACAATATTTTTCCATGTGCCAAAAAGTTTGTACAAGAATAGCAATATCCAAGAAATATATGTTGGTACCTGGGAGATGAAGAGTTCCTTAAAGTACTTCTGAAGTATTTTTGCCTTGGAATTCTTTGATGATATTCATTTCCTTTTGTATTCTTGAAATCATCTGTAAGTATCCTTGGATTAAGGTTTCTTCTAATGTCATCTTGACTCTTTCCTTTGCTAGAACTGGGAGTATAATTTCTTCCTAGCTTCCTCACATCCTTATTGTTTGAAGCATTATCATTCCTGCTTAAGGGTTCACTTGCATAGCCAAGGTTTGATTTATCAAGAGGAGATATTTAATGACTTAGGATATCATCTAGGGTTTGAGATATTTTAAAATTCTTTTTCAGCAAGACAAATTCCTTTTTAAGAGTGACAATTTCTCCTTTCATTTTTTCACAATCTTCATCTTTCATGACTAGTTGCTTCTTCATTTCTTCCATCATCCTTGTTGCTTCATGTGCTTCTATTTTAAGGGAGATGATATTTGATTTAATTATGAAAATTTATTCATTCTTCTTTGCGATACTTCTCTCCATTTCTTCTTTTATTCTTTTAATTTCACATGTTTCGGCTTTGAGAAGATTGATATCTTATTTTAGTTTGAATATTTCTTCATACTTTACTTTTAGTTGGCATATCATGGTGTTTCTCTCCTTTTCTTCTTCACCAACTTGTCCTTCTATGAATTCAAAATTTTCCATCACCTTCTCGGCTCATTGCGCTTGTTTCCTTTCTTCTTATAGTTGAGATCTAAGAGAGGAGACCTCTTCCCTATATTGACCAATCTCTGCTTGAAGATTATTCAAGGTGGCTTGACAAAGTTTCTTCCCTTTTCTTAGCCTTATCCAATTGATTTGTCATATATATGACTTCATTATGATGTCTTCCTTTTTTTTTATGAAATTCCTCCTTAAGTTTGGAAAGCTCCTCATCTCTTTCTTGTACTTGAAGCTTGACAAATTCAACTTCCTTCCTTGTCTTGTCTTGGTTATAAACTTGCACTTTCTTCTTAGCTTCCTCATTTTCATTTTTCAACTTGTTAATTTCTTCCATGGAAGCCATAAATTTAGTGAGGAGATCTTCTTCAAAGTATTCTTTTTTCTCTTCATTTTATAGGTCTTCTTTAGCCTTGTTGTCATCTCTCTTATCTTCAGTTTCCTTTATGGGTTCTTGATTTTTTTCTTGTTTTCTATCATCCTCTTAACTAAAGATAATTGTTAATGCCCCTTTTGAGTTAATATCATGAAGTTTGTCCCATATTCCTTTTGTTGACAATTTTTTTTCAAAAATGGCCTTCATAGAGTTTGGTAGCCCATTCAAAATTTCCTTTGTTTCTCTTGTATTGTACTCCTTGTATTCTTTGTCCATTGTGCCATCAGTAAACACTGATTTCCAGACTTCAATGCCTTCAATCTTCAAGAAATTCCCGATTCTTGCCTCCCATATATCAAAGTGTCCATTGAACAATGGAGCTTTGTTAACTTGGTTTACATCTGAAATTTTAACTGAGGAAGATACATTTTCACATGGTTTGGAGCCTTTATTCCTTGGCTTTGCCATTTGTGTTCTAATGATCAACCTTCAAGCTATTAGAGTTTGAATGAAGGTACTGGCTTTGATTCCAATTGTTGGAAATACTGAGAGGGGGGGTGAATCCCCCTCTCAATATTTATTTCCAATTGTTATTTTTACCAGTTAGATCACTTATATTTAGAACACAAAATGAGAAATAAGAATAAATGTTTTTATTAAATTCTTCTTTACAGTAAATTCTAGTACAATATATGTAGGGCTCCAACCCTAGATGAAGACACCAATATTCAATCTCCCAAGCCCCAACCTGTATTTTTCCAAGCACTGACTTGGACTTCCAAGGCTCCAACCTTGTCAATTCTGAGGCACCAACCTCAAGGGCTCCAACCCCATATCGGGTACAGGTTCCAACCTAGTCTCTTGAGGACTCCTATCCTCTAGGGCTCCAACCCTATATTCCAAGGCACTAACCTTTTCTCTATGAGGTTTCAACCTCCTACTTCAATTTTTCAAGATATATTTGGTTATACTTTATGTCTCCCAATGTCTTCTTCAATGAGCCTTAACAATCTTCAACTATCCCCTCACTTAGTCTCCACATAACTTCATCAATGAAAACCTTGTCCTCTTATAAGGTGTCACCACTTCTCTTCATGTTACCAAAACAAAGATCTCCAAAATTCACCTCATGATTGCATTAATGCATCAATAATATCTCCAAGACCTTCAAGGTGTCTTCAATAGGCAGCACCTACTCTAAGCCTCTTCAAAGACCTCTTCAAGAACTGTCCAAGGGAGTCTTCAATAATGCTTTCCCAAGAACTCTTCAAGAGTTCCAAGTACTTCACTGCTCTAGGGCTCCTTCCAAACTCACTTGGCCTAGGCTATAAATTTCAAATATCCATACAATTCAACGACGCTCAATGATCTGCCCATAAGAGACACCAAATTTCCAACCAATACCAAGAGGAGTTTCAATGTAATCCATGTAGGTACACTCACAAACCATTTTCCGACCACCTTGACTGTATTTTAAGATTAGTACACCACTGAGCCCTTGAAAAATTATAAGTCAAATCCACAAATCTGAGCTTATATTTGCAATTCGAGTTCACAAGTAATGATTCTCCACTGTACAAGATTTCACAACAAGTCTAAGCTATAATTGGTGGAGTCTGATGTGATGAGGTCTGATTTTATGTAGTGGAGTCTGAACTTTCTAAGGAGGATTATGAGCTTCTATGACTTATGCAAATCAGCCTAACAAATTCCTCTGTCTAACCTACAATTCTAGCAAGTAATTTCATGCTCCTTTTAGGTATGATAGATCACTATTATATACCGAAACCTCCCAGTTTAATTATGCAGTGATAAAAAAAAAAAATCGAGCCTTTGTTTTATTCACTATTTCGTTAGTCTGAAATTCTTCATCGAGTCTTGTCATGTATCTTATTGCTGCTCCAAATATTTTTAGCACTGGACCGAGGTTTTGTGCCACTAAAACAAGGTGTTGTGACCCTAATCCAATTTTCATAGTTAATTTTACAACTACCTAGATATGTCTGAGTTCTAAGGTTGTGGTAGCATAGTCTTTACTTATGGTGTCTGAGCCCTTATAGCTGTAGCATATTCAAGTTCAAAATGATCCGTCATTCGTTTATTACCCAATAAAAACTTCAAAAAAATGCTTCCTCTTCTCGGCCTTAAGCTACTCTTCTTGGTGCCTCGTATATATGTCTCTATAATTTTTAGTCCTCTATTTGAGTTGTCACACAAATATAGATTCTATAATTTCCCAAAATTTGATCTGAAAGTCCTTCTCAGCCTCCTATCTATTTTTTTGCCTCTTTTATGTGATATTTACCAAAAAAGGATGATCAAAATGAACAATCCATTCTTGTATTTGTACGAATTTGGGCTTTAGAATGAAGGGACGCGTCATATGGAGGTAGGCCGACATGAATAGGATAGCACAAGTCGGCTCAAGGACATATTTATTTTCTTAAATTGAAAAATTCATATCTCCCAAACTACTTGGAGTTTCGGGCCAAGTAATAGCTTATTGGAAAGGAAAAATTATGCTCTAAAATATGGCATAGGTATCAAATTGAGAGGCAACCTCTAAGATAGTAAAAAAAATTGTTAATGTGATTGGTCATTAATTAGTGCATAATTTGAGATAAGGAAAATAGGCTTCTCTTTATAGGCTTCTTCATGGTTTTGGCTTCTTCATTGTTTAGCATAGGATCATGGTAAGACATCATTAATTATTATATTACATAGTGGCGCAGTGATATGTTATAGGAAATATAATTAGGAAGGTCACTTTCAATCATCAATCACATCATCACTTAGTCTTCCAATCTTCATCAAACACCATAATGAAGTGTGGTCATATAAGAGTATAACATCATCACAATTATAGCTTCATTAAGTATAGTTATTCACATCAGGGGTTGTACTTGGGGACTAGATCACTAATAATACACTTGGAAACTTCTTAGGGCAAGACATCATCATATGGAACCAGGCATCTCAAGAATATTGACATAAATGAAAACCTGATTAACACATCTATTCCTAGAAAATCCCCAATGTGTCTCTAATTCCAATCATCCATGCCCATGAACATTTTTTTTAAACCAATTTATTTTCTGACATCCCCTTCTTTGGTTCCTAGTCCCTCGAGCAATCTGATCCCCATTCTATTCAATCACTCACTTTCTAAGTGTAGGAATACCCTTCTATATTTCTCAGTCCCTTGGGTAATCCACTACTTGGCAAGGATTCCTCACATTAGAAGCATTTCATAACCGAGGAAAGTACTTTCCTCAACACTTTCATACTAGTCATATCATGCTTCATGGAAATAAATTGGCACCATTGGGTGCTAATGTCCCAAAATGGCCCTGTATCTAAAAAATATTATAGTGTATTATTTCATGCTTTAATTCTTTTATTTTTTCTTATATTAACCTTGCAGCCAGTTTTATCCACCCAAACCAGGAAATTACATGCTTTCCTACATCATAGGAGATAAACCCCTATGAGTTTCATCATAAATAAGTTGCAATAATTTAAATCATACCTCATTAACATCTTATCCATGAGGTGAAATTTGTAATTTTATTTTGGTTCATGTCACCACAAGTCAAATTATCTCATAGATAAAATCATCATAAACCAAAATATCAAATCATATTCCTAGTATGAAAATTTCATGAATCAAATGAAATACTAATTCTTATCTCTTAATTTCTCTTTCTTTCGCCAACAGATCAGTCAGGGTGATGTCCCGAGGATGGAAGTCGTCAGATAAAGATAGTGGAACTATGTTTCGGAATGGGGAATTCGAAACCAACCCTGTGACATGATAGAGAGGAGGGGGGGGGGGGGGGTGGTCTGCATTGAAACCTCCTTGTCAATTTCCATAGTATACCTTTTCCATTCGATTGATTGAAGTGTAGGACCCCTCATTTATTTTAATATATTTAATTACATTATATCATATCGTGTATTTTTATAGTTGGTGTTATGACATGGATGAGTTGGACCCCTATATACGATGTATGATATGTACTTTCATACGTATATGCCAAGTCATGGTACAAGAAATGGGGATAGAGGGTGATGTGGCATGCCATAAGGTTGTGAGTGGCACTATTATGAATTTAATGTGGTGTAGCATGCCATGTGGGAATGACGTGGTAGATTAATTTTAGGTCTGAGGGTTCACAGATAAAATTTTTAGGAGCTGTACCTTTTTATTCTAGAACCCAATTGAGGTAAAATTTTATATCGCCAGAAAGGTCTCGATGATACTAATGTGATAATTTTTTATGTTTTTGGTTTTAAAGAGTTTGAAAATGGTGGAAAATTTTAGACCCCATTTCCATAATAGAACATTTGGATTCAGTTCAACACAGTAACAAAAACAAGGGTTTGGATTATTTTTTGGACTAAAGGGTAAATTCATTTCGATGGAGAGGTTTCACCCCATATTAGTGTGGCTAATGAAACCATTGTGTGTGTCTTTTTGGATGAGATAAAATAATTTGCAGAAAAGTTTCTTAACTTGAGGCTCATGAAACCACTATGAGTGGATTTCCCAAGGTATAAATAGCCTTCCCATATTTTAAAGGAACTCTTCTCTTGGAATTGATTTGTGACTCCCTATGCTCTAAGGAACCTATGGATTGATATTGACTAAAAAAAATATCAAAGGTATAGTAGTTGGAAGTCGTTGAGAATGACTAAGGGAATTTGTTCCCTGATCATTGTATTTAACTCCTAAATAGTTGGTGGGTAATGGTGTTGTAGCCTTTGAAGACCATATTTTGGAGAGAAGCATTGGTTTTACTTTATTAAGCACTCCTCAATATTTGGAATCTGGATCAGGGGTGATGAATGCAAGAAAGGCTTGGCTATAACTTTTCTTAGGTTGGTTGGAGAGTTGAAGTCCCCATCTCAGTTACGAGACTTATTTCATAAGATAAACATTTAATTAAACCCCTGTACTTTTGAATGTCATGCATATGTTAAATATGTTGGTTTATCTCCCATGTTATTGATGAGGAATGCTAATTCTTGTATTAATGAATGATGTTAAATGTTGTGTAATTGTTGAGGAATGGTTATTGCCAAAAGGGATGATATATCCATGTTTTCATCCTTGAATTGATTAATGCATGCTAGTCATTGTGCTGCTAGATTTTCCATAACACCAAAACTGATATGATTCTTAGTATAAATATGTGTTGATGGTTCCATGAATTCTTCCTAAGGGATGGTATTGTGCATGTAAATCATCCTGAGCCCGAATAATAGTTTAAATGGTATGGGCATGGATACATAGGAATTATCTATTGATTTAATCAAATATTTGTATTGATGTAAATAAATTATCAGGAACTATCTAGTCGAGGTAGTCGATTGGTTTCAGATCAAGGTAGTCAAATTGTCTAGGTATTTGACTATATAGCCAAGGTGGGTGAATGAACTTATTATTTGAGGTAAGTTGACAAGGTTGATTTGATTCAATTGTTATTATCTAGTCGAGGTAAGTCACCTAGTTTATGTTGTTCGACTAATATTATATAGTCGAGGTAAGTTGAATAGACGGGTCGTCTTTGACTAACCTTGCCTAGTCATGTTATGTCAGGATATAAGTATATGGTTTTATGGCTGAGTAATCTTAGGAGAGACAATGCATTATATATTTGTGTGTATGTGTGTGGGTATATCCTTGAAGGGATCCACCCTTTTCTAAACACTCGAGAGGAGCATTGGAGGCTTAGGAAAGGATGAAACCCTTATATATATATATATATATATATATATATATATATATAGATATATATATCCTTGAAAGGCGTATCCCTTTGCTAAACAATCGAAAGGAGCATAAGAGGCTTTGGACAAAACATGTTAGGTTAGTGCATGCACCTTTGTTGAAAAAATGCTTAATGGATTTCATGGCCTTGGTGCGATGGGATTTGTGGTGATTTAAGAGACAAAAGGATTTCACCTTTGGTAAATTTATGAAGAGATACAGAAAAATATCTTAAGTATGAAATCTTGTAAAATAGGCTAAGAAATCTCCAGTGGGACCCACAAAGTCAGGGTTTGGCTAGCCAATATGAAAGACAAAATAAAAATATCCCTTAGCCTAATAGCTCAAGTACTGGGTTGAATAGCCCTAGTCAGTAGTTACGGGTCAGGCTATTTAATATCGGAAGAAAGAAAACCCCATTACCTTAGTCAAGTAGAGTCATTGTTCAGAATATTGGTTAGGTCAAAGGTTAAGGGTTGGGCTAGTCAAATCAAAATAAAGCATTCAAATGGAGTAGCACACGACTATGAGTTATGGCCAAATAGGCCAGGACGACCTCCAGGTTGGGGGTCAGGAAGTCAGTCAGGTCAAGTAGGTCGGGGCCTATAAACAAGTTGGAAGCCATGAAGACCTTGGGAAAGGGGGCTCCGGCCTTAAGGGGCCTTATTTCTAGGTGTTAAGTCCAAGGGATGGAACTCTAGTGTTGTAGTGATCAACAACTGTGGCAGACCAATGAGCAGAAAAATGTAGTGGAATGTAGACGTCCCGCCCCCCCCCCCCCCCCCCTCGTGATGCCAATGGAAAAGGGATGGGGTCATCCACTCGTGACAGTTGTTGCCGAATGTTCGCGGGGAATGAGTACCATCAGATGCAGAGGGTGGAACCATGCTCTATAACTAGTAATTCATACTCCTGGACATGGTAGAGGAGGTGGATCTACATTTTATTTCAATTTTTGATCTTTCGGTGGGCCAAGATTCGTCAAATGGATAGGGTGGAAGTTATATATATATATATAACCCTATCCATCTGACGAATATTCATCCATGATGGTGAGGTGGCATGCCATTAGACTATAAGTTCCATTGGAATGGTATTGGTCGAGGGAAGCAAGCCACGTGGCGCCACATGAGTGCCATGTGGAAGGTTAAGGTAAGGTTCTAGGCTTCATTCATTGAAAACTTTGAGGTGCGATAAATTTCGATTCTAAAACCTGATTGAGGTAAAATTTTACGTTTTCAAAATAATATTTATGATATGAACACAATGGTATCATATGTTTTGGGTTTTGAATAGTTTGAAAAAGGTAAAAAATTTAAGACCCCAATTCCATAATAGAACATTGGAGGTTGGGTCATCACATTAACCACCTACTTGGGTAGGGTGGTAAGGGGATGTGTTAAAAATTGGTATTAGAGCTTCCAGGTTCAACACTTGAATTGGATGGGATCTATTATAGAAGAAATGTAGAAAAATGTTTTATTTTAGACCTTTGGACAGTTGGTGTGTTTCTACATGCTTGGGATGAATGAGAAAGTGAATTTTGTGTGTAACATTGTAATTAAAGGGTTATGTGTTCAATTAATATTGTATGCAAGTCCTATGATGCATTTTGTAAATGTGAAAATTATAAGGATGATATATTCTAATGTGATATATGGTTTCCTAACTAACCCCTTAATATTGCAAATGCCATTACTAGTGGTCTCGATAAAGAGGATGATTTTAATTATGTTGTTGATTTGGATTAAAGATGGAATTCTAAAATCTATGATGGCATGATGGTAACATCTTCATATGCGTATATTTATTCTAAATTTCAAAACCAAGTTAATGTATATGATTAAAATTGTTTCCTTGTTTGAGACATGTGATAGATAACAATTTTAAGGGTATGTGAATAATTGCAGGGTACCATACTTGGATTAGCATGGCAAGATGGCATGTCGTATAATTATTATATTTCATTAATAAACTAAAAACACTAGTAGAAAATGATGAAATTAATGACTAGGTGACTAAAAAAGTTAGTCACCGCAATCATTTCAAGTGAACTACTACTAAATTTGAGCAATTTTAAGTGACCAAACTAAAAACGACTAACTTAAATGACTAATTTAGTTTAGGAATAAAATATACGACTAGATAATAAGTGACTAAACTAAAAGCGACTAACATAAATGACTAATTTAGTCCAGGACTAAAATATATGACTAGATAATGACTAAGAAAAGAAAGGTGCATTATCAAACAAAGAGAATTAAAGGGAATAAATTTTCCCAAATGTAGACCTAGTGAGCAAAGTGGCTTTACTTATTGAATGTGCTTACTGACAAGATGAAGCATTGTGCTTAGTGAAGATCAAGGCAAAGGCCTACACTTGACATCGATCATAAGAATTAGCGAAGAGTGTACAAACAAGCAAAGAAACGAGTAAAGGACTTCCCACTCTACAAAGGAAAGGTCTGGTTGAGTATCGGTCTAATTACTTGATGTCCCTATGTTGGACCTTGAAAAAGACATATGAGGTGTTCAATTAGAGTTTGCCATGCGTAGTTTACGAATCTTGAGCAAATTAATAACCTAACCACCATGTAGAGGACAATAGTTGATTTCCATGCAAGGGGAACATTAAACACGTTGTATTTGATAATACTCTCACATAAAAAAATATAAGTCAAACATTCAATCTGTTCATTCATCACAAGTTAGAATAATCTAGTCCACTCACACTTGAAAAGAAAATAATAAGACTATAATTACACACATCAACCATAATAGTGAAAAAGTAAAAAGAAAAAAATTATATAAAAAAGAAGAATTAACCAAATACTAATCACATCATAGCAAAATAACAAGCTAAATGTCCACACCATTAATTTATCTTCATTTATAACAACATTAGAAAACATACTAAAATGAAATTACATAATTTTATTTTCATTTATAACAACACTAGAAACCATACTAAGAAGTCACATAAATCTCACCAAAATTATGACTTCATAAACCAACACAAAAAATTCCCATACATTGAAAGAATGATGGACTACCACAACTTTATTCAACCTCCAATTCCAAATTCATGTAACACTATTAATTCCACACCGAGTTGAAATTTAAATTTCGAATCAGCGCAATTTCACTTCCAAATTGCAAGAGATTTGAAATGGAGGGTTTAGTTGGAATCCTTGTTTATTTGCGGGAAGGAATTACTAGGGAAAACACAGATTCTAAAGATTTGAAATCAAGGTCAGGTTTTAGTTGGAATCCTTGTTCGCGGGGAAGGAATTATGAGGGAAACACACCGAAGGAAAAAACAGATTCGAAAAATTTGAAATCAACTTTTTAGTTGGAATCTTTGTTTTTTCGTTCGTGGGGAAAGAATTATGAGGGAAAACAAACCGAAGAAAAATACAGATTCGAAATCGATATATGATCATTATGAAGACGAGCATCATCGAATTCTCAATGGGGTGGACGCCATTGGCAATAAGTATGAAAAGTAACATTGACAAATAGAGAAACAGAGGGAGAATCATATCTCCGGAAACAAAACCTTTGTCAGGCTTTATACCGTTGTGTCATTGAGGCCGCAAAGCAGGTAAGTTTACCATACATTTCCCCTAGCTCGATTTTTAAAATGCCGGAAAAAATTGCTAAATTCCGTGGCTTTTTTTGGTACCAGAAGAACAAGAGAGCGGTCATGACCCAGAATGCTGAAATTCGATACATCAAGGCTATATTGCATGAAGTGATTCCCAAGTTGCAGAAATTGGCTCAGAAAAAGGTCAGGATTACCTATCCTTAATTTTATCCAAGTGCTTTTCAGGGCTTTCTCATGGTTTCGTAGGTTTTCTCTTCAATTCCTCGATGTTTTGATGATGTAGCAGCCTTTTCATTTCAATGTTGAATGTCGAAGTTCCAGACAGCCCGAATTTGAGGCATTTTAGGACTTAGGATAAATTTGGTATTTCTTTATTTAAATTCTGTTTTTTGTATGACCATTTTCTTGCCAATAGGCCAGAGCTTTCTGCATGAAGCTCAAATCTAGCTAGTTAGAAGCTGAACTAAATGGAGTTTTAATAAAGCGTAACGATACACATTTGATACACATTGTTTTCATTATCATATAGGAAATTTATTAGATCAAATGACCTTGAAATTTAGGATGGCTTTATCGGGGAAAAATGAGTGTGTATTCCCAATCCTGACATGAATATGGTCCAATGAATAAGACAAGGGAATGCATTTACTCTCTTATCGACCAAGTTGAACCTGCAATGATATAGCTTCATAGATTTTTAATTTTGAGACATCAGAGCCAAGGGATCAAACATAAATTTTTGTTATTAGGCACCCACACACTCACTGTCGAAGTTTTTTTTTTAATCAATATACCTTCATGTTGCTTTGCTGCTAACAAGCTTCTCATGCAGTAGAGATACCAAATTCTTGAGGATGGTTGAAATGTGCTGGAAAATGAAAATCTCCATAGCCATGATGGTGAGAGAGAGAGTAGCGCAGCAAAGGGTGGTCTTCAACAAGCTGGACTAGGACTAGTTGGAGGGGAAGACAGATAATTTGGGCCACTAGTATGTATTATGAACATCTTATCATTGAAATTAGGAAGTTGGTAATGGAAAGAGGGGAATTGGAGGGGGAAGGTGGCTTGCCAGGAAGGAAGAGGAGGAAAGTAAGTTGGATGCTACACAGGTCAATGTAGCTTCAGGGGCCAACCCTTGGGAGGTCAGCCCGCCCATCTTCATCAAACTTGGATCATGCTCTAATTACTAGCCTAACTATATTTTTGTAACAATGCTATTTTTGGTTGTCAATAAAATCATGATGGCTGTAAATAAGTCCTTCTAGTGTCTAGATAGTCCTGCTACTCATTTTGGTTGTCATATGATTTTTGAAATTTCCTTCTAGTCACAATATAAAATGACTTTGCTATTATTGTATTGAACTTAGAAGTTCTCAGACTACTCTTCAGCAAGTTTGGCAACCATGTTTCCTATGAGAGCACATAGTTCTTGGACATAACTTCTTCTTTTTTCACATTATTAATAGATTTAGCTAAATTACATAAAAAAATGTCAATGCTTTGGCATTTTAACAGCAAAACCAAGAAAATGTAAGAAACAGTTTGGGGTCGACATGATCTAAATTAACAATCCTTTAGTCGTTTATTTCATTTCTATCTTTCTCATCTAGTACCTTGACAAGAAACTTGAAATTAATCTACTATGTTCTCTTACAATCTCAATATGGTCTGTGGATCTTGTAGGTAGGGGATTGAGTGATTGACCTACAACTGCACACGATTTTACAACTAGAATCTTATACATTCTTAATTGAGTTCATAACCAATACACAAGCAAAAAATCTCAAATAAGTACAACACCAAACTAAAACAACTAAGAAGCTCACAAGGAACTTTCTGAATAATAGTTTTCAGGCTCTGGATTTTGATCCAAAACCTAGTTCCCACCATGCTTGCATAAAAAGCTAATGATGCCTCAAGTAAACACCTAATAAGGTTCAATCATAGTAGTGCTTGCAGCCCTTATAAGCTTATAGCTTGCAAAATCATGATAAGTTAAATAGTTATCCTCGTAAATCTCTAAAATATGGCAATATATGTGGCAAAGGCTCTACCAACCTAATTATTTGTTTTCATGTATGCATGCCAGAGTAACTAGAATAGAATGTTACAAGAATGCATGCTGGAAAATGGCACTCAAACCTAATAGAGCATATCAATTGTAAATTTTCTTAAATAGAAAATGAATATCAACAGTAATTCCTTTGAAGAAATAATTACCTTATGCCAAATTATAAGTGATAAGTTGGAGTCAATGTTGAGCCTGAATCTGCCTATACCTCTTAGAAACTATAACGGGAAATGATGTCAGAACAAAACAAGAAATAAGTAATAACTATAATTGAAGTGGAAAATAATTTTATAAGAATTTATTTTGACTAAAATATGGAAATAGCATATCAAATAGTGAAGTTTGGGAGCAACATCAAACTAAAGGAGAACAACAAAGGCTTATTCCCAATGTACCCTCTCCTCGTAGGTGCCTTCACATTACTGGTATTTTCGACAACATTAGTGTAGGAAGATGAAATGGATTTCCTCAATATGTAGCTTGGCATTTTAAAGTACACAACCCTCACAAAAAGATTTGCAATCATTTTAAATAGCAAAGGTTAGCTTGGACCTACTGCCACAATGAATTCCTGAAGGAGAATGATTACAGATGGGCTAGGGAATACAATTTGATTTATGTCAGAAAGAAACAGGAAGTAAACAGAGAGGATAACGAAAAATTTGCTTAAGTAGGTTCCAGAGCCTGTGCAAATCCATGTGACAAATGATCTTGAAATGTATTATGGGACAATCATCTACACGGGTGGGAAAATGCAGGTATCTTGGACAAATGGCTTGGATTTTGTGGCATGCTAGGGAAGAAAGGTTGCCATGAAGTTTTTAAAACTCATTTTACAATGGCTGACACAAATCCAAAGCTAGCCCATAGTTTGGAAGAACCTGGAACCAAAAAACAAAACCTGACCTAAGACTAGCACATGAGGGACAACATGACCCAAGGATGTTAGTCTGTCCATCTTCATCAAACTTGGATCATGATCCTATATTTTTGTAACAATGTTGTTTTTGGTTAATAAAATCATGATGGTTGTAAATAAGTCCTTCTAGTGTCTATATAGTCCTTCTACTCATTTTGGTTATCATGTGATTTTTGAAATTCCCATGGATGGGTCTAGTCACAATATAAAACGACTTTGCTATTATTATATAGAACTTAGAAGTTCTCAGACTGCTCTTCAGCAAGTTTGGCAACCATGTTTCCTATGAGAGCACAAAGTTCTTGGACATAACTTTTTTTTTCACATTATTAATAGATTTAGCTAAATTACATAAAAAATGTCAATGCTTTGGCATTTTAACAACAAAGCCAAGAAATGTAAGAAACTATTTGGGGACGGCATGATCTAAATTAACAGTCTTTTAGTCGTTTATTTCATTTCTGTCTTTCTCATCCAGTACCTTGACAAGAAACTTGAAATTATTTTTTTTGTGCTCCTACAGTCTCAATATGGTTTGTGGATCCTGTAGGTAGGGTATTGATTGAATGACCTACAACTACACAAGAATTTATAACTGGAATCTTATACATTCTCAATTGAGTTCATAACCAATACACAAGCAACAAATCTCAAATAAGTACAACACCAAATTAAAACAACTAAGAAGCTCATAAGGAACTTTCTGACTAATAGTTTTCAAGCTTTGGATTTTTATCCAAAACCTAGTTCCCCCTGTTGGCCTGTGAACGTATAGACATAGACATCATCTCGTGCAGAGCTAAGCTCAAGGCCATGGGGGAGGTAAGATAGTGTGGGAAGTTACGCGCAATCGGTAAGGTGGGTCAATGACCGCGCGGCCCATGACGAAGCATTGCGCAACTCGAATGACAGTAGCGCGACTCAACGGACCGCGCAGAGGACATTTTGTCGACAACCAAGTCGAAAGGAGAAGTCAGAGCGGACCTGTCAGAATTGCTGACGATAACAAATAGGTTAACTAATTAGGGAGGTTCTGGGAGTGAAATTCCAATTTGCTGCGGGCTCATTGACCTGCTGAAAAGTCAGGTGGGGACCACCCATCTCGTGTCAGAGTGTGAAGGTAAATGCAGTAAGGTAAAATTCCAGGGTACGAAGTCGGTAGCACGCATCGGGCACGTGGCCTCTCGAGTCTCACCTACCTAGTCGTCCTAAGCCAATCTTCGTGTGCCACGTGTCCATTCGCTGACGTCCTCTTGACGTCAGCCCTCCAATTGTCACCCTCCACCTCGCTCTAAAAGGACCCCTTCCCTTTGCGTTTTACTCTCGACCATTGTTTTTTACTGTTCACATTGTTACTAGCTGAGCACCCGGGTAAAAGCAACAACTTGTGCAGGTCTTCCCTCACGTTGCTCTCGTCGCTTAAGGTATTTGGTCGGTCCCTTGTTGTTTTCTTTTGCTGTGTTTCACTGATTATGGTTGACAAAATGAAGAAAACCGCCCTAGAGACCCCGCAAGCCCGAGAGGCAAGGACCACCTCTGGCCCTGACCCACTCATGGACTCCCAAGCCTAGATCTGCGACCTCATTTACCCTTTTAATTTGGAAAATATGCGGTTTGAGCTCTTGGGGTATAATTGGCGGGGTGAAGATTTGTTTAGGGTGGTAGACTCAAGATTATATTTTCAAATTCCCCCATCAGTTCATCACTTTCCTGAATTTATAACTTGGCTTGCCAAAGCTTATATTGAGCAGAAGGGTTTATTCCTTTCTGCACAAGGAACCAAGATACTCGAAATCACCCCCCAGCTAATTAGGAAAGCCCTATGTTACCCTCCTTCTCACGACTGCCTTGAGTTCACCGAGGTAACCCTCATGTGCCATTTCTCGAACCTTCCTCTCGAGAAATAGAGGTCCCTCCTAGAGCTAATTACTGCGTCTCATTTGTTTGTTCTACCACCCATAGAGAAATTCCCTCTTTCTCTCTTCCTCGACACCATCCAACCAATCCTAGCAATTATCTTGGGTATGCTGGGGGTAGACAATGTTGGTTGGGTAACTAATGCTTGTCTAGGATTTCTTGACCTCATGATGCAACCTGGTGTTTTGCTTGATATTCCCGCTTTTCTGGCCTTAGTCATTCAGGCTCATTTCTAAGACCTATCAACTTCAAGTTGTTTCAGGTACTATTTGGTGTTCTATTTGTTTTTGTTCGCACATGCAAACAAGTTCGAGGGCTTAGGCCTGGACAAGTTCTCGAAGCAAGGGGAAGATCCAAAATCTGTGTTTGAGTGGACCCTTTCAGTTCGAAAACATCCCAAAGGCAGGGGATACATGAAATTCATCACAGATTTCATGTCCAGGGCCTCTGAAATTATACATGGTAACCTTCTGCCCAGGATTTTTGCTGAACAGAAAGAGCTGCTTCAGTTCAATGAGACAGATTGTGTAGGGGCCTGGTATTTATTCAAGAATCACGCCGAAATCAGGGGTTATGGTTATGAGATTCCTCCTTTCCATCTGCCAGCCTTCATGCCCACGAGAATCTTCGCCCTCGAGTTCACCAGGCAAGTCCTCAGTGCAGACAAAACTCATTTTGTGCCTGCGAAGAAAGGTTATATCTTAAATCTCCTGAGTGTAGTAGGGCCGTTTACTATCAACTCAAGGCATGCACTTCCTTGGTCGAGGGGCTGCTTCAAATGATGAACTTTTTGCAAGGAGATGTATGGCATTATGACTGTGAGGGATTCATTGCACAAAGAAGGAAGAAGATTAAGTCTTCGACATATGAACATGAGCCTAGACCTCAAGTTGAATGGAAAGCTAACTCTGATTCATGGCCTTTGGAAACAGAGATAGAGGCCAACTCCCCAATTGTTGAAGGAAGCTCCAAAGGAGACAATGTGTAAAACAAGGAGGCTCAGGACCAAGAAAGCTATAGAATGGTACAATATTTCATGGAAGTGGAAGAAGAGGGCCACGTCAACAAAAAGCCTAGGACAGAAGGACCTAAAGGATAGGTCATGGAACAAACTGATGAGGTGGTCCCTGAGTATATAGATCGAGGTAAAGATAAGTCGGGGTTTCAAGTTTCTTTGGACACAACTTCTTCACAGGCACCTTCAGCATACTCACATATAGTTACCCCCAGGGAGGGTCCCTCGGAAAGAGACACGGGATCGGGAATGGATTGGCCTCTAGGGGGAAAGATCGAGGAGAAGAATCAGTCGGCCAGAGAAAGGTTGAAGGCAAAACTAGCCCAGTATGTTGATAAACACCACACCAGGCTTTTGGTGGCTCTTGATGTCGAAAATGACCAATTGGTGGTTGTAGTATAACACTCAACCTCTCATCCCTTTTCCCTGGGCTATAAGTACAAATCTCTAGAAATGATACTCGATCTGGCATCCATTCCATTACTCGACAAGTTGAATCTCCATAAAGAAATTGGAGAAATGGTGCACAATGAGGTATTAAAGCACACTCTTGCTTTGGAAAAGGCCCATAATCGGTTGTATAAGATGATAGCTACCTTGAAAAGGAAAAGGGCGAACTCTAAAGCCCTCTCAAAGCAGCTGGCCGAGTATAAGGCAATGATAAAGAGGAAGGGAGCCAACCAGGAGACAACTGTGCAGACCCTGCTCAGAAAGACAAAGCCAGAAGTGCAAGAGTTGCAATGGAAGTTGAATATTCTCGGCTCAGAATGCATTCAGACAGTTGAACTGGCCCAAGTTGAAAAAGAAAAGAAAGCCCTCTCGTAAATACTCCTCTAGAAGTGTGACGAGATAACTGATCTAAAAAGAAGATTGGCCGAGTTGCAACAATTGCAGGATAGTCATGTTTGTCTCATCTCGATACTTGAGGAACCACATAATCCCTTAGAGCACTTGACAAAGGATTTGGCAGAGCTGAAGGTCTTAGAAGACGAAGCTTGAACAATGCGCAGATATTTAGAGGAAGCAAAGGTTGCCTTGACTGAAAAGGAAAAGTTGATATCGTCTTTACAGAAGGAGATGGACGCGGCTCGCAGAAAGTCCTAGGATCTTAATAAATCAGTCAAGGACTTGAAGGCTCAACTTAAAGGTAACATGTCCTTGGTGGAGGCCAGGCAGATGATCTGGACTGAAATAATAAAGGAGGTAAAAGATCATTGGGAATACATCACATTGGCTAATGATAAGAAGATAACTGCCCGCGACTTTAAGGCTACATTTAGTTTATTAACAAACTCCCCACTGAGGAATTGGGAATGCGCAGAATGGTCGACCGTTTTAGGACGGTGATGGAGATCATGAGAATGATACAAAAGGAAGATGCTCGAGCAAAGGCAACCGACTGTTTGGGGATAGTTGCTAGGGGAGTGGAAGCGTTCGACAATAAATGGAATAAAGTCGTGGAGGTAAGATTTCCAGCTCGTTGGGATATGTTAGGTGTGTTGCTCCCCTGGGCAACATATGAGCAGAGAATGGTCGAAATCAAATGTAGAGTTGACTCAGCCCAGGAGAAGACATCTTGACTTAAGGCCGAAACCTTGGTGGCATCTCTCCGAAACAAATTTCTGTTACTGGCCAAGGTTAAATATTTTTTCTCGGCCAACCTGGATTATTCTAAATTAACTCAGCTCCGTGCGTTTTTCGAACTCTTCAACACTGTGCCATTGCCTTCAGAAGTCATGTGGCAGAGGTGTTATGAACACACACATCCGCTAGTGTTGTTCACTTCGCAGCCGAGGATGCTCATGTCATCCCATCACTTCGGTTCATCCTCCACTCCGATGCGGCCATGTACCTAAGGACCTTCTGCGACGCCCCAGATGAATGTTTTAGGATCCAGCCTGTGTGGCCTGCAAATGTTTTGTTTCATTTGCTTTTATAGTTATGCTGTTTAGTCAGTGAAATCATGATTTCACCGTTGTTGTTTTTATTTTTCCTGTTATAGGAGTGATGCTCATAGCACGCTCCAGCGTTTGATCATGATGTTTTTGATCACAATGTATTTATGGGCCTATCGAGAAGGAATATCTGGACAAGAGCCCGTAGAAAACTCTATATGAAGGAAATTCAGACAGATAGAAAGGGTTTTGGATTTTGTGGAAGTTTTGCGGTCATATTGTGTAATATGTCATGTAAAATCTATTTTGAGCTCTGAAATGCATATTCTGGAGAGCTGTTTTTTGAAGGCTAATATAATGTAACTTCGTCTCCAACTGGATTCCAATTGAATTGATGAAAAATATGTATGTGTTTCCCTTATGTTTATTTAGAATTACCATTTCTCTATTTGCTATTCGAATGACTCATGTGTGAAAGACGCTGGATGTAAGTAGTTTAACTCATGAATTTGTATATGTTCTCGTAGAGTAAGGATGACACTCATGTGTTAAGCTATTACACAACCTTAATATTGCGTTCCGTGACACTCTGTAATCACTCATCTCTGACTTGACATTTTTTCTTCCAAATTCTCGGAGAACTGGATTCTAACAATGATTAAGCCCATCTCTCCAGAATTCCCCTACTAAATTCTTCAAGTCACCTCCGCCTTATATCCAAAGATTTGTTCATTGGTTTTTTACTTGGCCAATTTGAAGCATCACAGGCGCATACAACCTCCTGAAACCATTATGAGTAAAAATTTGCTTGCATGAGCTAAATACCAAGAATCCTCATCATTCCTGAACCATTGTTCTTGAATTCTTTGTAAAGACACTCTTAGAGGAATTAATAAGTGAATGTATCTAAATCCTCTGATCTTAAGATGTCCTAGGTATTGGTCCTTAGCAACTCAGGGTTGTCTCTAGAAGTTACAATACCCACCATGCTTGCATAAGAAGCTAATGATGCCTCAAGCAAACACCTAATAAGGTTCAATCACAACAGTGCTTGCAGCCCTTATAGGCTTATAGCCTGCAAAATCATGATAAGTTAAGTATTTATCCTCACAAATCTCTAAAATATGGCAATATATGTGGCAAAGGCTTTGGAAACCTAATTATTTGTTTTCATGTATGCATGCCAGAGTAACTAGAATAGAATGTTACAAGAATGCATGCTGGAAAATGGCACTCAAACCTAAGAGAGCATATCAATCATAAATTTTCTTAAATAGACAACAAATATCAACAATAATTACCCTGAAGAAATAATTACCTTATGCCAAATTATAAGTGTTAAGTTGGAGTCAATGTCAAGCCTGAATCTGCCTATACCTCTTAGAAACTATAACGGGAAATGATGCCAGAACAAAACAAGAAATAAGTAATAACTATAATTGAAGTGGATAATAATTTTATAAGAATTTATTCTTACTAAAATCTGGAAATAACATATCAAACAGTGAAGTTTGGGAGCAACGTCAAATTAAAGGAAAACAACGAAGGCTTGTTCCCAATGTACCCACTCCTCGTAGGTGCCTTCACATTACTTGTATTTTCGACAACATTAGTGTAGGAAGATGAAATGGATTTCATCAAGCTGTAGCTTGGCATTTTAAAGTACACAACCCTCACAGAAAGATTTTCAATCATTTTAAACAGCAAAGGTTATCTTAGACCTACTGCCACCATAAATTCCTGAAGAAGAATGATTGCAGAATAGCTAGGGAACACAATTTGATTTACGTCAGAAAGCAACAGGAAGTAGACACATAGAGGATCAAGAAAAATTTGCTTAAGTAGGTTCCAAAGCCTGTGCAAATCCATGTGACAAATGAGCTTGAAATGGATTATGGGACAATCATCTACAGGGGTGGAAAAAATGCAGGTAACTTGGACAAATGGCTTGGATTCTGTGGCATGCCAGGGAAGCAAGGTTGCCATGAAGTTTTTGAAACTCATTTTACAATGACTGACACAGATCCAAAGCTATCCCATAGTTTGGAAGAACCTGGAACCAGAAAACAAAATCTGACCTAAGACTAGCCCATGAGGGACAACATGGCCCAAGGATGTTAGTCCACCCATCTTCATCAAACTTGGATCATGCTCTATGTACTATCCTGACTATATTTTTGTCACAATGTTGTTTTTGGTTGTCAATAAAATCATGGTGGCTGTAAATAAGTCCTTCTAGTGTCTGGATAGTCCTGCTACTCATTTGGTTGTCATGTGATTTTTGAAATTCCCATGGATGGGTCTAGTCACAATATAAAATGAATACGTTATATTGTATACAACTTAGAAGTTCTCATACTGCTCTTCAGCAAGTTTGGAACCCGTGTTTCCTATGAGAGCAGAGTGCCTGGACATAACTTCTTCTTTTTTCACATTATTAATAGATCTAGCTAAATTACATAAAAAATGTCAATGCTTTGGTATTTTAACAACAAAGCCAAGTGTAAGAAACACTTTGGGGTCGGCATGATCTAAATTAACAGTCCTTTAGTCGTTTATTTCAATTTTTGTCTTTTTGTATTGGTTAAAAAGTTGTGGTGACCAATCATCAATCTAAAGTTAAAAAATTCACAAAGTATGTGTTCATGGATAATCGGCCTACCAAACCCACAAGAGAGTATAACTTCTACAGGAGGACTAGACTGGCCATGACTCACAATGCTAGTGTGGATGCAGCTGCTATGATCACCACACTGCTCTATTTGGTCTTCTTCGGCCAGCTCTGTGCAATTTTCTTCACACGTCCCTGTTGGTATCTACTGCCAATGTTGGGAAAACATTTGAGTAAGGAGAAATAATAATATCGGGACTGTGAATCTTCAAACCAGAGAGAACATGAAGAAAGCGATCAGGGATGGATTGGTGCAGAGGAAGGATAATTGATAAAATTAGTTATGTGATGTGATGGGGTTTAACATTTAGAAAAGGCATCGATTACAGTAATAGAAACAATAATAATGGTGGATCTTCAGAGTTGAAGAAAGCATGGTTCTCTTGGATTTTGTTGGAGTAGATCTTCATGGGAAAATACAGATCCATAGTTGTAGAATTGATTGCAGGGGCTTCAACAGCGTGGATACTAGATTGGCCTGGGTACAGGAAGGTCAATATTGTGAATACAATGTTGTTGAGGAAGCTTGGATCAACACTAGTACAAGAATGCCAATGTGAATACATTCCTGCAGAGGAGGAATAATTGAGAAGGTTAGTTGTGTGAAGGTGTCAACTCATAAAATTAGTTGCGTGATGTTGTTTGGTTAGTGATCAAACAAATAGGTACAGTATGATTACAATTGGCTTCTTTATGCTCTCACTTTTCTCACAGTGGCCAGTCTCTTTATGCTTAGAGGATTGCAATCAAATTCATCTAACATTTGACAGTGCCTTGAACAAAACTTGCTACTAAACCCATAATTCAAGTAGAATTTCATGCCCAATCTGCTATTACATTATTAGAAGTCATTGAAGAGCTATTTTCTAAACATTACTCAAGTCTAGTTAACATTTCACAGCACTAACAACATCTCTACTTGTAGCAAAAATAGTGATAATGAATGGCGGGATGGCTAGGGGTAATAACGTGGCCATTCATATCATTGTAAACAAGCCATGAAATTCAATCCCTAAAACCAACAGATCTTCCTCCCATGCATGCTCTACGTGAAGAAAACATGCTCTGCACTTCATCAACCATCCTTGTTTAGCTACTAGAAGCTTCTCATATTGGAATTTTAATGATGATAGTTTATTTTTTTTAAATGGGCCTTCTATTTCTTTGTCAGCAGGAATAACCAATCATATTTGTAGCACCACCTCCTAGGATGAAATCAGAACTACACTATAGAGATGAAATACCAAGTTCAGAAGAATACACATCTTCATCATTGTACTGTTGGAAAGACTACCTCAAATTGCACATTTTACAATGCCTTGAACAACACTTGCTACTCAACCCAAAATTCAAGTAGCGTTTTATGCCCAATCTTCTATTTCATTATTAGAAGTCATTGAAGAGCTATTTAATGAACATTACTCAAGTCTAGTTAACATTTCACAACAATGACATCTCTACTTGTATCAAAATAGTGATAATGAATGACAGGATGGCTAGAGGCAATAGCATGGCCATTCATACAATTGTCAACAAGTCACGGGGTTCAATCCCTAACACCAATAGATCTTCCTCCCATGCCTTCTTTACATGAAAACAACATGCTATGCACCTCATCAACCATCCTTGTTTAGCTGCTAGAAGCTTTTCACATTGGCATTTTAATGATGGGAGTTTCTTTCTTCTAAATGCACCTTTGAATTATTTTTCAATAGGAAGAACCAATCATATTTGTAGAACCACCTCCTAGGCTGAAATCAAAACTACTCCATAGAGATGAATACCAAGTTCAGAAGAATACACATCTTCATCATTGTACTGTTGGAAAGAGTCAAGACTATCTTAAATTGCACATTTGACAATGCCTTGAACAACACTTGCTACTGAACCCATAATTCAAGTAGCATTTCATGCCCAATATGCTATTTCATTATTAGAAGTCATTGAAGAGATATTTTCTGAACATTACTCAAGTCTAGTTAACATTTCACAACACTAACAACATCTCTACTTTTAGCAAAATAGTGATAATGAATGAGAGGATGGCTAGGGGTAATATTGTGGCCATTCATATAATTTTCAACAAGCCACGAGATTCAATCCCTGACACCAATAGATTTTCCGCCCATGCTTGCTCTATGTGAAGACAACATGCTCTGCACCTCATCAACCATCCTTGTTTAGCTGCTAGAAGCTTCTCACATTGGCATTTTAATGATGGGAGTTTCTTTTTTCTAAATGGACCTTTGAATTCTTTGTCAACATGAATAACCAATCAGATTTGTAGCACAACTTCCTAGGCTGAAATCAGAACTACTCCATAGAGATTAAATACCAAGTTCGGAAGAATACACATCTACATCATTGTATTGTTGGCAAGACTATCTCAAATTGCACATTTGACAATGCTTTGAACAACACTTACTACTGAAGCCAGAATTCAAGTAGCATTTCATGGCCAATCTACTATTGCATTATTAGAAGTCATTGAAGAGCTATTTTCTGAACATTACTCAAGTCTAGTTAACATTTCATAGCACTAACAACATATCTACTTGTAGCAAAAAAGTGATAATGAATGACAGGATGACTAGGAGTAATAGCATGTCCATTCATATAATTGTCAACAAGCCACGGGATTCAATCCCTGACACCAACATTTATTCCTGCCATGCCTACTCTACATGAAGATACACTTTAGGCTCTCATGTAATCCCCTTTAATTTGGTTAATTTAGGGTCACATATTTCTACTTACAGTCACTGGTTTGTTTGTTGTGGTTGAGTATTTATGCTTGTTCAGAGTCCTAGCAAGGTTATGAGATGTCAGATTTGCTTTTGAATATTTTATGTTTAGGCCTTTGAATGCTATGGTTAGTAGACTCTGTGACTTGGTTATTTAGTGGCTTTAAGATACAACTGTGTATCAGATTTTTTTGTTTAATGAAAATATGCTTCACAGTGATAAAATCAACAACATGGGAGTAGTATCTGTCTACATCAAAGATAAAATGCAACTGTATTAAATGCTGGTAATAATACATGAATTGTTGTCAATGTCATGAAGTCAAGATACATACCAAGAAAGACAAATCCTCATCCTACCAGTTCAAAAATGCCCCAATATCTATATTCTTGTACACACATGCTCGAACCTTAGTGGCTAAAGCCTGGACAAAATCACCTTGGGTTTCCACATCAGATTTGACCTGACAGACTAGGAATATGTCAGATAAGGTATTAATCTTCACGCATAATTTTATATCTCTCTTATCATGCAGTTCGAGCTTCAAAAGACAGAACTGCAAAATTCTCCTTGAAATTCATGCTGACAGAACTGCTTTTGTTTCTTGAAAAATGGGTTATCAGACAAGGATTAAATGTCTGGAAATGCGTGCAACCATACCACCTTTTCAGCCTAGAAATCTGCGCTGGAAACCTATACATGTTCCTTCTTAGAATTTGTTCTTCTCTTCCAGCATGAAAGGTTTAAAGATCACTGCCAAAGCCTTCTTCCATGGCCAAAAGCACCACCTCCAGATAAGAAGGGCACACTAGCAGATTACAATGGCAGCCTTGCACGTCAATCCAACCTACAGAAAGGAAGACAATGACGGAAGCATAAATCTGCCATGGGCCTTTTCTCCCTTTCTTGCAAAGAACTTTCTACTTGGCCTATGGGGGTTTTCCTCCACATTAATTTAATTTGCAGGTCAATAGTCCTCCTCCTTTTATAGTCTATCTTACTGATAACTTTCTAATACAATGTTATAGGGAATAATTTAGAAAGCTATGGATTCATCTTTTCTTCAAAGAAATAACAATAAAACATCAACAAAAGTCTATGTCTCTTAGGTTGGAGTGCTCTTCTATATGGCCCCTTTTGGAAATCGTCAATCTTGCCAAGTGTCATCATACTATAAGGTGTATCTCATTTAGTGGTTGATTTGTGGAGATATGGTGTCGATATCTCTTGTAAAGTGGAGCACTGCCCTATTCTTAGCTTCTTGTGCCATTAAGTGGTCTCCTTTTCCAAATTTCATCCTTACAGCGTCCATGCCCACCCTTAGAATGAATTTTCCTTCCTAAAATCTGCTCTAATAACTTCATTTGACCGTTGGCTGGGTGCTCTCCAAAGTGGATTCATTTTCTAACAGTCAAATCTTTAAAGCATCCAAATCTCCCTTGGAAGGAAATGCTCCTGTATGAATGTGCAATAATTTATCAGTAAAGGTTTTGACATGCCATGTGTTAACTTCCTATAGAGGATGTTGTTCAAAAAACTTTGGGATGTAAAGGGGTAGTCAATCAGCTAGTAAAAGAGAAAACCAAACCTGGAGTGATTATGCAAAACTTATGGATGTACAAGAGTAGCCAATCAGCTAGTAAAAGACCATAGTTGCTGACAGCCTCCTATGACAAACTGTATGAGGCATCTTCAAATACCAGACTACACTAGCTTATAAATTTTCCCTTTTAAGTAGCACTATCTACTTAATTCATATACCACACACTTCACAGTCTATGCTGGAATTCTGCAAAGCTTTTGTTTTTGAAAATTCAAAAAACAATAACCGCACTAAATATGAATCTCCCTTTCCTTCAAAAGTCTCCCATCGACAATGTCAATGAAAGCCATTCTACCAAGTAACAAGGATAACAACTTTAGAGTACAGAACTTCTTGACAAGTACTAAGGCTGTGATTGCAACCATTGATTGATCAGTTGCAGCAAATAAGAGGACATCTAATGCATGTCAGACCCTACCAAATAATACATCAAAATTTTTTAAACCATATTGTCCAGGAATCTTTGTCTTTCACCTATTGAATGTTTTGGAAAATGATCTTCAATGTTTGTATCTCCTTCTTGCCTTTTTGAATGGCTAGTGTTATTCCCAACCCTTGAACTTTTGTTGCTACCACTTCTTTTTAGCAGCCATAGTGTCATTTGTTGTAACTGAAGCACTGTAAGCATGCTCACAGCTATTAGTGCAACCTTTTCCTAGTTTCAGTATTCTCTGCAAGGAATACAATAAAATATTACCATTCAAACCTCCTCAACAACTCTATACTAAAGATAGCAATAGGATGTTGAGATCCCCTTTCTACTCCAAGAAAAATCATGAAAATATTTTAGAAAAATACTAAAATAATTCTCTCAAGCAACCAACTCCATGATACAAGTCAACAATAACATGATAATGGAGTTGGTTTTGAAACAATCCTCCAAAAATGGCACCATGAAGTATGGTTCCTCCTCCAAGTGGTTGACCATGTATCTACCTTCAAGAACAATGAATGAATCCTCCTTAGAAGCGTGTGTGGCCTCCTCCAAAGTGGATTCCTTCTTCAAACCTTGAATGGATGCACAAATACCATGCAAAACTCCAATAACATGGCACTTGTGGCATCATGAGTAGAACTTTCCATCAATATTCAAAGCAGAAGGCTCCATTTGAAAATCCCAAGGTAGAAGTACAATCTACAAAGGAGAAGACAAAGTAATTATCAATGAGTGGACATCCTCATCATAATAGCTTGGAAATGTGTGCAAGGTGACTTCCCCTCATAGAAGGTGTCCTCTCCATTGACTAACAAATTCCTCAAAAGGGTAATGACCCTTTAAATATTTGTTGAAATTGTGAGTGCCTTATAATCATATATCTGGCCAACATATCAATTGTTTTCCTTGATGAACAGATCTGAAAAAGGTGTTTGAATTATCGCTAGAGATGCAAGTGAGACTTGAACAATGAAATATATCTGAGAGAAAGTCATATCTTCTCCTCATAGGTAGAAAAATTGATCACTCAACACTCAGAAGGCATGTGTGAATGATACTATATAATATTTCATGTTACCTTATTTTTTATAACTGCTGAGTATAGTTTGTTGGCAATTATCAGCTATTCACTAGTGGCTTGGCCTCTTCAAGTATGTAAAAACACATCAAACTGTCCTCAAATATTTGCTACAGGTTGTATAAATTTGTTGATTTGTAAGCAGTGATGTGTTGAGCTAGAAACAACCCCCTACACTATTTTAATTTCCACATTCGATGAATTCAAAGTAGTATTGGTCTTCTTCATTTTATTTTGGATTTATTAGCCTACATGAACTTTGCTTGCTACTTTTTTCATGAAATTTTCTTTAGTTCTTTTTGTCAAAACTCATCAGGCACTAGAAGATGTGCATCAATCTTCTCCTGCCATGCTTGAGAGTTAGTTTTTTCTGTAGAAAATTTCCAAAATTTGTCCAAAACTCTCTTTTCACAGCCTGCGGAAACTTACTTATCTAGTCCATTCTATGTTCTGGGTGAAGGAGTCACACTTAATTTTGAGAGAGATTAATTTTACACCAGGGCAACCATACATGCTTCCTTAGCAGCCAGGTTGGTCATGAATTCCTATTACAGAAAATGGACTTGATGTAATTATCATGTGGCATACCTACTATATGTTGCATCATTTTACACAACTGAATCCAGCTTCACAGTTTCTAATGCTTTGTCTATAACATGCTTTGACATGACCTTTACTGAAGTTTATATCTGCTGCTCTCCAACACCTTTCTGTGACCTTCCTACTTTCTCCAAGTCACCAGACAGTGTGGGTATTCTAATTGATGTTACAGGAGAGGCACACTAGAAACCATTTGCCTCTTGGATGTTGAAATTGCTGAATAGATGCCTTGTCGAAACAAGGCTTCAAGTATAAGGCCTTATTAGCTCATCGTTTATGTCTGCATCTTGTAGTTTACTTACTTAAGGAGACAATACATTACAAAGGCCTTTTTTTGACTTTATACATTTAGCATCATCACCACTGGACGCAGAAGTCATTCCTATCAAGAAGCTTGTACATTCAATGGACCACTATTTATGATTCGACCATGGGTGCTTTCCTTCATACTTTATATGCCATATGCCCTAGATGCATTGTTGAATGTACAACTAAAGATTTTCTCAATGCTAAGTGTGTTTTCTCAGACATTTCAAAATACAAGCAGTAGAGAAAGATTTGTGAACACAAAAACACTTTTGAAACTTCCATGGTTGTTTTCTGAAATTGACATCCAATCCGATACCATCAAGAAGACACAGTGTAGAATTACCAGTATGTTGCCTAAGATAGGGATAAAAGCAATGAGTGAAAACATCTTTGAGGTTTTGGACTTAGCATTGCAAGATCAGATTGCTGATGTCCAAGCTGAAGATGCTGCATCTATGCCAATTCTTGCATTCAATTCTAGCTATGATGTTATTACAACCATGTGTAGAAGATTGGAGGTCTTTGTTGAAGACAAATCTGACGAAGTTTGTGACATTGTAGCTCATGATATTGGATACATTGTATGCTTATCTGCTACTCCTTTAGCAACCGATTATGTAACCAACTTTCTGTGTCAAATCCACAAAAATGTTGGTTTGAAAGTGAATTTGGGAAACATATATGTTCTTATATCAGGATTCTTTTGTGCTCAGTGTGACAAACAAATTTCAGGTAACTCAGGGAAAAGTGACCTTGATGTAACTTTATATAAGATATAAAGGAAAGACATGCTTAATAATACAACTGTTAGAGTTTTCTTTCAGTATTTGTTAGTCTCTCTTTTGTTGACTTCTTTTTAGTGAATCATTAGAGCAAGTTCATGTCACTATTGTGGGAAGCATTTTTCGTCTTCTATGCCATGCAATCAAAAGTGGTCTTCTGGGAACAAAACCTTTGTGGATAAAATTCCTAGATATACTTCCACTTTATGAGAAGAAGGTTGTGAGGATATAATTTTTTTTGAAAATCCATTACTTCATTGAGAATAATATAATGGATATTTTGTTTGAAGATGATGGCGCATGCAACAAAACAAAGAAGAAAATATGCTTGGAATATTGAAACATTCTTTGGAAGCCACTGAGGATCCAGATGTATTTAAGACTTTGTTGGAAACGGTAGTAGAAATTATGAAAAGGGCTAATGTCCATGGATTTTTTATTTATTTATTTATTTATATTTTTTTTTTCGTTTCTCTCATTTGCTTTATTGATTGATCAACTTGACAATTCAAATAGTTGGGTAAGAGCAACAAATGCTAGATTAATACATAAATCTGCGAGTTTTAAACAAAAGGGAGGAATCAAATCAATCCTTCTCAAGTTTGGTGGAATTAGAGATGAGCCGTTTGAATACTTCAAAGCAAGGTTTGTCACACGCCTAGTTATGATGAGTGATTTTGCAGAGGTAATTTTGGGTATACCAAGTGTAGTTCTTGTTCAGGAGATGGTCCTTGTTGTTCTTCCAAAGCTTGTATTTTAACAAAAGCATAATTGCCATGCATTAGATACTTTTCATGAATTGGAAACATAGTTAAATACAAATTTTCCAGTTTTGCTGCTGGAATGGTGTCACAAGGCTCTATCGTTTGTGTTTCTTCACTCAAATTGAAAGGAACTGGTTACTGTAATGCAATTCTATGAAGCCCAGACAGGATCTAATATTAGAGTGTTGCCAGTTCTGCTTGAGGAGTTTGTACATTTCCTTAGGGATGCACACAGTGACAATACTGATGAAAGTCTATCAAAGGTTCCAGATATGATTTAATACGTGGCTCCTCTTGTCACTGGATCAGATAATTTTCTAGGATTTTTAAGGAATTACTTTGTTGGACTTTTTAATTGTGTATTGATAACAAAATGTTGTGCGTTGATGACTAGTCATTACGAAAGCAAGCATTGAGATGTTTGGAAAAGTTGATTGAAGTGATTGGTCTTCATCTCAGTGCATTTGTACCAAAAATTATGGTTTTACTTATGCATGTTGTAGAGAAAGAGAGTCTTCAATATGAAGGTCTGCATGTGTGGAATTTATTCATTCAAAGGTTGCTCAAGTATCTCCTTCAAGTCTCTCCTCAGGTAGTGGCTACACTTATGCCATGTCTTGAGAGAGAGCAACATCAACATATTATACATTTGGATATACTAGTGGAAATATTAGAACAACTGATAGTGAAGAACAGGGAGTTGCTAGGGGAACAACTGCTTGAGTTGCCCATGCTTCCCAACCTTTCCATTATGGATAATGTGAATCAAATTCTTCAAGAATCACGTGGGGGTTGTGCAGAGGAGTTAAGGACACCAGAGGCCAAAGACTTAAATTGGTGTGTGCAGATTGCCTTGGGGATCTTTGAGCAGTTGATCTTGTCAAATTTTAGGGGAGTATTTTCCATCATTTTAAGATAGAGTATTATGATAATGACCTTATTTTGGAATTAATACATGAACATATTGCTAGAGTTTTTAGTGTTGCATCTGATACGATTGTGCAAGATTCAACTTCTTTGGAAATTTAGGATCTTTCGAAATTTGTTGGTTGTTTAGTTCTTTACATGGTATTCTAAGCAGAGCCTCAAGAGACATAATGGAATGTAGGCGGTGTGGTGCTCATCTTCCTCATGTTGCTGGTATTTTTGGGCAATCTCACTATGGCACTCAGTCTGTAACATTGTCTAGTGGGTATGAGGATGATGAGGACCATGGTGAATGGTGTTTTTTTTTTTTTTCTTTGTTAACTGGAAGGTATGCAACTTCTTCTTTTGCTTAAAAATATGCATCTAGGAAGCGTTATTACTTTACAGTGAAAGCACAATCTGCATGCTTTTGTGACATACAAATGATTTTCATTATTGTTATTGAATTTTTATTAATAAAAATGCCAATGATACTAAATTTCTTCCACTTTTTGGATTAACATTTTCTCTGATAAAAAATTATGACTTCGTTATGTTCTCAGTAGTGGTGAAAGAGATCTGACTGTGAACAAGAGAACAAATAAGGAATAATATTTTGATCAGAAGTTCGATAACTATAATGAGGCAGTGCGAGATAGATGTAAGAAGCGTTATCCAGTCTTTGTTGGCAGGTATGTTTTTAATTGGCTTAGCTTGAAACTGTGACAAAGCATGATATCTACGTGTGTGCTTTAACTTATCAACCAGCCTCAGGCTGCAGTTCATTCATTATGTGGCTAACATAAGTTTAATTTGGATCTTTGTAAGTCAATTTCAGGTCTCATAAGGAGAAGCATTCATCTTATGCACCAGAAAGTGTGGTGTTAAATATGATGGCATATATGGAATTGAAAAATTTTGGCGTAAGAAACGAATTCGGGTTAGGGTTATTAGCTAAATGGGAACCTTTGATTGAAGGTTGTTTTTCCCAACTTGTATTTTGCAAGCTCTTATCCTTTTTGCATAGGTTTTTTTTTTGAAATAATATAGCCTAATTGTTTGCTCTATGTCTAGTTACACATGGAATTTGTAATTTTGGTTTGTATAGGATCTGGTATCAAGTACTTAGTTGTGGTTCTGAATCTGGTATTCAATGTTAAAATATTGTGTATACAACTGTGCTTTTCATAACTTCACCATATTATGTCAAGCCTTTCTTGATTTGACCATGGGTTTTGTTAGCAGCTCTGGCAGTGTGCCATTATTTAGTCAGAGAAACAACTTTACAATCATCTCACTGTGCCATGGATGTGCTTTATGGATTATGCCATCCTTCTTTAAACAATCTAAAGACAACACAATGGAAAGGAATCTCCTTTTTCAGTGGTAAGAGTACAAGCTATCGAGAGGTCAAATTTCCTCTCTTAATCTCTTCTCAACTACCATTACACATGGTCGGTGCTATACATACAATATTTAGATGATATTGATAGACAAGACTGTGCCTCAACTACTTTATTGTATTAGATTATGAAAATCCTATTTGATTTCTTTAGCAAGTAGGCTCATGTTCCTTCAATAATGGAGAAGTGCATTGCATCTTTTTTAGTTGCATTTCATGTCGACATATGGGACATGTTGATGAGTGGATGAGAGCTGTAGGAATTAACAAGTAACTTTATTTTTCAATATAATTTGTCTTGTTATAGTTCCTTGTTGTTGAACATATATAGATTTATCTGAACAATGAAAGGAGATTGAGAGTAAACAACATATTTACTCTATACTAATCATGATTTTGTGGCTTTCTACAATTTAAGCTTTCCATTTGTTCTTTAAAGGATGATCTAAATTGCAAGGGGGAGTGACATATGATTCAGGATGTTGATGGAAGCAAGCAGGACTCAATGAAATTTTTGTGGAGATGTCATTTTGTAAACAAGGATAAATTCTAGTCTCTCATATATATTTTCCATGTTTGGTTGAAAAGGAATTTATATGGTTAATGTTCCTTTGTATGCAACTATATGTAGAAAATTACCACTAGCTTCTAGACTTTTGTGTTTGGTCTCAATCTAGTCTCCTAAACTGAGCTCATTTAATTGTCAACCAGGATTTGTAAACTGCTGAAGTGAAGTGTACTGTATGTACCTAGGTGCTTGTTTCCTAATGCGTTGTGTGTAGTGTTTTGTGATGTTTTTGGTCTTTTGGTGGTTTTATGTTCACAAGGAAAATGCCTAGAAAGCTAATGGAAAGGAGCTGGTGATTAAAAACAGAGTTAAGCCTAATTGATGGATGACAAATGACAAATGCAATTGGAAACACTGAAGTAGAATCAAATCTAAACTATGACTAAGCAAAAACAGAGCTTGATAATGACTTCTAAGGAAATGATTAAAAACATAAACTCAACTTAAGAAATGATCAACTAAACATGCAAATCTTCCTAACTAAACAGTTTAAACAACTAACTTATAATGATGCAGCATTTTATCCTTGGTTAGAGATTTGTTGAAGTATGTTTGGAATAAAACATTGATATCATCATAAGATCTCCTATTCTAGGACTAGTTTTCTAACTCTATTCTGCAATTCAATTGAATGTCACAAAACCTTACTCAAGAGTTATTGATTTCTTTTCAAAGTAATCTTCTGAGGGAGGACTTTGTTTATGAAATTATAAGGAAATTGCAGAGATACTTCAGGCCTTAAAATGATGTTGTCTTCTGTTCATATGGTTATGGATCAATTGTAGATTTTAGAACAAAAAGATGTTTGTAAATAATGAAGGTTGTTTTGTTAATCTTAACAACTGAAGTAATCTAATGTGCAGTGAATGACAATCTGAATATGGAGTGCAATGCAATGAGTTAATCTAAGAATGAACTTAAGATGCCACTAATCTAAAACAATGTTGAACTACAAGTCATCATCAAACTCAAAACAAAGTAACTGAACATGAGTTAAGTGCAATTAAACTCCGGAGTATCCTAACTAAGCTACCATGCATTATTCTATGGAATTATACAGTCTGTTTGTCCATCATTATTGATATTTTGGGAGATTTCCTTCTTTTGGAAGAGATTTTAGAACAATTCTGACGGTGTAATTGAGTGCAAATGCAAGCAAAAATACTGAAAGCAATGAAAAACTAAGATATCATAGCCATCTCCTACTCGTCATTATGATATTTTGGGCAAGTGTTTAAGAGCAAAAACAACGATGATACTTAGTACAAACACACAACTAAAAAATTCATTATCACGGTTATGCCTTGGACTCCTTAAGGATTTCTTGGAAGAGTTTCTTCTTGTGGAAGAGTGATTAGAACAAGTGTAACTGTGATAGTGAACAACAAAAATTACAACTAAATCTACAATACTATAGCTATTTCCCATTCATCATTATAATCTTTTGGAAGAGCTTCTTCTTGTGGAAGAGTTAGAATGAGTATAACTACAGTAGCTAATTAAAAACAACTACGAATTCAACTTCTAATCCTACAATACTATAGCCATTCCCCATTCATCATTATAATCTTTTCGAAGAGCTTCTTCTTGTGGAAGAGTTAGAATGAGTATAACTACAGTAGCTAATTAAAACAACTACTAATTCAACTTCAAAAAAAACGTAAAGGCAGCTAGAATACTTATCTAATTTACGCAAATAAATCCGTGCAAGAGGCAGGGGCCCTCTACCACCTGACGGAATTCAACTCCAATTTAAATCAACGCTTTCAAAACAACACTGTCTGCTTCATTAAAGATGAAATAAATTGAACATAGCACTCTGCGTCTTCAGAAATGTAGCACAGAATCTAAGCAAAATCTGGAATGAAATCTAGCATAAAATCTAACATAGCTCTCGGTTTCCCAAGTGTTTATATAACAAATGTAAATAACAAGATTTGCAACAATTCAGGAACACTGTCTTTCCTTATCGGAATCACATTAGGACTCTTGAAGTGGCTGCGTGAAAAGGAAAAAGACATCTGGACTGAGATAGTCCTAATAGAAGTCTTCCTTGCTAAATGTGTTCCCACGTTCCAAAACCATACCCAGAATTCATTTCTTCCTCCATGATGAGCAATGAACCATGTAGACATATCGTGGATTATGCCCATATGCGGTTTTTCTTGAGAGGCCACCTGGAACATACCCAAACGTGAAGACAGCTGCAGAATTTCCGGTTAGCTACGGAATGTCTGCATTCTGCAGCTAGTTCCGGTCAAAATGCTTTACAATGGAAAAAAATCACAAAACTTAGCAAGTCAGTCATGTAAATCATTCTAAAAGTAATTTTAACTATATTCATTGATCAATTGGGTCTAGGATAGCAATGGACAAAGGAAAATGAGGTAAAATGGAATGAAAGAAAGCACAATTTTGAGGCTCAACATACCCCCACTGTTGTCTCTTTGCATGTCCTCATGCAAATTATCCTATGAACTCAGAGGCTTCTGCAAGAACATCTAATCCTCTCCTTCTCCTTTGTCTGGAAGCTAGAGATCTTCTGGGTTTTCTGATAACAAGTTTGAACCTTAGGTTGGTGAGTGCCCTGATTAGCTTCTTGTTCCTTTTCTTCAACTTCTCATTGGTCTTTTCTACTTTGTCTATATGTAGGGATAAGGTTGAGTTCATATTAGTTTTGAGCTTGACTTGATCCTTGAGAATTTCATTCTCATTTTTGATGTGTCTATTAAGTAATTCCAACTCATACCTATCCCTTCTTAATACATCTATTTCAGACAGTGGAGGACTGGGGGTTCTCTCTCTGCTTTCTGAAGCTCTCCTCTCCAAAGTTTCCACATATTCATAAATTTCTTGTTGAGCAGGGTCAATTTCAGGGGTTCCTTCATTAAAATCCTCTTCAACATCTTCTTCAACGGATGTTTCCTCATCTTCTATATTAATCACCCCTGTTTGTTTGATTTGATTTTTCTTTAGTTTTCCCTTTAGTCTGTGGCTTCTTCTAGGCTGAGAGGATCCCTCTCCTTTCTCTGTGGAAAATTTCTTGATTACCTTCTCTTTCTTAAGTTGCCTCTTGATTTGAGTCAACTTCTCTAAAATGATTTCCTCACTGCTCTCTTGGACTGTTTTGTCAATTTCAACTTTTGAGGCTCTCCATTTTCTACTTCTTCTTGTAGGCTGTGGTTCAGGTGATGGTTCTTTTGGCTCTTCAAAATGATTTCTTATCAAGAAATTGTCCCATGTATCATTTGTTTTAGCTAGATGGTGTTCAATCAAAATTTTGACCAAACCATGATGATATAGAGTTGTCTCTAAAAATTGAACCCTTCTTTGAACACAGGAAGCCATCTTCTTCAAACTTTGAAGTAAGAAATATGGTAGGTTTAAGTCTTCCCCCAGAAAATGAATTATCAGTCTAATGTGGTAGACATAAAATGTCCCATATCTACCCTCACATGTAACAAATTTTTGCAGAAGAAGTAGTATGTTTCTCCATTTATTTTTCAATGCAGAACTGGGAATTCCTTTCTTAAATACAATGACATCCATACCTGGTGATTTTAAAATTTGCTTCTAGGATTCATTGTGGAATTCTCTTTTTTTGAACCATCTCTCTCTAGTTCTGAGCAACCCTGTAGCCTTTGCAATGAAAACTTCAGTGACAGTAAATTTGACATCTCCCACTTCAACTTCAGTTCCTTGAAATGATCTTGCAAATGTTTTAGTGACTTCCTTGTGGAAGCCATTAAATTTCTCCAAAAATTGAAGCCATCCTATTTGTTGCAACATTTCTTTACATTGAGGGTAGCCTTCTAAGTATTTTGAACCCACTGGTTCTGTTCTTACAATGAAACCCATAACTGCTTCTTCAATGTTCAAATTAACACTCTTCTACCCATAGAAACAATAATTTTCACCTTCGAATTGAAATGGCTTCAAGTTCTAGATAACAATGGCTTCAAATTTTGAAATGACATACCTCTGGTTGACAATGACAAATGTCCTCAAACTTCGAAATGATATCCCTCTGATTGACAATGACAACAGCTTCAAATTTCGGACTAATATGCCTCTGGTTAACAATGAAAACAATTTCAAACTTCGAGCTGATATGTCTCTATTTGACAGTGACAAATGGCTTCAAATTTCCCACTCTACTATACCTCTGTCTCTCGGTGGCAAATAGCTTCAAATTCCCATACTGTTATATCTCTGTCTCTTGGTAACAAATGGCTTGAAATTTTGAATGCTATACCTCCGTCTCCCGGTGACAAATGACTTCAAATTCTTCTCTGCTATACCTCTGTGTTTATGATGATAATGCTTAATCTCTGCCCACAGTGATACTTTGTCTGCTCACGGATTCAAATGGCTTCAAATTCTCACGCTTCTATACCTCTGAGTTTACCCTTTTTCTTTGCTCTGCGTTTACAATGATAATGCTTTGATATTCAAACTGATATCCTTTTTCTCTGCTCTCGGTGATAAGAATATATCTGTCTACGGAATGAAATGCCGGCTACATAATGGAGTGATGGCAGTGGTAACGGAATGAAGTAGTGGAGTGAGGTGGAGGGAACGAATTAATGATTGAAGAGACGGCGAAGATTTTTACAACGGCAAAGAGAATCATCATTGAATGATTTGGTTAAGAGACGTGAAGAATTCAAATACCTCGACCTTTTTAACCGCTTAAATGATATCGGATATGGAATTTGAAATGAGAGATTTTAATCCAAAGTCTGTGGAGGGTTTATTGGTCTTGATCAATAAAAATAATTAAAACAACCTTTTCGAACAATCCATAACTAAAACTATGCTAAACTTTTATGAAATGCCATTATAATTTAAACTTGTTACCTCTGCCTTTCATTTGATTTTTGTAGTCTTGGTCTTCTTTGTTCACCTTTGGAAGAGTCTTCATGGTCCTTCTTGATTTTTTTTAATTTTTTATTTTTATTCATGGATACACTGGATCATTTTGTTGCAATTATAATGTCTGCTGATTGATGACTTCAGGATTTGTAGCTGCGGAAAGACTGTCTGGCTGCAGAAAGGCTGATCAGCTGCAGAATGTCTGTTGAGCTGCAGAATGTTCCTGTAGAGCATTTTAATCATGGAATGGAGTGTTTTTGGAATATAGGTGAAATGTTACATGGTATGAATGAATATGGATGATGGATTATGATATGTATGAAGTGGATGATGAAATGGAATGGATTCAGTTTATGAAATGGAGTGAAAGAACATAAGAACTGTACTACAATTCATGACATGTTTTATTCACTTACAGCAAGACATCAAATTTTGTATTTTGACATGAAAATGAGATGGATGGAGGATGGAATGAGATGAATGATATGTGGAATGGAGTGAAATATGAATGATGGAATGAAATGGAGTATGGATGAATAAGTGAATGGAGTGAAATAAAATGAAATGAATCATAAGCACTATGGATCTGAACTTATGATTTTTGTAACAACTGCTTGTAAAAACAAAAATGGGAAAAGTTAGAGTGTCAGAGAGACTCTGATTTTCACCCTATCTTTTCTGTATAAACATGCCAATCAATGATTGGTTTTCATGTTTATACCTTTATTTTTATTTTTTTTATTTTTTTTATTTTTTATTTTTATTTTTTTATTTTTTTCAAAGAGAAATGCTTCAGAAAATTTAATCAAGTTGATGAAGAAGAGAGATTCTTCTTCATTAACTTCACATCACTGCTTTCTTGGAACTTCTTGACAAATTCTTCTCTTGAGAGTGGTTTGTGATATAACTTCAATCTATGACCATTCACAAGAAAAGTGACCTCTTCTTCATCTATAGTTCTGATTTTTACTGCCCCATTATCAAAAATTTCAACAATTTCATATGGCCCAAGCCAATGTGTCTAAAATTTCCCTTGAAAATCCTTGAATTTTGAATCAAACAAGAGAGCCCAGTCACCTTCTTTGAATTTCTTCTCTTTGATGTACTTGTCATGCCATCTAGCCCTTTGCTATTGGACTAGACTTGTTTTCTGAACTGCATCTTGTCTGATCTCATCCAATTCATTAATTTGCTCCAGTCTATGCTTTTGTGCCTCCGTTAGATCAAGTCCTAGCTGAACTGCCATCTTGAATGTTTGAATTTGGAACTCTATGTGAAACAAAACTTGCTTTCCATAAACAAGCTCATAAGGAGTATGGCCTGTTGTGTTTCTCCATGTAGTTCTATAGGCCCACAAGGCTTCAGGAAGCCTATCTACCCAATCTCTTCTATGTAAATGAACAGTCTTCGTTAGGATTCCTTCAATGACCTTATTAGTAGATTCCACTTGACCATTTGCTTGTGGATGATAAGGAGTAGATTTTCTATGTCTGATTTTGTACTTCTCCATTATCTGCTCCACTATCCTTGATGTAAATTGAGTTCCTTGATCTGTAACAATTTCCCTTGGGACACCAAAACGAGTAAAAATATCCTCAAAAAGAAAAGTAACTTCAGATGATTCATTAGCAATAAGTAATGGTTTAGCTTCTGCCCATTTAGTAACATAATCAGTGCAAACTAATATATATTTCTTTTGTCTTGATGGAGGACTAATAGGTCCTACAAAATCCAAAGCCCATTTTTCAAAAGGTTCAATGTGTACCTGAGGTTGTAATGACATCTCACCTGAAGGAGAAGGTTTCCCTACCCTTTGGCAACTGTCACACCTTTTGACATACTCCTTAGCATATTTAAACAAGGATGGCCAATAATATCCTAGATTAAGGATCTTATAGGCTGTCCTCTTATCTGCAAAGTGTCCGCCACAAGGTTCGTCATGACATGCCTTGAGAATCTCAGGCATCTCATCTTCATGAACACACCTTCTAATGATCAAATCTGGACCTGTCTTGTACAACTCATTAGCGACCCATGAATATCTTGCACTATCATTAATGATTTTTCTTTTATCCCTTGCATTCATAATTGGAGGAAATTTTCCTGAAACTAAATAATTGGCAATATCAGCAAACCATGGAGTTTGAGTAGAGATTGCAAAAAGATATTCATCAGGAAATTGATCTTCAACCGGAGTGTCATCTTTGATATTTTGGAGTCTAGATAGGAAATCAGCCACTGTGTTTTGTTATCCAGGCCTATCTAGAATAGTAATGTTGAATTCTTGTAAGAGTAACAACCATCTTATAACTCTGCCATTAGTGATTGATTTGTTCATTAAATATCTAATTGCAGAATGATCAGTGTGAATAAAAGTTTCATAGCCTGTTATATGGTGTCTAAATTTGTTTATGGCATGAACAACTTGACTTTAAAAACTCCCCACCGATTCTGATATAGTTTAACTACTGTGAAGTCAAATTTTCGTGCAATAGATATGGGGAATCAAGTCTTTAAATACGATCTTTGCTCTAAATTTGTATCAAGACTTATCTGTCGAGGAATATGAAAAAGGTACTTCAGTTGGGTCCCATAATATAGGTGCTTGAAATTTTTAGTTTCGAGGTTTCAAAGCTAGCGTAGTAGAATTTCACACGAATTCACGTCTTTGATGAAATGGTGAAGAGTGGAGATGCTATTTTGGTGAAGTTTTCTATAAATCTCCGATAATATCCTGTAAATCCTAGAAAACTTCTAACATCTCTTTGACAACTTGGAATGGATAGGTTAGAAATGACCTCAACTTTTGCCTCATCAACTCTAATCCCATCCCCTGAAATGTGGTGCCCTAAAACAATACCTTCAGTAAACATCATAAAACATTTTTCATGACTAAGTGAAAGGTTTGCTTCTTGACATCTTTTTAAGACTTTTTCCAAGTTTTCTAAAGCCTCTTCAAATGTGTCCCCATAAACCGTGAAATCATCCATGTACACCTCTACACAGTCATGTATTAGATCCGAAAAAATTCCTAATACTGCCCTTTGGAATGTTGCAGGTGCATTGCATAATCCAAATGGCAATACTCGGTAGGCATAGGTACCCCAAGGACAAGTAAATGTGGTTTTATCTTGGTCTTCAAGTGCTACTTGGATTTGATTGTAACCACTAAACACATCTAGGAATGAAAAGTACTTTTTACCTGCTAATGTATCTAATACTTGATCTATGAAAGGTAAGGGAAAATGGTCTTTAAGAGTAGCTTTATTCAGTTCTCGGTAGTAAACACACACCCTCCATTTTCCATTTTTCTTAGGCACAATCACCAAAGGAGAAACCCACTGACTATCTGAAATAGGATAGATGAAGTTAACATTTAACAATTTTTGTAATTCTTCCTTGACAATTTCCCTAAGATTTGGATTCATCCGTCTTTGAGGTTGTCCGATTGGTTTGCAATTTGCCTCTATATAGATGTGATGAGTACAAGTCTTGGGACTTATCCCTTTCATGTCAGTGTATTCCCATGCATATGCAGAAGAATGTCTCTGTAATACTTTGACTAACTCTTCTTGTTGAGATTTTTCTAGGTTTTTGTTTATGTTCAAGGTTTTGCCTGGAAAAATTTCACTTGTAGAGCTGCAAAATTTGTCCATAGAATGAAGAGACATCTGCCTAGATGACAAGAATTCAATATTGGATCTCTCTTGAAATGATTCTTGTTTGTGTTCTGGAGAAGATTCAAAGTTTTCTAGAGTATTCAAAATTTGATTATCTTCACTAATTTCTGAAATTGTGAAGAGTGGTTGTAAATATTCTTCATCCTCTATCCATTGAGTGTCATCTAGATCTGTAATTGTCCTAGCTGGAGGATATAAAGTGAATTTCTTAGTTGAACTACCATCAGAAATATACATATCACCGGACCTACAACTCATAAAAGCATCAGCTGTAGCCAACCAAGGTCTTCCTAGTATAACAGGATGGCCTCCTAGATTATTCTTGGGAGTTAGGATCATGAAATCCACAGGGTACTCCCAAGAATCTAGGGACACTGGAATGTCTTCTATTACCCCATCTGGTCTGATCATAGATCTATCTGCTAATTGTAATAGTGTGGGTGTAAAGAGAAGATTAGGAAGTTTCAGTTTGTCCATGATTTGTCTACTCATGATATTTATTGCTGCTCCTAAATCAATGAGTGTGTTTTGAAATTCAATTCCATTGATGTGAATTTTGACAACTGGATTTCCTGGGTCAAGATACTTTGGAATAGCAATCTTGCCCATCATAATGTCTGCTATTTGTCCTACCAGTTGAATTTTCTTGGTTTCTCTTATTCTTTTTCTTGTTGTCTTCATGCTCAACTCCTTTATTGTTTTGGCTAAAATTGGGATTTCCTTGATGGCTTGCAATAATGGAATTTTAATGCAAACATTTCTCAATTCATCTAAGAAATCATAATTAGGCACCATTATTTGTTTTTCTACACCTCTATCAATTTGTAATCTTTCCGGAAAAGGAGGTATAGAAGTAGATGTGGATGGTTGCTCTAATACAGGAGTTGGATTTATTGGATCTTTTTGTTTTAGTTTTTCAATGTGTGGGTCTTGAAAGGATGTGTCTTCCTCAAGACTTTTATTCACCCGTAGGGAGTCTTCCTCAGAAGTATCTTGTTCTTGTATGATCACAGAAGGTTTCCTCTTTTCAAGTATTCTTCCAGACCTCAGTTGAACATCACTAAGGTCTAGAGGAGTAATTAAATAAGTTGGAAACTGTTGGCCTTCTATCATGTATGTATTCTGAGGGTTCTTATTATTGGGGTTTGGTATGGGTTGAGCCGACAATTGATTGGATTTTTGAGGGAATGGTAATGGAAGTGGTTGATTTTGATGTGGTTGGTTCTGATGATGTTGTTGAGGATTTTGTTGAAAATTTTGTTGAAGATTTTGAGGAAAATTTTGTTGAGGATTTTGAGGATAAAAATGTGGATATGGTGGATAGGATGATGGATACTGATAATATGGAGAGTATCTTCCATAGGGACCTTGTGATCCTTGTGCCCAAGCTTGAGATTGATTTTGAAATTGGGGCCAAGGTTGCTGCCAAGAATTCCAAGGTGGAGGTTGATTATACATTTTATCATGGAATCCTTGTGTCTGAGGTCCCTGCCAAGGTCTTCTAGATACAAAGTTAAGAGATTCTGTGGAGTCTGTAGGAGTTTCTTCTTGAAAAACAGCCTTGAGACTAGGAAGAGAAGGACAATTCTTGGTCTCATGTTTCTCAGAACAAATAACACATGTTTCTACAACTTTGACATCTAGAGGACACTCTCTCAAGGCATGTTTCTTCCTACATTTGGGACAAAAGATTGCCAAGGCATCAGATTCAACCTTTTGCTTGTTTTGTATCTTGAGGGTGTCTATTTGTTCACTAAGACTCCCTAAGATGTCGGATTTAAAATCATCAAGCATATGTCCTATTTCTGATCTACTTACTGTCCCAGAAGCAGATTTACTTGCCCTTGCAAGAGCAGGATCTCTTGGACCTTTGGCAGTTTTAGATTTCCCTCTGGAAAGGTTGATACATAACTCGGATATTTCAGGTAATGTGAGTTGTGATATATCCCCTTTTCCCATCATGTTAAGGATATCCAACCATTCATCCCTAATTGTTTTCAACAAAAGAGCTTTTAAGGTGTCTTGATCTAGATTTTCCATTTTTTCCCTTTTGATGTTGTAATTAAATCTTTCCAAAAAATCTTCTAAGTTTTCATCTTCTTTTTGTAACATCTTGAAAACTTCTTCCTTATGATTAACTGGCATACAATAATCCAAATATCTCTCTAGAAATGCTTGTTTCATGTCTTCCCATGTTCTAATAGAACTACTGATTAGACTCCTTGACAAAAACTAATCTCTTTTGCTCCTTTCACGTTGGAAAATAATTTGTAGTTTTGAGCATCTTGTAAGTAGTCATAAGTCCTCTGACACTTCAAATTAGAATAAGAAAGTTTAGGATCTTCGAGTTTTAAGTCCATGAATTTTGGAAGGTGAGAGGGTGAAATGTGTTTTCATGGTTGTCGTGGTTTCTTCATAAGTATGGAAATACCCAGTATTCTACCTCTTCCTCATTTTCCTCTACCTCCTTCTCCTCTACCTCTACCTCTACCTCCAAATAGTTGTGTTTTCTCCATTAAATACTCTCCTCCTTCTAACCACCGTAGTTGACTCTCATGGAAGTAGGAGTTTGTGTCCCTAACAGGAGTCTTTAGATCTTCTTCTATGGCAGGTTCAGTGGATGAAGTGGAAGGGTTCTCTAATGGAATAGGTGACCTTAGATCTTCTAGAAGTCCAGGATCAGTAAAGGATGGAAGATGGGTTTGAGTTGAAGGTGTACTAGTTCTGGATCTAGATGAAACAAGTGGTGTTCTAGAAATCAAACTTCTGCCTCTGTTGCTTATAAATCTTCCCCTTGAATCTCTCTCCCTACGCATAAAATTGTTTTTGGATGCTAAGAAACAAAGGTTACCTAGTTTTCACTTCCCCGGCAACGGCGCCAAAATGTTGGGTCTCAATCTAGTCTCCTAAACTGAGCTCATTTAATTGTGAACCAGGATTTGTAAACTGCTGAAGTGAAGTGTACCATATGTACCTAGGTGCTTGTTTCCTAATGCGTTGTGTGTAGTTTTGTGATGTTTTTGGTCTTTGGTGGTTATGTTCACAAGAAGAAATGCTAAAAGCTAATGGAAAGGAGTTGTTGATTAAAAACGGAAGTTGACTATTGATGGATGACAATTGACAAATAAGTTCTGGCTGTGATGAATCAGTCTAAACTAATTTAATGGCTAAAAACTTGATAATGACTTTTAAGCCAGTGATTCCATTTCTAGAAAACTAAACTTAAAAAATGATCACCTAAGGTATGCAAATCCTCTGCTTCATGATTTGAAACAACTAACCTCAATGATGCTGACATTCATCCTTGATTAGAGATTTGTTGAAGTATGTTTGGAATAAAACATTGATATCATCATAAGATCTTCTATTCTAGGTCTAGTTCCTAACTCTATTCTGCAATTTAATTGAATGTCACAAAAATTTACTCAAGAGTTATTGATTTCTTTTCAAAGTAGTCTTTTGAGGGAGGGCTCTGTTTATGAAATGATAAGGAAATTGCAGAGGTACTTCAGGCCTTAAAATGATGTTGTCTTCTGTTCTTATGGTTATAGATCAATTGTAGATTTTAGAACAAGAAGATGTTTGTAAATAATGAAGGCTATTGTGTTAATCTTAACAACTGAAGTAATCTAATGTGCAGTGAATGACAATCTGAATATGGAGTGCAATGCAATGAGTTAATCTAAGAATGAACTTAAGATGCCACTCATCTAAAACAATGTTGAACTACAAGTCATCATCAAACTCTAAACAAAGTAACTGAACATGAGTTAAGTGCAATTAAACTCCGGAGTATCCTAACCAAGCTACCATGCATTATTCTATGAAATTATACAGTCTGTTTGTCCATCATTATTGATATTTTGGAAGAGTTCCTTCTTTTGGAAGAGATTTTAGAACAATTATGACTTTGTAATTGAGTGAAAATGCAAGCAAAAAGACTGAAAGCAATGAAAAACTAGGATATCATAGCCATCTCCTACTCGTCATTATGATATTTTGGGCAAGCGTTTAAGAGCAAGAACAACGATGATACTTAGTACAAACACACAACTAAAACATTCATTATCACGGTTATGCCTTGGACTCCTTAAGGATTTCTTGGAAGAGTTTCTTCATGTGGAAGAGTGATTAGAACAAGTGTAACTGTGATAGTGAACAACAAAAATTACAACTAAATCCTAAAATACTATAGCCATTTCCCATTCATCATTATAATCTTTTGGAAGAGCTTCTTCTTGTGGAAGAGTTAGAATGAGTATAACTACAGTAGCTAATTAAAAAAAACTATGAATTCAACTTCTAATCCTACAATACTATAATCATTTCCCATTCCTCATTATAATCTTTTGGAAGAGCTTCTTCTTGTGGAAGAGTTAGAATGAGTACAACTACAGTAGCTAATTAAAACAACTACTAATTCAACTTCAAAAATGTAAAGGTAGCTAGAATACTTATCTAATTTACGCAAATAAATCCGTGCAAGAGGCAGGGGCCCTCTACCACCTGACGGAATTCAACTCCAAATTAAATCAACGCTTTCAAAACAACACTGTCTGCTTCATTAAAGATGAAATAACTTGAACATAGCACTCTGCGTCTTCAGAAATATAGCACAGAATCTAAGCAAAATCTAGAACAAAATCTAGCATAAAATCTAGCCTAGCTCTCGATTTCCCAAGTGTTTATATAACAAATGTAAATAACAAGACTTGCAACAATTCAGGAACACTGTCTTTCCTTATCGGAATCACATTAGGACTCTTGAAGTGGCTGCGTGAAAAGGGAAAAGACATCTGGACTGAGACAGTCCTAATAGAAGTCTTCCTTCCTAAATGTGTTCCCACGTTCAAAACCATACCCAGAATTCGTTTCTTCCTCCATGATGAGCAACGAACCATATAGACATGACGTGGATCATGCCCATATGCGGTTTTTCTCAAGAGGCCACCTGGAACATACTCAAACGTGAAGGCAGCTGCAGAATCGCCGGTTAGCTACGGAATGTCTGCATTCTGCAGCTAGTTCCGGTCAAAATGCTTTACAATGGCAGAAATCACAAAAATTAGCAAGTCAGTCATGTAAATCATTCTAAAAGTAATTTTAACTATATTCATTGATCAATTGGGTCTAGGATAGCAATGGACAAAGGAAAATGAGGTAAAATGGAATGAAAGAAAGCACAATTTTGAGGCTCAACAGGGTCTTTTGGCCTATTTTTTCATGAAATGAGCCATAAACCTTGTAGGCCCGAATTGACATGTTATACACACAAAACATAGTGAAACCTCGTTCACCCAAACCTGACATTCTATAGATTTCAGTTATGAAGTGGCATCGCATCTGCGCACTTCGCAATATTTAAAGTTTGAGTTGTGAAGAATACAATTGGCAATGTGATGCGATGGGGAGGTGACGTGGAGAGTAAATGATGTGGAGGGTAAGTGGGCTGGACCGCAGCGCACATCGCAATTCATAGCATTTAGTTATAAGTGCAGAATATGTAAACTTTAAAAACTGCGAAGTGAAATGTGTGGGGGAGAAGATGAGTGACGTGGCAGGGAAGAAGTGGGACTGGATCGTAGCGCAGATCGAAACTTTTAAATTTTAGTTATAAGCTACAGGGGTTAACTTTTTGAATTTGTGAAATGCGGGGAAGAGGGACCCACTGGCTATATGGTAGAGTTTTATGAATCAGTGAAGGTTTAAGCGGTAAGTGTTTTATGAAGTTTATGTGGTATATCAATGCTTTGCGATGATTATGAAGCAGGGGCAGCACTGTAGTGGTGGGGCCGACTTACCGCATTGCTAAATAAATATGATAAACTGTGGGCACTCACAAAGGTAAGTCACATGCAATGCGATATCGCAAAATCGGTGATCGCATTATTTATATTTTAGTTTCAAATGTGAAACACGTAAACTATGTGAAATGCAATGAGGGGCCCCACTTCAATCACGATCAGGAAATGGGAAGCGGAGCAAGGGAAAAGCGATGAAAAGGTAAAGTTTTATTTTTTTCAAAGGGAAACGAAACGGAAAAGAAAACGCGGTGAGGATTGGGTCCCACTTCACATCGCTTTGGCGATTTATAAGTTTGGCATTGGATTGTTGTAACAAAAAATTTTCGATTGTGATATGCGATGAGGCACAAGGGGTCCCACCAGTGATTTAAGTGGCTATATGATATGTGATATATATAATGGTAAGGTTTACGGTTCATATCATATGGTTGTTTGATGGGTGGCGAAGCTTGTAACATTTAACACTTTCGACCTTTTATATAAGTGGTTTTATAAAGTAATAAGCCCGGAAAGGTTATATATGTGGGTTTTTGGGGGGTTTGAATGGGATTCAGAACATGGGAGAATATGGAGGAAAAGAGGGGGGGGAAATAGGGTGAATAAAATGAAATGGAACAAGGGCAGAAATGAAGTTTGATCACCATCACACCTTGCCAGCAACACTTCCTTCCTTCTACTGGACGGAGAGGTAGAATGATTCCTTTGCAGCTCTTGACAATCAAGATTTCCCTTTCATTCTCTGAAAATAAATGATAGTCACGGAATATTATTTTCAGTATGAAAAATATAAGAAATAATCAGTCACCTTGTGTTACTGTAAATTACAGGACTCTAACAGTGGCTCCACCTGGGGATGGCAGCTCCTTCAGGAGGTGCCAAGAACACCGTAGAATAGTGGCCTGATCCATTGGGCTGATCCCAAAACCTACAACTTATTCTACTACAAAACCTCTATGGCTAACAGTATTCAAGCTAAAATTAACACTCTCTGCAAAAATGAAGCCTGGAACACACTTGTACTGAAAAACTGGACAGTAATCTGAAACTAAAACTGGAAGGATGCTCAAAGTACTTAACTTATATGCACACCTACCTACCCTAATTTACTGAGGTTTCTGTTGGTCTAAATGATACAATAATTCCAGTGTAGCCAGCCAAGTAGCATAAGAAATATAAGGACAACTTGACTGCTTGTCAGGAAAATCAACAGTATAACTTGATTATAATATGAGATGGCAACTGTTGATGTATTTGATCTTTATAAAGAGTACATGTTTGAAGACTTGAACTAAGAAGAACCTCCATATACTCTGCTATAGGATCAATTAAAGCATGATGTATAATACCTGCTTCTAGGCCTTCAATGACTAGTTGATAAGTTGTATCCCCAATATTAAACCTTGAAACCACATCTTCAGTCTAGGAATTGAAAGCACAATCATCCTCAATATGTAAGTCAAGAGGTAGTACAATTTCCTCTTGCTTAAGGGAATGAATATTTTCCAATAATTCTTTAGGATCTCAGAAATTATATGACTGAATTTGAGAATTCAAAAGTTCAATACCGGTTTCATATCTTTCAACAACTATCTCCAGAAAACATTTTTTAGCTTCACGATTAAATTTTCTTGACTTCAAAATGAGAAAGACAACTACTAGAAAATATTCATCAAGCTAAAATTCTAACAACTAATTCCTGAATGCATTTAGAACTTCACTAGATAGAAGGTTTGCCACAAAACTTGTCATTTTGTTCAGCAGGAACACTGGTCAGCATGTTGTGGAGTCGCCATGAATGCTCAAAATTTGGGTTCCTTGAATCATGGAGTCGCCAGGTGAATAATGCAGCCTTCTTGTGTCTGGTCACTATCCACCATCAGTAATTAGATTTGAACTTTGATGTCCTTTCTAAGTTCTGAAGGAACACTAAGCTTTTTCAATAAATGTTCCCCAACGGAGTCGCCATTGTGTTATCACTCTATAATTTCTCAAGGCTGAAGACGGAACTATAGAGGGAAACATCAAACCAACTTTGGAGTCCAGGACCTAGCCTTCTTGGACTCAGAGAGGGCTCTCTCTGTTAGATATAGCTTGATAACTATAAGTGTTGATATTAGGCTAGTTATAGAAATGAGGTTTGTTTTAAAATGTTTGGTTCAGGCAGCAGAAAAGGGCCATTGGGATATGGAGTCATAAGTATGAAAAAATTCAGATGGATGAAAAACTGAGGCCAGGTGCAACCAAGCAAGCTAGCCATGTCAATGGACATTTACAGCTTATGAAAGGGAAAGGAGGGGGAGATTAAGGTTCAACTTAAATGCAGAGCAGACCTTCTCTGAATTCTGCATTTAGGTCTCAAAGGAATCAATGGGAATGCAGAGCAGACCGTCTCTGAATTCTACATTCCGGTCTCAGAAGAAAACATATGTACTGTTTCAAGTCTGATTAGGGTACCCCATGGTAAATCCTACACAAAATTTTATATCCGTATTAAAGAAAAGCAAACAATATGGAAAATAGGAGAATGAAAAATTACATAATGGAAGCACTTCACCATAGAACATGACACAAGAATCTGGAAAACAACATCATCCTTTATTCATCCAAAATAGAGTGCTTACAACAAACTGATTCTACTACAATGGTTTTTCCCTTCCGGGCCTCTCTTTACACTGCTAATGCATATAGTATTTATAGAAATCTTAAGTAGGTTAATCTACCTACTGCAAGGATTACATTTAAGAAGAAAATGGACAAATGGATACATGCAAGTGGTGATAAGACATCTCTGACAGCAGCACCGCCTTTGGGATTAATTCTGGGAAACTCTTCATAGATCCAAACACTTAAATGGCTCCTTGGTAGATCAAACAATAAGCTTTGGAGGAATCTGTGATGATTTCGAAGAGGCAACCAATGGAGGTTCTGAAATTTGGCTTTATTATTCAGACCACCTTTTCCAGATGATAAATTTGAATGCGGTGTTGGCACTATCGCTTCTCTGATCCTACTCCCCTTTCTCTGTTACAAAAAGATGCCAGTTTATTTGGGGAAAATGGTTTTTGAAGGGGGGAAATGGTATTCTGAACCCCCCCTGAAGTGTTAAGTAGTGCTAGGAGATGGGGGTGTGGAATTTATGAGAGAATGACATGTAAGGGGGTCCCTTTCTTGAAAACCACTAGTTTCAGACCCCCCTGCAAGGATAAAGTTAAGATGGTAAAGGTAGGCTGAAATGAAACGTAGGCCATCGGATTTAAAGATGATGGTGGTGTGATGAGGTGGAAAGCATTTTCTCTTTGCCGGGTCTTTTGGCCTATTTTTTCATGAAATGAGCTATAAACCTCGTAGGCCCGACTTGACATGTTATACACACAAAACATAGTGAAAACTAATTCACCCAGACTTGACATTCTGTAGATTGTAGTTATGAAGTGGCATCGCATCTGTGCACTTCTCAATATTTAAATTTTGAGTTGTGAAGAATACAATCGGCGATGCGATGTGATGGGGAGGTGAAGTGGAGAGTAAATGATGTGGAGGGTAAGTGGGACTGGACCACAATGCACATTGCAATTCGTAGCGTTTAGTTATAAGCACGGAATATGTAAACTTTAAAAACTATGAAGTGTGATGCACAGGGGAGGAGATGAGTGACATGGCAGGGAAGAAGTAGGACTGGATCGTAGCGCATATCACAGATTTTAACTTTTAGTTATAAGCTGTGGGGGTTAAATTTTTAAATTTGTGAAATGCTGGGAAGAGGGACCCACTCGCCCTATGGCAGAGTTTCATGAATCGACGAAGGTTTAAGCAGTAAGTGTTTTATGAAGTTTATGTGGTATATCAATGCTTTGCGACAATTATGAAGCGGGGGTGGAGCTGTGGAGGTGGGGTTGAATTACTGCATCGCTAAATAAATATGATAGATTTCGGGCGCTCACAAAGGTAAGTCACATGCGATGCGATATCAAAAAATTGGCAATCACATTATTTAGAGTTTAGTTTCCAATGCGAAACACGTAAACTCTACGAAATGAGATGACGGGCCCCACTTCAATCGCGATTGGGAAATGGGAAGCGGAGCAAGGAAAAATCAATGAAAAGGTAAAGTTTTATGTTTTTACAAGGGAAACGAAACAGAAAAGAAAGCGCGATGAGGATTGGGTCCCACTTCACATCGCTTCGGCAATTTATAAGTTTTCCATTGGATTGTTGTAACAAAAACTTTGCGATGGCGATATGTGATGAGGAACAAGGGGTCCCACCACTAGTTTAAGCGACTATATGGTATGTGATATATATAACGGTAAGGTTTACGGTTTATATCATACAGTTGTTTGATGGGTGGCGCATCTTGTAACATTTAACACTTTCGGCCTTTTATATAAGTGGGTTTATAAAATAATAAGCTCCGAAAGGTTATATATGTGGGTTTTGGGGGGTTTGAATGGGATTTAGAGCATGGGAGAATATGGAGGAAAAGAGGGGGGAAAAGAGGGTGAATGAAATGAAATGGAATGGAATGAGGGAAAAGAAAGTTTGATCCCCACCACACCTTGTCAAAACACTTCCTTCCTTTTTACTGGACGGAGAGGCAGAATGATTCCTTTGCAGCTCTTGATAGACAGTATTTCCCTTTCATTCTCTGAAAATAAATGATAGTCACACAATATTATTTTCAGTCTGAAAAATATAATAAATAATCATTCACCTTGTGATACTATAAATTACAGTACTCTAACAGGTCCTAAAATTCTTTTCACCATATCGTTGCTATATTCCCACAAAGCATCGGTGTTGTTCATGTATTGAAACACCTCGGTGCATACTTAACAAGAGCACCACTGTACATTTTTTAATTTAAAAAAAAAATTCAATGCTCTTGGAAATAGTACGCATTGGTGTTGTTACAACAATGCACTGAAACATGGTTAAATAAAAAAACCTATCATCCATAAATTTCATTTTTACCATTTGAAATTTTGTAGATCTCTAAAGCACTGGTGCCACTCTTGCCTCACACAAGAACCCTATCGTTAGTGCTTCTCTTACTCACCATCCTTCTATCCCATTCTCATTGCATGCCTTTCAAATTTTCTCAAATGGTAGTGAAATTTGTTTTTCTCATTTACATGTCAACTATGCCTCCCCGATGACCAAATTTCCAGGAAATGTCTATGTTTCTCTCTAATTTTATTTTTAGCAGATTAGAATTGCAAATTAGGTCCAAAAATCCACTGTTTTTGGATTCTTTTTTCCTGCATGGTGCATTCGATAGGTTCAGCTCACATCGGTAGTGGTGCACCCCATAAATTTATAGGGTGCACAGCAATTTGGTGCAAGAACATGACACACCATGGTAATATCAGTGTGTTTGGTAAATTAAAATTCAGCAAGAAAAGCTATAAATTGTACATCGGTGCATATGTTTTTAAGTTACTCCTAGTGCATTTATATTTACCAAACACATCACAAAAATAATATTAAAAAAATATAGCTCGATGCATTTGATAACTAAACATTTTGTATCAATGTGTAACAACCCTGGTAAAAATTTCATGTAATAAAGTTAACAAAGGAAAAATAATAACCAAGGTCATGGGACACATATTCCAAGCTGAATGTTGGGAAAAAAATCCTAGTGTGGGTGTCCATTTGGTTTATTATGGCTAAGGAAAATTAGCAAAGGCTTTGGAAAGGAAAAATGGCATTTTGGAAATTTATTTATGAAAATAATGGAAATTAGGAGAAAAGGAAGATGAAAGGTCACAGGTAGCATGTGAGGAGGAAAAATGAAGGAAAATAATGGAAAATGAAGAAAATAAAGGCCTCATTAATAAAAAGGATTCTGAGGATCAGTTAGTACCATTTTGTCAGTTCAGTTTTGGAGCTCTCACTCTATTCTCTCTCTCTCACACAACCTTGGAAACTTAGAGCATTATAGTATTTGATCAACAAAAATAAAGGAGGGACAATGAATGAAAAGGGAAGAAAATATCAATAAAGGAAGAGAAAGATCAAGCAGCTGCAGTGAGTTTACTTGCACGTATCAATTTATATGTGTGATTTCCTTACTAGATGTGGAATGAATGGTACATGCATGTGTGTTCTTGGTTCTCTTGTTATGATTAGCATGGATTTTTCTGGTGTTACAATGTTCTTCAACCTCGACTTGCCATTTCTGGATGGCCATGGTGTGCTAGGTTCTCTTGTATTTGGCTTAGCTAAATTGTCGGATGGAATCGAAGCAAGTGAGGTGGTCTCAGGATTATTCACAAGGCTTAGGAATCCCAGGATGGGATACACGATAAATCCTAGTTGTGAACACCTCGATTGAGCCTAGAAATCCCTTAATCAGTTAATGGCAGGATACACGGTAAATATTAGAGGTGATTACCCTTAACCGGTAATGGCAGGATACACGGTAAAGATAAAAGGTTGAGACAAAAAAATTCCTCACGCTTTAGGTGGATATATCCAGAGGCATACATGCTTGTTTAGGGCTTAGTGATCCAGTGGGGATTGTGGTAAACCCTAAGGAAGCCGTGGTTTGCTTTTTTGTGAGTCCCACATTAATTCTTGGAATATGGCATGGGGGTGATTGGCTGAAAGAAATATTTGGTTCATCCCAATCTATGGTCAGGTGGTTCATGGAATTCCTAGACCTGGTTGGCTTATGCATTCATTAATAAGAGATCCTTCACCTTGGTATTTCATGTGTAAATGTACTAGTTCATATGTAGTTTTTATTATTGTCATATCTTTGTTATTTTTGTTGGTTATGAGTATGTTTTATGACATAATTGATGAATTTCTGTCATCATTTTTTTTATTAGAAAATGAATGAACAATGAATATATGACCTAATAGATGATAATTCAAATATTTTGATAAGGCATCAATGCTTCCTTACAGATCTCAGATAAGTATGAGACCCCTATGCTTAGATCAGTTGTTATGGCCTGTAGATTACATATTTGTGACATGTTTGATGAAATTATTCTCATGGCTTATAGGGTTCAAATAAATTACTTGTACCAGTGATTGCACTAGTAGATTTGTTTCATCATTATGTATCATTTCTGAAAGTTTCATGAAGTTTTGGGCAGTGGTCTGAGACCTAGCGCTGAAAAAGTGGCTCAAAATATGGGGTTTCTAGCCGCTTAGAACTGCTTAGAAAATTCCATAATCATTGGAATTCCTTGCTATGGGAGCAACTGGAAGGCCTTAGTCACAAGCATGACTTGTGATGGGAGTGGCTGAGGGTCCATATAAGTAAAATTTGAAGCTGTCTCGGGGTATGGTCACCTGGAAGGTTCAATCACATGTGTGGAAGGTGAGATTGGTTTGGTTTTATCGGTTCCACTTCCTTAAATGTACATGGGGAGTTGAACCACATCATAGTAGCCTCTCATCACATATTTAACCAGAAGACTAGTTAACTTGGGTAAATGTGGGAGGAGGGCGTTACAGATTTGTATCAAAGCATGTTTCACCCCTTGGACTGGATGGGTGATGTGTTGGTCATGCATACATGTCAGTTGCATATGTGTTCTTTATTCTTGTGGTATATGTGCTTGTTGTGTATGCATGGTAGTGTTCATGGTTGCAGTTATGTCGCCATGTGAAAGTTGATGGTGTTGTTGTTGGATGTGGTTGTCATGAGTGTATGTAGGTTATGTGTATGTTATGCATGTTAATGTTTATATGTTGTTATGCATACATTGACATGGTGATAGTTGTCGCATATGAGGTCATGGTATGTGGTCGGTATGGTCATGCATTAATAACTAGATAATGGTTGAAATGATGTTTATATATTGTTATGGTTATTTTTATACATGTACCATGCTAATATGGTTTATCTTGCAGAGATATCCTCCCCTAAACTATACTGAGGTATGTTGATTATGTTATGTTTTGGTTTTAGCTGACATGGTATACTTATTGGAAAGAGATCAAAGACGACTAACAAGATGGTAGACCAAAGTTCATGAGAATATCCCTATGGATCAGATGAGAAGCGTGGTTGTGGGAATCCTTCTGACTTAGCAGACACATTGAGAAGCTTGAAGGAAAAAATAAGAATATGCAAGGCAGACAATGAGAGAATCATTCAAGCACAGGAGACACAAGGAGAAGTCAATGTAGTAATCCTTCAAAGTTTTTCAGAATTGTAGAGATAGGGACCAATTCGGATCAGCCATGGGCAGGAGGATAAGACAAATGGGTCATACGACAATAGATCTAATGGTGGGAACAAATCGGATAGGAATGACACGATCAGAGATGGCAGGTTCATGGATACTTCGAATAGGAGAGGTGATGGAAACAACATTAGGGGAATTTTGAGGTCTAAAATGGGCCTCCTAAGAAAAATGTACAGCAAAAATAAACTTTATAAAAACCAATAGGATTCAAGATGATGATGTCAACCATGGGGGATGATTCACCATTTTTTAAGTAAAAGGGTAAAAAGATTAAAAAATAATAAAACTACTTTTTCAACTTGTATTTTCAACTTATCTCCCAAAAGTTTTAACTCAAATTTTGAGCAAGAGTACTCGTTGGATGTAAAATTTAATTCCTCATCCAAGGAGTAGCCATGTTTTATACTTTCGATGGACCCTGCTACACGAAAAATTAGAAATACATAAAAAAATATGATTACAATCACGTTTTTCATGTATTTCTCATTTTTTGTGTAGCACGACCCATCGAAAGTATGCATCATGGGTACTCCTTGGATGGGGAATTAAATTTTTCATCGAACAAGTACTCTCGCTCGAAATTTGAGTAAAAAATTTGGGAGATAAGTTGAAAATATGAGTTGAAAAAGTAGTTTTTTCTTTTTTCCCTCTAAAATTTGATGATGTAATCAAATCTTATTTTATTATTTCCACTATTATTTTATAATTTCTTTAGGAGGCCCATTTTGGACCTCAAAATTCCCCTAATGGTTCTATTCTAGTTCTAATTCTGATAGGAACTATGATGTTCATTTTTATCATCCTTATAGGATGAGTGACTGGGATATTTTCTAGATGATTTAAAGAAATAAAAGCTGCCTATTTTTGACGGGGATTTGAAGAATCCAAAGGACACAAAGGCATGCCTACTTGGGATGAAGAAATTCATTGAGTTGCATGAATAAATATAGAATATGAAGGCTAGAATATCTATCTTCAGCCTCAAGGGGAAAGAAGACATCTAGTGGGAAGATGTGAAGCAGGTCAAATACATCAAGACATAAGAGTTGAGTTGGCATGAATTCAAGAGACTTTCCAGGAATAAATACTTGTCAGAAAGGTACTATGAAATCAAAGCTAAGGAATTATATGAGCTAAAGATAGGATCCATGATTGAGTATATGACCAAGTTTCTGGAGTGATTGAGGTATGTGCCATATATTAAGGATGAAAAATCTACAATTTAGAGATTTTTCTATGGATTTCCATTAGAATTTAGAGATCGTATTGAGTATGATGAGCCTTGGTCGCTTGAGGAGGTTATTTGGAAATTGAAGCACGATTATGAGTAGTCAAAGCATAATAAATAATTGCAACAGGGTTGGAAAGGGAAAGACAAGTCTAAAGGTAAATGGAAGTCGAAAAGAGAAATACCTTTGGATGCATGTGAGAAAGAAAATGTTGCACCTTATAAGAATTTCAACGTAGTTAGATAGGGATATGGGTCACAATTTGGATGGCAGCAAAATAGAACTAATGGTATGGGACCATTGTCTGTGTTGGAAATGTGGTAAGGATCATCTCAAGAGAGATTGTTTGTAGTATCAGGGTGGTAGGCCTCAGATCTACAGTGCACAGGAAGGAAAAATAGTTGGGGATGTTGGGTAGATCATTCCACGTATCTATGCATCATTGGATGATAGGAAGGTAGATCACCATGCATCTATTATTGAGATGGATGGTAAGCTTTGTGATAAATTTGTTTCTATTTTTATTGAACCTGGATATAATCATAGTTATGTTAACCCTGACTTAGTGAATAAGTGTGGTTTAAATAAAGAAGTGCATGCATAATCTTGGTTAGTGCAGTTGGTTATAGGTACAAAGAAGAGAGTTCATCATTGGGCAAGAGCTTGTACGTTCGAGTTGAATGGCATGCCTACATAAACAAATTTGAATATTTTATTTTGGGTATGGACTGGTTGTATCTTCAAAGAAATAAAGTGGGTTTTTATGACAACACTATTGAGTGCTTAGATGGCAATGGAGAAAAAAGAGTCTTGCAAGGTAAGAAGAACGCAACATCAGCCAGAATGGTTACAACTATGTAGGAAAAGTGTAGTCACAAGAAATTGTGTGTGTTATTTGCAGTGCATATTTCTAGTGATAAAGATAAGCAGGATGAGGATGCATAGGTATTGAACAGGTACCCAATATTGCAGTAGTTTCAGGATGTTTTTTAGTGTAATTTTCAGAGCTTCCACCTCAGAAGGAAGTGTATTTTCTTTTTAGTCGGTACCAAGAGCAACACCAACATCAAAATGACCTTACAGGATGAGCACTACAGAGTCAGTAGAGTTAAATTTGCAGTTGAAGGAAATGCTTGACAAGGGATACATTAGGCCAAGTGTATCATCGTGGGGTGCACCAATGTTTTTTATAAAGAAGAAGGATGGTACTCTCAGGCTATGCATTGATTACAGGAAGTTGAACAAGGTAACCATCAAGAACAAGTATTCGTTGCCAAGGATTGATGATTTGTTTGATTAGTTGAAGGGAGAAGGAATGTTCTCAAATATTGATTTGAGATTAGGACATCATCAGGTTCACATTAAAAAAGAGGAAATTTACAAGACAAATTTCTAGACCAGGTATGGGTATGATAATTTTGTTGTAGTTCCATTTAGTTTGACTAATTATCCGTCTACCTTCATGTGCTTTATGAATAGTCGGTTGCGTCCTTATATGGAATTTTTTTTTATTGTATTCATTGATGACATATTGATATATTCTAAGAATGAGGAAGAGCATGTAAAACACTTATAAGTAGTATAAATATTTCTGAGAGAGAATCAGTTATATTCCAAGCTCAGTAAATGAAGTTTCTTTCAGATAGAGCTACATTACTTAGGACATGTTGTTTCCAAGGAAGGCATAAAAGTGGATCTAGAAAAGATAAGGGCTATCATGGAGTTGGAAACCCCTAAGAATGTGGATGAGGTAAGATAATTCATAGGACTAGCAGGTTATTATAGGAGGTTCATCAACAACTTCTCTCGGATTTCATATATTATTACGTCATTGCAGAGACAAGGTAAGAAATTTGAATGGAAAAAGGAATGTGGAATAAGTTTTGAATAGTTGAAGCAGTTGTTGATGAATGCTCCAGTGTTAAATATTCTATATCTAGACAATGAGTTTGTGGTATGTACAGATTCTTACAAGAGAGGACTTGGTGGAGTCCTTATGCAGGAAGGAGAGTTGGTATGCTATGAATCAAGGAAATTGAATACGCACAAGCTTAATTATCTTAGAAATGATCTTGAGTTGGCAATGATCATCCATGCATTGAATATGTGGAGCACTATCTTCTTTGTAGGAGGTTTGTATTGATGAGTGATCATAATGGAATGAGATACTTGTTTGACCAGCTGAATTTTAATTCTAGACAAGCTATATGGTTGGACACGATTAGTGAGTTTGATTTTGAGATCATATACATCAAGGGTAAAGAGAACATGGTTGTAGATTCTCTTAGCAGGAGAGTACATGTGAATTGTATAAAATCTATGAGCTCCTATTGGACATATTTACAGGATCAAATATTACAGGCAGGTCAATAGGATGACATGTATAGGTAGCTTAGGCACATGTTATAGCAGGGTATAAGTGATTAGGATGTGGACTATCATCTTACAACAAACATTTTGATCAGATTTAGGGACGAGATATGTGTGCCAAATGAAAATGAGCTCAAGACGACTATCGTGCAAGAGTTTCATGAAAAACTGTATTCAGGTCACCAAGGATACCAGAAGACATTGACAATAGTGAATATTTTTTATCATTGGCTGAATTTGAAGAAGGAAGTGGCAACATTTTTGGCTAGATGTTTGGACTGTCAATAGGTGAAGGTAGAGTGTAAGAATCCATGTGGTTACTATAGCTGATTCTGATTCCACAGTGGAAGTGGGAGGTCATTTCCATGGATTTCATCATAGGTTTTCCGAGGAAATCTAGATGACATGATTCCATCATGGTTGTGGTAGATAGGTTGACAAAGGTAGCACACTTCATTACAATGAAGTCTACTTATTTAGCTAATGCTGTAGAATAGGTATTAATCATAGATGTGGTAAGGTTACATGGTGTTCCATTGAATATTGTGGCAGACAAGGATGCTAAGTTTACTTCCAAGTTTTGGAAGGAGTTGTTTGTTGGTTTGGGGACAGAGTTGGACTTCAACACAACTTATCATCAGTAGATAGATGGATAGATAGAAAGGGTAAACATGATATTTAAGGATATGTTGATGATGTATGTGATGCATCAGTAGAGGAGATGAGAGGAGTACCTTCCATTGGTTGAGTTTTCTTATAGTAATGGTTATCAGGAGTCACTGAAGATGAGTTTGTTTATGGCACTTTATGGGTGGAGTTGTAATACTCCCATCAGTTGGAGTGATCCAGTGATCAAGGTGTTGATAGGACCAACATGTTGGTAGAGATGGAATAGGAAATGTAGGTAATAAAGAAGAATATGAAGGTAGCATAGGACAAGAAGAAACATTATCCAGATCAGAATAGGATGTTAAGGAGTTTCAGGTTGGGGAACAAGTGTACTTATGCATCAATCCCAAGAATATCTCCTTGGGGATCAAATCATGTGCCAAGATGGAACCTTGGTTTGTGGACCTTTAAATATTCTTAAAAGGATTGTACTAGTAGCCTATTGACCTGCACTACATTTTATAGGGAAAGTTTGTGAGTTTTTTCCATTTCTATGTTAAATATGTTGAACATGTGATTGCCTGGTTTGTATTGTAGGTGGAACCAGAAGGATAATTTCAGCCAAAACCTCAATTTATTTTTCAGAGAAATATGCTCATGCTATGGAACCGAGCAGGTTAAAGTGCAGTGGGAGTACTTTGGTCTTGATGAAGCTACATGGGATATGGCATATTAGATACGGGCTATGTATCCTTCTCTATTCGCTGGTTGAGTGAATTTTTTTGGTATATGTTTTGGTGTCATGTTTTTGTATATGTACATATGTATATGGATGTAAATACCACCATGATCTGTGTTATAAAGCTCCAATAAGTGGTATGCATGTCATGTCATTATGGTTGTCATAATTTTATGTTGTCATGTTGGTTTGATTATCAAAAGGTTGATCCTTGTAAATAATACAACGATCTAAGTTATAAAGCTCCATGGGAATTATGTCTTGGGTTTTAGCGTTTTGCTGGTTGTAGGTGTCATTGAACATCGAGGACGATGTTCCCCCAAGGGAGAGGGTTCTATAACAACCCTCATAAAAATTACATGTAATAAATTTAATAAAGGAAAAATAATAACCAAGGTCATGGGGCATGTATTCAAAGATGAATGTTGGGAAAAACATCCTAGTGTGGTTTTTCATTTGTTTTATTATGGCTAAGGGAAATTGGCAAAGACAATGAAAAAGTCTTTCGAAAGGAAAAATGGAATTTTGGAAATTTATTTATGAAAATAATGGAAATTAGGAGAAAATGAAGGTGAAAGGTCACAGGTTGCATGTGAGGAGGAAAAATGAAGGAAAATAATGGAAAGTGAACAAAATAAAGGCCTCATTAATAAAAAGGCTTCTAAGGATGAGTTGGTACCCATTTGTTAGTTCAATTTTGGAGTTCTCTCTATATTCTCTCTCTCTCTCTCTCTCTCACTCTTGGACACTTAGAGAATTCTTGGAGAATTCTAGAATTAGATCAAGAAAAGAAAAGGAAGGACAAAGAAGGAAAAGGGAAGAAAAGATCAAGCAAGGAAGAGAATGATCAAGGAGATAAATTGAGATTACTTGCTGGTATCGGTTTTCATGTGTGATTTCCTTGATAGATGTGGGATGCATGGTGAATGCATGTGTGTTCTTGGTTCTCTTGTTGTCATTGGCATGGGTTTTGCAAAGACTTGTGATAGTGTTATTCAACCTTACCTTGCCATTTTTAGATAGCCATGGTGTGGTGGTTTCTCTTGTACTTTGTTGATTTGGATTGTTGGATGGAATTAAAGCTGAGTGGGGTTGTCTGAGGATTATTCAAAAGTCCTAGGAATCCTAGGATGGGATACACGGTAAAGCCTGGTTGTGAAGACCTCAATTGAGCTTAGGAATCCCTTGACTGTTGAATGACGGGATACATGATAAAGCTCAAAGGTGATTACCCTTTATTTATCCTTGGAATCCTTGATCGGTGAATGGAGGGATACATGGTAAAGCTTAGAGGGGATTACCCTTGATTGGGCCTAGGAATCCCTTGACTAGTGATGGCAATATACACGGTAAATCCCAGATGGTGGAGACCTCCTAGGCTTAGCAATCCCTTTATAACAATGTTAACGATGAAATAGGTAACCGCAATGTTACCTACTTTTTCTTGGTAGCATAAAAAGCACCCGATTTTGAAAAGTGGTGATGCAGAATCACCATTTTTTTTTTTGTGCACATTTTTGACACTCTAATATTTTTATTTATGAAGTATGAATATTTGTTTTAAAATGTTAGTGAATTTCATGTTAATTTTGAAATGTATTGATGCAGCATCAACTCAACATCAACTTTTTTTTTTTTAGAGTGGTGATTTTCATGCTAATTTTGAAACATATTGATGCTGCATCAACTTTTTTTTTTTTAGAGCAGTGATTTTCATGCTAATTTTGAAATGTATTGATGCTGCATCAACCTTTTTTTTTAGAGCGGTGATTTTCATGCTAATAATAAAACACAAAACTTAGATAAAAATATATATATATATAAACAATTAAAAAAACCCATTAAAAATGTAAAAAAACAAAAATAGCTCGTAAAAATAAAAAATTTAAACAAAAATAAATAAATAAAAACAAAAATATTTGAAAATTATATCAAAGGAAATGACAAAATTTGAAAAAAAAAACACATAATTTAAAGAAAAAAAACAAAAATTGACCAAAAAAATAAAAAATAAAACATAAAAAAAAACATTTTTTTAAAACTTATTAAAAAAACCATATTAAAAAGTTAAAAAAAAAAATTTAAAAATAATTAAAATTACAAAATTAAAATTTAGATTAAAAAAAAAAATTAAAAAAAAAAAAATTAAATTTAAAAATTTAAATTAAAAAAATAATAATAATAAGAAAAAAATACAAATTTTAAAATTAACAAAAAAAACAAATTAAAAAAAAAAAAATTTAAAATTAAAAAAGAAAATAAAAATTTAAAAATTAAAATTAAAAAACGATCATTAAAAAACAAAAAAAAAAACAAAAAAAACACATTCAAATAATTAAAAAACAAATACACATAAATTTAGTGTTTTTTTTAATGAAACAATTTATAGATTTTAAAAATGAAACACCAAATAAACTAAAAAAACAAAAAAAAAAACAATTAAATTAAATTAAAATTTAAAAAATTTAATAAATAAATTTTAAATTTTAAATTTTAAAATATAAGTAATCTATAATAGTAAATATAAAAATAAAAGAAAATTAAAAAAAAAAATTAAACAAATTGAATAAAAAAAAAAAATTTAAATTTTTTGAAATTAAAAAAAAATTTAAAAAAAATCAAATTATGATAAAAATATTAAAAATTAAAAAAAAAAATTAAAAAAAAAAAATTAAAATCAAATCAAATAAAAAATATACATATGTATAAAAAATTTAAAACAACAAAAAATAAAATAATAAAATTAAAAAAAAATAAAAACAAAATAAAAAAAAATAAAAACAAAACCAATTGTATTTTAAATAAAAAAAAAATTAAATTTTTTGAAAAAAATTTAAAAAAATCAAAATAAAAAAAATCAATTTAAAAAAATTTAAAAAATTTAAAAAAAACCAATTTAAAAAAAAAAAAAAATTTAAAAAAAAATTTAAGAAAAAAAATTTAGGGCGGCGGCGGTGTGCAGCCCCCCGCCCGCCCACGGGCCGGCCTCCGCCGCCGCCCGGGCGCGGAGGGCCGGGTGGCGCCGCCCCCGCCACCACCACCGCCGCCCCACCACCGCCGCCGCCCTAGATTTTTTTTTTATATTTTTTTTTTTATAAATTGGTTTTTTTTTTAATTTTTTTAATTTTTTTTTTTAAATTGATTTTTTTTTTAAATTTTTTTAATTTTTTTTTCAAAAAATTTAATTTTTTTTTTAATTTTTTTTTTATATATAAAATACAATTTGTTTTGTTTTTTTTTTTTAATTTTGTTTTAATTTTTTGTAAATTTTATTATTTTTTTTGTTTTAAATTTTTTTTTTTATTTATTTTGTTAGTAATTTTTATTAAATTTTGCCCTTTTTTTTTTATTTAATCGATTTTTTTTTTTTAATTTCATAAATTTTCTTTCTTATTTTATAGAATTTAATAAATTTTGTATTTTTTTTAAATTTATTTGAATTTAATATTGTTTTTTAAATGTTTTACTTTTTTATTAATTTTTTTTGTTAATAACATAAAATTTTATATTTTTATATTTCAATTAAAAATTTTGTATTTAAAATTAGATTTTTTTTTTTTTTAATTAAACTTAATTTTTTTTAAATTAATTTGTTTTTAAATTTTTTTTTATTTAATATTATTTAATATTTTTATATTTTTTTCAATTTTCAAATTTTAATTGATTTTTAAAGTTTTTTTTTTTTTTTCTTTTATATTTAAAATTTATTTGTTTATTTGTTTATTTATTAAAATTTAAAATTTATTTGTTTATTTGTTTATTTATTAAAATTTAATATTTTTGTTTTTAAATTTAATTAGTTATTTTAATATTTTTTTTTTTTTTTAATTTAATAAAATCTGATCTATATACATATTTTAATTTAAGTTCATATATATATTTTATTTTTTGTAATTTAAATTTAATTTATTTTCTATTGTTTATTTGTGTTTCTAATATATACTGTTTTAAATTTAATATTTTCATTGTATTTTATTTTTATTTTTTATTTTTTTTACTTTTAATTTAAATAATGTTTTCTTTTTTTTAATATTTTTATTTTAAATTTTTAAATTTATTAAAATTTAATATATTTCCTTAAATTTAATTTTTTGTTTTAAATTATTTTATTTTTTTAAAATTTAATAAGCATTTTCTTTTTCTTTTTTAAATTTAATTTCTATATTTTATTTTTTATAATTTCCTTCTTTTTTTAACTTGTTTTTTTTTTTTTAATTTAATATTTTTATTTTGCTTTTATTTTTATTTTTTAATTTCTATATTTTTTTAAATTTCAATCTTAAATTTTTTTGTTTATTGTTTTATTTTTTTTTTCCTTAAATTTTGGGTTTTTTTTAATGTTTGAATTAAAAATTTTATTTTGTTTTTATTTTTATTTTTTTAATCTTCATATATTTTTAAATTTTAAGCTTTTAAATGTTTTTATTTTTTAAATTTATTTTTTTTCTTAAATTTTAGGTTTTTTTTAATGTTTGAATTTTAAAAATTAAAAAATGTTATTTCTATTTTTAAAAATGCCAAAAGTATGACACAATTTTTTTTTGTTATTCCAGCATCAACTTGTTTTGTTTTGAGGGTGTTTTTTCAATCCTTTTTTCAAGAAACAATTTTGTTTTTACCATAATTTTATAAAATGTTGAAATTTGACCTTAAAAAAAAACGAAGTGCGTTCTGGAATACACACTTTTTGTTTTTGGGGTGTTTTTTCAATCCTTTTTTCAAGAAGCAATTTTGTTTTTACCATAATTTTATAAAATGTTGAAATTTGACCTTAAAAAAAAACAAGTGCATTTTGGAAGACACATTTTTTTTTTTGGGTGTTTTTTCATGTTTTTTGAGAGTTTTTGGGCTAGAGTTCCCGTTTTGAGGTCAGGTTACCTATTTCATCGGTAACAGTGTTTTATCGGTAATTTTAGGATACATGGTAAAGCCTAGAGGTTGACACAGACAAATTACTCAAGGTTTAGGCGGAGAGATGAGGCATCCATGATTGTTTAGGGCCTAGTGATCTGTTGGGGAATGTGGTCAAGCCTGGTTGTATTGATGATGGTTCAGGCCTAGTGATCCGGTAGGGATTGTGTTAAAGCCCAAGGAAGTCGTGGTTGGTTCTTCTATGAGTCCCACATTCATGCTTGGAATATGACACGAAGGTGATTGGATGAAAGAAATATTTTCTTAATCCTAATCTATGGTCGGGTGGTTTCTGGAAGTCATAGAACTAGTTGCCTTATGCATTCATTAATAAGATCCCCTTATCCTTGATATTTCATGCGTAAATGTACTGGTTCATATGTGGTTTTTATGGCTATCGTATCCTTGTTATTTGTGTTGGTTATATCCTATTTATGAGTATGTTTTATGACAAACTTGATGAATGGCTCACATAATTTTTTGATTAGAAAATGAATGAAAAATGAATATATGACCTAATATATGATAATGGAGCTATTGTGATAAGGAATAAATTATTCCTTATGAGTCTCATATAAGTATGATACCCCTATGATTAGATCTATTGGTATGACCTGTAGATTGCATATTTGTGACATGTTTGATGAAATTCCTATCATGGCTACCAAGGGTCAGATCAAGTACGTGTACTGGTGATTACACTCTAGTAGTTTTTTTCAATGGTTATATATCATTTCTGAAAGTTTCATGAAGTTGTGGGAAGTGACCTAAGAAATAGCCCTGAAACAGTAGCTCAAAATATGGGGCTGCTAGCTCAGAAATTCTTGGAAAAGTGCATAGTCGCTCGCATGCCTTTCTGTGGCAGTTACTTGAAGGCCTCAGTCGCAAGCATGGCTTGTCATGGGAGCGACTGAGGATCCATATCAATAAAATTTCAAGTTGTCTTAGGGGTTTGTCACCTAAAAGGGTTGGTTGGCTCCTGAGGGCTATGTAGCATGTGTGGAAGGTCATATTGGTTTGGTTTTGTCGGTTCCACTTCCTTAACTATACATAGGGAGTTGAATCACATCATAGTATCCTCTTGTCACATGTTTACCCCAACAGAATGGTTAACTTGGGTAAATCTGGGAGGAGGGTGTTACACAATGCACAAAGGTTGTATGGATGCACCAGTACATACGGTAGTATCTACACACCATGTTGAAAATGTATGTATGCGAACCAAAAGCGGTGTGTCATATGTATGTATGCACCGTGCTAGTGATTTATTATTTTATAATGCACCAGAGCTGATGCATTACTGTTTTTTGGGTGTGCCAAGGATGATTTTTTTTAATTGAAAGTTCTATGTCCATTTTTATAAATAATTTTTTCATTTAATAAAAATAAATATGTTTTATATATGAGGTTGATTATATGTCAATCACGTTGCAAATATGTCAATAGAGGGAGCAACAGTAGGAGCATGAGGAAATGGAGGATTAATACAATGTGATCCAAGCATGGGAGTCACGAGAGAGGGTGAGATATTTACACCCTTTCCCTATCAATGTAGCAACCTAAGTGCTCTTAAGGAATGTAGGCCTCCTTAAGCACCATGAGGAGGCTACATCCTTGAAGGCACACTCTGGCTTGTTGGCACAACTGATCCGTTGGTGGGATGTCCACCAACAGCCTTTCCATGTCAGTCCTAAGACATGGTATATGCCCTTTGAGGATGACATATATTTTATCACTCACCTATTTAAGAGAGGGGCAGATTTTTCGGAGTCCCCTGATGTACCCCATGGGGTTGCAATAAAGAGTTAGCTTGTCTACTCTCACATATATGTTGGGGGTCATGTATCTATCCAACACATTTTCGAGTGTCTAGTGGAAAACTATGAATTTATTCTCTTGGTGCACAAGAGGTTAGGTGCCTCTCATTATTAGTGAGTACCATTTCACACTATACTATTGATGGGAAGAACACTAGTTTCTCTCTCTCTCTCTCTTTTATGTTGATTCTTTGATGTAGATGCCACAATGTATTAGATGGTTTGCAATTTTTTTGTTGCAATTTTGTATGAATTTAGATACATGTTGTGCTATGATACATGGGAGGACGAACTTCCCTTTCACATCGAATATTTTTTGTTTATTTTTTTAGAGGTTTCCAGAGATGAGGCCTACTTTTGACTATCACCCTCTTAGGTTGATGACTGAGGTGCATACGTGCATGTGGGAAGAGATGATGCCTAAGAGGGGCCTTCTGGAGTATCCAGCCAAGATTTCCACCTGGGAACTGAAACTACTAGCTAATGAGGCTAAACACATGTTTATCTTGGTGTCATATCCATACTCGGGGATGGATTGGAGACAATGTACCAACATCCTCTCACATCGGATGAGCCTATAAATGATAGAGGTAATATTAGTGTTTTATTTAAGTTAATATAGTTTTATTTAATTGTCTTAATTAATTAGAATAAAATTTATTCTAACATGTTATTTAACTTGTTTTTTAAAATTGTTTAATGAGAAATTATAATTATTGTTGTGTGCTATACATTTTGTATACATCAGAAATTTCGGTGGGGACATGCCTCGTCCCCCACCAGAGGGAACATATGCAGATATGGTCGAGGTGTAAGAGGGTGAGGCAGATCCTCAAATGTAGAGGGGAGTGGGAATGGGTTCCTATGGGGATGGTGTCATATTTAATATGGAAAAATGTGACCGACTGTCGAGACTTTTGGTTGAGGAGGGAGTCTACTCTATGAGGGTGTTACAAAACATTTTTTCACATCTAGTCAATAGGCATGCAAACCAGATCAATCAACATCTCTGAACATGTTGTCATCATCCCTTCACAAATCCCTAAGCACAAAATTTCAAAAATGTCTAAGTTTTTGGGATTGATTGCTCAAAATCAATGTTTTTAGCCCCATTGCACCCTATCCCTTTAGTCGCCTGCATTCATCCCTGGTTTCTCATTTCTTCACCAAAGTTGTTAAGAAATTTTTTCTCCCTTAAGCAGGTGCGCTGATTCTAGAAATTCAGGAAAATTAAAAATAATTTTGAAGCTTTCTCTTCGAGAAGCTTCCAAGGGTTGTTTTAACCATTTAACATGGATAAGAGCTCGAAACTTTTCTAGTCCTACCTTGAATACTTCACCTCTTATCCCTTTGTCTCATCCTCCCATCATATGTGGATATCAAGGCCATTATGGTAAATCCTAAACTACCATCTATCTCCTATAAATTTACTACCATCCATAGCATCAGGGTTGTAGTTTGGAGATTGATAGTACCCTTACGCTTCTACCTTGATTCTGAAGGAGTCATCATTTTCATGGATTAGGGTTGAAATTGCGGTGTGATTTGTGACAAGGAAGGACAAGTCAACTTAGGGAGACATCTACAAGATTAACTACTATTTATGGTTGTAAAATATCTCCTATTTATATTAATAAAAGAGTATCTTGTTTTCCTATATGTGTTGTATTATGTTTACATTCATGTATTTCAATGCCTTGTTAATTCATTAAATAGATATGCTAGATTATTATACTTGGTTGTTGTGGATCCTTTGCTTATTTTAGTCCTGTGTGTAGGTTATAATTATAGCACTTGGAGCTACAATTGGAGCTTACAAGCATGGAGGAAAGAAAATATTGCTACAATTCTAGCTAGGCCTCTTTCCCATTCTATAACTTCTCTAAGGAAACATATATATTCTTTGTCTTTTGTTGTTCTAGACCAGTCTATTAGATCTAAGGAATTCACCTTTGTCCGCAATCATAAATTCCACATAAAAAACTGGTGACTCCACTAGGGACCGATTATGCCCTTAGTGGTTTCCTTGACCTTAGCATATTTTTTCACCTCTTAAACCGACCTTAATTGACTCACTCAAACATTTATTGACCTTAGGAAAAGCCTTGTTTGAGCTTGGTTGGGTTTCTTATGTCATGTTTTGACTAAAAATTCCCCAACGCATCTCTCTGTTACTAGACAGAGTACCTCATTGCACCTGATCCTTCTGTGTATCTACACTACGGTGCACTTTCTCCTTTTTTGCACATGCATTGATCTAGCGTATATGCACTGAAGTGCACTGTCTCTTGTTCTACACTTGCACTGTAGTGCATTGTCTCCTGTTTTACACCTACGTTGATCCAGTAAGATGCAAAAAAATATGCATTTATTGCCTTGCTCTTTGATCTTCTTTGGTCCATAATGTTTTTTGAACTTTTTTGAGTTTGTCAGTGTCTCTTAAAAGGTATCATAATGTTTTCATTTGGATTTATTAGCCTTTGGTAATAATTTCTTTGGTTTTTTATTTTTCTTATCAAATTAGGTCATTGTAAACATTTTTCTTGATTATTGATTCACTTGAAGAAATTTTTATTACAGTCATATGCTTTGTGATTTCTCTTGTCAATGATTGTGTTGCATCTTAGTTTTCATTGCATTTGAAGATTAAGAGAAAAGAAAAGTAAAACAATTATTTGCATTACATATAGGTACTTGATTTTGACTAGAATAGTGAAGTTAAGGATATCGATTGTTGCCTCACTCGTTTGCTGCATTGTTTATTGATTTATTCTTCCCCTACTTAGTTAGGTCTTTCATTACTAAAAGGAAAATGAAAAGAGATATTTTTTTCATATTAGTTGCATCATAGGTATGTTCAGGTGACATCGATTTTTGAGCCTTGAAATTGAAACATAATTCAAGATATAATTTAAAATTTACTCAATCAACCTAAGGAGAATTTGTCACATTAATACAAATATTTAGAGGTCTAGGTTAGAGATGTGTTCCAACGTCTTTAAGCGTAGGAGATTTCTTTTTTCATTAGCATCAAATTTCGGGGGCGATATCCCGTTACATGTACATAAGTGTATAGGACCATTCTCTGCGTACCTTCAGGTATATTGGATGGCGCTCCAGGCATTAAAAGTATATGGGAACTCTCTCATTGAATTCTTACGCATTATAGAAAACTACTACGAAATACGCTTCCACGTACCTTCAGGTATATTTTGGAAGTCCCCACTAGGTTTCTATCCCGCCATAGGTAACTAAGATGGCCACCTTGTACATTGTGATACACCAAACATAGCATTCGGGGATATTTCCTGCCCATACATAAATCCTTGGTTCACCAAGGTGGTATATTGCAGTTCATAGTTACTTGGTAAGCCATTATGCCTAGTTACCCATGTTTTGTTTTATTTTGTATCTTTAATTTATAAAATATTAATTGACCATGGAACAACATCCTCACCATGGAATAAATACTTAGTGGATCTTACTTTGAGACTAATGGAGACAGCTCTCGAGTCTACCAATCAAGGAAACCCCTTTGACGGGAATCCTGGTCCTTTTCCTTCTTTTGGAAATATTGGTGCTCCTTATATGGTAGCATTGCCACTTCCCATATTTACCATTGATTTTTCAGTTTGGTTGTTTTCGACCCCTATGGTTATGAATGTCCAAAATTCTCCTCAACCAATTTCTCCTCCTCCTGAACAACATCAACCGCAATTTGATCCTAACGTCGACCGTTTTCCTTCTTCGCATGTTCGATATTCTTCCTCTTCTTCCTCTTTTTTTGGTTAAACCCTCAAAGTTAGTAACCAAGTGGAAAAGAAGAAGAAGAAAATGAAGATTATGAAGAATAAAAATAAGCGTGTGTGCAAACAAGAAACCATTTTTACCAATGCAACTAGTATGGAGAAACCTTATAATCAACCCCACTAAGTTAAACTCCCTTGAAATTTATGTAAGGGTGACCAACTTCTTTGATAGTTTCCTTGTATTCCGTGGATGTTAGAAGTGTGCTCTACCAGCTCACATCAACCTTGATCATTAGCCTCTAGATATCATGTTGGTGACAAACCATCAACTTGTGATGGTGAGATCCATGGGAAAAAAGGGTAAAGTTAAGTTTCCCTGTAGGTTATGTGAAGGGAGTAATACTATTCACATTTTTCCTTATATGGATGAAGCCAAAAAATTGTTGGAAAAACTTACATCTTCTCAACCTTGTCTTCCAACTGGTTATCGAAATATTTCGCCCAATCCTCCACTAGTTGATGAAGTGATTGATCATAATTTGAATCCAATTAATCCCACTCTCTGTGAACATGAATTCCATGAGTCCGTTCCTGATCAACTGTTGTTTGAGAAAATGGTTGACTTGATTTCACCTTCATTTGATCATACCTTTCCCATACAGAGTGAGGATAATACCACTTAGTTTCTTGTTTCTTCTGATTCTACCGGACAAGGGGGAATTTCTCTCATTTCTACAAAATCCCCTCCAAGAAAACATGTCATTTCCTTTGATTGGAGTCGATTGATAGAAACTTGTCTCCCTTCTTACATACTTTTGAGTCTCAAAATTGTTTTCCATATTCATACATATTTCCATTATTTCATAACCAATCAACTCTCATTTCATAACTATATGACCTAAAACCTTACATCAAGTAACCATTTTCATAAATATATGGGTTAGGATCCTTGTTTTCCAAAGTTATTTATTTTATGTATTTAAAGTGAATTAAAAACTAGAAAATTAACATGGTTTCATATATCTATATATGTGTTATGAGTTTTGTGACATGTGTAGGCCTATTTTGGAGATTCTAGAAGGGTCTTAATTGGCCTCTCAAGATCAAATTCGAATTTCAACTCAGGAGGTGGACCATATTCCAAGGAGAAAAATCATGGAGATCTTGATGTGTCATAGGATTTGCATCTAGAATTTAGGGATAAGTTGAGACAAGTATGGATCTAGTAGATATTTAAGGGATCTACATTTATTGAGTAGATATCTCTAATTTTTGTATAAATAGGGGAAGCTTTCATTTATCATGTCATGCATAATGTTGGAGTTATGCTCAAGCTTTGAATAAAGAATTAGATTGTGGCACCTTACTCATGAGTGTTCCTTCACTTTGAATTGGTTTTGATTACATATGGAGCACCTCGATTTACCATCTCTCATACTTTTGGATCGGCCATCTACAATGTGTGAGATTTATTTGCTTTCATAGATTAAGATTTATTTGCTTTCTTAGTATTAGTTTTAGAATGACTGTGTAATCTTTGCTTTCCTAGAACATCTCAAAAGTAGATTCTTCTATTTTCCAATTGGATTATGTTTGAGGCAATAGAGCTCACAGTTGTTTAGTTTCCTTTCATGTTCTTACATTGCTTTCTTAGATCAAATCCTCAGTTAATTGTATAATTGGATGCTCCTAAAGATCAGGCCAGGAAGGTGACTTGTCATACTTCCAAACTGGGTGCTCGAGTGTTTAACCTATGAAATAATTGAATTTTCCTTTACATGCTTTTAAATTGCTTTCCTAGATTAAGATCCTCAGTTAAATGTATAATTGGATGCTTGTAAATCATATCAAGAAGGTGACTCTGTCATACTTCCAAATTGGATGCTTGAGTGTTTAACCTATACAGTAATTGTGTTTTTATTTACATGTTTTGACATGTTTTCTTAGATTAAAATTTCAATTCCTGGAAGTGTGATTGAGCGCGCTATATTTTCTTTTGAATTTGTTTTCTTTATTTTCGTTACTTGATTTCATAAGTTAGTTGAATTTCATTTTCATTATTTCATTTCATAGATTAGATGAATTAGTTTTCATTATTTTGTAGTTAGATTGATCTAAACTAAAAGACAATTTCTAACACATACACTGCACGCATGTTTCACAAGTTTACGAAACCCCCGTGTTGACAAATTAAATGACAAGCAATTATTTTTTCCCAACATTTTGGTGTCGTTGCCGAGGAAGTGTGCATAAGAACTACCTTTAAGTCTAGAGTGTATTTTATTTTTTTTAGTTTTTACTGACCATTTATGGACAAAGGGTCTAGAGTGCAGCCCAAAGACTACATTGAGGAATGGTATCAAAAATCGATTGCGCCACACCATTCATCTATTCTTCAAGAGATCCTTGCGACAAATCGAAAGATCAAGACACTTTTTCATATCCTTACAAGAAATCACGTACATTTCGTAAATTTGAATATGAATATTTCAAAGATTTTAATCCGTAAATGGCTTCATTGTAATCATTCATATACTTAAAAAAAAAGTTTTTTTAGATAGATAGGAAAAATAAAAATAAAACCAAACTTGGCTAGAGTTCTAGAATTTTTAATTTTGTTTTGTTTTGTTTTTTTTTTTTTTTTTGTAATTTTTAGGATAAATTTGCAATTTTTTTTGGTGCATTTAGAGTCACACAAGAATAGTTTCAATAAAAAAATATATATTGATTAATAAAATTCTGGAGTATGCTCTCCTCTTGCATTTTGTGTGATCTGAAGGATCAAAAAAAGAATTACATAAAATAAAACAAGCTCAGAGAGCATTAAAATGAAAATGCGTAAATACGAAAAAACGTTAATTTTAAAACGTGTTTTCTGATCAACTAAAGGTGAATCTGAAAAAATAGAAACATGGGTTCTTTTTAGAACGGGGTGAATTAAGTAACCCAGAAATGGTTTCCTCAATTTTGCAACCATTTTGGAGGAATTTGTGGTGTTTTGGAGCCTTAATTTTCAGTCTACGCGAGAAAAAACGGATTTTCAATACACAGATAGTTGCGCCCATGATAAAAGGATACAATTCAATTTTTTTTATCTACAGGAGACAGATCCGCCATGGCCCAACTGTGAAGTCTCACACAAGCCTTCAAGGTAGCATTTCCATGGCCTCTGTGCCCGCACAATAAAAAAAAAATTTAACATTAAAAAAAATAAACAAATAAATTATTGCAAAAGTTCTAAATTCTCTCTATTCTTGCAACCTGCAACAAAAACAATAAAGAAATCATGAATAATTTTAGAACTTTTATAGTATAAAAATTGATTATGAGATCCACTATTTGGGAAATAAGGATGAATTCAAAAGATATGAGAAATTATTTGGCAAATATTTTGGAATCTCATTTTCTTAAAAATCTTGGATTTAGAGGGGAAAATGATGATTTCAAAAGATATGAAAAATGATTTGGCAAATATTTTAAAATCTCATTTTCCTAAAAATCTTGGATTTAATTTGACCACTTGTCAAGTTTTGTTTTTTTTTAATAATTAAATGAAAAAAATTCCATTAAATTCATAAATATTGCTTGTGATCTATTAGTAAGTCATTCAAATTGCATAATAGAGGTCACGGGTTCAAATCTTGTGGACATTGGAATTTGTTAATTCACATAAAATTTTGACATAGTATCAAATAATAATAATAATAATAATAATAATAATAAAAATAAAAATAAAAATAATAAAATTTGAGATTCATGATTGAAGTAAATAGAAAAAATTGTTTTGATTGTTTATTTAAAAACATGAGATCTACACAATTAGAAAGCTATCATCAGAGTTTGAAACAGTAAAAAAAGAAGAAATTGTTGAAAAGACACAACAGGTAACTTGAGGCACTTGTTTCGACACAGGTATAAATTATTTTGGGTTTTCTTTGTGAATTTGTTTTATTAGTATCAATTCTTAGTTTTTTTGTGTAAATGTCATAACTAGAGAGATTGATCACCTCTCTCTTTTGGTAATCTTACATTCCATTGCAAAAGAAGTACTAGTTTTTTTTGCAGGTTCAAGGAGGAAGGACAAATGACTACAAGCGAATAGTGTCTCTCTTAGAGACCACATTTCTTTTACAAGAAGATGATCAACAACAAAACATCAATGCATGACCACATGCTAATGCATATTAGATCCAACACTTATTTCAGATGTCATCATCTCCATTACATCTATGTACCTTACTAAAAAATAAATAAAAATGTTCACCTCATTTCCCTTTACATTCGCTATTTCATTTCTACTTAGTCATATCCTCATCTCATTTTCCTTCACCGCTAATTTTTTTCACAATCATTATATTTTCCTGCCCTACTTTCACTAACCTGTAACACAACAATAGAACCATTAAGCTCCCTTACAAAGTTGATTCATTCCATTTCCATTTCCATTTCCATTTCCATTTTTTCAAATAAACCTTGATCCACTGCAAAAATTTTCATCCATATTCCTTCAATTTTTTTTTTTTCATACTCGTGTTAGATGATGGAGGATTCCTTAAGGCCTCCCTTTGAACAATTCTTGGCCTATTGACATCAACAAATTATCTGGGTCCAATAATAGATTCGTTATTAGTACCTTGAGGTTTGTATGCATTAATGACAAGTTATCTTGCTGACAATCATGGGAATACATCAATGTCCCTTGATCATCAAATCTTGCAAGTGGCTTGACATCAGCTCATCTATTTGCACTTCGCAAGATGAACTTAGGTATCTTGGCACTCATTGACATTAATGGTGAGTTTGCCTCGCATTGGTTAATGACATTCATCAATGGTCGGTAATCCAATGACTTCTCTTCATGCTCAACATCAACACATTTATTCACATGAATAGAATTGTACCATCGAATTTTGTAACGATTGAAGAATATATCATTTGAGTAGTTTGCAGCAGGAATCAATTTGTATCAGCAACAATAAAGATCCCAATCTTGTCATTAGCAAAAAGAGAGCAAAGAAGCAGATCAAATTCTTTTGTTTACATACTTCATGATCCAACAACATCAACAGCCACACTCTTCAGTATACACAACTCATACACATTTAAGGTAAGTGAAGGTATGTGGTTTTCTAAATGCATTTTCTGGTGTAATTACTCGACCTTCTCTTATTTATATGAGACTGTAATAAGAAGAGGATATATCTGTCTACTGTGAGGTTTCCTTATTGCTGTCTAATATCTAATTTAGAAACCTATACTGAATGATACCTAAGTAACCCCTTTGCCTATGGCTTAGATTGTGCTAAGTGATTAGCCTACTGATCTCCCTTCATGACTTGTTATTATCCCCATACTGATTGTTATTACCACTGGAATTTGGGTTAACAGTTCTATTGTTGAAGTATTGGCAAGGAATTGAATCATTTAGAGGGATAGAGCAGTAAAATGAGTATTTGAAGATGGATATGGAACTGTATATCTATTTATATATGGAACATTTGTATATGAATATGGATCTAAAGCATTGAAAGATGTATATGTAGCATGTGAATAGTGAGTTTAGTTACTATAATAGAAGAGAGAACTAGAAAAGAAACTCACTGACTGTCGTGAGGCAAGCCATTTTTAGTCATGTAATTCCTTAGAATGCTAAAATTGTAACTTTGGAAAAATTCCTCACTCCCTTTTTCAAATTTTCATATCCTTAGTTGGGGGGAAGGGACATCATTTCATATTCACATGTCATACACTATCACACATTTTCATTTCATTCCAACTTGCATATACTTCCCAACCAACTATTGTTGCAATATGATTCCAAAAGATTATATGCTTTGAAAATTATCACTTCATTAATGAGTTGTTATAGTATTTTATTCTAAATTTTTTCATAAACTTTGATGCAACAAAGAAAATAAAGCATTTTTACACAAGAACCATTGCTCAAAAATTGGTTGTTACACAAGAACCAACCATAACAAAAAAAAAAATTGTTGCAATCAAATGTATTATACTTTTCCAAAAGAAAATATCATGAAGAAAAGTTTGGAAAGAATCTATACAAGTCAAAACTCATAAAAGATCAACTCATAGACAAATGAATCAATGCAATAGTTGCATGAGGACATGCAACAAATTCAGTTGGGGGGTATGTTGAGATTCAAAATTGTTTTCCATATTCATACATATTTCCATTATGTCATAACCATTCAACTCTCATTTCATAACTATTTGACCTAAAACCCTACATCAAGTAACCATTTCCATAAATATATGGGTTAGGATCCTTGTTTTCCAAAGTTATTTATTTTATGTATTTAAAGTTAATTTATGATTAAAAACTAGAAAATTAACATGGTTTCATATATCTATATATGTGTTATGAGTTTTGTGACATGTTGTTAGTATGAATCTTTTGTCGAAGTGTACGAAAAAAGACCACTTTAGCTACGCATAACTTATAGCCCTAACATCAAATATGGCTGCCAATATCTTCAAATATGCAGTTAGTTGATCAAGACAAATGCTGAAAAAATCCAGATCTATGAATAAAGAGACATTAAGCAGTAAAAGTAAGGTTTTGCTCCATACATCCAATAGACAAGACAAGAACAATATTTTTGAAAGGATTTTTTGTATTAAGGGCACCTACGAGGAAAACAAGAAGGTGTTTTCAATTCTCCTCAATGGGATGGGTTATTGGAAGTCCTCAGCACTTCAGATCTAGTATTTCTCTCTCTTGTTGGTGTAGAAAACCCAGACAAAGATAGAACTCAAAGAGAGCTCACACAACAAATAATGGAAAATTTGACAATGATAATGGCTCAAAGCCAGACCAAGAGTATAGATCCAGAGTGATCTAATAGGCAACAAAAGGTGAAGAATGGTAGAAGAAGCCCTCCTATTTATAACAAAATATTAGGTCATTCTAGATCTTGGTGCATGATTAAAATAACATTAACCAAATCTAGATCCACCTTTTATGGAATATTTTATTATATTTGTTGGAGGGAAAAAATATTTGACTTGGGTCAAATCCCTTTATTTGTAAATAATAAATAAATAAATTATTTATTTATCATTTTAAGGAAGTGGTTGAAAGATAATCAAATAAATAATGATTTATTTAATTATTTATGGGTGATTTCGTCATATTTAACAAGGAATATTATTTAAATAAGATTTAAATAATTATTCCTAGAAAATAATAAGATAAATAAAGATTTATCTAATTAATTTCTTTGTTTTGGGTTAAAAATGACCAAGAAAATCAAACAAATATAGGTTTGTTTAATATTTCCTTTTGGGGTTTCCTGTTTAGACTATAAACAACCTAATAAATGTGTTTTATTAAGTTATTTTACATAGTGAAAGAAATTTTACTTAGGGTAAAATTGGTCTTACATGGTGTACTTGGGTCCATCTAATGATAGTAGGTTAGATGGCCAAAAAATGGTGTAACAGATTGCCCCCCAGCGTGCGAGTGTTAGGAGCAAATCGTATGACCGAAGTACGTTGTAAGAACTCAATCACAAGACATCAAAAGGGAAGTCAGAGAGAGAAATGTGAGGTAGACTAATGTGCTGAAGAACTAGACCCTGAGGAGACGAGACTTACAGGTGCAACAAGTCTCTTTTTATGAGAGGGTACTTGTGCTAAAGGCGGCGGGGGAGGCATACCTATGCCCGCCGAGAAAAAGTACAAAAGAATAGTGTGTCCAGTAAACAAGGGACCGAACCATAAAGTACAACCGACATAAACATGAGCCAGATAGAAATACAATGAGGGATCCCATATACATGCTGTGCCTGGGATAACAGCTAGGACTTATACAATAATATCTGAGTACATGAGATACAAATACAACCCAAATGCCCCCTATAAGCGGGGAAGGGCTCACAAAATTTGACTGATACATGAAAATAAAAAAGGTGCTGCAAGCGGCTAAGGCCTACATCATCAAATATATGGAGTTGCATCGAAGTCTGCAATGAAGAGGTCATCCGGGCATGTGGGGGGCTACCTGTAGGGCCACCCCCTCATGAGGGCTGAGACATCTCACACACACCCGGGAATCACCAAAAGATACTGCTGCATCACTGAACCATCAAGCATACAGATCTCGATCATGCTGAAAGGAGCTGGAGTGGAGAAACAATCAAGTCAAAGGGAAATGAGAGATCCCTTTGCCTGATCCGAGGCACCGAATAAGAGTGGAATCTGGAACCAAGGTACACCGCCCTCTAGACCTATCTTCTAGAATGCAAGAGCTGATGTCGACAGAAGGTGGTCTGCCATAGATGAGGCAATGAGATATCCTCAACTAAGGCATGAGAGAAAATAGTAGAGCGACTGACAGACTAATACTAATGATGATGATGGAATGGAGGGGACTGAGTAGCAAATGGATGACTTCTCTTGCTAGAGCATAAAGGACATGAATGACATGGCAGTGACTGACACAATATCATAAGGGATAGGGGATAGTGGGACTGACGTCCATAATGTGCGACACAAGAGAGAGACCAAGCAATGAAGGATGGAGGACTATAGCAGGGTACAAAGGGACTCAAGATAGACTCCATGAATGCGATGATGACTCAACTTGGATGCTCTAAACAAAGACAAGTATGGAGGAAAAGTGGTGCCCCAAGTACAAGTGTTGTAAGTGAGGAAATTCGATTTTGGGGGGAGGGAAAATGACCCATCTTGGACAAAAGGTGTCTTGGTGAAGTATCAAATCACAAAAAACTAATAGATACCCGTTTGAGGGCTTGGTGAGAGCTTTCCAACGGTGCAGACAGTTTGTCAAACGGAGCTACGGTGTGGTCGCAGCAGGCGAAAGAAAAAACAAGGGTTCTCTTTTAATAAGGCATTTTTCCCTCCAAATTCACTCATTTGCTAGTGTTGTTGTGGTGAATGTAGAGAGGAGAGAAGGCCCTAAATCTTGCGGCAAGCGTAGCGGACAAACCGACCGTTGGAATCGAGATCCGTCAGTTGCAGGTAAGAGGCCTAACCTTACTCTTTCATTTTGATGGATTGAAAGTTCAGATTAGGGCCCAGAATCTCAGGAACAGACCCTCTTTCACCTCTACGGCCGGGTGGCACTTTTTGGGCCAAAAACTGCGACCTGTCCCAGGATTGGGCAAAAAAATGCGACCTGGAGGATGAATGAGATTTCAGTGTTGTTTTAGTGCTGAGATTTGGGTTTTTGTGATTGGTTACAGTGTTTCCTATCTGTATACTAACAAAGATGATGTGTTTTTGCAGATATGGCAGATATACGAGTCAACTGGAGAGAGAGAGACCTGGGTACATTACGGTCAGAGATCCAGGCAGATCAGGGTGTCTGTCGTGTATTGGCCAGATTTGGGGTTCTGAAGTTTTTGGAGAACCCTTTGATGAGAGAAGGGGAGCCCTTGTTGGCCCGGATTGTCAATTATTGGGATCCAGATCATGAGGTCTTTGTAGTGCAGGGGCACAGGATCGAATTGAAATTCCAGGATCTGTATTTCCTGACTGGTCTCCCGCCACTTGGGATGGTGGGAAATACACAGCCAGTGTTACCGCGGGGGCGGAACATCATGGAGTTTGTGGAGCGACATTGTCGACCGGGTCTCCAAGTCAAAGGGACTCGGATACCGATCGGGGACCTAGAGAGATTAGAGACCCATGCAGTGGCCGCAGCGGTGCTGCAGATCCTGGGCAACCAGGCGCTCCATCACATCACTGGGGGGCAGATGATGATTGTGGAGAGTGTGTTGAGTGGGACCTACTATGGGTGGGCCCAAATGATGTTGGTGTCGTTAAAACGACAGTTGTCGCTTTGCAAGCGGCAAGTGAACCACGATTGCTCGTATGGGACTTTATTGTGCTCCTTCTTTTTTGAGAAGATCCCGACCTTACGACCTCGTATACAGCTCCCAGATGGGGGCCCGAGAGAGCCCAGGATGCGTCGGTGGGGGCGACTACTGTGCAGAGGAGGAGGAGGGGCGGTCGGACGGGTGTTTCGACCTGAGTTCTTTGCCCATTGGGATCAGATGCCATTATACATAGACGACTATCCCTATAGTGGGATGAGTTATTGTGGGGATCCGGACCTACCACTTCCGCCTGGTCGAGTATGGGGACTCGATGGTAAGTGACAAGTGACTACTCTTTTTTTGGGCATGTTAAAGTTATTGAATAGTAGATAGGGTACTGATTCATGTACTTTTGGTATGCAGATATAGCTCCTGTAAAACCGGCCGGATATATGGGACAACCGGTAGCGTCAAGAGCTGCAGGCCTGAGTGGATCGAGAGCGGCGCATAATGATGATGCGGCCGCCCTCCTGGAGGAAATCTGCCGTAGATGCGAGAGGTTGCTGACCGGTGTTTCAGAGCGTGGGTGGCAAGACTTAGACGACCAGTACATAGAGCCATGTATTGGTCTACCCTCGGAATGGCGAGGTGTCATGCGGTGCAAGGCGATGGCCGGTCAGGGGATACGTGATCTACAAGCTGCAGGAGCAGAGCCATTGGCTTGGGATCTGCCAGGTAGTGATTAGGTGTGGGACAGGTGGTGCCCCCAGTTTTGGGTTTTTTTGTAACATGCTATGGGCATGTCATATGTATCAGAGTAGATGGACTCTAAACACATGTTTTGCGACACATATTATGGATATGCATCTTTTTGATGATTATGAATGTTATTGTCTTGTATAAAATGCGTGTGATAAATGCCAATCTAGAACATGGTTTGCAATGCTATCTACATAGTGATTTTGTTCTCGAGGTACATGGTTGAAAGTTATGGTTTCAAATTCACGTATCAAGAGTTTTACTTGTAAATATCATCTAAAGAGGATAGGATTATGCACACGATAGACACCATTTATTTGCATGACAAGAAGTAGGGAATCTAAACGAACATGTAGATGGAGGATGCGATGAGAGAGGGCATCGGCTAAGAGACCACGCACTGCATCATATTTGGCCTGATTATTGGTGGCAGTACCAATGCAAACCCCGTTCGAGAGAACAAGGGCATGCAAGGGGGTGAAAATGGCCTAACCTACCGAGGCTAGATTCTGGGAGTAACGACTTGCACCGTCGGCGTAACCAATATAGGGTGGGGACGGGAGGTCCTGCAGAATAGTGTTACAAGACAAAAAATGGGAGGAGGAGGAACAATGACGGCAGCGTGAGTGTATAGTAGACATCGAGCGGCAATTGTGGGAGGGAGTGCGATGGGCAGGATGGCTATGAATCATATACGAACTAGATGGTGGTATATGAGGGCTATAGGAGGTATGGCTGGGACTCGGGCTGCGGAGGTCAACATAGATACGGGTGGTGTTATCCCGTTTATGGGCGGGAAGGATGAGGTCATGGGTGGAGAAGGCTTCCAAGAGGGCATCCTGATGGGAAAAGAGGGGATGATGAGAGGAAGGGAAACCACATGACGCGGCAAAGCTACCTAGATCATCTGTATAGGAAGAAAGGCTAACATACAGATCGTCACGGGGGATGAAAGAGGAGCAGATAAATAGATGGTCAAAAGATGTTGAGCCCAGGGTGGTCGTTGAAGGGGGGTCGAGTGAAACAACAGGGGAGGAATCCGAGGGAAAGTTCCCCGAGGGTCTCATGGATGATGATAGGTAGAAAATGGTGGTAGTAGGCTCCGACATCTGGACATCAGGGGGGGGGAATGTCGATGGGAGCGGGTGGATCCTCAGACTGACCTGAAGCATACTGTGCAAGTATGGGAGATGCGGATTGATTTTGTTCAACCTCATACTCTCGAACTACCTCTAAAGAGGCGCGATAATGCATCAGGTGAGGACAATGGTGGGAGTAATGGCCATGGACACCGCATAGAGCACATGGTTTGTTGGTGCAGATAATCTTGGGGTTCTTGGTTACGGACGAGGAAGGAACAGAGGCTTCAGGGACCGTAGACTCAGGGAATGCGATTTTAACCATGGGTTGAATACGGGGCAATTCAGGACAAGCATGGGTGGCGTGACTGACGACATCACATAAGGCGCAAGTCTTTGCGGGTGGAGGAGGGGCCAGGTCAGTCGGGGTGGCCTTGTCTTTGGATGCCCCCTTGCGAGCTTTGCCTTTTTTCCAAGGAGCCGTCACGACAGGAGAAGGGTCCTGTGGAGGTGCTGAGGGCATAGTGGCAACGAAGGAATCGAGGGGGACTGGTTGAACTGGTGTCAAAGCAAGGTAGGGTTTGGGGTGACCAGGTGGGGTAGCGGCTGGAGGGTCAAGGTACCAGACGGGTATACCCAGGGTCAGGTTGGGGAGAGAGAGGGTGGCCATGATGGGGATCGTATAGACTCCGAGAGGGGGAGCAAGGAAAGGTATCTGACCAGCGTGATAATGACCAGAAGGGACGGCTCCGAGATGGTTGAGGCCTGGGGGAACCGACCCAGGAGGATAGAGGGGTTCAGGGCTACCAGCTGTAGGAGGAGGGCCAGAAGGAGGAGGTCTGGCTCGCTGAGATGAATGGCTAGGAGCGGGTTGCGGTGGGCGAGGTTGAGTCTGAGGTTGTTGACTAGCCGAAGCGGGCCGCTTAAGGGCAGCCCGAGACGATTGCATCATGCAAACATTCGATAAGCTGGGATCAGAGATGTGAGGAGGAGGGAGACCAGGGAAAGTTCCAAGAAAAGAGGAGTCTTTGTAGACGCTGGGAGAGACACTGGTCAAGGAATCGACGGTTTGTTTATTGGCTACAGAAGAGATGGTCGTCTCAGGGGAGGTCTGAGACTTTGGCTCATGATATGTCAACTGGTCGATGGTGACTATCTTTCCATTGTGAGGAAAATACATCTTGCGAAAAACCGCGGATGGGACAGCAGACATGGCATAAGTGTAGCTTCGCCCCAAGAGAATGTTGTAATCTAGAGGGGCGTCGATGACTTCGACGTCAACGCAAACAGTCTTGCCCGCAAGAGTGATAGGACAATTACGGAAGAGGCCAATGGGCTGGGAGGCATGGCCAGCCCACGCTCGAAGAGTGATCGTGGAAGGGGCAAACTCAGGAGATCCGAGTTGCTTCCAAACCGAAGTGGACATCACACAGGTGGATGCCCCCTCATCAATTATACACTGAGAAATGTTAGTGTTCCAGATTTTGACTGGGATTTGGAAGGCTACGGAAGCAGGAAGAGGAGGATGTTCTGATTGATGGGCGTCGAAAACAATCATTTGGTCATCAGCAGGATCTACAGTGCCCATGGCAGATAGTAGAGCCTTCTTTTGGGAAGGGCACGACTGGAGGAGTTACTATGTGGAAATGGTAGCAGGAGACTGCGCCAAATCATCTACTATGCTATACGAATGAGCAGCTCGACCAGGAGCAACATTTCGGCGTAATGGTGCCTTAGGAATATTGGTATGAACCTCAACTTTGGGTTGAGGGATATGTAAGGGACCATTGGATGTCGAAATAGGCTCTGTAGAACCTGAAGAAGGGGACTCGGAGGAAAACTAAGCGGGAGGCTTGGGGTACTGGCGAGACCGAGTTTGAAGGTTAAGGTCGATGGTTGGAGATGGATCAGAGTTCATCATGAGGATCTGGTAATCGGAGGAACCGGAAGGGGAAGGTTGAGTGGCGACCTATCCGTCAGGTGGTTGGGCAGCCATGAATCCTTGCTGGGGGAAAGGATCAGTAAACACAACCGGTTGAGTAGTGGCCACATTAGGGGGAGCATGAGGGGAGGCTTGTTGTCCTCGCAATGTGGCTTGAGACTCCCACATCTACCGCATCTGTGGTATAAGGGGACAATCGTGAGTGTAATGACCGTAAACACCGCAACACGAACAAGGCTTATTTGTGCGAATAGGCCTGTCCGGCTTGGGCTGAGTGCCCTGTTGCTGGTTAGCAGTGTTAGGGTCAAGACCTTGAGGATTTGGTCCACGAGTACCAGGGGAAGATTGATTTTGATTGCCTTTCCGCCTTCTTTGAGAGGAAGGGGGATTAGTCGCGCCCTGCTGTGCAAATACTTGCCCTGGAGGGGGATGTAGGTGTTGTTGCTAGGGTTGAGAAGGCAAGGGAGGTGGATGTGCAGATGCTGGAGGAGCTGGAGCACCAGGCTGCGGATAAGGATAATGGTTAGGTTGGGCAACATTGAGGTAAGCAGGAGGTTGGGCAAAAGGATGAGGCATGCCGTATCTTGGATACATGCTACCTGGAGGGGGAAAAGTGCTAGAGGTGCTGGCCCCTCCTGGAGGGAGACCATAGCCCATAGGAGGTTGAGCATACGGATGATAAAGGGCTCCAATGATACCGTCGGCGGAATGAGATGCCCCCAAGGCATTCGCGCCACTGGGCCTGGGGAGGTCAGGAAGGACGGTATAAACATAACCAGACTTAGCATAGATCAGGTCATATTTCAAGGCTATTTGGAGGGCAGCTTCTTCGGTTTGAGGGAAATGGGAGGCGACATCTTTGCCAATGGGAGGTAAGAGAGTGCAAAGGAACCAGTCCATATAAACCCGATCTTCAAAGGTGGGAGCTCAACATAAGCTCCTTTTTCTCTGCCATTCCTGAACATGAATGGAAAGGCGGGTTGAAGAGGATTGATAGAAAGAAGTCAAAAGCTCGGTACCACTGTCGTATCAGAGAGGGAGCTGGAAATAAGATAAAAGGGCTTGGGAAATGGTCGCAAAGGTGGTATGGGAAGAGGTGGCCTGATCAACATACCATTTAGAAGCTTCGCCCGTAAGTGTGCGTTGGAACAACCAAAGATGGATGGAATCATTGGTAATGGAATTGGAGGAACACCACATGTGTAAAGATCAGACATGGTTGGTTGGATCTTCTTCAGCAAGGCCTTCGAACTTAGGGATGTCTGAGGGGAGCTTGGTTGGCATAGCAGGCCAACCAACATCGTGGTGGATAGGGTCATTGATCAACTGATTGAAATCAGAGAGGATGAGGTCTGCCATGTAAGGGAGCAAGGGTGCAGCCGAGGTAGTTCCTGTGGCGGTTCCGCTAGTAGTAGTCCCGACATTAGGGCCGGGATTACCGCTAGCGTTAGGCCCTGGACCAGACATAGTGAAGGTGACAGGGGGAGAACCATAAGTAAAAGGAGAACCCAATGAATCACAAGAGGAGTCGGAGTGTAGACTCGGAGGAGGACTAACTCGACGACGACGAGAAGGAGTAGGTTGACCGACCGGAAACTGAGGGTGAAGGCCAAGAAGTCTCCAGGATGTGTGCCTTGGGGGCGCAATGGTGACAACACAAACACGGCACAAGGGGAAGAAGAACGACCAACAAAGGCAGGGAGGTGCAGAATCAAGTGATTACAATGTCGAAACAAGGGCAGAAAGGTGCAGTGTCAATTGATTTTACAATGTTTTAAAGTTTTTGCCTCGCAGTGTTAACCAGGCTCTTCTTCGCTTAGGGTGAGTTTGTGGCGTGTGTTAATTTTAATTTTTAAACCCAGACGTTTTTGAGAGAAAAATAAAAAGTGTGCTGCGTAACTGAAAATAAATCTACAGAGAACAGTATATAATGTTGAAATAACAGAAAATCAATAGCTAACAATGCATCGATCTAACCCAAAAAGGTGGGTCTCTCAAAAATAGTCTAAAAGAGGGAAAAAATCTAGTCAAAACACACTAAAAAGAGGCCAATAGATCTAAGGTCGGGAGGGACAGGGATCTAAAGGAGAAATCTGCTGAAAAGAGGTGCAGAACACAACCAAGAGGCAGAGGCAAGGTGGCTGTAAAAGGAGAGGAAATCAGCAAAAAGCAGAAGGGACAAGGAGGAGGCCCTAAAGGTAGATCCAAAAAAAACTTCAGGAGGTGATTTGAAAGGGAGAAGAGCTGATTAAAAGGGATCTGAAAAGGAGGTATCAGATCTGAAAAAGGGAAGGCTGAAACTATGAAAAATCAGACACCTGAAACAGCTAAAAATCTTCCACCAAAAATGGAGGGTACTGAAGCCCTAGGGGGCTATGTTCCCACTTAGATGAGCAAAAAAAATCAGAAACAGGTCTAGACGGGCTGAGACAGAGGCTGGAAAACCCTGACAGAAGCTTCAAAAAAACCCAGTAAAATTGCAGAAAAATAGCAGAAAAACTAGCAGGTCATAGGTTCTGACCTGTTTTTTGTGCAGGTCGCAAATACTGGGATGAAAAGTGTGACCTAGAGTCCACGTCGCAGTTTCTAGGCTGAAAAGTGCGACCTGAAGCTCCGGTGTCCTGGCGGCAGATTTCCAAAAAAGTTGCCGTCTCAGGTGCGGCTGATGTCTGTCACCTATGCAATAGGTCCAGAAACACGCGGAAGTTAGAAATTTTAATTTTTAGGGTTTTATAGGTGAAAAAAAACATAAAAATAGGAAAAAAAAAAGCTGAAAAGAAACCCTAGGGTCTGAAGTAGCTGGATATGCAGGAATATGAAAAACGACAGCGGTCGTAATTGAAAACCCATGTGGAGTCGCCAGTTGTTAGTATGAATCTTTTGTCAAAGTGTACGAAAAAAGACCACTTTAGCTACGCATAACTTATAGCCCTAACATCAAATATGGTTGCCAATATCTTCAGATCTGCAGTTAGTTGATCAAGACAAATGCTGCAAAAATCCAGATCTATGCATAAAGGGACATTAAGCAGTAAAAGTAAGGTTTTTCTCCATACATCCAATAGACAAGACAAGAACAATATTTTTGAAAGAATTTTTTGTATTAAGGGCACCTGGGAGGAAAACAAGAAGGTGTTTCCAATTCTCCTCAATGGGATGGTTTTTTGGAAGTCCTCAGCACTTAAGATCTAGTATTTCTCTCTCTTTTTGGTCTAGAAAACCCAAACAAAGATAGAACTCAAAGGGAGATCACACAACAAATAATGGAAAATTTGACAATGATAATGGCTCAAAGTCAGACCAAGAGTATAGATCCAGAGTGATCTAATAGGCAACAAAAGGTGAAGAATGGTAGGAGAAACCGTCCTATTTATAACAACATATTGGGTCATTCTAGATCTTGGTGCATGCTTAAAATAACATTAACCAAATCTAGATCCACCTTTTATGGAATATTTTATTATATTTGTTGGAGGGAAAAAGTATTTGACTTGGGACAAATCCCTTTATTTGTAAATAATAAATAAATAAATGATTTATTTATCATTTTAAGGAAGTGGTTGAAAGATAATCAAATAAATAATGATTTATTTAATTATTTATGGGTGATTTAGTCATATTTAACAAGGAATATTATTTAAATAACATTTAAACAATTATTCCTAGAAAATAATAAGATAAATAAGGATTTATCTAATTAATTTCTTTGTTTTGGGTTAAACATGACCGGGAATAATAATTAAATTATTGTTTAATTAATTATTCCTTGAGGAAAATCAAACAAATATAGGTTTGTTTAATATTTCCTTTTGGGGTTTCCTGTTTAGACCATAAACAACCTAATAAATGTGTTTTATTAAGTTATTTTACATAGTGAAAGCAATTTTATTTAGGGTAAAATTGGTCTTACATGGTGTACTTGGGTCCATCTAATGATAGTAGGTTAGATGACCAAAAAATGGTGTAACACGTGTAGGCCTATTTTGGAGATTCTAGAAGGGTCTTATTTAGCCTCCCAGGATCAAATTCTAATTTCAACTCAAGAGGTGGACCATATTCCAAGGAGAAATATCATGGAGATCTTGATGTGTCATAGGATTTGTATCTAGAATTTAGGGATAAGTTGATACAAGTATGAATATAGTAGATATTTAAGGGATCTACATTTATTGAGTAGATATCCCTAATTTTTGTATAAATAGAGGAAGTTTTCTCCTATCATGTCATGTGTAAAATTGGAGTTATGCTCAAGATTTGAATAAATAATTATATTGTGGCACCTTACGCATGAGTGTTCCTTCACTTTGACTTGGTTTTTCTTACATATGGAGCATCTCGATTTACCATCTCTCATACGTTTGGATTGGCCATCTACAATGTGTGAGATTTATTTGCTTTCGTAGATTAATATTTATTTTCTTTCTTAGTATTAGTTTTAGAATGATTGTGTAATCTTTGATTTCCTAAAACATCTCAAGAAAGTAGAGTCTTTTATTTTCCAATTGGATTATGTTTAAGGCAATAGAGAGCTCACAGTTGTTTAGTTTCCTTTCATGTTCTTACATTGCTTTCTTAGATCAGATCCTCAGTTAATTTTATAATTGGATGCTCTTAAAGATAAGGCCAAGAAAGTGACTTGTTATACTTCCAAATTGGGTGTTCAAGTGTTTAACCTATGCAATAATTGAATTTTCCTTTACATGATTTTAAACTACTTTCCTAGATTAAGATCCCCAGTTAAATGTATAATTTGATACTTGTAAATAATACCAAGAAGGTGAATCTGTCATACTTCCAAACTAGATGCTTGAGTGTTTAACCTATACAGTAATTGGGTTTTTCTTTACATGCTTTGAAATTTTTTCTTAGAATAAAATTTCAATTCCTGCAAGTGTGATTGAGTGCGCTATATTTTGTTTTGAATTTGTTTTCTTTCTTTTCGTTGCTTGATTTCATAGGTTAGTTGAATTTCGTTTTAATTATTTTATTTCATATATTAGATGAATTGGTTTTTGTTATTTTGTAGTTAGATTAATCTAAAATGAAAGACAATTTCTAGCACATACAGTGCATGCATGCTTCACAAGTTTATGAAACCCCCAGGTTGAAAAATTAAATGACAAACAATTATTTTTCCCCAACGCATACCTCTTAAGATCATGGTCAAAGATTATGATAAGAATAACCATCACACTATTTTTGATGAGGGATATTTTGTTAGCATTCTATCCTCAACTACTTGGAAAGCTTTGTGTTCCCCTCTGCTTCTTTTCGCCACTTTGAATTTGTTTTCTTTTGACATAAGAACCAGCCAACCCTTAGGGATTCTTCCTCAATTTCATGTTACCTTGGGAGAAAATACTATATTTATTGATATTATGTTCATCATAGGCCCCTTGGAATTCAATTTTCTCTTGGGGCATGACTATGTTTAGGCTATGAGCACTATTGTCTCTACACTCTTTCGAGTGATGCGCTTCCCACATGATGGAAGGATTGTCACTATCGATCAACTTTCATTTGTTGGTACTAATTTGAATGCCAATAATCCTACTTCCCTAAGTGTTCCAAATATGAAAGTGGTATCTCCACAACCACAAGTTAATTATGTGGCAACCTATCCCATTCCCTTACCTTATATTGAAGAGGAGCCTCTCATTGTTTGCTCAACTTCTTTTGACATAGATCTAATAGGAGATATGGCGAGTCATTTACTGGGGGAATTGGAGCTTGATCTTTCCATTAGATCCCTTGATATGTCTTCCTTCCAGAGTGTTTTTATCCCATATTATTAGAACCTCTTGGAATCCATGGTATCTTGGAGGCCATGATCACGTGTCGGAGTAGAGTCCCTTTTCTTGTGTCAACCTGGTTAAAAAATGAAACAAGGTGCCAGAGAAGCATTCCTTTTCTTCTATCAAGCTCGTTAAAAAATGAAACAAGGTTACTTTAGCATAGTTATTTTCTTGTTTCAAGCTTGTTAAAAAATGAAATGGATCCCCTTCCATTGATTAGATCCCGTAAACTCCAATTCTAGTCTTTCACTTGACCTCATAAATGAACCTTCGTTCCATCTGCCTATTAGTGACCAAAAATCTACTTAGGTGAATGAAATGAAGCTTGGGAGGCATGTTCCTAGAATTGAGTCATTATGTTGGGGGCATGAAAACCACTCTCAAGCATTGTTTCCACATGTTTCAAGCTTTTGTAAAAATGGAACTACTTTCAAGTATTCTCAAGCATAGTTTTTCCTCATTTCAAGATTGTGTAAAAAAAAACTACTTTCAGGAACTATCAAGCATATATTTTCTCTGTTTCAATATTTTATAAAAACAAAACCTATCCTCGTGAATGCCATTTTTTATCAGCGTGTTTTTTCCAGATGAACCTTGGTTTTCTCATTCCATCATCACCATCTGCTTGCCCTATCATACACTTTCATTGGTTTTTTAACCTTTCTTGGGCAATTGCTACGATCAGTGGTATTATTAGCCATCCTCTTGACCTCTATGTGTTTTTAGCAGTTTCATCATGATTGGAACTAGTTACTACCCTTTATACCACTCGTTCCTCTAGGAGGAGTCCTCTTTTAGCTACTTTCAAACTCCCTAAACATGAAAATATTGTCGATCACTTGTATTTTAAAACTCGCTAAAGAAAATGAAAAGACTTCTACTTAGTATAAGTTTAACCCTTTTCCAGATTGGGATAGACTATTTACAAAAAAGGAATACCATAGTCAAAGATGGCTAAGAGTTTCAACTGAGTATCATTTTCTTCCTTTTAGGACTTAAGAGATAATTTTAAGAACATGAAACTTTCGAATTTTTTTTAACCTCTTTTTCAAACTTTCTAAACGTGAAAAATAAGTCAAGTTACACCTTCACTGGCTCATAAAATCATCAAAGAATTATTGATTCATTGAACATGATAAGACCAAACCACTCCTCATGGTTTTTTAAAAATAAACAGAGGGATTCATCCTAAGGATGAACTTACAGATTAAGTATATTTTATCCTCCCCAAGCTTGTAAAAAATAAAGAGGTACTGATCATAAATGGTTGGGAAAATTGGGAAAATAGGGTACTTGACCTATTAATGTAAGTGAGTCACTATTGAACATGATACTCTTTCACTTCATCTCTGTGACTACTAGGGTGGAAAATTTTCTTGTCTTTTTGGTTCATCACACCATATCAAAATCCTTCATATTCAATTTTGGTTCAATGCTTCCAACTCCATAAAGTGTTGTCGATGTGTTCAAGATAAGTCCTTCAGTTGATATCTTCTACAATACTTTTAAGTCTACATTCATTTTTTCCATTGCTGAATCAGTTCCACATCAGGATCATTTTGTCTCAAATCTTGATACATGTTTCGTGTTGTTAATGGGGGATACATTAAGGCCCTCCTTTGATGGGTCACCTCCTATCGACATCATCTCATTATCCATAAATTTGACCTAGAAACCCCCTTTGGTACCTTGGGACTTGCATACATCAATGACAAGTTGTGAAACTAGCTCCAAAAATAGCAGAAAAGAGAGATCAATGCCTTAGAAATCAACCACTTTGAGGGGGAAACCTATAATACATTACATAAATGAAAAATTATTGGATGCTACAAATGACCAAAACCTCCTTCTATATATAGAAGTCCATGGGGCCACAGTATAATCCTATCCGACTTAACAATAATAATGTAAGGGCACAATAATAACAATATTGGGGTACAACAATGACAATAAGGGGGATACACTAATAACAATAAGGGACTAAAGTAGTAATATAGTGACCTAACATGCCCCTCTCCTTCAAAAAAGTGTTGTCCTCAACGCTTGAGTAGCTTTGGGTGCTTCTGTATAAAATTATCATCCTCCCATGTAGAATCTTCAGTGGGTAAGTTCTTCCACTTGATGAGATACTCTGAAATTGATTGATTTCGTAGTTGTCGAGTTCTTGTTTCCGTGACCGCTTAAGGTTCCAATATGATTTTTCCTTCCTCATAAAGTTCTGGAAATATTGTTTGAACTGAAAGATTTTCACCTATAACCTTCTTTAAGCGTGAAACATGGAAAACTTGATGCACTCGCGAAGAAGCATAAAGCTCCAATTTGTATGCCATAGTACCAATATTTTGCAACACCTTGCAAGGATCATAGTACTTTGGCGATAAGTTATTATCCTTCTTAGCTTTCTTAAGGGACATTTGTTTGTATGGTTGTAGTAGTAAAAATACCCAGTCTCCTACATCAAAAATTCTCTTGTTGTGATGTTGATTTCCCTGTTGTTTCATTCGATTTTTTGCCAAATTTAGTTTATCCTTTAAGAGTTGGAGAACTTCTTGTTGATGCTTGATGTGATATTCCACTACTTGAACCTTAGAATTTTCTCTTAAATATGATGTGATGGACGGTGGATGATATCCATAAGGTGCCATAAATGTGGTCATTTTTGTTGCAACATGGAAGGAAGTGTTATACCACCATTCAACGAGAGGTAACCACTTGACCCATTTTGTTTGTTTATCAGATAAAAAACAACGAAGATATACTTCCAAAAATTTATTCAGTATCTCAGTTTGACCATCGGATTGAGGATGATAAAATGAGCTATGAGCTAGTTGAGTACCCAAACAAGAAAAGAAACCCGTCTAGAAAATTCCAGTAAAAATGGGATCTCTGTCACTCACAATAATATTTGGGTTTCCATGTAGCTTTTGAATTGTGTCCATAAATGTAGTAGCAACTATACTTGCTTTAAATGGATGAGATAATGCACAAAAGTGTGCATACTTGGTAAGTCTATCAACTACCACCATGATGACACTCTTTCCTTCGGACTTAGGTAAACCTGTGATAAAATCCATTGAAATCTCCTCCCAACGTTGACTTGGAATGGATAAGGGTTGTAGAAGTCCCGGGGTCTTAATTGTTTCCACTTTATTCTGCTGGCAAACCAAACATTCCGCCACAAACTTTCGAATATCAGATTTAAGGCCATCCCAAAAAATTTCTTTCTTCACCCTGTGGTAAGTTTTTAAAAATCCTGAGTGTCCTCCTAAAGGAGAAGTGTGCAATTCCAGAAGAATCTTTTGTTTCAGTTGGGAACTCTTACAAAGATATAAGCGATCTTTGTACCATAAGGAATCATTTTTCCAACTAAATGTATCAGATGTACTAGGATCTTGCTGCAACTTTTGAATGAGTGTCCATAAATATTTGTCCTTCTTCCATTCATCTCTTGCTTCAGTTATCCAATCTAGTTGGATAATAGAAATGGCACAAAGCAATGCTTCTACCTCTTCATTCTTTCTTGAGAGTGCATCTGCAACAACATTAAGCTTTCCTTTTTTGTAGATTATTTCAAAGTCATAACCCAACATCTTTGCGACCCATTTTTGCTGCTCTTCTGAAGATATTCTTTGTTCCAAAAAGTGTTTAAGACTATCATGATCAGTTTTTACCTTGAAGTGTCTTCCCATTAGGTAAGTTCTCCATTTCTTTAGTGCATGCAGTATTGCTAACATTTCCTTCTCATAAATGGGTTTCTGTAAATACTTTCCTTTGATTGGACGACTTTCAAAAGCAATGGGTCTTCCTTCTTGCATTAAAACAACACCAATTCCATTTCCTGAGGCATCACATTCCACAATAAAGGTTTTTGTGAAGTCTGGCGTAGCTAAGACCAGTGCTAGGCACATTGCCTCTTTAAGATGTTTAAAGGCCTTAGTTGCTTTAGGAGTCCATGAAAATGCATCTTTCTTCAATAATGTTGTTAGAGGTGCTGCTATTCTCCCATAATTCTTAACAAACTTGCGATAATACCCTGTTAACCCGAGAAATCTGCACAACTGCTTTATGGTTGTGGGGACTTTCCATTCCTTAATGGCTTTAATTTTGTTAGGGTCTACCTTAACACCCTCGTGAGATACAATATGACCCAAATATTCCACCTCTTGTACTCCAAAGAAACATTTGGATGCTTTTTCATATAATTGTTTCTCTTGCAATAGTTTGAGCACCCTGTCAACATGTTGAACATGATCCTTCCAAGACCTGCTATAGATTAGTATATCATCAAAAAATACTAGCACAAATTTTCTAAGGAAGGGTTTGAAAATCGAATTCATCAACCCTTGAAATGTAGAAGGTGCATTGGTAAGGCCAAAAGGCATGACCAAAAATTCATAATGACCCTCATGAGTTTGAAATGATGTTTTCGGAATATCTTCAGTCTTCATTCTAATTTGATGATATCCTGAACGAAGATCCAACTTGGTAAAATAAATTGCTCCATGTAATTCATCAATCATAGGAATGGGAAATTTATTTTTTATAGTGAGCTCATTGAGCTCCCTGTAATCCGGACACATGCACCATGAGCCATCCTTTTTATGCACCAATACTACTGGAGCAGAGAAATAACTTTGACTAGGTTGAGTTATACCAACCTCTAACATTTCTGTAATCATACGCTCAATTTCGCTCTTTTGGAAATAAGGATATCTATAAGGCCTAATGTTTGGAGGAACACTTCTTGGAATCAAATTAATAGCATGATCATGATCACGAATAGGTGGGAGTCCTTTGGGAGTTTCAAACACCTTGGAATGATTGTCCAAGACCTTTTGGAGATCTATAGAAATAGATGATTTTGATGTTGGAACTTCTAGTGAGCATAATTGTGCAATTAAGCAGAGATAGTAGATATTCATAAGCTTTGTCATGATAGTAGAGATTCGTATCTTTCCCGAATTCCCTACGATACCCCATAATTCGACTTCCTTTCCTTCTGAAAAAAATTCAAGAAAAATTCTCGAAAATTAAAAGTTACCATCCCTAAAGATTGTAATTGTTATCACTCTAGTAAATTCTTAAGTTGTGGGATTTTGGTTTTTAGTCAAAGAACACTAGAGGTAGCCACAAACCTACTTCAAACTCTAGGATCTAGCCTTCCTAGGGTTCAGAGAGGGCTCTCTCTTTAAAATTTGTCTTTGTTTGATTTATAAACAGTACACTAGTTATGAATGGGCAGTTTGGTTCTGATTGATTGTTTTGGTGGGAACAAATCACTTAAAGGGATTAATAGAGGTAAATTTACTTTTCCATTGGGATATGGAGTCTAAATCAAGCTAGCATAACTAGGATCAGGCCCTAAAAGGTCAAATTTCTTTAGGGCAAGATAGATAACCCTTGGAGATTATGGAAAATTGTTTTTTTGAGATGGTATGATCGGGATAAAGGGCCGTTAAGAATCCTTTGATCCGGAAAAGATAAGTAGTAGATAGAGGTCAAATGGGAGAGGGATAAATTAAGGGTTCCATACACCAGAAATCAGAAGAAAACAAAGAAATGATAACTAGTTAAAAACAGGGTGCTATTAACATGTCCTGTAGTAATATTCCTAGTTATACATTTAGATTTAGAATTAAAACACAGATGTATGCATGTAACAAAGCAAGACTACAAGTGACAAGTTTATAGAGTAATTCACTCCAGATAGCTTATCACATGGATTATGAAGTATGATGTGTGATCTAGTCTGCTACTCAAAGTCGAAACACACAACCTTCAAGTCAAAAATATATCTATAGTAATCTCCAACAATTTCATTCCACACAAAAATACTTCTAAGAGTGAAGTATTTATACAAAATGTATTACAAAATATCCTAGATGACTTCTAGGAATTAACTTAGGAAAATAAAATATCTTTACATCAAAAATAGGGACAACTGCTTAACAAATCAGCAGGCTGTCATATTTTATTCAAAATAAATAGAACTGTTTTGATGACAAAAGGCTACTAACTACCTATGTGTCCTGCGTGCTGGCTGTTAGATATTTTCATGATTTTGACTTGCCTTCACTGATACTCTTTCTTATTTATACTCTTTCACACTGATACTCTTCAATTCGGATACTCTTTAACCTTCAGTAAACTGCTTTTACTGCTACAAAATCTGTTTTAACAGTGAAAACAATAAATAGATTTTTTCTTCTTCATTTGTTTGCCTAATTTCATTCTTCATAGCAAATCAGTCAAGCTTGCCAATCCTCTTTTTTTAGGGATTTGAATATTCTTGAGTTTCCTAAAATTCTCATAAGCTTCAGTATACTTGGCAAATGTGGGCTTGACAACAAATAAATGCTTGATTTCATGCTACAAGTAAAACAAGTCTTCAAAGTTCTTCAATAAGACTTTCCCTGTTGGCTTGTTTAACTGTTCTTTAGCAAACTCTCTAATATTCTTGTCATAATCATTTTGGGGCATTAAATTATCATTAATCACCATGATATCAGGCAATCCTTTTTGCCTCAAATTTGTGAATTTAACCATGAATCTTGTTATAGTAGTATTCATAAATTCACATTTCTCTTCCAGTTGTATCATCAAATTTATTTTTGTGGTAAATTTCCTAATTTCTAGGATAGTTGTTGTTCTGTCATTGATCTTCAATTCTTCTTATTCCCGTTTAGTCTTGCTGTTGAAGAAAGTGATAAGCTTTATAGCTTGTTCTGGTTTATTGGCCAATTCTTCTTGTGTTTTTTGAATCTCAGCTTGTGCTGCTAGCAGTAATTCTCTTTGTTCAAAAATGACCTGAATTGATGGCAAAACATCATGAATGGCCACAATTACATTGTTCCACAGGTAATTCTTGATATATGATACTTGCTCAATTAAAGCCAACTCACTTTGTAATTTCTTGAACTGTTCACTTAATCTTATGGCTTTCTGTTCATGTGTCTTGGCATTTATCTAAGCCAATTTAATAGAATTCTCAAGATTCTCATTTATCTTTGTTAATATGTTGATTTCATTGGTCTTCAAGGACATCTCTTCCATTGCTTTTACCAATTGACTGTTATTATTTGTATGCTGCAATACTATTATGGAGGATTTAGTTACTGAAGTTGTTGAAGAAGTCACTGACACTGTAGTGGCTAGTGGCTCTTTTGGTGCCAATTTTTCTCCTAAAGTAGAAGGTATTGCTGCTATTATGATTGGGATGATAGTAGGAATGACTGGTTCTTTAACTGTTTCCTTTTCTTGGACAACTTGGTCCATCTGTACTTCCATTTCCTTAATTTGAGATTTCAGTTGGAGTATCAAACTCATCATTTCATATTTTTCTTTTTGATTTTGTAAAAATTCCTTTGTCTGAGGATGCTCACCTTGAGGAAGCTTGAGCTATTTCCTCAAGGAAGCTATGTCCTCATTTTTCTTTTTAAGAATGCTTCTGCTGTTTTGATATTTATAGGATCATATCCTACCTGTAACACTAGCTCTTATAAGGCTTTTATACTTAGATTTTTTGCATATAATGAGTCTTTATCTATCTTCATTTGATTTTGCATGTTGAAGATAGTATTTTGGAGTTTATGAGCACTCACAACTTTTGTTGCCACAATAAAATATATCATCTCTGAGCTCTATCTGTGGAACTCTATCCGATCCAATTCATGGATTGTCGTTGTATCTACCTCAAGATCAACTTTCCTATAGTCTAACACTGTCTTTTGTACTGCTACTTTAGGCTGCAAAACTGGCATAATCAATTTTTGACTGGAGTAGTCAAAGGCTGATAGAAATATGTTCTGATTACCTGTCTTTTTCTTTAAGAATTGAGAATATATTTCAGTCTTGATTTCCTCATTCTTAAGCTTGATTTTCTTGTATTTCTCTTTAATGTCCAAGTCTTTTTCCTCAGCTGCATGTGAGGAAGATGCTTCCATACTTTGCTGCCTATCCATTAACTGTTTATCTTTATTGCTTTCTTCATTCTGATTGGGTTCATTGATAATCACAGTGTTATCACTCAGGTTTTCCCAGAAGTTGTGTAAGAGGAAAGTATACCCGAGGTAACCACAAACCAACCTTTTAGATGCAGAATCTAGCCAATCTGCATCCAGAGAGGGCTCTCTCTTTATAATTTATCTTTGTTTTTGAATGATTTTAGGCTAGTTATAGATTCAAAGTTTGTTTTGGGAAAATGGTGGAATCCACAAACTAAGGGCAAGGTTGAGGGCTTTCAGTCCATTGGGCTATGGAGTCTAAGGATGGATTTACTGGATTTCTTTCCTAAACACAAGATGGTATTACAGGGCAAGATAGCTAGACAGAGAACAATCCTTAAAATTTAAAGTGGATGGATGGTCTTGAAGGGATGAAAGGCAGCTAAGAATCTTTCACCATATTCAAGAGAAAGAAGAGAAATGACTACAAGCAAAGAGCAATGAAGGATTCTTTGTTACAGTAATAAACAATGTTTAAATCAACAAAACATGAGCAATTAAGAATTCATGCTTATAACTAATCCAGAAGAAAACATCGAGAATAATCACATTTGAAAACAGAGTACAATTAAGCAAATTCTGTTTCAATCCTTTATGTAAACTATTCAGAAACGGATATGATGATAGCATAAACTAATATAAAATTTAAACACAAGAGTTGGAAAACTTATTGAACTGAAGTCCAACACATGAATCCTGCAACAAGTCCAGTGCTTCAAAACGTCATCCAGTAAGCCACAAGTAAATTTGTCCAAAAGCTTTTTATTCCGAAAAACCTCAATGTTACAGCAGAGTAATAGAATCCACCCTTCAAAACTCTCTTTGAGGGCTTATTTATACAAAAATAATCCTAACAATCTTACTCTATCATAGCCAATAATTCAGGCTGATTTAAAGCATATTTACAAACAAACAAGAGACACATGGTCTCGTAAATAGAATAATGAATAACGCCTGATGTGCTGTTCCTTTCTTCATGGACGTGCTAAGGATAAGTGCTCAAAATAGGGCTCTGTGCTGTCCTTTGCGTATTCCTTTGACTTGTTGAATACTCTTTCTTCTCACGGATACTCTTTGACCTTTCATCTGATACTCTTTCATCTGCAGTTCTGTTTTTTACCATTTACTCAATAGTAAAGATAAACTTTTATCCTGACAACATTTTTTACAAAATTTCCAGCATTTCCTTCCACCACTGATCATCTGGTATCATTGTTCTTCTGAGCTTCCTTAAATTTTCATCGGCTTCAGTAAGTTTATAAAAAGTGGGCTCGTTTGGAAATAGATATTTTAATTCATGCTCCAGATGAAATAGATTCCTCACTTTTTCATAAATACTCTTCCCAGTTGGTACTGCAGGTTCTGATGAGCTAGTAGAACCTATATTAGTAGAACCTATAGCTGTATGTTTAGCATGAGTTTTGATTATTTTCTCATAAGTTTCCAAGTCTACTATTTGATCCTCTGTGAGCATGGGACTTGGCATTTCACTGTCGAGCAGAGCTTGAAACTTTTCTCTGAAAACGTTGATGTCGACCAAAATATCAGTACACTTTCTTTCTAGATTTTGCATGAAAGTTCTCTTGGTGAAAATTCTCTTTGCTTCCAAAACTACACCTGTTCTGTCATCAATTCCTAACAATGCTAGCTGTTGTTTTGTTCTGGAATTCAAAAACTGAATGAGCTGCTGGGCCAGCTCTGGCTTGCCTCTTAATTCCTGTCTAGTTTTATTTATTTCCTCTTGAGCTATCTTGACTAACTCATTCTGCTCAAAAATAGCTTGGATGGAAGGCCAAATATCTCTTATTAAGTTAATGATGTTGTCCCAAAGAATATCATTTATTTCGTTCGGAGGCTTTTCCAGTGAAAGATCTTTTTGCAAAGCCTCAACCAATTTCTCCAATCTTTTTATTTCCCTGAGGTTGTCAGCAGCTGTCTTTTTGGATGTGTCATATTTTCCCTCCAGTTTTGTTAATTGTAATTTTGTTTCTTGGAGTTCTGTGACCTTTAGCTGAAAAATCTCCATTTGTTTAATTAAATCCTCAGAATTCAAATTAGAAATGTTCACCGGAGATGGTTGTTCCTGCTGTCCTGTAGTTGTAGTACCTGTTGCTGAAGCCTGCTTGAGAATTTCCTGTTCCTGCAACGCTTTTTCTAACTCCTTCTCTGTTTCATTTAGTCGCTCTGTCAAATTCAAGAGCAACTCCATCATTTCTTCTTGTGAATTTCCTTTTATTACTTCCTGTGTCTGGGGGTGCCTTGAGGCTGGTATTTTCAGCTGTTTTCTGAGTGCAGCTATATCATCCTCTTTCTTTTTTATCAGTGCCTCAATACCTTTAGTGTCTTTGGGATTGTGACCCAAACCAACGATGATCTCTTCTAGAGACTTTATTCTATTGTCCTTGGCCTGTGAGGAGGCCCTTTCAATCTTCAATGTTGCAGTAGTATTATTCAAGGAATCTTGTAGTGTTAAAGCTGCCATGGCTTTGTTGGTGAGAGTAGAATAAACCATTTCCCCTGTTTGCCTATGAAGCTCTATCTGATCCAAGGGATGGATATTTTTTGCTAAAACTTCAAAATTTGTTCTGATGTAATCTGTTGCTGAAGTTGGCTTTGGCACCTTTGCTTTGAAGTGGCTCATTTGCATTTTACCTTGTGACAGATCAAATGCTGACATCAACCTTTGCTGATTGTGAGGAGCCATTTTCATATACTGATCATAGACCTTCATTTTCAATGGTTCATTCTTTGTTTTGATATTAATGAAGGTTTTCTTAATGTCTCCAGTATCTGTCTTTGGCGGTCTGAAAGAAGATACTTCAGTGCTCAACTTCTTTTGTATCCCTTTCTGGCTTATGTTTGTCTCACTTGCTGTACCTGTTTGCTGACTATCCTCCCTACCATCATCAAATACCTCATCTATAATCTCTACATCTGGAGGTGGATCAGACTTGTGTTTTTTGGCTTGATAAACTTGTGGGGCTCCTTTTGAAGGTGCGGTATCTGGAGCTGGCCTCTTTTTCCCTATTTCCACATTCAGTGGAGTTTTCATCTCTGGAACTTGGATTTGCTTTGCTGGTGTTTGAGAAGCCTTAGATTGTTCTGGTGCTTTGGAACTCTGTGATTTTTCTGCCATGACCAGGGTTTCAATGACCTGAACTATAGGTTCTTTTCCTTTACCCTTGGGCTCTGCTGCTACTGATGGGCTGTCTTCCTGTATAGCTTGTTGGAGAGTAGCTGCTAAATATGTGCCAATGTATGGTACCTGCATTTGATCATATGTTTCTAGGTCAAATTTCTTCTCAACATCTTTCATAAGTTTATTCAATTTGGCAGCTCCACTTCCCTCTTCAACAAGTGTTCCTTTAACCCATTCATCTTGATTTGCATACCGTTCTATGTCAGGAATTCTGTGATGTATATAAGGAGATGACTTATTTTTTAACCTTCTTTCACAAATGAAACCAAAGGGGTCATAAGGGACCCAACGGAAAGATGTCTGGAATTTTCTCTCTAATATAAGTTCTGCATCTCTCTCGGCTTCTCTAGAATTGCAAATGAAAGGACCTAACTGGCTTTTGATCCTTAACTGTGCTTTCTTCTTTACATTGCAGAAATGGATTACATCTGAGTTATTCATCTGTCTAAAGTATTCCAAAGCAAAAATTCTCATTGGTACATATCTGGGTAACTTGAATGGATGTAATTCACATCCATAAATCCTGATGACTGTATGGTTTTGGTACAAGTACCAATCCCCAGCTTTGTAACTCTTTGACAATTGCAGGGTCTTTCTTATCTCAGTACTAAGCCTGGGGGGAGAAACTCCTGTTAACAAGGTTGTAGCAGGATGTACAAACTGATCAATGAATTCTGAATAAGAGTAGGGAGAATCAGAGGACGAATGAATGATGGGGGACCAAAAAATAACAGACCTGGGATTACCTTTAGCATCAAGTTTCTGAACAGGGAAAGGGAATTTGTCTGAGTGATAGAAAATTATGAGATGATAGATAACTGAGGAGTACTTGAAAACCTTTTCATCATCTAGCCTTAAAAATTGATCATGGATTTTGTTGGCAATGAAGGAAGCATAATCATACTTAATCTCAGGAGGCTGCCCCGGGGTAAAGATAGATAGCAAAGCCAGAGTTATCTCATCTACATACTCACTGGTATTGAATCCTAAGACAAAGGATATTACATTCACAATAAGCCTTCCCAATTGATTGAAAAAGTAAAAACCATAGGGGGAGTCCCTTTTGGCTGATGCTCAGGTAACATGAAATACTGACACATTGCTTTCAATTTCTCTGGAGTTAACAGTCTGGTTTTCTCAATTAGCCCTTCCATGGATAGAGGTGCTAATTCTTGTTCTGGCTCAAATTGTAACATAGCATTGATAGCTTGAGGTGTTATAGGGAACAAAACACTTTGATCAGGAGCTAATACAGCTCTTTGTGTGGGATCATAATTTGCATGATAGTAATGAATGATTTCAGGGAAAACGTGGATTGTAGGAATAAAATACCTTGGGAGATTGGATTCCCACAACCCTATAAGATCTTGCCCCTTTGAGTGTTCGTCTCTGCAGCGACAGAAGCTCAAACGGGGACTTTCATCAAAATGTAGGTCTTTTATTTGGAAATCTTCATCAATCAGAGGTAAATAGTCCAAATCTCGATGGGGAGCATTCAAAGGAGTGACATTTAGAGCAGTTGGGGCCTCCATTTTGGTTCTTGTGGATTCAAAATGGAGGTTTCAGTTTTTCTTGCAGACCGGACGGGATATCTGACAAAAGAAGAAATTGGAACAAATTGCAGGTTTGGGAAGCAAATTCACAGGTTTTAAATCTTCAATGAGGACTCAGAGAGGACTTTTGACCACTTTTTCAGAGAACAAACACAGGAAACTAAGTTTAACTTGCAGTCGGGGCGCGGAATGATAAATACCTGTTTTTTAATGGAAACTGGTTCTTCAACAGGTAATGAACAATGGCGGGGACGTTCTTCAATACTGGCGCAGCGGAATTTCGGAGTAATTTGGTGTATTTGCAGTGAAATTTGAAAATTGCAGCGGGAGCTTAGTCTCTTTCGGAAACTAAAAATAACTGAAAAAACGCGAAAAATGGCTTAAAAACAAGTCAAAAGGGTTTTTGTCGTTTTCGAGGTGGTGACGTCATTAGGGCGTACGGGGTGACGTAAGGAAGTGGGACCGGCGGTATGCGGTAAGCGGTAAGCGGTAAGCCCGCACCGCTTATGGACGAGGGCGGTAAAAGTCGCAATGGCAGCGATTCCACAGGACGCTTGCCACGTGGAATGCTGAATAGTCAAAAACCGCCCACTCCCCGTTGGCTAAATAACTCACACGGGATGGGCAGCGGGATTGATCAGGACCGTTGATCAACGGAGGGATGATCCGACGGTTGAAAGGGATGGGAACTTGTGCGACTTCAAAGGTGGGCCCGTCGGGGTTTTAAACATGTTTTAACGTGTAATCTAATTACCCCGGGGAGAAGTTAATAGGCGGGAATGGTTGTTAATTAGTCCAAATGATCAATTAACCCCATGGAATTATGAAATTGGTTTGCGGCGGTAGTTTGGCCAGGTGGAATGCTACGTGGACGGAACACTATGGCACGGGACTCCGTCGCATTTTATTCTTTGTTTTTGGTGTTAAACACATATATTACGTGTCTAACGCTTTTTTACATATATTTTATTATACGATGAATTAATTAAAACACAACTAATTCACCATAGGGCGGGGATTATATATAAGGCTATAGTTTTAACCAAAGGGCTTTATAAAGCGGAATATTTATTTTAAAATGTGCGGGAATATATACTTTGGTAAAACATTATAATAAGAGGGTTTTTGGGGATATTTATTAGAAAAGGGAGTTATATACTTAGGAAAAGGGATTCCACTAAGGATTTAATATAATAGAGTTAAATGTTAATATGATAAAGGACAAGGAAAATCAAAACATCTTTGTACATCTAAGAAAGTGAAAACTTATGAAGTAAATTGCATATTTTATCTTCAACACTTAAGCTTAGAATAACAAGTTGTCTTGAGGAATTTTATGGAATGTTGCCTCAGTTTCCTAAGTAAAATAGGATTTTACTTAGGAAAAAGTTAAAGATGGAAGATAACAATGATGGATTATTTCAAGCGCTCAGGTCTTTTTTGATCATTAGGCCGAGGGTCTGGTCCCTCCAGAAGTCAAGGAAATGCCTTGAGCCCCTTTGATCTCCAATTACCTTAGTACTTTTGGGGGAAATTAGTAAAACTCTTGAGGGGAAAAAATGATGAGGGAGGTTAATGAATTTGACTTTGCTTGCTGTGATTTTCCAGTGCACTTTCTGCTTTAGTACTTGTGATGAAAGTAAATGATTAACCAACATGTAGCAGCACTATTCATCAGATAACACTTTGCAGCACCATCTACCTACCCTATCTACTTAACACTACCATTTTGTCTTCTTTATTAGGGTGCATTTAGACTTGCAAACCCTGATCAATCTTTTCTTTTACATGATGAATCTATCTATTTCTACCCTTATTACATCCAAGGGCTCAGATTAAACTGTTGAGCACCTTTTATTCACTCTACCTAGCTACTTATCTGCCAAGATTAAAATGTTTGGCTAGATATTTATTCTCTAATCTATAACATGAAATTGAAATATGACTAAGCCAAGTTTAAACAGTTTGACTTATTCATGAATTGTGGCAAAAGTTCACAAGCTGCACACAATTGTTTTATTACAACAGATGAAAAAAGTAGTGGCATTTAGACTTGCACACTTTCCTTGGCCTTTCTTTTTGATGGGGTTCATTTCTTTTACTTTTTTTTGGCCAGTTTTATTCTTTTTACCCTTTGATTTTTCTTTTAGGGTATACCCTCTTTACATTTTTTAAATTTTTTGATTTTTTTGTTTTTTTTTTTTAAGAATATGGAACACCTTTGCTCAAGTAAGAAGGTTTGAACATATTCCACACTTCCATCAAGACAATCATGAAAGATGAAACCTATTGATATAGGAGGCTAACACTGGCTCCACTTGGGGATGGCTTTTCCTTGTGGAAAGTCAAGAACAGTAGATCAGATGCCTCAGAATGTCTTCAAACTGAAAGTATGGAATTTTCCTTCTTCTGGTAGCTTTATTTTACATATGATAGTGAAACTTTTGGAACTTAGGGCCTTCGGGCTTCAATTCCAAGAAGTCACCATCCAATCCAATCTGCAGTAACAAAAATAAAACAAGCAAACAATATATTATGTACAAGTTAGAAACATTTAAACATTTTAGTAAATTGGATCAAAATAATGCTTAAGCATTCGACCATTGACTGGTCCTTCTTCAACTTCTGAATTGTCCAAGTCCTTCAAAAAGTAAGTGTTGTTTCCCTGCAAGGCATGAATGATATAAGGCCCTTTCCACGAGAAATCAAACTTCCCATGTTTCCCTTTTTCTTCTCTTCTAGAATCCCATCTTAGGACCTTGTCTCCTAATTGAAAATCCTCTGCTTTAGTCCTTTTATCAAACATTTTCTTTAGCTTTTCCTATAAGACTTGTGATCTTTGGTATACCTCTTCTCTGGTTTGTTGCAGGTGGATTTTCTGATTAATTCTTCTTTGAATGTCATTTGGCTCCACTTGAGCCTCCTGAAGTAATTTCATGACAGGGATTCCTAAAGATGATGGGAATCTTGCTTCTAGACCATAAACTAACTCATATGGACTAGTCCCAATGGATTTCTTGGTTGTAAGTCTGTCTGCCCATAACGCATAGGTCAGTTTCTTATGCCAGTTCTTTTTATTTTCCTCCAACAATTTCTTAATGATATTGATCAAACTCTTATTGGAGGATTCTGCTAGTCCATTACCTTGGGGGTAATAGGCTGTTGAATGGCCTAAAGTAATATGATATTTATGGCAGAAACTAATCATTTTCTTTGATTTAAATGCGGCAGCATTGTCTGTTATAATCTTTTCTAGACATCCAAATCTTGAAAGTATGTTGGTTTCAAGAAACCCTATGATTACAGAATCATTAGACTGTCTACATGGGATGGCTTCAATCCATTTGGTGAAATAGTCTGTAGCAGTTAAAATCCATCTATGTTGCCCTGAAGAAGGGGGGTGAATTTCTCCAATAAAATCTAATCCCCATTGTTGAAAGGGTCTTTCTGTGGAAACTGGTTTTAAAGGAAGAGGTAACAACTTTCTTTTACCCTCAAATATCTGACATTTGTGACAACTTGTTACAAATTTCTTTACATCAGAAAATAATGTTGGCCAGTAAAAACCAGCCCTTAAGATTTTGTCTGCAGTAGATTTCCAGTAGAGATGTCCTCCACAATCCCCTGCATGAAATTCATTAAGCACTTTATCGGCTTCATCTTTTAAGAGACAATTCAATAAAATTCCTTCATGATTCTTCCAAAATAAAGTGCTATCTAAAATACAATATTTCAAAGATGTCATCTTTAAAAATCTTTGCTTAGTCCTGGACAACCCTGGAGGAGCTTGCAGGTTTAATAAAACATGAATTATATCAGTATACCAGGGTGAATCTAAGAAAGCTTGACTGATCTGGGGAGTCGCCATCTCCTGCTCGTTATCCAGTTCATTGATATCTAAGGCTTGGCAATTGGTTTATGTCATAAGTTGTGCTAAGCCTTGGCCTTTTATCAGTTTGGTTGGCTTGATCTCAATATCATATTCCAAAATGGTAGCTATCCACTTACCTCGTTTACCTTCAATGCCATCTTGAGTCAAAATATCTTTAACTACTGCATTAGGCACATATGCTATCACATGAGAATATAATATGTAAACTCTGAAATCTTTGATTGCTTTTACCAATGCAAAAGCCTGTTTTTCCATAATATTGTATTTTAGAGGAGCATCCCTCAGTGCTTTACTAAAAAATGCTATTGGCTTTTCACAGCCTTGGTCATCTTTTTGAAGTAAAACAGCTGCAACAGTATGTTCAGAAGCAAATGAAAAAATAATAAAGTCTCTATCAAATTTAGGACTGGTCAGAATTGGTGTCCTTGTTAAAGCCATTTTAATTTCCTCGAATGATTGTTTGGCTTCTACAGTCCAGTCAATGCTTGAATCTTTCCTCAACATGTTAGTTAGTAACCTAAGTAACTCTGCTAGACTAGAAATAAATCTTCTCAAGAAGTTGATTTTTCCTATAAATGCTTGCAATTCTTTTATGTTTCTGGGGTGGGGTATTTGCAAAATTGCTTGAATTCTTTCGGGATCAATCCTAATGCCATCTTTAGAAATGATATGTCCTAAAAGCTTTCCTTCTTCCAAACCAAACAATGACTTCTTAGGGTTTAAAGAAATTCCATATTTTCTGCACTTTATAAATACTTGCCTTAGGTGACCTAAATGTTCTTGATCTGTTTTAGAGAAAAAGGTCAAATCATCTAAGTAAATAACCAGAAAATCATGTATCTCTTTAGCAAAAGCAATGTCCATCGCTCTTTGAAAGGTAGCTCCTGCATTCTTGAGTCCAAATGGCATTTTGACATATTTAAACGTACCCCATGGTGTGGTAAATGCTGTGTTATCCTGATCATCAGGATGAACCAGAATCTGGTTGTACCCTGAAAATCCATCCAGTAGTGATATTCTCGAAGATCCCACTACCCTTTGCAAAATGTGATCCATTTTCGGTAGAGGATAGTTGTCTTTTAAAGAAACTTTATTCAAATTCCTTAAATCAACACACAGTCTGATTTCTCCTGTCTTTTTTCTTGTTGGTACCAGGTTAGAAACCCATTCTGAAAATCTGATAGGAGCTATAATCCCTGCTTGAAACATTCTTTTGATTTCCTTTTCAATTGAGGGTAATAAAACAGGATTAATTCTCCTAAGCTTTTGTTTAAAAGGTTTCTGGTCAAGTTTCAAAGGTATAGTATGTTGAATGATGGATGTATCATAAGATTTGAGGTCTTCATAACTCCAGGCAAAGACATCCTGGAATTCTTTTAATAGTTCAACATATTTTACCTTCTGATCTTTTGGAAGAGATTTAGACAACTTAACAATTTTTGGATGTTCTGGTGTTTCTAAGTTGCATTCCTCCATATCGGCTTTAACAGGTTCCATTTTAGGTCTGAATGGAATATCATTTGAGTCGAATAGATCTTCCAAAGGTGTTAATCCTTTGGGTAATTGATTATCTTTTAAATTGATGATTTCTGTCTCATCTATGATCTCATCAAATTCCATTTGTTTCAAATTCTGCATGTCTTTTTCAGTGAATGTGGTTGGATGCAGCATATGAATTGCATTTTCTCTTGAAATTTCCATTTTTTGTTCTTTTTCTTGATCAAATTTATCAGCAGTCATGTCTTCATCTATATTACAGTTAGAAAACTCATTCTGAAGTGTCAAAAAACTATTGATTTGATGGTTATTCACAAATACTTGCCAATTCAAAAGATTGTCTGGTATTGCAGGCCTGTGCCTAATCTCAGCTGAAAACTGATGATTAGGATCAAAAGGCAACTTGCATGTACTAGCAAACATTGCTAAGCTGTGAGCATGCAAGTTTTGTTTCCTGGGAATCTTGGCAAGTTGGGCTTGTAGAAATGTGTTGAGAATCTCTACAACTGTCTCTCGGTATTGTTTCAGTCTCATGTTCTTTGTTGCACATTCTCCTTTAATCTGTTGGATAATTAGTTCAGAGTCGCCTATGATTGATACCCTAATGCCTCCTAACTTCTTGACATGTTTAAGCCCCAATAAAAGAGCTTCATACTCTGCCATGTTGTTAGTGCATTTGAAATTTAACCTATAAGCATGACCCTCTGCATGATTGTTTTCCACATTGTGTAACCAAATCCCAGCTCCTGCACCTAGTCTGTTCACTGAGCCATCAAACTCTAAATGCCATAGAATTTCATGTTCATAATCTTCATCAACTGTTTTAACGTATTTTTTGACAAGAGCTAGTTGTTTAGTTTTTTTAGGTATTTCTCGGTCATCTGGTGTTTCATTGTTTTCAGAGATTTCTTCAATTTTAACCGTGGTTTTGTTTATGATTTCCATTTCGGGAGCTTCTATTTCAGTAGGAAGATCTGACTCAGCATTGTATAAAATAAAAGAATCCATGTCAGAATGTACAGAATAAATAGGGAAGTTTTCAGGCTTCTCATGGCTACTCACTAAGTACTTCATCAAAGTTTCTCTATATAATCTTTTAGGCTGACCAAATACTGAAATAGTTGCATAAGACATGTCTAATTGAATAGATCCTCCAAGTTTCGCACCCCAAGACCTAGACAATAACATACCATATTTAGGTGGAATATCAGCAACTACTATGTCCATTAAAACAGACTTAGCAGGGTATTGGACCAAAGTGACACACAGATCTTTAATTAAACCTAAACATTTTACCTGACTGGAATCAAATGAAAACAAATCTTTGTATGGTCTAGTAATATCCAGATTCAATCTTTCCATTACCGCTTTTGGCATCAAATTGTGAGATGCTCCAGAATCAAGCATTGCATTATGGAGTATCTTGTCATGAACATTCAGGCTTACATAAAATGGAGGAGTTCCTCCACTTTCTGGTTTGCCATTAACCTCGGGGCCAAAAAGAAGTTTGGGTTGATCATCAAGAATGTTTACTGAATCATCCAATCCAGTAATGTTAATGTTTAAAGACTTGGAAATCTGATTCCTATAGACATCATGTTTAGCCAATTCTGATAAAGGAACAGCTATCTTGAGTTTGCCTATTTCGGCTTCTAGATTAAAGGGTTTTTCTGTTTGAGCTTTAGTGTTTTGCACAGTTGGATTTTCTCTGTTTACTGGATCTTCAATGTTTTTCTCTTTTTCATGAATGAAGTTTTGCTTTGAAGATGTTTCAGGACTAACTTCTACTGTTTCTTCTACAGTTCCTACTTGAGGAGATGTATTGGATTGCTATTTGTCAATTGGTTGGTTGTCAGAGACATCTTCAATTATTGGATTTGAAAAACTAGGAGTTATCCTAGGCAAAATTTGTATTTGGGGAATGTTTTGTACAGAGGAAGTATTTTGTACAGGGGGAATGTTTTGTTTTCCTTTGACATTTTGTTTTGTGGTTTTCTGTTTATTTTTCTCTGGTACATCTATCCGTCTACTTCTCAAGTTGTACTGCTTATGAACCTCGTAGATTGCTGTGTCATAACCTTCTTTGAAATCAAAAGTCTCACCTGAATGAGTGTGGAATGTTTCAAGGATATGATTCTCTTGATCATCCTGAGATAGGAAGATTTCTGGTTCATCTTTGTCCTCATTGACATTGTTTATTTCTACATCTTCTGTAGGTTCTTCTGAGGTTGAACCTTCAACAAAGTTTTCTTGGAAAGGTGGTCTAATGTTTTGATCAGGGACATTCTTTCCAAGATTTTGGTTCAGATTCCTCCTAAAGTTTGGGTTTCTTGCAACATTCTGGTTATCAGTAGCAAACTTTCTTTCAATGGTTTCCACTCTATCACCTAATCTTTCCATACCTTTAATGATTACATCCAGCTTCTTTTCAAAAGCTGAAGGTTCTTCCTTCATAGGCATTCTTCTCTCTGCCCTATCTCTGGCTCGTTTTTCTATCAGATTTGCTTCTACGCTCACCACTATGCTTTGCATTTCCTCTAATGTTTGTGGAGCTCTTTCCCTAAGAGAATAAGCTATTTCAGAGTCAAAACCGTCTGGAAATTTGACCAACACGTTATTAGGTGGGGGTCTTAGATTCAGAGGAACTGCATGATATGATTCATTAAATCTTATGATGTAATCTTGTACGGTTTCATTTGGTCTTCTTCTTAATTTTTCAAATTCTGATAGGATCTGGAGAGGATCCTTCTTTTTCTCCCATCTGTTCAAAAATGCCCTATACAAAGCTTCTAGGTCAGCAATACTGTTCGGGGCGAGAGCCCTAAACCAAGTTCTAACTTCTCCAGTAAGACTTTGTACGAAAATTCTCATACGGATATCATCGGTATCAATCTCATAAAACTCAAAGTAATCTGTCATCCTTTTGGTGTGTTGTTGAGCTGTGTAGGTACCTGATCCGTCAAAAGGTGTGATCTTACTTTGGTAGTCTGGTGGTAAAGCTGGAGGGTTGGCTGGTAATATTAAAGGGGCATATCGATTGGCCATTGGAAGATAAAGTGGAGTGACAGGAGTAGCCGGTCTAGTAGGAGGAGATGGAGGTCTAACCGGAGGAGATGGAGGTCTAACAGGTGTTTGAAAAGTGGTTGAACTTGTAGATGCTTCAGTTATCACAGAAATGTTTGAGCTTTCTTCAAAGGCTTGCTCAGATTGTATGGAGTTATGCAATTCTCTGTCAAGATGATGTGAAACAAATCTGTATTGCAAATCTTCAAAGAACAAAGGATCTGGAATTAATCTAGATAATTCAGTCTCAGAGAAATTTACAAACAAAGATGTTTCAAATCGTGCATCAAAAGGAATGTCATCAATATAAATAATTTTCACAGGACAAGATGCAGATCTAGAGAGTGGTCTAGAACTACCTGTACTTTCCTGACTTCCTCTTTGAGAACTTTCTTGACTTCCTTGTCTTCTAAGAATCCTAGGGATCAGATTTGGATTTTCAAAAATTGGTGGTGGATTTGGGTCAGGGTTTGACCTAGTATGTCGAATCCTTTCTGAAGCCAGTTTTCTTAGAATATGTGTTTTTGAATTTTGGGTTTTATTTGAAAAATAAATACAACTTCTACAAATTCTTTAAGAAATAATGATATGTGATTAAGATTTCCTCAAAGATCTGTTTAAACTAGAGAATTTGATTGAAAAATTTGAAACTAAGATTCAACTTATAAGCTAAATCAGAGATAGACTTGAAACAACATTTATTTACTTTTGCAATTGCATAGCAAAAGCAATTTCAAAGGCTTCCTGGCTGATTTTCAGACTCTGTCTGTAGATTATAAATCAAACAATAGTATCGATAAAATGATTCAGGTCCCCAGTATGGTCGCCACTATGTTATCACTCAGGTTTTCCTAGAAGTTGTGTAAGAGGAAAGTATACCCGAGGTAACCACAAACCAACCTTTAGATGCAGAATCTAGCCAATCTGCATCCAGAGAGGGCTCTCTCTTTATGATTTATCTTTGTTTTTGAATGATTTTAGGCTAGTTATAGATTCAAAGTTTGTTTTGGGAAAATGGTGGAATCCACAAACTAAGAGCAAGGTTGAGGGCTTTCAGTCCATTGGGCTATGGAGTCTAAGGATGGATTTACTGGATTTCTTTTCTAAACACAAGATGGTATTACAGGGCAAGATAGCTAGACAGAGAACAATCCTTAAAATTTAAAGTGGATGGATGGTCTTGAAGGGATGAAAGGCGGCTAAGAATCTTTCACCATATTCAAGAGAAAGAAGAGAAATGACTACAAGCAAAGAGCAATGAAGGATTCTTTGTTACAGTAATCAACAATGTTTAAATCAGTAAAACATGAGCAATTAAGAATTCATGCTTATAACTAATCCAGAAGAAAACATCAAGAATAATCACATTTGAAAACATAGTGCAATTAAGCAAATTCTGTTTCAATCCTTTATGTAAACTATTCAGAAACGGATATGATGATAGTATAAACTAATATAAAATTTAAACACAAGGGTTGGAAAACTTATTGAACTGAAGTCCAACACATGAATCCTGCAACAAGTCCAGTGCTTCAAAACGTCATCCAGTAAGCCACAAGTAAATTTGTCCAAAAGCTTTTTATTCCGAAAACCTCAATGTTACAGCAGAGTAATAGAATCCACCCTCAACTCTCTCTTTGAGGGTTTATTTATACAAAAATTAATCCTAACAATCTTACTCTATCCTAGCCAATAATCCAGGCTGACTTAAAGCATATTTACAAACAAACAAGAGACACATGGTCTCGTAAATAGAATAATGAGTAACGGCTGATGTGTTGTTCCTTTCTTCATGGACGTGCTAAGGATAAGTGCTCAAAATAGGGCTCTGTGCTGTCCTTTGCGTATTCCTTTGACTTGTTGAATACTCTTTCTTCTCACGGATACTCTTTGACCTTTCATCTGATACTCTTTCATCTGCATTTCTATTTTTTACCATTTACTCAATATTAAAGATAAACTTTTATCCTGACAACATTTTTTACAAAATTTCCAGCATTTCTTTCCACCACTGATCATCTGGTATCATTGTTCTTCTGAGCTTCCTTAAAGTTTCATCGGCTTCAGTAAGTTTATAAAAAGTGGGCTCGTTTGGAAATAGATATTTTAATTCATGCTCCAGATGAAATAGAGTCCTCACTTTTTCATAAATACTCTTCCCAGTTGGTAATGCAGGTTCTGATGAGCTAGTAGAACCTATATTAGTAGAACCTATCGCTGTATTTTTAGCATGAGCTTGGATTCTTTTCTCATAGGTTTCTAAGTCTACTATTTGATCCTCTGTGAGCATGGGACTTGGCAAATCACTGTCCAGCAGAGCTTGAAACTTTTCTCTGAAAACGTTGATGTCGACCAAAATATCAGTACACTTTCTTTCTAGATTTTCCATGAAAGTCCTCTTGGTGAAAATTCTCTTTGCTTCCAAAACTACACCTGTTCTGTCATCAATTCCTAACAATGCTAGCTGTTGTTTTGTTCTGGAATTCAAAAACTGAATGAGCTGCTGGGCCAGCTCTGGCTTGCCTCTTAATTCATGTCTAGTTTTATTTATTTCCTCTTGGGCTATCTTGACTAACTCATTCTGCTCAAAAATAGCTTGGATGGAAGGCCAAATATCCCTTATTAAGTTAATGATGTTGTCCCAAAGAATATCATTTATTTCGTTCAGAGGCTTTTCCAGTGAAAGATCTTTTTGCAAAGCCTCAACCATTTTCTCCAATCTTTTTATTTCCATGAGGTTGTCAGCAGCTGTCCTTTTTGATGTGTCATATTTTCCCTCCAATTTTGTTAATTGTAATTTTGTTTCTTGGAGTTCTGTGACCTTTAGCTGCAAACTCTCCATCTGTTTAATTAAATCCTCAGAATTCAAATTAGAAATGTTTACCTGAGCTGGTTGTTCCTGATGTCCTGTAGTTGTAGTACCTGTTGCTGAAGCCTGCTTTAGAATTTCCTGTTCCTGCAACGCTTTTTCCAACTCCTTCTCTGTTTCATTTAGTCGCTCTGTCAAATTCAAGAGCAACTCCATCATTTCTTCTTGTGAATTTCCTTTTATTACTTCCTGTGTCTGGGGGTGCCTCGAGGCTGGTATTTTCAGCTATTTTCTGAGTGCAGCTATATCATCCTCTTTCTTTTTTATCAGTGCCTCAATACCTTTAGTGTCTTTGGGATTGTGACCCAAACCAATGATGATCTCTTCTAGAGACTTTATTCTATTGTCCTTGGCCTGTGAGGAGGCCCTTTCAATCTTCAATGTTGCGGTAGTATTATTCAAGGAATCTTGTAGTGTTAAAGCTGCCATGGCTTTGTTGGTGAGAGTAGAATAAACCATTTCCCCTGTTTGCCTATGAAGCTCTATCTGATCCAAGGGATGGATATCTTTTGCTAAAACTTCAAAATTTGCTCTGATGTAATCTGTTGCTGAATTTGGCTTTGGCACCTTAGCTTTGAAGTGGCTCATTTGCATTTTACCTTGTGAAAGATCAAATGCTGACATCAACCTTTGCTGATTGTGAGGAGCCATCTTCATATACTGATCGTAGACCTTCATTTTCAATGGTTAATTCTTTGTTTTGATATTAATGAAGGTTTTCTTAATGTCTCCAGTATCTGTCTTTGGCGGTCTGAAAGAAGATACTTCAGTGCTTAATTGCTTTTGTATCCCTTTCTGGCTTATGTTTGTTTCACTTGCTGTACCTGTTTGCTGACTATCTTCCCTACCATCATCAAATACTTCATCTATAATCTCTACATCTGGAGGTGGATCAGACTTGTGTTTTTTAGCTTGATAAACTTGTGGGCTCCTTTTGAAGGTGTGGTATCTGGAGCTGGCCTCTTTTTCCCTATTTCCACATTCAGTGGAGTTTGCATCTCTGGAACTTGGATTTGCTTTGCTGGTGTTTGAGAAGCCTGAGATTGTTCTGGTTCTTTGGAACTCTGTGATTTTTCTGCCATGACCAGGGTTTCAATGACCTGAACTATAGGTTCTTTTCCTTTACCCTTGGGCTCTGCTGCTACTGATGGGCTGTCTTCCTGTATAGCTTGTTGTAGAGTAGCTGCTGAAGATGTGCCAATGTATGGTACCTGCATTTGATCATATGTTTCTAGGTCAAATTTATTCTCAGCATCTTTCATAAGTTTATTCAATTTGGCAGCTCCTTTATATTCAACTAAAGTGTTCCTTTAGCCCATTCATCTTGATTTCTTGGTTGCATGCGTTTCTATGTCGAGATTACGTGATGTATATAAGGGAGATGACTTATTTTTAGCAGCTAACAATGAAACCAAGGGGTCATAAGGGACCCAACGGAAAGATGTACGGAATTTTCTCTCTAATATAAGTTCTGCATCTCTCTCAGCTTCTCTAGAATTGCAAATGAAAGGACCTAACTGGCTTTTGATCATTAACTGTGCTTTCTTCTTTACATTGCAGAAATGGATTACATCTGAGTTATTCATCTGTCTAAAGTATTCCAAAGCAAAAATTCTCATTGGTACATATCTGGGTAACTTGAATGGATGTAATTCACATCCATAAATCCTGATGACTGTATGGTTTTAGTACAAGTACCAATCCCCAACTTTATAACTCTTTGACAATTGCAGGGTCTTTCTAATCTCAGTACTAAGCCTGGGGGGAGAAACTCCTGTTAACAAGGTTGTAGCAGGATGTACAAACTGATCAATGAATTCTGAATAAGAGTAGGGAGAATCGGAGGACAAATGAATGATGGGGGACCAAAAAATAACAGACCTGGGATTACCTTTAGCATCAAGTTTCTGAACAGGGAAAGGGAATTTGTCTGAGTGATAGAAAATTATGAGATGATAGATAACTGAGGAGTACTTGAAAACGTTTTCATCATCTAGCCTTAAAAATTGATCATGGATTTTGTTGGCAATGAAGGAAGCATAATCATACTTAATCTCAAGAGGCTGCCCAGGGGTAAAGATAGATAGCAAAGCCAGAGTTATCTCATCTACATACTCACTGGTATTGAATCCTAAGACAAAGGATATTACATTCACAATAAGCCTTCCCAATTTATTGAAAAAGTAAAAACCATAGGGGGGAGTCCCTTTTGGCTGATGCTTAGGTAACATGAAATACTGACACATTGCTTTCAATTTCTCTGGAGTTAACAGTCTGGTTTTCTCAATCAGCCCTTCCATGGATAGAGGTGCTAATTCTTGTTCTGGCTCAAATTGTAACATATCATTGATAGCTTGAGGTGTTATAGGGAACAAAACACTTTGATCAGGAGCTAATACAGCTCTTTGTGTGGGATCATAATTTGCATGACAGTAATGAATGATTTCAGGGAAAACGTGGACTGTAGGAATGAAATACCTTGGGAGATTGGATTCCCACAACCCTATAAGATCTTGCCCCTTTGAGTGTTCGTCTCTGCAGCGACAGAAGCTCAAACGGGGACTTTCATCAAAATGCAGGTCTTTTATTTGGAAATCTTCATCTATGAGAGGCAAGTAGTCTAAATCTCGGTGAGGAGCATTCAAAGGAGTGACATTTAGAGCAGTTGGGGCCTCCATTTTGGTTCTTGTGGATTCAAAATGGAGGTTTCAGTTTTTATTGCAGACCGGACGGGATATCTGACAAAAGAGGAAAATGGCAGGTTTGGGAAGAAAATTCACAGGTTTTAAATCTTCAATGAGGACTCAGAGAGGACTTTTGACCACTTTTTCAGAGAAAAAACACAGGAAACTAAGCTTAACTTGCAGTCGGGGCGCGGAATGATAAATACCTGTTTTTTAATGGAAACTGGTTCTTCAACAGGTAATGAACAATGGCGGGGACGTTCTTCAATACTGGCGCAGCGAAATTTCGGAGTAATTTGGTGTATTTGCAGTGAAATTTGAAAATTGCAGCGGGAGCTTAGTCTCTTTCGGAAACTAAAAATAACTGAAAAAACGCGAAAAATGGCTTATTTACAAGTCAAAAGGGTTTTTATCGTTTTCGAGGTGATGACGTCATTTTGGCATACGGGGTGACGTAAGGGAGTGGGACCGGCGGTATGCGGTAAGCGGTAAGCGGTAAGCCCGCACCGCTTTTGGACGAGGGCGGTAAAAGACGCGATTGCAGCGATTCCACAGGACGCTTGCCACGTGGAATGCTGACTTTTCAAAAACCGCCCATTCCCCGCTGGTTAACACGCTGGCAAGGGATGGGCAGCGGGATTGATGATCGCCGTTGATCAACGGACAAATGATCCGACGGATGAAAGGGATGGGAACTTGTGCGACTTCAAAGGTGGGCCCGTCGGGGTTTAAAAAGGTTTTAACGTGTAATCTAATCACCCCGGGGAAAGGTTAATAGGCGACAATGGTTGTTAATTAGTCCAAATGATTAATTAACCCCGTGAAATTATGAAATGGATTGCGGCGGTAGTTTGTCCAGGTGGAATGCTACGTGGACAGAACACTATGGCACAGGACTCCGTCGCATTTCATTCTTGTTTTTGGTGTTAAACACATATATTACATGTCTAACGCTTTTTTGTATATATTTTATTATACGATGAATTAATTAAAACACAACTAATTCACCATAGGGCGGGGATTAATGTATAAGGTTATAGTTTTAACCAAAGGGCTTTATAAAGCGGGGTGTTTATTTTAAATGAGCGGGAATATATACTTTGGTAAAACATTATTATAAGAGGGTTTTTGGGGATATTTATTAGAAAAGGGAGTTATATACTTAGGAAAAGGGGTTTCACTAGGGATTTAATATAATAGAGTTAAATGTTAATATGAAAAAGGACAAGAAAATCAAAACATCTTTATCAGAAAGTAAAAACATGGTAAGTGCTATTTATCTTTAGCATAGCTTAGAATGACAGATTGTCTTGAGAATTTTATGGAATGTTTGCCCCAGTTTCCCTGGTAAAATAGGATTCTACTTGGAAAAAGTTAAAGATGGAAGATAACAATGATGGATTATTTCAAGCGCTCAGGTCTTTTTTGATCATTAGGCCGAGGGTCCGGTCCCTCCAGAAGTCAAGGAAATGCCTTGAGCCCGTTTGATCTCCAATTACCTTAGTACTTTTGGGGAAATTAGTAAAACTCTTGAGTGGGAAAAATGATGGGGGAGGTTAATGAATTTGACTTTGCTTGCTGTGATTTTCCAGTGTATTTCCTGCTTCAGTACTTTTGATGAAAGTAAATGATTAACTAACATGTAGCAGCACCATTCATCAGATAACACTTTGCAGCACCATCTACCTGCCCTATCTACTTAACACTACCATTTTGTCTTCTTTATTAGGGTGCATTTAGACTTGCAAACCCTGATCAATCTTTTCTTTTTACATGATGAATCCTATACATTTATACCCTTATTGCATCCCGAGGCTCGGATATTTGTTGACACCTTTTATTGCCTCTACCTAGCTACTTATACGCAGATTAAATTTGTTGGCTAGAATGTTATTCTCTAATCTATAACATGAAATTGAAATGTAGCTAAATGGTTTAAACGTTTAGACTTATTCATGAATTGTAGCAAAAGTTCACAAAATTTTTTGTTGTTTTATTACAACAGATGAAAAAAGTAGTGGCATTTAGACTTGCACACTTTCCTTGGCCTTTCTTTTTGATGGGGTTCATTTATTTTACTTTTTTTTGGCCAGTTTTATTCTTTTTACCCTTTGATTTTTCTTTTAGGGTATACCCTCTTTACATTTTTTAAATTTTTTGATTTTTTTGTTTTTTTTTTTTTTTTTTAAGAATATGGAACACCTTTGCTCAAGTAAGAAGGTTTGAACATATTCCACACTTCCATCAAGACAATCATGAAAGATGAAACCTATTGATATAGGAGGCTAACACACAGTAGCCACATTAGTAGCTGGAAAATGTGTATTGGTGCTCAAAGGCTCTATTCCTTCCACATTTATTGTAACCTTTTATTTATCTGCTGAACATAGTTTGGTCCATTTGTTATAAATGAGCTTGAATTTTTTTTATGTTGTGGTTTCTACAGGGTAAGCTCCCTCTTCTCTGATTCTTTTAGTGGATGTCTTTGGTTGTTTGGAAATTTCCAAAGTTTGACTAGTATTCCTTTGGTTTACTGCCTCGGTTAAAGTGTTTTCAACCCACTCCATTTGATTGGAAAATTTTTCTATTTCTAGCTTTGGCTCATGGATAAAGGGTGTCAGTTTACATTTTACCCTTAGTTTACTTATGATCCCTTGTGGATCATAGTTCCATGGGAAGATTTTGCTGAAATTTAAATTCTAATAACTGCTTGGTTACTTCTTTTTCTGCATCTCTTTGATTACATATGAAAGGCCCTAGCTAGTTCTTCAACATAAATAGTGTCTTATTCTTAGCTGCCATAAAATTAATTGAATGTGAATTCAAGATCTACCTAATGTATTCTAAGGAAAAGATCCTCATTGGTGGATGCCTAGGTAACTTGTAAGGCAACAAGTTAGAACCAAAAACTTTGATTTCAGTGAATTTCTCATACAAGTACCAATCACCTACTTTTCTTTGCTCTGATAGTTGTAGTATCTTTTTCATCTCCTCACTGATTCTAGTTTGCTCTGTTTTGGTCAACATGGTAATCACTCGAAGTACAAAAAATTATTAAAACTCTGAATAACTAAATTTTGTGCTTTCTTTTTTGAGTATGGATGTCCAAAAGATGACAGAAAAAGGATTCTCTTCAATATCAAGTTTTTGAAGGGTCATTGAAAACTTATCTGATTGAAAAAATAGGAACATGTGGAAAATATAGGAGGTATATCTGAATACTCCTTAAAGCTATAAATGAGTCAATTGATAGTGAATACCATCAGAAATGAAACTAGCATAGTCAAAGATAACTGAGGGTGGTTGACCTGGAGAAAGGGTAGACAAAAATCCCAAGATAGACTCATCAGTATGCTTATTTTTGAAATACCCAACAATGAAGGAAAGCATAGAGATTATATGTCTTGATCCTTCTGGGAAGTTTTCAGTAGAATAAGGAGGATTAATCTTCGAAATTTCTACATGGGAAGGCATAAAGGTCTGAAAGATCATAAATCTTTTAGGAAAGTCTAAGCCAAGATACAACTGGATTAAGGCCTCAATAGATAAAGGGACTGCTTGGGGGTCTGGTTTGAGCTGCAACATTGGATTTATTGACTCTGCAGTGATGGTAAATATGACCTCTTTGTTAGCATTCACAATGGATCTTTGTTCTGGAAAATAGCATTTCTGACACAATTTGATAATTTCTTGACAAGGGTAAGTTAATGGAACCACATACTTTGGTAAATGGGAATCCCAAAGATATATTTCATCTTCTTTATCTAGAAAATTTTCAAAGAACCAATTATGGATATTTATCAAGTTAAATTCCACAATAGGATCAACTATCTTGTAGTCAGTATCAACCAAGGGAATGTGTTGAATGTCAACAACTGTGGGTTGTAATGGATTGACCACAATTGTAGTACTTGGAATCATGGCAGGGGTAGGTTTTGGAGCTTTAGAACCTATACGCTTGTCGGTGCTCTGCTTTTTAGGCATCTTAGGGCTACTTCTGCAAGTTTAAACTGTTTGCAGAGGCAATTTTACTATAGCAGAGACTTGATTGGGAAATTTTAGCAAAATAGAGTCTCTTTTTGGATTTGATACCCAATTAGGTTTATCAAAGAAGTTCTGAGGCTTTAAGAACTGGCATAAAATATAAAACAGGGGTTTTCTAAGTTTTTTGACTGAAAAATGGGTTAGAACTCTGTTTAAAAAGGATTTACAGAAGATTAGGGCACCTGCAGAGAATTTCTGGCCTTTTAGAGCTTGAAATTGATCATTTAACTATGAAAATTTGATAAATTTCTTTGAAAATGTCGCGCAGTGGACAACCAGGGTTCCTGGGAAAAATTTTCCAGGGTTTGGCTTGTTTCTGGGACTTTTTGGGCAATTCAATTACTTGATTTCTTGACTTTAAGATGGTTCTTTCCTTTTAAATAGAATTTTTGAATTGATTTGCAGGTTTGAATCTTAGAAGAATACATGTTTGTATGCAGGTATCAGTTTTAACAATGTTTCTTCAGTCTCTAGATACATTGAGGGCTTTAAATAGTTGAACTGGAGCAGGTGTGGCTCCTCAGCAATTTTACAAGTTTCTTTGATGAATTTAGGAGGTTCTAGGCATAAAAATGGATATTAGGGGCTTTTGTAGGTTTATACAGTCGGGAGAGCAACCACAAAGGTTAAGCACACAAGATAAATGATTTAAGGTTTAACTAAAGGTTTTATTAAAACGTATTAGTTTGCATTAAATGTAGTTCTAATCATGGCAGGAGGCGGTTTCAGATTACACAAGATGAAAAATGCGAATGGTTATCGCGCGGATGTTCAATAGTAGGCGGTTTCAATCAAAACCCACGCGATCCAATGATGAGAGGCCACGTGGAGGGGAGGGGTCAACGGGAAACCACCTATTTCGCGTGGCTTTTACATTGGGGAGGTCGAGCACCTTTTCTACGCGATATTGATCATCGACTGTCAGATCAAAAGGTTGAAAGCGAACGGCTGAGATCATGTCAGGAGCTGCTTTGAAGTGGAAAGGTGGGATCGGGATGGGTTATATGGGCGGCAATGGTTAATATGTTTTTAAACCTTTGTAATATTGCCATAAGGTAAAGGTTTCACATATATACATAATAGTTGATTTATTCATAGCAGTGGGATAAAAATTATTGCAAAGGCGTTTTTAGACAAGGTTTTTTAAGCCTTATCCATTGGTATATATATGGCGGGTTGGGATTAATAATGTGTTAAAAATTTTATAATGCAACCACGGGGTAAATGGTACAAAACATATGTGAAAGGTTTTAGTCATGGTATAGGCAGGGATTGTTATTTATATTATAGTAAAAACCTTTGTGACATGTTTTTAATAAAACATAAGCGGGCGAGTTAATATATATTATATAGTGTTTTAAACCTTTTTTCGATGGTTTAAAGGCTATAGGGGCGGAATAGATGAATGATGATAATCTTTTAGACCAAAGGGCTTTATAATTTTTGTTTTTATTTACGCACATGGGATAAATATACTTTGGTCAAAAGTTTATAAAAGTGGGTTTTTGGGATTTATTAAATATAATGAAATTAATACTTAGGAAAGGGTATTCCTTAGGGATTTAATAAAATATGTTAAAAGTTAATATTAAAGGGGAGTGAAGTGTAAAATATACATATTTATCTCTAAGCATTTTTTAAAATCAAGCATTGCTCATATTTATATTTCTTTCACTAATACTTAGGATAAAATGTAATTTTGAGGGTTTTATGAATGCTTCTGAAGAGATGAAGTTAATTATATGAGATTTTAGCTTTGCTAAGTAAGAATGTGACTTTACTTAGAAAAAAGGGGTTTTAATGTATGAATTAAGGGTAAATAATGATAAATGAAGATTTTAACATAAGAATTCAATATTTTTAACTAATCAGTCAACAAGCCTTAGGTCTAGTCCCAACAAAAGTCAGAGAAATTCTCTGAGCCTGTTTGACTGATAATTTAGAATACTGAATACTTATAGGGGAGGGGAAATTGGTGATTTTTCCCGATGATCATTTATTACATATTTTCTCCACTGCTTTCTACCTACCTAGCTTTATTCTAACATTTTTTCTTCATTTTTGCAGGTGCATTTAGGCTTGCAACCTTTAAAACATTGATTCTTTCAAAGCATAAACTATCTAAATCTACCTTATTTCATCTGAGGGCTCAGATTAAACTGTTGAGCTCCTCATTATTCTCTACCTATCTACTGATTTATCAAGATTAATTTTTTTGATAAATCTTTATTCACTATCTAAAACATGAGATTGAAAGCATGGATAAGTTAAGTTTAAACAATTTAACTCATCATGGATTATGACATTTAATGACACTCTGCACAATCATTATTCTTGCAGTAAAAGTAAAAAGTAGTGGCATTTGGACTTGCTCACTTTCAGGTCTTATTTTTATCTCTTTTTTCTTTTGGGGTCTATATTTTTCTAAGTCCTTTGATCTTTCTTTTAGGATTTTTTACCCTTTTTTTAGTTTTTTTATTATTTTTCATTTTTTCAAAATATGGGAGAACAACTTGCAAAAAGAAAGGTATGTACATATTTACAAGACTATCAAAGTCAATTCAAAATTTTATGAACCCTATTATTATAGGACCCTAATAGTGGCTCCACTTGGGGATGGCATTTCTTGGTGAAATGTCAAGAACTTTGAGACCAAATAGCCTTTGAATTTTGACTATGATGTTCCTATAAGTGTCTCTTGCTTTTTGTAATAACTCATATTTATGACATTTTACCCTTCAAAGCTTAGGGCCTTCTCTCTGGGCTTCAAATCTGTAAGTTCAAACATCCAATCCAATCTAAACTTTGCAATGTATATGTACAATGATCAAAGTGAATAAAAAATAACTATTTGTCAACTCAGGGGAGTAGTAGTGCTTCAACATTCTGCCATTTAATGGTCATTCTTGTAGATCTGTTCCATCCAATTATTTCGAAAAGAAAGCATTATTTCTATTATATCCATAAATTACATAAGTTCCTTTCCACAGGAAATCGAATTTCCCATGTTTACCTTTGTCTTCTCTCCTAGAATCCCACTTTAACACTTGATATCCAATGTAAAAGTCATCATCTTTAGTCTTTTTATCATAGATTTTCTTGATTTTATCCTGAATGACTTGGGATTTAACATAAACTTCTTCCCTTTTTTGTTGCAAGTGAATGTTCTGGTTAATTCTTCTCTGAATATCATTAGTTTCAACCTGTAGTTCTTGGATAATTTTCATCACTAGCACTCCTAAGGAGAATGGAAAAACAACATCCATTCCATAAACAAGCTGGTAAGGAGATGTACCAATGGATGTATTATTTGTAAGTATATCTGCCCATAGGGCATTGACTAACTTTCTATTCCAATATTTCTTGTTATCTTCCAGTAGTTTTTAAATGATATTTACAAGACTTTTGTTTGAGGATTCAGCTAGGTCATTACCCTCAGGGTAATATGTAGTAGAGTGGCCTAGGGTAATATGGTATATGTGACAAAGGAAATCATCTTTTTGGATTTGAATGCTACTGCATTATTAGTAATAATCTTCTTTCGGCATCCAAATCTTGAAAGAATGTTATTTTCTAGGAAGGCTATAATGACTGTGTCAGTGGCTTGTCTGGAGGGTATGGCTTCGATCCACTTTGTGAAATAATCAGTGGCAGTTAAAATCCACTTATGTTGGCCTGAAGATGGAGGTTGAATTTCACCAATGAAGTCTAAACCCCATTGTTGAAATGGCATCTCAGTTGAAATAGGCTTTAGAGGTAGGGGTAACAATTTTTTCTTGCCTTGAAAAATTTGGCATTTGTGACAAGAAGTCACAAAATTTTTAACATCAGTGAACAAATTAGGCCAGTAGAAACTAGCTCTAAGGATCTTATCAACAGTATTTTTCCAATATAAATGCCCTCCATAGTCACCTGCATGAAACTATTCAAGTATTTTTTCAGCTTCTTCCTTTAGTAAACAATTCAATAGAATCCCACTATGATCTCTCCAAAAGAGTACATTATCTAAGATACAAAATCTCACTGCTTTAAGTTTTAGAAATCTAGCTTTAGTTCTTAAAAATCCAGGAGGAGCTTGTAAGTTTGATAGTACAAAGATGATATATGAGTACCAAGGTGAATCTGAGAAGGCTTCACTGATCGTTGGAGTCGCCATCTCTTCCTGGTCATCAACCTGAGAAATAAAATTTATATCTACGGCATTACAATTAGATTCAGCCACAAGTCTGGCTAATCCTTGACCCTTGATGAGTTTTGTGGGTTTAATTTCTATGTCATATTCTAGGATAGTGGAAATCCACTTACCTCTTCTTCCATCAAGACCATCCTGAGTAAGAACGTCTTTTACTACAGAATTAGGGACATAAAAAATTATGTGTGAATAGAGAATATAAAAACTGAAATATTTTATATCCTTTACCAAAGCTAGGGCTTGTTTTTCCATTATGTTATACTTCAAAGGGGAATCTCTAAGAGTTTTACTAAAGAAAGCTATAGGTTGTTCAATCCTTGGTCATTTTTCTGCAGTAAAACTGCAGCAATGGTATGTTTAGAAGCAAATGAAAAGATTATGAAGTCTTTCTTAAAATCAGGACTTATCAGGACTGGAGTTTTGGTTAAGGCTAGTTTGATGGATTCGAATGACTGTTTAGCCTCAACAGTCCATTTAAGAACCGAATCTTTTTTGAGCATGTTATTCAATTCTCTAATTATCTCTTCTAAGTTAGATATGAATCTTCTTAAAAAAATTATCTTACCTAAGAAAGCTTGTAACTCTTTGATATTTCTAGGTGGACTGATGTTCAGAATTGCTTCTATTCTATCAGGATCAATTATAATTCCTTCTTTTGAGATTATGTCCCAGTAACTTGCCTTCTTCTAGTCCAAATAGAATTTTCATGGGATTTAAAGAGATGCAAAATTTCCTACATTTAATGAAAACTTGTCTCATATGATCCAAATGTTCATTATCAGTTTTGGAAAAAACAGTGATGTCATCTAAATAAATTACCAGGAAATCATGTATCTCCTTTGCAAAGGCTATGTCCATAGCCCTTTGAAAGGTTTCCCCTACCTTCATCAGTCCAAAAGACACTTTTACATACATAAAAGTGCCCCAAGGAGTGGTGAAAGTTGTTTTAGCCTGATCTTCTTCTTGGAATAGGATCTAGTTATATCCTGAAAAGCCATCTAACAAAGAAATCCTAGAAGAACCTACTACCCTTTGTAATATATGGTCCATTTTAGGTAAAGGGTAATTATCCTTTAAGGAGACCTTGTTAAGATTTCTAAAGTCAACACACAATCTAATTTCACCTGTTTTTTTTCTAGTTGGAACTAGGTTGGAAACCCAATCAGAGTATCTGATTGGTGCAATGATCTGGGCATCATACATTATTTTAACTTCCTTTTCTATCAAAGGTAATAGTACAGGGTTAATTCTCCTCAACTTTTTCTTGAATTGCTTTTGATCCTCTTTTATTGGAATTTTATGTTGGATTATGTTTGTATCATAAGATTTTAAATCTTCGTAAATCCAAGCAAACACATTCTGATATTCCTTTAAAAGTTCAATAAATTTATCCTTTTCTTCTTGAGGTAAGTTTTTGGAAAGTTTTATCAGTTTAGGTTTCGATTCTGTACCAATATTACATTCTTCTATGTCAGATCTTACTGGCTCCATTTTTGGTTTTCTAGCTACATCATTGGAGTCAAAAAGATCTTTTAAGGGTGTTAAGCCTTTAGGTAAGAAATTATCTTTAAGGTTTAAAATGTCAGATTAATCATCAATAATTTCTTCAACTTCTACTTTCTCCAAGCTATCTATGTCAGCCTGACTAAATCTAATTGGTTTATCAAACTTTATTCTATTTACATCTAAGTTATTTGAATCTATTTCACTATCCAAATCATTATCTATTGTACAATCAATATCTATCATACCGTTTTGAAATTCTCCTTCGTTGTTCAAAAACCTGTAAATCTGTTCATCCTGAGAAAAAATCTGACAATACTTAAGATTATATGAAATTATTGGCCTATGCTTGACTTCAGTGGTATATCTGTGATTTGGTTGGAATGGTAAATTGCATGTACTAGCAAAGGTTGCTAGACAGTGAGCTTGTATATTTTGTTTTCTAGGTATAGTAGTAAATTTACATTCCAATAAATCATCAATTAAATTTAACACAGTGTCTCTGTATCGGCCTAGTATTGGATTATAAACAGAATAATCTCCATTTATTTGTTTTATGATTAATTCTAAATCTCCCATGATTAAAATTCATTGTCCTCCTGAGTTTCTAATGATTTGAAGTCCTGGAATTAAGGCTTCATACTCAGCCATGTTATTAGTACATTTGAAATTAAGCCTGAAAGCACGACCTTCTGAGTGATTAGTTTCCATGTTTGTTATCCAAACTCCTACTCCTGCTCCTAATTTGTTGACAGAACTATCAAAGTCAAAATTCCATAGGGATTGATGAAAGATATTATCATTGTTTGGTTCTTTCTTCTTATAAATTAGTTTAGTTTGGATTTTATCAGTTTCAGAGTTACACAAGATAAAATAATCAACATTAGTTGGTGTAGTGTAAATTGGAAAATTTATAGATCTTTCAGCACTACTGACCATATACTTCATAAATGTTTCTCTATATAACTTTTTAGGTTGACCAAACACCGAGATAGTAGCATAACTCATGTCCAGTTGTAGAGATCCCTATAACTTTTGCTCCCCATGAGCGAGAAAGTAATATTCCATATTTACGAGGGATATTAGCTACTACAATGTCCATTAATATGCTCTTACCAGGGTACTGAACTAGTGTTACACATAAGTCTTTGATTAATCCTAAGCATTTAACTTTACTTGAGTCAAATGAAAACAGATCTTTGTAAGGCCTTGTTATTTCTAAATTTATATTTTCCATAATGGCTTTAGGAATTAAATTGTGGGAAGCTCCTGAATCTAGCATAGCATTATGTAGAATTTGATCATGAATGGTAATACTGATATAAAATGGAGGGACTACTCCATATGCATGTTTTCCATTCACATCTGGGCCAAAGATCAACTTTGGTTGATCATCATTCAAATTAATAGAATCTTCACCATCATTCATATTGAATGTTTCAGTTATAGTTAATTTTTATAAGTCATGTTTTACCAATTCAGTCAAAGGAATTAGTATTTTCAACTTCGCAATTTTTGTTTGAATATTAAATGTAGGTTGAGACTTACTGATTTGAATTAATTCTTCTTTTTTACTTGTAGTTTAGCTTGGTTTGTCTTGAGTTTCTACAGTTATGTTTTTATTTTCAATTGGTTTGTTATTATTTGTCTGAGTTTCTTGTGTTTTATTGCTTCTAATCTTCTTTTTAGGTGTTGTTTGAGATGCAGTAGAAGTTTTTTCAGACTTAGAACTATCAACATGTGTTTTTGAATTATCAATTTTTGGATCTACTGATTTAGGATCAGCAGAAGGTGTTTTAGGATCTAATTTGTTGATTTAACAGAGTTAGAGGCTTTTGCTGCAGCAGATTTCTGTGTGTCTTTTGAGGCTTGAGCCACTTCATCAGTAATATCAACAATTTTAGGACTTGATGCTTTTTTAGGACTAGAAATGTTTTGGGGAGAATTGGAGTTTTTCTTGTTTTCCCTTGGGAGAATTTGCAAAACTTTTGTTTTTGGTGCTTCTACTGTTATTTTATTCTGAGATTGGGAAGTATTTTTGGTAGAAGACTCATTATTTTTCTTATTTCTGAGGTTATATTGACTATGTATTTCATTTATGGCAAAGTCATAACACTTTTTATAATCAAAAGATTCACTAGACTCTAATTTAAGCTGTTGAAGCTCAAATAATTCATGTTCTTCCTGAGTGAGGAAAATAGTATTATCATCGTCTATTCCCATTAAATGATTCACCGAATCCTCATCTTCATCATTATTCTGAGAACTCTCAGCATAGTTCTCTTGGAATGGTGGCCTTATTGTTTGGTCTGGGGCTGTTTCTTTTGCTTTTCCTTGATTTATATTTTTTCTAAAGTTGAGATTTTTGATCTGTTGTTGATTATCCCACTAGGGTCTTTTCTCTATATTATCTATTCTATCCATCATTCGTTCTAAGGTTTTATCTAGACTATCTATTTTTTCATCTTAATTTGAATTTTATTCTTTGATAGTCACTCTTCTTTCATTTCCGAGTCTAGCCTTTTTAGCTAATATGTTTATTTCTACACTAACAACATCTATTTTCATTTTTTCTAAGATGTCTGCATCTCTTTCCCTTAATTGATAAGCCATATCTACATCAAATCCATCAGGGAATTTAAGCAGAACATAATAAGGAGTAGGTTTGAGAGTTGAAGGGATAGAATTATAGACACTATTATACCTAGTGTAGTAATCCTGAACTGACTCATTTGGGGATTTTTTTAATGCATCAAATTCAGATAAAATCTGTAGGGGGTTCTTTTTCTTTTCTCATTTATTCAAAAACGTTGTATACAATACAACCAAATCAGTTATGATACCAGCAGCTTGATCTTTAAACCATTTCTTTAATTCTCTAGTCAAAGTTTGAGCAAACAATATCATTTGAACATCTGAGTCATCTATTTCATAAATTTCAAAGAAATCTGTCATTTTAGTTATGTGTTGCCAAGCAGTATATTGTGTAGTACCATCAAACAATGGTATTTTGTTTTGATAATCTTGAGGCATATCATGCAACTGTTGTGGTAAGACAAGGGGAGCATATCTAGCAGCCATGGCTAAAAGCTTAGTTTGACTAGGAGGTCTAGTAAAAGAACTTGGAGATATGCTGGAAATGATAGTTGATGAACTGAAAACTGTACCAGAAGTGCTGGGAAATGATATTGGGATATGAGTGGAACTACTAGGAAATGAGAATGATGTATTTGCAAAATCAGAAGGTAAACTAGTGGGTATAGTGGATGAAGTGGATGGTGGAAAAAGTATTATAGGCTGCAAAGGCAGTCTAGGGATAAATGGATCTATGGATGAGTTGTGAGTGGTATTTATATATGATGTAACAGCACACAGAGATGAATCTACAACTGGTATTATTTTGGTGTGTAATTGAAAAACTGGAGGTTTGTTTGCATAAGTAAAAATTTTAGCTAATTCAATAGGCTCATCAATATCCTTAAGAATTGTAACATTAATTTCTTCAACTTTAGTTTGATATTCAACTTTCTTTGATTTAGATCTTGCTGTAATAATTTTCTTTTTGTATTCAAAAATGAAACAAAAGAAGGGTCTAAAATAATAGTTTTTAAATCATTTTAAGGTTTTCTTTTAAATATATAATGCTCAAATTTCAGATCAAAATCAATATCTTGCAGAATAACTAATTCTTGAGGTAGTGAATTGACTCTTATTAATGATACTTCAGCTTCTAAGTTTTTGGTTTGTTTTTTCTTTTCTCCAATTCGGTCTGGGTTATCTACTATGACAGAAGGGTTAGGATCTAGGTTAGACCTGGTATAGTAGGTTTTCCTAGAAGCCAGAATTACAATTTTTCAATACCCACAACCTATAAAAAATAATCTTAAAGTAAAAATATGAATGAAATAATTTTCCTTCAAGACTAGTCTTATGACTGAGGATTGGTTAAGTCCCCAGTATGGTCGCCACTATATTATCACTCTAGTAAATTCTTAAGTTGTGGGATTTTGGTTTTTAGTCAAAGAACACTAGAGGTAACCACAAACCTACTTCAAACTCTAGGATCTAGCCTTCCTAGGGTTCAGAGAGGGCTCTCTCTTTAAAATTTATCTTTGTTTGATTTATAAATGTTAGGCTAGTTATGAATGGGCAGTTTGGTTATGATTGATTGTTTTGGTGGGAACAAATCACTTAAAGGAATGAATAGAGGGAAATTTACTTTTTTTTTTGGTTATGGAGTCTAAATCAAGCTACCAGAACTAGGATTAGGGCCTAAAAGGTCAAATGTCTTCAAGGAAAGATAGATAACCCTTGGAGATTATGAAAAATTGTTTTTTTGAGATGGTATGATCGGGATAAAGGGCAGTTAAGAATCCTTTGATCTGAAAAAGAGAAGTAGTAGATAGAGGTCAAATGGGAGAGGGAGAAATTAAGGGTTCCCTACACCCAAAATCAAAAGAAAACAAAGAAATGATAACTAGTTAAAAGCATTGTGTTATTAACATGTCCTGTAGTAATACTCTTAGTTATACATTCAAATTTAGAATTAAAACACAGATGTATGCATGTAACAAAGCAAGATTACAAATGATAAGTTTAGACTCCATATATCTTATCACAGGGATCCTGAAGTATGATGCCAAATAGGTGATCCAGTCTGCTACTTAAAGTTGAAACACACAGCCTTCAAGTCAACAAAATATCTATAGTAATCTCCAAAAAATTTATTCCACACAAAAATACTTCTAAGAGTGAAGTTTTTATACAAAATGTATTACAAAATATCCTAGATGACTTCTAGGAATTAACTTAGGAAAATAAAATATCTTTACATCAAAAATAGGTACAGCTGCTTTACAAATCAACAAGCTCTCCTATTTTATTCAAAATAAATAGAAATGTTTTGATGACAAGAGGCTGCTAATTGCCTATGTGTCCTGTGTGTTGGATGTTATATATTTTCATGATTTTGACTTACCTTCACTAATAATCTTTCTCACTTATACTCTTTCACACAGATACTCTTCAATTCAGATACTCTTTAACCTTTAGTAAACTTCTTTTACTGCTACAAAATATGTTATAATAGTGAAAACAGTAAACATATTTTTTCTTCTTCATTTGTTTGCCTTTCATTCTTCATAGAAAATCAGTCAATGCTTGCCAATCCTTGTTTTTAGGGATTTGAATATTCTTGAGTTTCCTAAAATTCTCATCAGCTTTAGTATACTTGACAAAGGTGGGCTTGACAACAAATAAATGCTTGATTTCATGCTGCAAGTAAAACACGTCTTCAAAGTTCTTCAATAAGACTTTCCATGTTAGAATGCCTTGCCCTGTTGGCTTGTTTCCCTGTTCTTTATCAAAATCTCTAATCTTCTTGTCATAATCATTTTGGGGCATTAACTTATCATTAATCACCATGATATCAAGCAATAATTTTTACCTCAAATTTGTGAATTTAACCATGAATCTTGTTATAGTAGTACTCATAAATTCACGTTTCTCTTCTAGTTGTCTCATCAAATTTCTTTTTGTGGTAACTTTTCTAATTTCTAGGATAGTTGTTCTTCTGTCATTGATCTTCAATTCTTCTAATTCCTGTCTAGTCTTGTTGTTCAAGAAAGTGATAAGATTTATAGCTTGTTCTAGTTTATTGGCCAATTCTTCTTGTGTTTTCTGAATCTTAGCTTGCACTGCTAGCAGTAATTATATTTGTTCAAAAATGACCTGAATTAATGGCCAAACATCATAAATGGACACAATTACATTGTTCCACAGGTAATTCTTGATATATGATACTGTTGAATCCTCAAAAAATGTTGCAACAACATTGGGGGATAACTACCCAGTCCGGACCTTAATACAACTCCTTTTCCGTTTATGATAGTGGCTTCAATTGGTTTGACTAGGTCTAGTTACCTTTTCCCTATCGCTAGTGGTTTATGATGTATCTTTAACTAGAAATAGATAGGGATATTAGATCAATTCTTCTTGCTGATCGGGCAAGAGAATTCCCTTACGCTGATTTGGGTTCAGCTAAACCACAACTAAGATTTTGCCTCTTCGAGAAGAGGACTTAAAAGAATGTAGAATTTAATCTAAATGCAAACTTATTCTATAATGCAAGCAAAAGAAACTAATCTAAATCGTATCTTAATTAAGTAGATATAAATCTAACCCAACTAAGAGCAAGATAATTAAATAATGAAAATTTAACTATGTATGGCTTTTAATTAATATCAAGCTAATGAAGAAATTCAATTAGCTGACATTTGTGAGTACCAAAACACATCCCATTGAGACCATTTAACTGAAATAATAAATGAACAACACTTCGGAAGAAATTCACAAAAATGATATTGATTGTAAAATCAATCAAGAAAATAATTAAATAATAATATGCAGAAGAAATTCACAACACATTACTATTTAATAAATCAGTTTTATAAGACAGATTTCTGAGTAAATAGTTACTCAGAAATCAGAGTTTAATTCATAAGAGCAGAGATACATAATAATATTAGGACAAATTATCCATACCAACAAAATGCATAAACATGAATAAAATGAAACAACCATGTTATTAACATAAAAATGGAACTGGTATTTGATACAAAAATGCCAAAAATACCAGTTAATTGAATCCACTCTCTGATCCTGATCTCTAATAGTCCTTTACATTACTTGGATTTCTACTTTCAAAACTAGAGCTACAGAAATGCAAACTCTGTCCATCATACATAATTCAAGATATAAAGAAAAAAAACACTCAGTAATGTTCAGATCTGAACTTTTCTCTCCTCCCTCCTACAACTATAAGTTCCTATTACATAAATGCTTTTAGAAGTCTATAATTGCGGAAGAGAGCAACCCCTTTTTACATTCTACAATCTTCCATTTATAATATTTCCAAAAGAATTTTGAGAGGAGAGTTTGTTGAAGAAAAATTTGCCCAATCAAATTTTAATTGCTCAAAAATTCTAATCTTTAATTGTTGGAGTATTCTCATTGATTGAGAGCTTATTCTTCTCATCTCTTCAACTGTTTTCCTGCAAAAACAAATCAAAAACAAAATTAAAATGCAAAAATAAAATCAAAATGTCAAATCTAGAAATTAAAATAAATCCAATTAAAACTTAATTAAATAAATTAAAAATGAAACATAAGCTTTCTTTTGATGTCTGTGCTAATCTAATTGGTCAATGAGAACATAGAAGAATGAATTTGCACTCATAAGAAGTTGTGGCAAATTAAAATACAAAAAATAAAACTCAGAAAATTAGTTTTGTTTAAAAATTCGTAGCTTGATATTTTGCTGAATTTTAGACCCAATAAATGATCAAATCTGGAAATAAAACCTCTTCAGAAATACTCTCCATCATTTTATCTTTCCAATGAACTGTCCTCGGCCTCATTTGGCCAAGTAAAACTCCATTTATGAGCCTCTAAAGTTGATATATTAAAATTGTCAAAAATCTAGAATTTTTGTTGCTTAGGCTAAAAAAAATCAAAATTTTAAATTAAATTCTAATTCTAAATTAGATTATGATATTTAATTAATTAATTCTAATTAATTGCAATTATATTATTCATCTAATTTAGCTATAATCTAATTCTAAATTAAGTTTTAATTATCTATTAATTAATTATAATTATATTATTAATTGTTAATTATAAACTAATTATTTAATTAACTATTTATTAATTAATATTAATCTAACTAATAATTACAATTAACTATTTATAAACAACTTAATCTAATTAATAATTAATTTAATTAAATTAATTATATTTTAAATATTAATTTATTTAAAATTAATTATTTTAAATATTTAATATTAAATCTAAAATTAAACTAACTTATGTTAACAATCCACTATTCTAACATTAAACTAAATTAACACTCACCATTTTACTCATGTTAAATTAAAATTATACTAACCTAAACTAACTACCATTATACTAACACTAACTTAACACTATATTAATTTACTAACTCTCCATTATTCCACTAACGTAAAACTAAAGAATGAGTTGAAAACTTATGTAAGTGCACATGCCTTTGATTTATGACCTTTGGCTCATCGCAATCGGATCATCAGGAGTGTGAGGGCCATTGGGGTTTTCAAAGAAATGCACCCATCAAAACTCCCAATGCGATGATGAAATCCAATGCGATGTTTTATTATATTAAACTTTAATTTAATTAAATTAATCATGTTTTATATAATAATTAATTTAATTAATTTATGATTAAATATTAAATACCAATTTTTTTTTTTTTAATGATGTTTAATTATGAAATTATCTAAAGGATGATTTGCCTAAATAAACTACAGCCACTTTAATGAAAAAAATAAAAATTAAACTACAACCACTTTAATATTATGAGTTTTCGAGATTAGTAATTTATTTGAAAATAGAAAATTGAAATAAATGACTGAAATCCCGATGCTTTATGATTTGGCTGTAAAAAATAAAAAATGTTAGTAATAACTAACTAGGGGTTAATATTTAAACTAAATGCGTTATTGAACTATGCATTTTTTAACCTAGGTGACATAATTGATTAGACTTCAAAGGAGTGTCATTTACAAACCAGTTGACCAAATGAGATGAAACACGCATCAATGAAAATTTAAAAAAAAAATCGATCGTCACAAAGCAATCGAAACAAGAATCTAAAGAAAATGAAAAAATAACAAAATCGTAGGATAATTAACTTAATAAAAATCCTAAAATGCGTTTAGCTAATTTTTTTATAGAAAAGGTCCCCATTATTTGAAGTAAACAATTCAAAAATGGGGGGGGGGGGGGTTGTTTTACTACAATAATCGACAACACACAGGAGAAGAACCAATTATCTCTGTTTGATATGAATGAAATTTTCCTAAAATTAAAGTAAAAATAATTAAAGAAGAGAAATTTATTTTTGGAATGCTTGACTAGGTTTATTAGTCTAAATAAAAGCAATAATCATCTTACTATAATTTTCTTAAAATTCCTCATAAATTGAAATATTTCATAACTCTATATTAGTCCTCAATTAGTTGTAGAGATAAAGCATGGGTCACTTTACAGCTTAGCTTTTAAAATGTACTCATTTGTCACAGGTAGAGCCACTGCTGCCAGCAAACATCTATAGTCTCGACATGGTTACCTTTTAATCATGAATGATTTAGAATCCTATCTATTTAAGAATTATTAACCTAGAGATAAATCCATTTATACATGCTTATTTTTTTATTTTTTTATTTTTTGAGTTCTTAAAAGCCATTGTCTTGGTTTGGTGGCTAGATAGTTGACAATGCCATTCATTGGTTATAATTTGGATTAAACAAGCTAGCTCGTGATGAGACCCCTTGTCTTATAATTGTTTACAATCAAAAGCCATTACCTTGGTTTGTTTAGCAGTGTTGGTAATGTTAGCCTATTTTTCCCCTATGATCATGGTAAGCAAGTTCGTGATGAGACCTCTTATCTTTTAAGTTTAAATATATTTTGGATTACACTCTAGAAAAATAAAACTCTTTAGAACAGGGAGAATCATTGGCTCCTTAAGAGTTTAGAATGACAATTTCAAAGTTAAAAGTGCTTCGCTGTAAAGTGTCTTTACTTAGTTAAAAATAACTTTTCTTGACTAATAATAGAATTTTGAAAGATCTTAATAAAATATTGAAATATCAAAATAATTACAATTTTGATGACAAAGACATTTTCAGATTTTATGATACTTCGTCAAATTCTCTTGTTTTGTACTCTCTTCTTTAAGTACGTCTACTTTAATAATAAGAAAAACAAATTTTGCTAAGAGATTTAAGAAAAAGCTAATAGGAGACTATTAACAATTTTTTCCTATGTATGCCAACAATTGTTAGGTAACAAGAAGGTCTTCCATATAAATCATGGCAAAGTCACCAAAATCAAAGCTGAAAACCAAAGGAAAATAATTCTTAAGCTAAAGTGATAAAAGAAATCAACAAACAAAAATAAAAATGAAGAAATTTAAAAGTGGAAAGGAAAATCCAAGTTTTGAAATACAAACTCTAACAAGAATGTTTATACCAATGTCTCAACAACACGAAGTAAAAGAAAATAATCACGTAATCATTCCTTCTTATGTCAAGATCCAGAAAACTTATACCTTGCAGGGTTGTAAGTGTTTTAGGCTTTAGATAGCAGTGATCATAAAATTTAGCAACAATAAAAAAAATTTCTATCTAATGTCAATCTTCTTGTTTCAAAGCATTATCTTAATCATTTTCTAATAAAAGGAATGTTTTAAAGAAACAGATTAAAGGTTCAGAAACTTCCTAGTGTAGCTGTTTCAATGAAAATTATCACTGCTTCTTAAAAATAAAATCAGAAAAAGAGCATAGGACTTCCAAAATATGATTTGGTAGATGATTGAAAGCTTTTATGAAGAGCTGCAAAATAGATTTTTTTATATCAACATAATTTAAAAACAAAAATAAAACTAAAGTAATGAAATGGAAATTAATGAAAGTGGGTACATGAATCTTACCATTGGATAATTGCATTTGATCTTACCTGAAGGTATTAATATCTCCAATACTAGTTGACTTCTTCTTTTAGTTGACATTAAAAATATGAAGAAGACAAACTAACCAAAATCCTATAACCCAAAATCATTATTTATTTTATTTGAATTAAAGCAAGCAGTAAAATGTAAAAATGAAATGCTTTGTGTTCAAGGGAGTTGAAATTAAAACAAATGCATCAGAAATGAGATTGAGAATTTGCAGTGATGAATATTCTCAAAATATTATAAGTTTTATAAAAATTCCATGATTTTATAAATTGTTCAGAATTAACACCAAATTTAAGATAATGAAATTTAAAATAGAGAGGTCTTGAATTTCATATTTAATTATGGAATTATTTAAAATTGAAATATATGAGAAATTAAAATGATTTGAATATGCTGCAAATTTGTCATCAATCGCTTTAGTATCATAGCGGTTACCTAAAATTTCTTTCAATTAACACAATGCCTTATCGGATGATGCGTATTGTATGTAGAGGCATTCGTTGGAATTTATCGCATTGGGGGTTGCTGTAGAAAATTGCCGATATGAGATCATGCGAAAAGAATATGTGCGATGAGATGGAAAGATCATACTATTGAAAAAATGTTATATTTGGGATCGAGGACAATCTTGTCACAAATTGTACATCGCACACCACATCTCGCGATTTGTATTTTGAGCATTGGAAATTTCGCATCGCAGATTCAGAATAGTGACATGACCATGAAAAACGATGAAGTAATTTTGATATCGGCAATGCGATGGATGACGTGGATTTCGGCATTATGATATGAGCATCAAAAAATGCGATGAGAGATATCAATATCGGCATATCGGAATATTGGAAAATAGTCATGTTGGAAATGCCAATATGATTCTTGCAATAGAAGCGATGCGATGTTTATAATAATCGATGATGAGCGAAGAGAAAAAAGCGATAGAAATCAACGATGAGTTATCGCATGACAACTTTTAAAAATGAGCGCACAAGGATGTATTTAATTTTCCTCCCGATTTGTGATTTGTGATTAGACTTATCACATCGGAGTTCTTTCAAAGTTAACTTTTTAACCAATTGTGGTATGACTTTACCGATTTGCGATTGCGATCAAGTTTTTTATCGCATCGGAGATTTTCGAATGGAAGAATTAACCTTATGCCTAATGTGATATGTGCGTTTGCAATCCGATCCATCACATCGAAACTTTTGTGATGAAAAATAAAATTTTAAATTTACTCCAATGTGATATGTTATTTTTCATTTCATTTTATCGCATCGGAGTTAAAAATGACATGTTAAACTTTTTCTTTCATATTTTTTGAGAAATGCGATGAATGATACGGCTCTCGGATATAGGAAAAATAAAGTGCATGATGTAACAAATATGATACGCCGATATGCGATGGAGAATGAGCCCGATAAATCTATTATAAAATTTTAATATCGCATCAGGGCTGAGACATCGGTGCTTTTAAAATTATGACCTTTCCACTATTGCGATTGTACGGACGCGATATTTCTTATGAACTTGATTTAAATTTAATATCGGGTCCCGAATTATGTATATATCACAATATTGGTAAAGTTGATTATCGGAGATCGGTGATTCAAGATAATGGAAGTATATTCAATTGAAAACCTATGAGATGCAAAATGCGATATGGTATTTTATGAAAAAATGAATGAGGTAACACATCAGAGGTCTTGCATTAGAAATATGAAAATCAAGTTGAAACGTTTCAGACATGAATCTTTCGATACTGCTTTAAATTTCAATTGGGTTTTTATATGAATGAAAGTAAAGTTAAAGAATGCTCAAATTCTAATGAATCACAAAATTAAATTTCCATGAACCTATTGCAAATTTGAAATGGGTTTGCTGCTTACTTCAAGTTTTGAAAACAAATGAAAACCTACAAATAAAACAAAACAAGAATAAAAAATAAATTAAGGAAAAGAGAAACTATTAATAGATAGAAATGAACATGTAAATGCGTACCTGGAAGAAAATCTACAGTAAATTTTACATTTTTCGAAGTTTTAAGTTCTCCCAATTTTTCTCAAAATTTGCAATAAGTTCAATATCATTTTCTTGTTTTAATATAAAATGCTAAGTAATGATTGCATCCTTTCCAAAATTACATTAGAAGACAAGAGAAGTAAAAATGAGTTCTTAGAATTACTTGTGAAGAAAAAAAAATTGTCAAGTGATAGAAATTTCTTGAAATTTCTTCATGTATGATCAATGTTTATGAATTTTTAAAAACAAGAAAGTTGAAGGTTTGAAAAATAAGTATGATCAGAAAATTCAAGAGCTTTTCAAATGATCTAGGATGCTTTTCTATAATTGAAATGCATGCCAAAAAGAAATTGGATTCATTACTTGTTTTATTGAAAATCTAAAATAATGAAATAAATGAAAATGGAAAAGAAAATTAATCTATTCCTATTTCTAACTTAATAAAGAAAACATGACTAGGTATAGTCATACTTCCAATGAAGCCATGTAAGCATTTTAATTCCTGCATGTATGTACATGTCAAACATTAGTAAAAATGAAAATAAAATAAAACTAAGAAAGCTAAATCTAAAAGCAGAATGTATCTTTATTATTAGTAGCTTATTCACCATTACCTTCTTTTGAAATTCCCTTTCCAACTGAATTTCAATTGGATGATAGAAATTTGGATGGATTTCCATTATTCAGTGGGAGAGGTTTAAAAGAGAAGATGATAGGCCGGGTTGTAGAAATAATCTTTCAGCAACAATGGCCTATGTGATTTTGTTAGTGTTATGATTAAGTGATAAATTATTAACGATCTTCCGTGAAGGAAATATTTCCAAATGTCTTTCAAATTGATCAATAAAAAATGGATGGGAGTCTGATAAATCCAATAGAAGATTATTAATTGAATTAGATTCCTGATCATATTGTGAAAATACACTCGCTTGTTGGTACTGCTTTTGAGAAGAAAGAAGTGATTGATAAGGAATGAACATCAATTGAAATTGAAATTTTAATAATTCTTGATGTTCACTATTATAATTTGAATCTTCATTTATCCACTGAGGCAATGCATCAATTGAGTGTTCAATATGCCAGCATAGAGTATCTAAAATTTTAACACTAAAACAGAAAATAAATCTGAAGTTAAAAATAAATGTTGAAATAATAACAAAATTGAATCATAGTTTAGACTAGTGTTACAATTATTGTTACAACACAATTGGGGCTGATTTAAAGCAATTTCATCTTCACAAGAATTGGTTAGAATAATGTGATTATTGATACCCATTTGTGAATTAGAAAGAAGGGTATGACTCTGAATAGGAATGCGATCTTGATCATCATATAAATCATAGATTGGAATGGTTTCTTGAATGTTGAAATCATAAGTATGATTATTTGTTTGAAATAAAAAATATTTCAAACAATTTCTAAATTGGATTGTTCATCATTTTCACATGTGATTAGACTTTGATCGTGAGGATTCAATTGTAAAGAAGACACATCAATATCCTCAATATCAAAGTAGTTATCATAAATGATCTCAAGGAATTCATTAGAATTCTCTTCCATTTTATTCAATGAATTGAGACAAGAAATATTATTTAGCTAATGTTCATTAATGCCAGAAGAATGATCATTAATTAATTTTCTATCCTGATAAAAACTAATTGGCAATCATTTAGATCATTCTCTTTATTTTCTGAAATATCATTAATACCGAAAGGGGAGAAATCACCAACATTAAAAATATCAAGATAAAGTGAAAAATGAGAATCAGAAATAATGAACTCAAAATTTTTTCTGTTAGAGAAATCTTGTGCATTCTATTCACTATAAATTTCAGATTCTAGATCATTCCTTTGTATACTCATGCTTTCTTGAAGAAGACTTCTTTGCTGCTCTGTTTTCGGCATTTGTTCATCATAAAAAATTCAGAACTTTGTATAGCAGTTTGCATTTTATTATTCACTTTCATTGTTGCTTGCACGTATTGATTTGCGATCTGAATTTTTGAATTTAATGCAGAGTAATTTTCAGATTTCAAGGCAGCTCTTTCTCCAAAATTGCTGCATTGTCTTCTTGTATTTGGATAGAAATATTTTCCAAGCTTTTTGAGACCACTTCATCATAATTTATTTGCACATCCATATTGGAATCCTTATTTATGTTAGAAGGGGATGGAACAAAGCTTGGACCAATTTCATATGAATTGGAAATGGGAGGAAGAGAGAAAATATGTTCAAACGAATATAATAATTCTTTTTTCGAAGGTTTATTTTTCGTTTTAAATTTTAAACAATTTAAACAAAACTTGATGGTAAAATCAATTAAAGACTCAACTTCAAACATTTGTAGATCTTCTAAATCATCACATACCTGTTCATAGATATATCCATCAAATTTACAAATGAAAATTGTAACAAATTGATCCCAACTGTGAATTGAGGCAACCGGAAGAGTTCTACACCATTTTTTGACTTTTGCCGCAAATGTGAGAGTAAAAATTCTGCATAAAATGCCTTCGTCAATTCCTTGAAAATCATAATTTGAAACATATTGAATAAATTGAAAGACATGATTAAAAGCAGAAGAATTTTTCTTACCATTAAACTTTACCTGAGACAAGAGTCTTACCTCTTCGGGTGGAGTATTGGAAGATGGACGTCCATGTATACAACTCCAAAATGAAAGTTTAAGCCTAAAAAATCGTTACAAAAACATTAGGGGATAACACCCGATCCGGACCTTAATACAACTCATTTTCTGTTTATGATAGTGGCTCCGACTGGTTTGACTAGGTCCAATTACCTTTTCCCTATCACTATTGGTTTATGATGTATCTTTAGCTACCAATAGATAGGGATATCAGATCAATTCTTCTTGCTGATAGGGCAAGAGAATGACCCTTAAGATGATTTGGGTTCAACTAAACCACAACTAAGATTTTGCCTCTTCGAGAAGAGGACTTAAAAGAATGTAGAAATTAATCTAAATGCAAGCAAAAGAAAATAATCTAAATCCTATCTTAACTAAGTAGATATAAATCTAACCCAACTAAGAGCAAGATAATTAAATAATGAGAATTTAAATATGCCTGGTTTTTAATTAATATCAAGCTAACGAAGAAATTCAATTAGCTAACATTTGTGAGTAACAAAACACATCCCATTGAGACCATTTAACTGAAATAATAAATCAACAACACTCCGGAATAAATTCACAAAAATGATATTGATTGTCAAATCAATCAAACTAATAATTAAATAATAATATGCGGAAGAAATTTGCAGCACATTACTATTTAATAAATCAGTTTTATAAGATAGATTTCCGAGTAAATAGTTACTCAGAAATCAGAGTTTAATTCATAAGAGCAGAGATACATAACAATATTGGGACAAATTATCCATATCAAAAGAAATGCATAAACATGAATAAAATGAAACAACCATGTTATTAACATAAAAATAGAACTGGTATTTGATACAGAAATGCCAAAAATACCAGTTAATTGAATCCGCTCTCTGATCCTGGTCTCTAATAGTCCTTTACATTACTTGGATTTCTGTTTTCAAAACTAGAGCTACAGAAATGCAAACTCTGTCCATCATATATAATTCAAGATATAAAGAAAAAAAACACTCAGTAATGTTCAGATCTGAACTTTTCTCTCCTCCCTCCTACAACTCTAAATTCCTATTACAAAAATAATTTTAGAAGTCTAGAATTGCAGAAGAGAGCAACCCCTTTTTACATTCTACAATCTTCCATTTATAATATTTCCAAAAGAATTTTGAGAGGAGAGTTTGTTGAAGAAAAATCTGCCCAATCAAATTTTAACTGCTCAAAAATTCCAATCCTTAATTGATGGAGTCTTCTCATTGATTGAGAGCTTATTCTTCTCATCTCTTCAACTGTTTTCCTGCAAAAACAAATCAAAAACAAAATTCAAATGCAAAAATAAAATCAAAATGTCAAATCTAGAAATTAAAATAAATCCAATTAAAACTTAATTAAATAAATTAAAAATGAAACATAAGCTTTCTTTTGATGTCTGTGCTAATCTAATTGGCCAATGAGAACATAGACGAATGAACTTGCACTCATAAGAAGTTGTGGCAAATTAAAATACAAAAAATAAAACTCAGAAAATTAGTTTTGTTTAAAATTTCGTAGCTTAATATTTTGCTGAATTTTAGACCCAATACATGATCAAATTTGGAAATAAAACCTCTTCAAGAATACTCTCCATCATTTTATCTTTCCAATGAACTGTTCTGGGCCTCATTTGGCCAAGTAAAACTCCATTTATGAGCCTCTAAAGTTGATATATTAAAATTGCCAAAAATCTGGAATTTTTGTTGCTTGGACTAAAAAAAATCAAAATTTTAAATTAAATTCTAATCCTAAATTATATTATGATATTTAATTATTTATTTATAATTAATTGCAATTATATTATTCATCTAATTTAGTTATAATCTAATTCTAAATTAAGTTTTAATTATCTATTAATTAATTATAATTACATTATTAATTGTTAATTATAAACTAATTATTTAATTAACTATTTATTAATTAATATTAATCTAGCTAATAATTATAATTAACTATTTATAAACAACTTAATCTAATTAATAATTAATTCAATTAAATTAATTATATTTTAAATATTAATTAATTTAAATTTAATTATTTTAAATATTTAATATTAAATCTAAAATTAAACTAACTTATTTTAACAAGCCACTATTCTAACATTAAACTAAACTAACGTTCACCATTTTACTCATGTTAAACTAACATTATACTAACCTAAAATAACTACTATTATACTAACACTAACTTAACACTATATTAATTTATTAACTCTCCATTATTCCACTAACGTAAAACTAAAGAATGAGTTGAAAACTTAGGTAAGTGCACATGCCTTTGATTTATGACCTTTTATTTATGAGCTTTGACTCATCACAATCAGCTCATCGGGAGTGTGAGGGCCATAGGGGTTTTCAAAGAAATGCACCCATCAAAACTCTCAATGCGATGATGAAATCCGATGCGATGTTTTATTATATTTTTTTTTATATTTTATTTTTTTATATTAAATTTTAATTTAATTTAATTAATCATATTTTATATAATAATTAATTTAATTAATTTAAGATTTAATATTGAATACCAATATTTTTTTTAAATTTTTTAATTTTTATTATAATGATGTTTAATTATGAAATTATCTAAAGGATGATTTCCCTAAATAAACTACATCCACTTTAATGAAAAAATAAAAATTAAACTACAACCACTTTAATATTTTGAGTTTTCGAGATTAGAAATTTATTTGAAAATAGAAAATTGAAATAAATGACTGAAATCTCGATGCTTTATGATTTAGCTGTAAAAAATAAAAATTGTTAGTAATAACTAACTAGGGGTTAATATTTAAACCAAATGCATTATTGAACTACGCATTTTTTAACCTAGACGACATAATTGATTAGACTTCAAAGGAGTGTCATTTACAAAACAGTTGACCAAATGAGGTGAAACAAACATCAATGAAAAGCTTAAAAAAAATCGATCGTAACAAAGAAATCAAAAAAAGAATCTAAAGAAAATGAAAAAATAATAAATCGTAGGATAATTAACTTAATAAAAATCGTAAAAGGCGTTTAGCCAAAAAATTTATAGAAAGGGTCCCCATTATTTGAAGTAAATAATTCAAAAATTGGGGGGGGAGGGGGGGGGTTGTGTTTTACCACAACAGATACTTGTTCAGTTAAAGCCAATTCACTTTGCAATTTCTTGAGCTGTTCACTTAATATTATGGCTTTCTGTTCATGTGTCTTGGCATTTATCTGAGCCAATTTAGTATAATTCTCAAGATTCTCATTTATCTTTGTTAATCTGTTGATTTCATTGGTCTTCAAGGACATATCTTCCATTACTTTTACCAATTGACTGCTATTATCTGTATGCTGCAATACTGTTGTGGAGGATTTAGTTACTAAATTTGTTGAAGAAGTGATTGGCACTGCAGTGGCTAGTGGCTCTTTTGGTGCCAAATTTTCTCCTAAAGTAGAAGGTATTGCTGTTGTTATGATTGGGATGACAATAGGAATGATTGGTTCTTTAACTGTTTCCTTTTCTTGGACAACTTGGTCCATCTGTACTTCCATTTCCTTAATTTGAGCTATCAGTTGGAGTATCAAACTCATCATTTTCATCTTTTTGTTTTTTATTCTGTAAAACTTCCTTTGTCTGAGGGTGCTCACCTTGAGGAAGCTTGAGTTGTTTGCTCAAGGCAGCTATGTCCTCATTTTTCTTTTTAACCAATGCTTCTGTTCCTTTGATATTTGTAGGATCATATCCTACCTGTAACACTAGCTCTTCTAAGGCTTTTATCCTTAGATATTTTGCATATAATGAGGCTTTATCTATATTCATTTGATCTTGCATGTTGAAGATAGTATTTTGGAGTTTATGAGTACTCATAGCTTTTGTTGCCACAATAGGATATAGCATCTCTGAGCTCTGTCTGTGGAACTCTGTTTGATCTAATTCATGGATTGTCTCTGTATCTACCTCAAGATCAACTTTCCTATAGTCTGACATTGTCTTTGGCACTTCTACCTTAGGTTTCAAAACTGACATAATCAATTTTTGACTGGAGTACTCAAAGGCTGATAGAAATATGTTTTGATTACCTGGCTTTCTCTTTAATAATTGAGAATATATTTTAGTCATGATTTCCTCATTCTTAAGCTTGATTTGCTTGTATTTCTCTTTAATTTCCAAGTCTTTTTCCTCAGCTTCATGTGAGGAAGATGCTTCCATACTTTGCTGCCTGTCCAATAACTGTTTCTCTTTATTGCTTTCTTCATTCTGATTGGGTTCATTGATAATCACAGTAGCCACATTAGTAGCTGGCAAATTTGTATTGGTGCTCAAAGACTCTATTCCTTCCACATCTATTGTAACCTTTTCTTTATCTATTGAACATAGTTTGGGCCTTTTGTTATAAATGAGCTTGAATTTTTTTTCTATTGTGGTTTTTGCAGTGTAAGCTCCCTCTTCTCTGATTCTTTTAGTGGATGTCTCTGGTTGTTTGGAAATTTCCAAAGTTTTACTAGTATTCCTTTGGTTTACTTCCTTGGTTAAAATGTTTTCAACCCACTCAATTTGATTGGAAAACTTTTCTATTTCTGGCTTTGGCTCATGGATAAAGGGTGTCAGTTTACATTTTACCCTTAGTTTACTTAAGATCCCTTGTGGATCATAGTTCCATGGGAAGCTTTCCTCAAATTTAAATTATAAAAACTTCCTGGTTACTTCTTTTTCTGCATCTATTTGATTAATTATTAAAGGCCCTCTTTGGTTCTTCAACTTAAATTGGGTCTTCTTCTTGGCTGCCATAAAATTAATTGAATCTGAATTCAAGATTTTCCTAATGTATTCTAAGGCAAAGATCGTCATTGGTGGATGCCTAGGTAACTTGTAATGCAACAAGTTAGAACCAAAAACTCTGATTTCAGTGAATTTCTCATAGAAGTACTAATCACCTGCTTTGCTTTGCTATGATAGTTGCAGTATCTTTTTCATCTCCTCACTGATTCTAGGCTACTATGTTTTGGTCAACATGATAATCACTGGAAGTACAAAAAACTCTGAAAACTCTGAATAACTGAATTCTGTGCTTTCTTTTCTGAGTATGGATGTCCAAAAGATAACAGACAAAGGATTCTCTTCAATATCAAGTTTTTGAAGGGTCATTGAAAACTTATCTGATTGAAAAAATAGGAACATGTGGAAAAGATAAGAGGTATATCTGAATACTCCTTCAAGATGTAAATGAATCAATTGATAGCGAATACTATCAGTAATGAAACTAGCATACTCAAATATAACTGAGGGTGGTTGACCTGGAGAAACGGTGGAAAAAATTCCCAAGATAGACTCATCAGTATGCTCATATGTGAAATACCCAAGAATTAAGGAAAGCATAGAGATTATATGTCTTGATCCTTCTGGGAAGTTTTTAGTAGAATAAGGAGGATTAATCTTCGAAATTTCTACATGGGAAGGCATAAAGGTCTGAAAGATCATAAATATTTTAGGAAAGTCTAAGCCAAGATACAACTGGGCTAAGGCCTCAATAGACAAAGGGAGTACTTGGGGGTCTGGTTTGAGCTACAACATTTGATTTATTGACTCTGCAGTGATGGTAAATAGGACCTCTTTGTTAGCATTCACAATGGGTCTTTGTTCTAGAACATAGCGAAAAGATCCTACCTCCTAAAATAATGTGAATGAATCTCTGAAATTTTTCCATGACATTCCTTGTGATTTTGGATTTGTGAAAATTTTAGCTTTTGAACCCTTGTAGAAAAAACGATATAGCGAGAATTCCGCGATGACCTCTTTAGGTTAAATTCAGGAGCCTGCAAAAAGCCCTAACTTCCACAGATCATATCTCCAAAAATATTGTGAACCAAGATATGAAATTTTGCGACGATCTTTCTCAAGATCTCGGCTTCGGGCTCTAAAAAGTTCTGTTTCTGAACCTTCGTAGAAAAAGTGTTATAGCGAAAATTCCATGATGAACTGTTTGGCGTAGTGAAACCCTAGAATCCAAAGCTATGATACCAAACGTTGTGAAACCAACTCCAAAAATAGAAGAAAATAGAGACAAACGCCTTAGAAATCAAACACTTTGAGGGGGAAACCTCCAATACATTACATAAATGAACAATTCTTGGATGTTACAAATGACCAAAACCTCCTTCTATATATAGAAGTCCATGGGGCCACAATATAATCCTAGCTGACCTAAAAATAATAATTTAAGGGCACAATAATAACAATATTGGAGTTACAGGGGTACAACAATAACAATAAGGGACTAAAATAGTAATATAGGGACCTAACACAAGTTTCCTCACTCTCAGCAACATGTTTTGATCATCAGCCTTCGACCGAAAGATTCTGTGTGGTTTTTGACTTCAAGTCATCTATTCATACCATAAAAATAATACCATTGTACCTTGATAGCCATTAACATCATCGATGGTTTCTCTCGTCTTAGTTAACAATTTAAATCATTGGCCTATAATCATATGGTATCTACCGTATTTGACTTCAACTCATTTATTCACATGGTTAGACTCGTACATTGAACGATCAAGTGAACAAGACAGAAGACCCCTAAATCTAGTTTCATCTATCCGGGCTATGATTTCAGGATTAATATAAGATTAAAAAGTATGATGGCTATTATCATACATACAATCATCCAATGATGGGTCCACACTTAGTCATCAGTGGACAATAATTCTTGATCATTGTGCATGTAATGTTAGCTTATGTGTCGAGCATTGGTATGCCTCCCTCAAAAAATATGTCATGATTAAAATGTATTATAACAAATGATGATATTGACCAAGTTTTGTTGATCGGGACTTGTCACAAGGTAAGGAAATTTAATCATCAGATATCGTTTATGACTTTGTACTTAAGGTGATAATATGTTACAGGTCATTTTGTCACATCTAGATAATATGTCTACAAACCAGATCAATCAACATTCGTGAACATGTTGTCATTATCCCTTCACAAATTCCTAAGCATGGAATTTCTAAAATGTCTGAGTTTCTGGGATTAATTTTTAAAAATGATTGTTTTTAGTCCCAGTGCACCTTATCCCTTTAGCCATATTTGTTCAAATTGGGTTGCTCCCTTCTTCACATGTGTTGGTCAGCACTAGTTACTCCCATAGAGAGGTGTGTTGATTCTAGAAATTTAGGAAAATTAAAAATAATTCTAAAGCTTCCTCTTCTAGAAGATTCCAAGGGTTGTTATAAACATTTACCATGGATAAGAGCTCGAATGCTATCTAATCCTACCTTGGATACTTCACCTCGTATATGTTCTGCTCATCCTCCCATCATACGTGGATCTCAAGCCCATTATGGTAAATACTAAACTACCATCCCTCTCCTATAATTTTACAGAAATCTATAACATCAACATTGGATTTTGGATATTGATAGTACCATTATGATGTTGCCTTGAATTTGAAGGAGTCATCATTTTTATGCATTGGGGTTGATATGGAGGTGTGATTTCTGACAAGGAAGTACACGTCAACTTAGGGAGACATCTACAATATCAACTACAATTTATGGTAGTAAAATCTCTCTTATTTCTATTAATATAAAGAGTATCCTATTTTCCTATACGTGTTGTATTATTTTACATTCATGTATTTCAATTCCTTTCTAATTCATTGAATAGAGATGGTATATTATGCTACTTGGTTGTTTTGGATTATTTGGGTGTTTTAGTCATGTGTGAAGGTTCTAATTATAACATTTGGAGATAAAATTGGAGCTTACAAGTGAGGAGGAAAGTAAAGCTTTCTACATATTCGAGGTAGCCCTCTTTCTCATTCTATAGCTTCTCTAAGGAAACTCTATATTCTTTGTCTTCTTTGTTTCTAGACTAGTCCACTAGGTCTAGGGAATTCACCTTTGTCCACAATCGTAAATTATGCATAACAGAGGGCTCCAGACACCAAGGTATATCCTAGGATTTTGGAGCTCTTAATGGATTTTCCACACGATATGTTGTCTTATGCATCACATCATTGGTGCTACTAAGCTACTGACAGTGAGGAGGGATGCACGAAATGCAACAGATATGTTAGATGAGTCTTCACATAGTGTTAGCCTGTGAGAGAATTATGATGAGGGCGATAATGATTCTTCTTGAAGTACTACCCCATCAGATCATGGTCAGGGTGTTGGTGATGCTTTTGGTAGTACTTGTTTAGACAATTTGATGTCTCAAATTTCTATCATGAATTATTGACTAAGGTTAGTAATTTGATGAAGGGAGGTGCACTATATATTCTTAGGTAACCCTTTTCTCTTACTTCGTTGTGTATGCTTATGTTGTTTTGGGGATTTTGTATCTTATGTCTAAAATTGATCTAACAAATTAAATCTCTAAAATTTGCTAGTGAATAATCAAATCTAAATGAATTTTAATGATGAAAACTAATTCTTAAAGAAGGAATAAAAGGAAATGTTGTTTTTATTCTAAAGAAAGAAATTGAATTACAAACTATTTTTTTAATGTAATATGAAATCTAAAAGAAGGAAGAAAAAGAAATGTTCATTAACTAAACTAAATTGCATAAATATAAATCAAACTTTGAATGATGTTAGTAGGCCAACAAAACATCTATAAAACATATCTAACTAGTTTGAAACAGAGCACTATTCTAAATATAATTGCATTCAAATGACAAGATGAAATCATTTCCTATCTTATCCATTAAAAGATTTTGGTTCTATGAAAACAAAGAATTTGTTTAAAAACAAAATTCTAATTTAATATTCCCTAATTTAATCTAATTTTATTCCATGGATTGAAAGCATAAATCATATTACTAAGAATCAAAATGACAGTGTTGATTGAAATTAAAAGCAAGTACAAAGCATGTCAAAGGAAATTACGACCGGGGCCAAATCTGATCCAATTGGAAAATTACAGAGGCGCTTTCTTGAGACGACTTAGCGAGCACAAGGTTACACATCTAATTGGAAATTAATCTAAGAAAGAATTCATGAAATTAATCTATAAACCAGTAAGCATTTTAAACTATGAATTGATAGGAATCTAACTAGGAAAATGATGCGAAATTAAATATGAATTCACAAGAACAGAAATAACGAACCAACATGAAATTAAATGACAAAATTCAAACTACAAAACAAATAAAAACCTCCTTTCCATGCAGGGGCCCTCTGCAACATAATGAGTTGAAAATATAATGGACTACGTGTGTATCAAAGGATCTGGATCTGGTCTTCTTATTATCAAAAACATAGTTTCAAAAGCATATACCGAATTATCAAAATTAGGACTGTTTCCCCGTTTCAAAAGAATGGTATTTAAACAAGTTTCAGATTTAACTGTTGGAGGTGTTTCCACTTTCAGATAACAACTAGAACTTGAATTAGAAGTCTAGATAGAAGAAAATTCTTTAATGGTTGTCTCTCAATTTGCTACGTCAAAGCAAATCGAGAGTATTTTGTTCGCAGATCACGTTCTTTGACCGACCTTGACCACAAGCATAGGCACGTTTTCTCTTCAAATTTGAATAGGTGGATGGGATACGATCCATGTGTGTATGCTTCTAGATATTCCCATATGACCCATTTCCTTATTTTATTCTCAAAACCTGTCAAACCATAATAGTCGCTGTAGAAACAACGATTAGATGCAAAATTGCACACATTATGTAGCTAATTATAGAAATTTATTTAAATCACAAGAAACATCATAATATAAAGTAGATATCATTTAAATTCTTTCTATGATATGTAATATGTCAATTATCATTGATTGGAGTCATGATTTTGTGAAAAGGAAGGAAGAAATGATGAAAAAGGGTGTCAAAATAAGAACAGTTTTGATGTTCAACATACCCCCACTAAGAGACCATTGCATGTCCCCATGAAATATCCCCAAAAAAATGAGCCTTCAACTCCTATTTCATTTTTTCTGATACCTCTGCTAATACATCCATATTCCTTTTCTTTCCTTTCTTTGAAGTGGTTTCCATTCTAGGTTTTCTCATAAGGAGTTTGTACTTTTGGTTGATGACTTTCTTGTTCAGAGATTTGTTCTTTTTATTCAGCTTCTTATTATTTTTTATACCACAACCCCAAATGTAAGATAGTGTTATCACTGATGACCTTCTCCAAGTGATTATGTTCCTTCAGGGTTTCATTTTCCTGTTTAATGTGATTGTTCAGTATCTCCAACTCATAAATTTCTTGCTTGAGGATGTTTACCAAAGGTTCTTGTGGACTGATAGGCTGCTCTTCCACACTTAGATTTGCTTCTTCATGTCTTTTCTCCAATGAATCAATATATTTATATATCTTCTACTGTGCTGGGTAAATTTTCAGGGATTTCCTCCTTGGACTATGTACAGGACTATGTACAGGAGAGTGTATAGGACTGTGTGCAGGAGAGACATTGATGGGCAATGGAACTTGAGGTTCTTCATCTAAATTAACAAATTTTGCCTCTTATGATGGTGTCTTCTTCAATTATTTACGAATTCTAGAGGTTCTCCTTGGATGTGGAGGGTTAAAATCTTCTAAAATTGTAAATTTTCTCTTTTTCTCTACATTGCCTCTCTTTTTTACTCCACTATGTTTCTTATTTTTCATTAACACTGCAATGGTGAGTTCTTCCTCTTCTTGCTGAGCTTGAGCTGAGGATTTCTTCTCAATGCATGTATCAAACTTTCTCCTTCTACTTTTTCTGGTTTTGTCATCCTTAGGTTGCTCTGGTTCATCTTGAAAGTGATTAGGAAACTTTCCCAGGATTCTCCTACACTTCAAATGGAATTCATGAAGTATATTTATTAGTCCATGATGATGCATGGTATTGTCTATGAATTGGAATCTTTTATGGAAATTTGCTGACATTTTATTTAGACCATTCAACAGGAAGTATGGTAGGTTTATTTCTCCATCTTCCAAAAATTTCATTAACAATCAGTCATGATAAACAAACATACAACCAAATCTGCGCTCGTAAGTAACAAACTATTGTAAAATTGAAAGCATATTTGTTCATTTTTTTTTAGTGCTGAACTGGGAATTCCTTTCTTGTAAACAATAGTTTCCATATCTATATTCTTCAAAAATAATTTCCATTATTTACTATGAATTTCCTTATTCTTAAACCATCTCTCACTAGTTCTCAGGAATTCTGTAGCTTCGGCCATAAAGGCTTCTGTCGCTAGGAATTTTGTATATGCAATTTCGACTTCTATCCCATCGAAAGATATTGCAAAGGACTTGGTGACCTCCTTATGGAATCCGTCAAAATTCTCTATAAAATGAAGCCATTGCACCTTCTACAACATTTCCTTTACTTGAGGATAACCCTCCATGAATTTTTCTCCCATAGGTTCAGTTCTCACTATCAGACCCATGTCTCTTTCATGAGGAGTTTCACCTTCAGAACTGTTCTTCTTTGATCTAATGAATTGAGGTTGTGGATTTGGATTGAGGATGTAGAGGGTTTGTAGAGAAGTACAGGCGAAAGAGATATTTAGCGAGGTTTAAGGAACGTATATGAGTGGATTACGGAAGTAGGACATGACCGTTAATCATTAATGGGAAAATTGGTACGGCTTATTATGAGATATGATACGGATTTTGTGGTCAGATTATGAAATTGTGATGTGAATCTGAATCAAATCTAATGATGTAATATTGAGGCAGCATATGATCATCAAATTTATATACTAATGTTTTTGGTCTTATTATTTAAACAAATTTTTGTAACATACCTTTGAACTGACCTTTGTTGTTCTTTTCTTTGTGTTGATTCTTTAGGTATCCTTTCAGCATGATCTTCAATGGAGTTCTCAACTTCTTTTGTTAAGTGTGTTTTCTTCTGTAGGTTGTAAGAAATTGTAACAAAGATGCAGAATGTGATGACAGCCGTAGAATATCCTGAGAGCTGCAGAATTGTATCAATTCTATAGCTACTTCTTTTATTTCTTCAGACAAAGAAAGGGAACAAAGAATTTGGGATTTTAGAATGGGAGAAAATATAAGATGTCAGAACTCTGATTTTCATCTTGTATTTTTTGTATAAGGATGCAAATCATTGATTGGTTTTCATACTTATACAATTTTTTTTTGAAGACTAAGTTGGGGAAGAAGAAAGATTCTTCTTCACCAACTTCATATCAATATTGTCTTGAATTTATTTGATAAAGTCCTCCTTTGTAATTGGCTTATGATAGACTTTTAATACATGTCCATTCACAATAAGAGGTACCTTTTCTTCCTCAACTGTCCTTATCCTGATTGATCCATTGTCAAAGAATTTTTTGATATCATAAGGCCCAAACCAATGAGTCTAAAATTTTCCTTGGAAGTATTTGAACTTTGAATTGAACAAAATTTCCCAATCTCCTGCTTGAAAATTTATTTCTTTTTTGTACTTATCATGCCATTCGGACCTTTTTTGTTGGATTAGACTGGTTCTTTGAACTGAATCTTGCCTGATCTCATCAAGCTCATTAAGTTTCTCCATTCTGTGCTTTTGGACTTCTGATAAATTAAGTCCCAATATGACTGCTATCTTAAAGGTTTTGATCTTAAATTCCATATGAAATAGGACTTTCTTCTCATAAACAAGTTCATAGGGATTATGTGTTGTCGTATTCCTCCATGTAGTCTGGTAGCCCCATAAGGCTTCAGGAAGCCTATCTGCCCAATCCTTCCTATCTAGATGTAAAATCTTTGTGAGGATTGCCTCGATCACTTTATTGGTGGAATCCACTTGACCATTTTCTTGTGGATGATATGGAGTGGAATTTCTATTTTTAACCTTGTTTTCATCCATAATCTTTTGCACCACCTTAGATGTAAACTGAGATCCCTGATGTGTCACAATTTCCCTTGGGACACCAAAACGAGTGAAAATATCCTCAATGAGAAATGAAACTACAACATTTTCATTAGCAATACAAAGTGCTTTAGCCTCTACCCATTTACTGACATAATCAGTGCAAACCAGAATGTACCTCTTTTGTCTTGATGGTTGATTGATTGGTCCAAAAAAATCCAGGGCCCATTTTTCAAATGGTTCGATGAGTACCTAAGGTTGTAAGGGCATTTCATCTATAGGAAAAGGTTTCCCTATTATTTGACAACTATCACACCTTTCGACATACTCCTTGGAATATTTAAGGATGGATCACCAATAATATCCTAAATGAAGGATTTTATAGGGAGTCCTTGTTAGAAAATTATATATCAGAGAGAAATGCAACACATAAAATATGCGGGAAACACAGGCACACAAAACACATAAAATCAGAGAGACACGGATATATGTGGTTCACCCAGTTTGGGCTACATCCACCCCGAACAACCAATATTTCCTTTTTATTATCCAAAAAAAAGAAGAGACACAACCAACAGTAGATCCACTGTAATATCCTCTATTCTCTCTCAAAGTCTCTCTATCAGTTTCTCACTCTGAGAATACACATACAATACACAGCCACAATACAATACCCTCATACAAAACGAAGGGTTGCCTTCTAGGGAAAAAAACCCTAAATCAAACATAACTTCTAACGTCATATCATCTGCCTAATGAACAACCTAGATTGACTAGAAATTACTATACTTTTACAAGACAATTTTACATCTGCTTTTAGCTTTGGGGGTGCTGCCCCCGAAACCCCCTGCCAGGGGGGGCTCCATAAACTCGCAGTCGCCCCCCCTGGACCCCGCTGGTAGCGTACAATTACGGGTGGTGTTGCTGCCCCATTAATAACAGGGGTCCAATGTTGTGATACAAAATAAAGAAGATAATCAGGCTCCACACCCAACATTCCTCTTATCAGCAAAGGGTCCACCACAAGGTTCATCGTCGCATGCCTTCAGAATTTCAGGAGTTTATCTTCTCGAAAACACCTTCTGATGATGAGAACTGGACCTACTTCATACAACTCATCATTAACCCATGAGTATAATGCATGTGTTTGAATAATTCTTCTTTTCTCTCTAGAAAACGAGTATGCTAGTAATTTTCCTAGAGCTAAGTAGTTAGCAATATTTGAAAACCATGGAGATTTAGTAGTTATTTAAAAGAGATATTAATAAGGAAAATTATCCTACACTGGAGTATCATTATTATTGTTTTGAATTCTAGACAAGAAATCAACAATTGTGTTTTGTTTTCCAGGTTGGTCTAGAATGTTAATGTTAAATTCTTGCAGGAGTAATAACCATCTTGTGATTCTTCTATTAGTGATAGATTTATTCATTAAGTACCTAATTACAGAATGGTCTGTGTGAATAAAGGTTTCATATAGGGTGATATAGTGTCTAAATTTGTTAATAGCATGGACAACAACTAGAAATTCTTTTTTAGTTACAGTGTAATTTAACTCCATAGGAGTCAAATTTTTACTTGTGTAATAGATGGCATAGGGGTAGTGAATTTGAATATGTATCTTAGATGATGTCTATGTTTGTTAGATGTTTATCATCATGATGTTTATTTTTGTGAAATAATATTTATTATAGATTTTGTATTGGTGAACTTATATCAAAATTTTATATTTTAAATTACATGAAAAACGACTTACCTTAAAAAAAAATGCAAATATATTTTTATAAATTACAAAGTTTAGTATGGTAGAAACTATATTTAAAATTACCATAAATATTTTTCTATTTCTTATATGGTTCATTAATATTCATTCTAACCTAATAAGTAAAATATTTCAAAACTCACAAAGAAAAAATAATTAAAGGTAAAATAATTTAGTTAGTTTTTAACAAGAGGAAAAATGTATAACTCATTCAATATTTAATATAAAATATTAATATTAATAAATTATTCAAAAATATAATTTAAAAAATGAAAAATTACACTGTGTTCGATCTGTATATAGATATAGAAAACCACTATAGATCCATCTTAATGACATATTTATCGAACACTAAAAGAGATTAAATCATTTGACATGTACATCATTTTGGTTCTTTATTTTCTATTGATGTTTAAATTTATCTTATTTTTCAATAATAAATATGAGTAAAATAATACAAAAATCATACTGTATTATATTTAACTTTTTGAACAATAATATATTTGATTATTTATTAATTAACAACTCAATAAATATTATTTTTTCCACATACGTATCACGAGATAGTCACTAAAATTCATGTTTTCACATTTCTCCTAGCTAATATTACATTATGTTCACAATGATAAATATATGTCTACTTTAAATAATTTACTTATAAATACATAAAAATAGATATTTATGTTAGTTCCCTATAATACTAGTGTAGCCCCCTTATTATTATTGTTAGTGTATCCCCTATTGTTATTGTTGTTTCCTTACATTATTATTGTTATGTAAGCTCTAATTATATTGTGCCCCTTAGACTCCTATATATACTAAGGAGGTATTTTCATTTGTATCATCCAAAAATTATTCATTTATGTAATTTAAAGGAGGTTTCCCCCTTGAAAAGGCCATTTCTCAAGTCGTTGACCTATCTTTTCATATATTTTGTGATCAGGTTGGATAACATTTTGTATTAGATCTTCGGTTTCTAGTGTTTCATTGCTTCAAACATGCCATCTTGGTATTTTCACTATAACAATTTTTATACAAGGCTTCAGAAGCTGAAATTTTGACCACACAGAGTTGAAATATTGGTGAGCTCTGTTTAAAAAATTCAGATCTTGGTTCACTATATTTTCTGAGATATGGTCCGAATAATTTAGGGTTTTTGTAGGATATAGAATTCAATCTCAAATATGTGACCTAGTTAAAATCATCATAACTTTCTCCATGAGTATCAGATTTAAATTTTATAAAAAGTAGCTAAACTTTCATAGAATTCGGTGTTTTTAATATCATTTTTACAATCGAAGGTCGAAACAGTGACACGTAGTACTCCATAAAAATTATCTCTATTGAAACAGTCTATAATCAGGTCATCGTGGGATATTGGCCATAACGTTTTCTTGAAGAATCCAATATTGATCAAACTTGTGGCATTAGAAATAAGACTTAAAGGGATACCACAGTATGAAATTTCAGACTTTATAAATAAAAAATTAGAGATATACAACAATTTCAATATCGAGCTCCTAAAAATAAAGAAAAATGTGTATATTCTTTTAAAAATTTTGCATAATTTTTGTTTGAAAAATCAGTTTGAAGTGATTCAGAGCGAATAGTGAAGCATATACATCATTTTATGATTTCAAAATTCCTTGAAAAAAATGGACATACCTAATAAGAAAATAGAAATATCTACTATGACGCATGAAAAAAAGGAAGAAATGCAACATGATATATCAAAATTACGAGACCAAATGCAACAAAATTTAGCCTCACAAAGAGTAACCAAAAATGAATTGGAAGTTAAGATGGATAGTTTGAAGAATGGTTTAAAATCCAACATGGAAGAAATGATGAATGTCAAGAAGGAAGGTTTGAAGCATGGTTTAAAAATAGAAATGGAAAGGGACCTTGTTATAGGTCAATTTTGGCACCATTCCCAATGACTTGGTTAACTGGGCATCATCTCCAGGACCAATGATCAAGGGTCTATCATTCCATATCATTTTAGTTGCTATATGCCCTAAGACAAGAAACAAGAAAAATAAAGAAAGACTTTCATCAAGAAAAGGTTTCCATGGTTTGAAGCTTATTATATAACATATGAGAGCTCACCAATACAGGCTCTAAGGGGCCTAAGTTCATTGCATATGAAGGTAACCCCATGCAAGGCTGCTCTGCAAAGAACTTCCCGACATTCACAGGGGCATTGGTCACATTGGGAGCGAAATTATCATTGTTTCGGAATCACCACTTGGCCAGTGCCTTCTAGAAGAGTTCAAATGTGTCAAGCTTCATATCCAAGTGTCCATTTGACATCTACATGATTGGAAACATGTCTTGCCTATTTTTGAAATATATTGATTGCAAAACAACCTACAGTTCATCTATAAATTAAACACAGATCTAAGTGTTTCAGAAGGAAGAATTTGAGTAGAGAAATGCTGGAGGATTTTCAATTGAGAGCTAGATTTGTGAAGCTAATGCTGGAGAGATTTATACTGTGATGAGGCTTGGGAACGTTGCTAGAAGGTCACTTCAAATAAGTCACTAGGTTGTAACCTCTCCTTCTATCATCAATAAAGAGTACTTCTTATTTTTCCCTACATGCATCTGTATTGCCTTTGATTTTCTATATTGTAAGATCTTGGTTGATGAATGTATTTTATGCTTTACTGATTTAGATAAATAGCTTGAATAGATATCTATATTATTGCATCTTCTTTTGTTTCAGTGTTATTTCTTGCAAGAAGCATTCAGCTCACAAACCGCTTGAATTTGAAGCTGCAACAGAAGCGACAGAAGGAGCCATTTGGAAGCGACTGAACAAGTAAGCCTCCAATCCTCTCTGTGTATCTGTTTTGAGTTAGGATAAATAGTCATATAGTCTTTCACCTGTTGTTCTAGACTAGCACCTGTCTAGGGAAGCGTAGTTTATCTGTAGATTACAATTCTGGTCCAACAAATTGGCGACTCTGCTGGGGAGAATTTCTCTTAGTTCTAGGTGTTTTAGCCTCTGATTTGCTTTGTTTATCCACCTAGTAGTTGTTACACATAAAGATTAACTTTTTTAAGAGCCTAATTTGAAAATAAAGTGAGTTAAACGGTAGCATTTTTCTTTGTTTACTACGCCCAACACACCCTTAGACTGGACACAGTGCTTTGCAGAGCACCGTCTCCCTTCCTAGCCTGCATTGTAGAGCACTGTCTCCCCTTGGAGACTGCGTTGACCCCTGTAAGTGACCAAATTCCATTGAATTTGACTTTTCAACTTGCTTCAATTTTGTTTGCTGCTGTGTTCTGAAAAGTTTGATGCTCAATTGACCAGTGAATCTATATACTTCTTCCTCTTTTGGCTGAAAATTTGTTCAATGTTTGTTTAGAAAAGTTTTTCTTTATAATTGACAAGTTGATTTCAAAGTATTTTTTATGGTCACATTAAGAATCATTTGCTTTCGAAATAGGAAATTGTTGTAAAATATTCATTTCCTTGATAGGAGAAATTGTTATTGAAATCCTCGTTTTTCCTTCAAAAGAGAAATTGTTGTTTGTATTCTTCATTTCTCGAAAGTAAAAAGCATTTGAATTATTAGTCTACTGCACCTAGTTTCTTTTCTACATTCATAACATTAAGGAAACTGAAAAGAAAAACTTGCATTTGCATGTAGGATTGTGTGTGTTTTGTAAAAGGAACATTAGGAAATTTGCATTTAGTTTTTGATTCATTGATTTTGTTTTTGTTCATTTATTTGTTTGCTCATGAACTATTTGCTCTCTTCCCTTAGTAGCTAGGTTCTTCATTGAAAAAGCTAAAAGTGAAAGTTTGTTTATCATTCTTAGCTTGCATTTTAGGAATTTCGTATACATCATCGCGGTGAACCTGAAAGGAAAATTTTTAAGCAAGATCAACATAAAATAAATCTCAATTTACTTAACAATGCTTTGGAAAAATAACGATAATAATTAGAAGGTCTAAGCTAAAGAAGTGTTTTGGCATCGTAAAACATAGCATCTGTCATTAACTTGTCTGCGATACATTCTGAGTGTGATACCTCACTCCACGTACGTAAGTATATCATAGCTCGTCCACGTACTTTTAGGTATATCGGGCGGTGTTACAGTACGATAAGTATAAAGGGGTGCTCTCACTGTGCAGTTTCACATCAGACAGCACTAATATGGACAAGGACCTCCATGTACCTTTGGGTATATTTGGGAGGAAAAATTTTAGGTGCTATCCATCCATAGTGAACCGAGTCGGCCGCCTTGAAACTGTGATACACCAAACAAAACATTCGGGGAGATTGCCTGCCCATACTTCCTGGTTCGCGAGGAGGTATTCTACAGTTCACAATTTCTTGGTAAACCCTTTTGCCTAGCATTATCCTCTTTTTTTTTATTTGTTTTTGGATAAAATAAATTAGTAATCGTGGAAGAACAAAATCATATGCCCCGTCGTTCACGTAGATTAGTTTTAAAACCACCTTTACCATTGGAAGTTACTTCTGGTTGGCGAAGGCGATCACGATTAGCCGAATCAAGTACAATTCGTACCTCTGGCGAAACATCATCGTTTAAACCAGAGTTAGCTCAAATTGTTTCTACACATCTCGATTCGTTTATTTTTGTCGAAACAGAGTCTTCACAGCTACCCGTGGTCACAATCCATTCAATCGCTGAGACCATACCTCCTGAACCCAACGTTATTCAACTAGAAGTTGATCCGGATCCCATTGTGCTTTAGTGGGAAACTGTTATTGGTCAAATTGGAAATAATCCCCAGGACCAATGAAATAGGGTCTATCATCCCCTTATATTTATGTTGCTATATTCCCTAAGTGGATAAAATCTTGATCCCAAAGTTGAACAACCGAAATTTGTTTCTGTATTGGTCACTCCACAATCTATTGTAGCCATTGAGTCTCCCATATCGCGCAGTCAACCACCTGAAATATACTTTGGGCCTGATGGCAAAGTTCTTCCACCTGGTTTGATTTGGATTGAAGAAATACCACAAGACGAGACACCTTTAACTCCAACTCATTTTTGGTATGAGATTTACCTATGCGATTCTTTTCCTCAATCACCTTCCTCTTCTTTTGTTGATCCTGTTTCACTTTGAGTTCCCGTAGATTCTATAGGGTATACATTGGGTCATTTTACCATGGTTGAGATAACATCCCAGACTGAACCATCTATTTTAGTTGTGACAACATCTGTTTTTGCTTCATTTTTGATTTTTTTTCCATTGACTTCACCCATGTCATCATCTAGAATCCTATCTGGTTCCTCTCCTTGGTGGCTGGTGATACCACATGTGTTACCCTCAGACATTCCTAAATTCAATGAAAGACCTGGAGAAGACCCATCAACGCATGTTATAACTTATCATTTGTGGTATTCATCAAACTCCTTAAATGATGACTCCGTTAGACTACGTCGTTTCCAGCACACACTCACTAGTCCAACTGAACAATGAGGATGGTTCTTTTTCTGTGTCAACCTCGTTAAGAAATGAAACAGAGTTATGAGGATAGTTGTTTTTTCTTGTGTCAACCTCGTTAAAAAATGAAACAAGTACCTATGAGGATAGTTATTTTTTCTTGGGTCAACCTCATTAAAAAATGAAACAAGTGCCTTTGAGAAAAGCTCTTTTACTATGTCAACCTCATTACAAAATGAAACAGGTCATGAGCATAGTTCTTTTCCTGTGTCAAGCTCGTTAAAAAATGAAACAAATCCTCCCCTATAAGGAACCTTCATTACATCCAGCTATTAGTAACCAGTAATCTACTTAGATGAATGAAATGAAGCTTGGGGGGCACCTACTCTTGCAGGGGGTAGTCAAAACATTATTACCAATTGCACGCAATCAACAACTAAAGTTCGGGGGAAAAATAAAAATGAAAATGGTAAATATGGAATGGTAAAAATGAATAGTAAAACTCTTTTTATTTAGTCATTTAATTGTTTGCAATGAATATCTATTGCTATGACTATGCTTTTATTATATTTTTTTTAATCATGAAATAGGTATTTTTAATTCATTTGATGTTGTTCTGAACATGTTTTACAACTGATGAACATATTGGTTGTGCAGATTTATTTCAAGAATGATTTGACCATAAAACATACCTTTTATCCTTATTTTTTGAGCTTTGTTAAAAATGAAAAAGGATTTGAAGCGCACTTTTATCGCTTTTTAGAGCTTCGATAATGCGAAAAAGGAACCCCTAGAGTCTTCTTTCATCTCTTTTCACACTCTGATAATGTGAAAAGATTGCTGAGCACTTGTATTTTCAAGATCGTTAAAGTAAATAAATCGATATCTACTCAGTATAAGTTTAACCCTTTTCCGGACTGAGATAGATTATTTATGAAAAAGGAATACCTTGGTTAAACATGACCAAAGAGGTTCTCTCAGATATTATTTTACACTTTTTCGGGCCTGAGAGACAAATTTATGAAAAATTACTTTATGGAGTTCTCTTTCGTCCTCTTTTTCAGACTCTCTAAATATGAAAAAGGATCGGGCTATCACTATCGTTAAGCTCGTTAAAACATAAAATAGCAACGGGCTTGTCGATCATGGCAAGAATCGAGTTTCATTCATCGCTATACTCGTTAAATTATTAAATAGCGATAATTTATTCACCCGACAGGTTGAATTATAGATCAAGAAAATGTTATCCTCCTCAAGCTTATTAAAAAATAAAGAGGTATTGGTCGACAAATGACCGAGGAAAATTTGGGAAAAGTAAGCAAAGTTTCTTTTTGGTAGAAAGTTGCTCTTGAACATGACACTTCTTTCACTCCATGTCCGTGACTGTTTGGGTTGGGTAATCATCTTGACGGTTCATTCACACCTATGGTTCATCATACCTTCACTTCAGTATTGGGTCAATGCTGCCAACTCATCATAGTGTCGTCGATATTTTCAAGAGAAGTCATCCAGTGATTAAAAACTTATCCTTATGCAATAATTGTAAACCTTCATTTTCATGACCGTCATCCCTGAAAATTGCTATATCAAGTCATACCCTTGTCTCCAAAATCAGTAAATCCTGTTTTGAAACAAGGTGACTTCCTGTCGACAACAAATCAATATCCAGGAAGTTCACTTCGAAACATCAAATTCCAGTACCATGAGGCTTGTTACAACATTGACAAGATCCTCACTTTCAGACCTTTGACCGAAAGATTTTGTTTGGCATTTGACATCAAATCATCTATTCATGCCTTATGAAATGTATTGCAGTACCTTGAGGGCCATTTACATTAATGGTGGTTCTCTCGTGTTTGTTAAAATCTCACATCATTGGCTGGTAATCAAACGATGTCTTTCCATGTTCGACGATAAATCATATATTCGCATGGCTAGACTTGTACCCAAATGATCAAGTGAACGAGATAAGAAGACCCTGGATCTAGTCTCATCCATCTGGGCTACGATTTCAAGATTTTTGTACACATCATCTTTATGGTGACCTTACATACAGATTGTCATCCAAACATGGGCCTATATATGTAGGCATGTTTGCATCTAGGCAACATTCCAATATAGACGACTTTTTGATTCAGGTACATGTTATTAGATTGTTTTATGTGCTGACTATGGGAATTCATACCCTTAGAAATTATGATCAAAAGAGGATATATCATGATGTAATGTATTGTAATATTGATGGAGGTGACCACTCCACTTCATTTCCAGACTCATCATAGTGTAAAGCATCTCAATCAAATGTTCTTATTATTTGTATGTCATGCTTTAGGGGGAAATTGTTATAGGTCAATTTGGGCACCATTCCCAATGACCTGGTTAAATGGGCATCATCTCCAAGAACAATGATCAAGGGTCTTTCATTCCCTATCATTTTAGTTTCTATATGCCCTAAGACAAGAAACAAGACAAATCAAGCAAGCCTTTCATCAAGAAAAGGTTTCCATGGTTTGAAGCTTATTATATAACATATGAGAGCTCACCAACGCAGGCTCTAGGGGGCCTAAGTGTGTTGCATATGAAGGTAGCCCCATGCAAGGCTGCTTTTTAAAGCACTTCCTGACATTCACAGGTGCGTTGGTCACATTGGGAGCGAAATTTTCATTGTTCCGGAATCTCCACTTGGCCAGTGCCTTCTAGAAGAGTTCACATGTGTCAAGCTTCAGATCCAAGTGTCCATTTGACATCTACATGATTGGAAACATGTATTTCCTATTTTTGGAAAGTTATTTATTGTAAAACAACCTATATTTCATCTATAAATTGAACACAGACCTAAGTGTTTGAGAAGGAAGAATTTGACTAGAGAAATGTTGGAGGATTTTCAATTGAGAGCTAGATTTGTGAAGTTGCTGCTTGAGAGATTTATATTGTGATGAGGCTTGGGAACGTTGCTGGGAGGTCACTTCAAATCAGTCACTAGGTTGTAACCTCTCCTTCTATCATCAATAAAGAGTACTTATTTTTTCCTACATGCATCTGTATTGGCTTTGATTTTCTATATTGTAAGATCTTGGTTGATGAATGTAGTTTATTCTTTACTGATTTAGCTAACTATCTTGAACATATATCTATATTATTGCATCTTCTTCTATTTCAGTGTTCTTTCTTGCAGGAATCATTCAGCTCACAAACCACTTGAATTTGAAGCTACAACAGAAGCGACAGAAGGAGCCATTTGGAAGCGACTGAACAAGTAAGCCTCCAATCCTCTCTGTGTATCTGTTCTGGGTTAGGAGAAATAGTCATATAGTCTTTCACCTGTTGTTCTATACTAGCACTTGTCTAGGGAAGCATAATTTATCTTTAGATTACAATTCTAGCCCAACAGACCTAGAAGGTTTGAAGGAAGTTTCGACAAATCTACTACAAGAAATGCTTCCTAGTGGTGACAAGGTACTCCATGAAAATCATGATGAGGAAAAAAGGAATATGAATTATGATTTTAGAGACTCTAATAGTGGTTTGAATACTAACCATGTTCCAAAGATCGATATGAAGAGGTTTGATGGCAAGGATCTGGTAACATGAATACTACATATGGAGCAATTATTCGATCTACATGATGTGCCTCCCACACAAAAGGTACACATTGCATCTTTATATTTGGAACAAATTCAGTTTCTGTGGTATCAATTTCTTTTTTCTCGTAAATTAATTGTCACGTAGACATTTTTTTTGGAAGAATTGGTAGCACATTCTGAGGATACAAAGAGAAATACCTTCTTTATCCAATTGATAAATCTCAAACAAAAGGGTTCAAAGGTGGAGCGCATTAAGGAATTACAGAGATTAAATATCATGGTAAATGATATTCCATAGGAGCATAGGATTGATGTCTTCATAGGGAATTTAAAGGATAACATCCAACATGAGGTTCACCTTTGGAAATCCAATTCATTGGATAAGGCATTCAAGGTTGCATGAAAATTTGAAAGAAATTTTTTGGAAACAAGGAAGTCTACCACTCAAAACTATAAAGATGGTAGTGTTGTTGCTCATAACCTTCCACCACCTACAAGGTTGACACCACAACGACTAGATGAAACAATATAAAAAGGGATTTGTTATAATTGTGATAGAAAATACACTAAAGGTCATAGCTCTATTGAGAATAAGTTATTTTACATATATTATGAAGAGGAGGAAGAAAATGAACAAGAAAAATCAAAAGAAGAGGATATACACCAAGAACCAACCCCCAAAAAAATAATATGACCATATCTTGAAATGTATTAGCAGGAATTACTAGTCCTCAAAATCTCAAGATAGAAGGATATATCAAGAATAATTAGGTAACAATGCTGATTGATTCAGGTAGTACCCATAATTTTATTCATTGTAAGATAAACGAGGAATTGAATTTATTTCTATATCCAACACTAGTGTCAAGTGATGGTTGCAAATGGAGGAAATATAAATTTCTCTGGAAAGTGCCATAATATCAAGCTAACCATGGGGGAATATGTATTCAATAGAACAATTATTTCCATTCTAATGGGTGGTGTTGACGTTTTACTAAGATTCCAATGGTTACAACCTTTGGGGACTGTTATCACCAAATTGAGTGTTGTTGGGCTGCTTCAATGGTCAACTTGGAGTAACTATTTCAAACCCCTTGAAACTGGAAATTAGCCTTTCCAGCCTGAGAGGGCTCTCTCAAAAGGATAAAGGATATTCAATGAACAACTTGAAAGCTGATGGCTAACTATGAATTGGATTAAATGTGTTTTTGTGTAGGTGAAAGATGTATAAGGTTTACTACCATTGGGCTTATGGAGTCAATATGAAAAATAAGTCACAAGAAAATCTATCTCACGGAAGCTGAGGCAATTTTGTTCTTATAAAACCACACATGAAGGATATAACAACAAGATATATGCATATAGGAAGTTGGAGCATGTCACCATGAATTCCAAGTGATTATACATAAGAAAACTAATAAAGCATGACAAAACAACAGACTAGGTGTATCAATGGAAGTTTGAGCATGTAATAATGAATTCCAAGTGATCATACAACTAGAAAACTGGAGAGAAAGTAAAAGGCGGATATAAGGAACATACATAAGAACACATAGATGAATTTTAGGTCTGAAATAAGCTGTTGCAACTGTATATTACTGATAGACAAAGATTACAAGGGTAGTGCATTCATAACATCTCCCAACCCCTTCTAACTCTAAAAAGATCTCCTTTATAGAATGAGGACTCATAAAAATGATATTCCACCTCAGAGACTTATTTCAAACATGATTCCATCACTTGGAGACTTCCTAGGGATATTTCTGTTTTGAGAGTTTGAATACAGAAAGGACCTTTCTTTCATTAATAGTTCAACAAATCAATTTAATAACCCTTATCAACTGCAACCAACTAATTTTTTGAGTGTAATAGAGTTCTGATGTGTCATTATGCCACGTGGATGCTAAGTTGGACCTCCTCCAAGTCGAATTTTTACAATCTTATCATAAATCTAGTTAGTGAAAATTTTGAAACAATAGGCTTCAAAGATGAGTGTATAATTTCCAAACCCTGATGGCTTTGCCAAAACGTAGAGAGGTTTTTTTATATAGATCTTTTCTAAAGAAAAACCTCTTTCATATTTCCAAAATACGTTTTCAATTTCTCAAAAAACTTAAAAAACAGATCGCTACGAAAATAGGGCAGTTTCGTAGTGTGCTTTCGTAGCATCCAAAAATAGCTTTTGCACTCAAAATTTCTACTCTTTGGTTGTTCCAAGGTGTCCATCATGACTTGATACCTTGTCAATACCATTTAATCTCCTTGAAAGCTACAAAAAGTGGTTTTAAAGGAAAAAATATAGCTACAGGTGTTTTCGTAGCGTTTTCCTGGCTTTAAGCCTAGGAAACGCTACGAAACTGTGGAAAACTGTGCAATTTCCAGATTTTGACTTTGCCTCAAAAAAGTAACCTCCAGATGTAGAAATTTGGTATTCAAAATTCCATTAACCTCTTAAAACATAATCAAACTCAACTTAAGAACCTTGAGGTGTTTCCTCATCAAAAAACATCCTTTTCACCTTTAGCAAGTTTTTTCATCACTAAAATTACCCTATTTTTTCTGAAAACATAGGGTTTAGAGATGAGCTTGTATCTACCTATCCTTGATAGATATTGAAAAAATGAAGGAGGTATTTTTAGGTAAGTATGTCTTGAAGAGACACCTATCTTTGTTTTTTGAAACACATCTCCAGCTGTCCAGAATGTACATTCTACAAACATGTATAAAACAAGAAACTTCTACATTCTCAAAATAGAGCTGAAAGACATCCCTGTTGTCGAGTCAGAAAAAGGTATCTTTTGAACACCTAATTAACCCACATTAATCATCAATCCGGGAGCGTCCTTTTATTCTAAGAGTGTACTCTTTCTGAGGCTTGCAATTGTCTAAGAGCAATGTTGTGAAGATGTAGTATATGATAATGAAATCAAACGTAACTAATGCTTGAAAAGTGACCTAATTACAGTGACATGAATGAAAAGATTAAACTACTCCAATATTTGCAGAACATTGATCAAGGATGCAGTAGTAGTAACTCTTTCCCTTAGCAATCGATGCAAGATGGCCAATAAATCAAACCGAAAGCAGATTTGATGAAAGCAACTTAAACAAAACACAATCTAAAAAGAAACAGCAATGTGTGACTACAACTATTCTGTCTACCAGTCGAAGATTATAAATAAGCGATGAACAGAAATGGAACAACAACGCGAATTGAACAACAATTACAATTCTAACATATTCAAAGCACTAGATTCCTATGTTTCAATTCTGTCGACAGCTTCTCACCATGCAACCATCAATTACAACAGATTATAAACTAAACGAACAGCAATTCAAATCAGATACGAGTCAGTAAAGCTTTTATGGTAATAGCAAAATAATAGAACAACGAATTATGCTTATTGTAAAGAAATGAAACAACGATGACTCTGTATTTGATCTAATAAAAAATAAACCAATTCAAACATTAAACACACTCCACACGACAATAAACAAATATTAGAATACAAAGAGCGAAGTAATTCCACCAGAGCCGGGCCCTTAGCGCCAGTGAAATACTGCTGGGCTAATTCAGAATTGCAGAAGGTAAATAAAACACGTGCTTTGTATTAAACCAACATAAATTCTTAGAGAGAGGTTTTCTCTCAAACAGAGAGTTAATATAACAGAGAAAATGTAAAGTCTTTTGACCGATTCCCAATAACAATAATGATCTGTCCCCCCTGTCACTAAAGGACGTGGTCTTATATATCAACTCTTCGACGGACCAATCAAATAACAAGATAAGTTGAACAATGATCCCTCAGGATCGAAAGATCCTGAGGGATTCACTCCTCTGTGTTTAGTCATCATTCTGTTTGTGCTGACTAAGGCCGAGCTATTCCCTGCCTTTTCTGGGCTATTCGTTTAGATCTCCTTGCCTTTGGCTGGATATGATTCAATGCTAATGGAGCAGCAGTTAGATTGTTCTCAACCACGCCTCTGGTACATCTGTTCACCTCTCTGAATTCCTGTTTGTCAACCAAAAAGTAGTTTTTAGTCATCTTTTCATAGTAATCATAAACCTTTCCAATTCTATTGTAATTCCTATGATATATTACCTTTTCAAGGCAAACAGGAGTATATTTATGATAAAGAATGAGTAAATATATGATAATTTCATACCTCTTTCACTGCCCAACATACCCCCCTACTTAATCATTTTCATGCCCTCATGAAAACTATAGTTCACATGGAGAGTAGTCAAAGAATAAGCCAAATAAGGTTTGTCATCCAAAGGCCTAAAACCATGGTGTGCAGCTAATTCCTCAAAAGTATGTTCTGTCTATCCTTCAGGAAGTTCATAAATAGCTTTGTAATCCGAAGCAGGGTACCATACAATAGGGCTGCGAAATCTACATCCTAACCAATATGGTCCTTCTTTTAAAACAAGATGGCTATAGGCAATGAGATGGTCTGCAGCTAGCCCAAAGTTTCTATAATTAAATGGTTCCCTATTTTGCACATTCTGACGCGAGGTTCTCCACTAGACTTTGGCAGCTATGTAGGCTTGGTTTCTAATGGATGAAAAATAATTTGTTCTATTCAAAATGACTGATTTATGGACAGGCCCCAGAGTTTGGGTAACGCCTTCCCTTGTCATCAAGCGTTTCTGTCTAGCCCAAAATTGAAGTGGGTCCTGAGGTTCACTTCTTACCCATAGATCTAATCCATTTTCCTGTCTTTGAAATGCGTTATAAGCTTTAAGCCATTTTAATTGGTTTATAGCAAAGGAAATGAATGCCTGAAACTGAACATCTCCAATAAAAGGGCTAGGGTTTGATTCACAGTCATTTTCAAGTATTAGATTATGCAAATAAAACTCACATAACAAGCGATGTACCTTGATCCCATAAAGTTTGCAGCATGATATCAAATCATCTATTGTTTTTAGCTCTATGGATTTCCCTTCCATAACTGCCTTGATCTTTAATTGTAAATATCTTTCTAGTGGAAACAGAGCATAGTTTTTGGCGGGGCATCTACAGGCTAAGACATCAGTGTACAAGGAGTAGAGAGTGTCCATTCGAGTGTAGGCTAATTTTAGTTGGTTCATTACCTTATCAACCTTTACCTCTGCTTTCCGTCGTTTTTCATGAGCTTCAGCTTCTGCTTCATGAATAATTCTCATTTTCTGCTGCAATTCCTGATATCTTGTTCTTGGAACAGTATCTTCCTCCAATTTCTGCCTTTCCATTTGGGCCTGTGTCAATTCTTCCTGAAGTCTGAGCAATTTTGGCTCACTGAAAGTATGTTGACTGCTAGATTGCATATTTTCACTCAAAACTGGTTCCTCTGGAACAACTTGTGTTGGAACAGCTATTTTTTGCTACGCATCCTCAAAATTAGGCTCAGGTATGGTTTCTTCTATAACTTGAGGGTTCCTATCAGTGGTCACTCTTCTCTTTTTCAAGCTTCTTTTGATCGCAATGATTCTTTTCTTAGGGGCTCGCTTAGGCATGTATTTCATTCTCAGAACCCTAATGGTTTGCCTGAGCTGTTCAACTAATTTATGAAGCTTTATTCACTCCCTTCGAAGCTTCTCAATCTCAGTTGTTTCCTTCTTCTTTCCTAATGGAACAGTTGTTCCTGCACTCATTTGTTCAACATAATTTTGGCCCATATCAGCCATGCCTTCAGTAAATTTTCTTCTTGCTCTTCTCCTCGGGGCTCCTCTTCTACATTTCTACATTTATGTGCCCTTGGCTCAATTATCTTGGAATCATATTCTTAGTTAACTCTGCAGTCCCCTGGGGGCTTCCAGCTTCAGCGTTTTCGTTCTCCTGCTGACAACCCTCAAGAGAAGCAACCCTAGCTTCTCTAGGGTTTGTTGTTTCATTCAGGTTTTCTCCAGCTGTTTCTTTGTCAATAGCAGAGTATTCTGGTAGTTGATTAATATCTATATTGAGGTCCAAGGGACTATGTGTCCGTGCATAATCACTCATATTGGCCAAAATCTGGGCCAATTGATCTTCCTGTAAATGGCTTACGATAACATTCTCGGGCAGCTCTGTTTCATCCTTACTGCTGCTATGATTTTCCTCATCCTCCGTATTAGTGTGATAAGTTCCTTCCTCTTCATCTGAATACTGAATTTCTCCCTCAACTTCTTCTTCTCCAGAATTTCCTTCGATTCCTTCTTCCTCATTATCTCCTCCCTCTGCACTGGGTTTTTTTTCACTACTGGATTGGCGGCTTATTTCTTCTTCGTTTGAGTAGCGAATTTCTCCTTCCAATTGTTCTTCTTCATCAGTCTGAGGGCTTACTTCCTATAATTTCTCTTCTTCATCAGTGCGAGGGCTTAATCCCTCCAATTGTGGAGGTTGTTCCTCCTTTGAGCTGTGCAATTCCCGGGGCTGGCTGCTGCCCGGAAGTTCTTCCACCATCCTTTTAATTTGTTTCAACCGATGGGGCTATCTATGAGTAGAAGGCTCAGCAATTGAGCCGACCATCCTCTTTCGATTTGGAGCGGGTAGAGCTAACCCTCCATCGATGGAAAATATTAATTCTTCCCAGCTGGTCTGTTGCTGGGCGAGGCTATGACTCACTATTAAACGAATTAAACAATGGTGGCTGACCACCATATCTGCATGTTGGGCTTTCCTTATACCACGAGCAGTATCATGCAACAAAGAATTTAAAAATGCAGGCAAATTAATAGTGCATTTCTGTTTTAGTATAGCTAGCAGCTTAAGGTGGTGAGGTCTTACCACATCCTTTCTTCTGTCACACATTATGTAAGCCTACACGATTTTGGCTAATTCTGTCCATGGCTCTCCTAATGACGCTGGCTGGACTCCTTTACCTTTGATGACTAACGTCTGATCGTCATCTTGAAAAGTTTTTATGGCTTCACGAATCCTAATCTTCTTCTGAGTCCAGACAATCCCTTGCGCGGGAATGCCAGAAACTTCTGCAATTATCTCGTCGGATGCCACGATATGCCTTCCTTTGACCATGGAGGATCCTTTGTGCAGGTTCAATAAAAATTTGGTGGCCACAGCTTCATGGGGTTGCTGCATTCTCAAGAAATATGTAATCCACCCCAGTCTTTCTAAGATTGTTCGTGCAGCATCATAGACGATCAATACTTGTGGTTCACTGCGAATTGGTTGTCCTCCCATTTTTGCGTTTTGTTAATTCTCTCAACACACAGTAATCACAATGGAATAGCACAACACAGTTCATTGAAAATTTGTTATTTCCTAAAATACAGGGGATTGGTTCGAGGAAATCTTGGAGTTTGATTTGCATGCAGACATCCCCGCCCCCCGAATGAATGAATGGTCATCCTCGACCATCAATTGAGAATAACATGTGTGGCACAACAATAGTACAGCAGTAAAAAGCAGCCATAATTATGATACGTTCAATCAAATTGCAGCAAAAACTGAAATCAATGCACGTAATAAATCGTTAATAAATAGAAAATCGTTTTGTAATGATTCAAATACAAGGAGAAGGGACAGCATATGATAACCATAAATATAATTGCGTTATTTACCACTTTGGATTAATATGATCGACTTATAATGATTTTCATGTATAATAGGTTTCAAGATAAAGGTAAGGGATTTATATTTTCATTTGAAATTTAAATAAAGATATAAGAAAAAGGGTTAAATATAACTATTGATGTGTATAAGTGTGACTCCAATACCATCAACAGAGCTCTGCTGCCGACAGGTGTCCATAACCTTGACAGAGTTGCTTTCTTACCCATGGAACCAGTGTCCTTTATGTATGCTGAGGAAGTGATTTTTATTGAATATCATGACGGAGGCCATTGTGCTGGCTTGGGGACCAGATAAACCACAATGCCGTTCACCAGGAAGAAGTGAAAGGTGGGTAGGTCGGCTTGTGATGAGACCTCCTATTCCAAGGACTTCTTGATTTTTTTCAATTGTCTGTTGGACCATTTCCCTGGTTTGGTGGCCATAATGGGAATGCCACTTCACTACCTTCCCTATGATCACGGTAGGCTGGCTCTTGGTGAGACCCCCTATCCTCCATTTGCAAAATCATTATTAATGAAATATATATATATATATTACACATAGCATTGTTCCTCAGTTAATCATAAGGGGTGGCTCATCGCTCCTTAAGAGTAGGGATGGTGGACGAAGTCTGAACATCTCAATAGAAAGGAGTATGCCCTTATTCTTAATCCATAGATAAACATCAAAGAAAATTATAGCATGTGGAAAAGAACCAATCATGATAAAAATAGTCGATCAGATTAATTCTATGGTAATAAAATAGAAAAGTTATGTTACTGATCATTCCCCTTTTTCCTTTTTTTTCCTTATCATTACTAGACAATTTTCTTGAAAATATTTCTTTTGATTTGTTGATTACAGTAAGATTTAATTTGTATGATTGTATGTAAATGATATATTTGCCTTCAGAAAAGTAATAAAAAATCCAACATGCTGGCTTAAAACAAAAAAAACAATCCACACAAAAAGTGTTGTTCCTTTTAAAAGGAACATCAAAAACAATCTGCGAAACTGTTGTTCCTTTCGAAAGGAATAACAAGAAAATACTCTGCGAAGGTGTTGTTCCTTTGGAAAGGAACAACAAAAACAATCTGCGGAAGTGTTGTTCCTTTGGAAAGGGACAACAAGAAAATATTCTGCGGAAGTGTTGTTCCTTTGGAAAGGAACAGCAAGGGCATTTCTGCGAAACTGCTGTTCCTTTCAAAAGGAACAGCAGAGTGTTGTTCCTTTAGAAAGGAACAGCAAAACAAACGAAATAAACAAGAAATTTTTTCAAAGAAATCAGATTTCACGAAACAAACGATGAAGAAGTAAAGAATTAATATGAACCGAAAGCCTGAAAACAAATTCCATAAAACAAAAAGCGAAAAACGAAAAAATGCTTTATGTACAAAAACTTAAAAAAGAAGAAGTGATTTATCAAAATGGTGCCGAGGAGGATTTCTCCCCTTCAGCAAGAATCTCCATTGTAGAATCTCCCCGAAAATGTTGGTAAAAGGATTCCCGGGTGAGCGGTTTATGATACAATCATACTCGATGACCGTTTACCTTAAAGGAATGTCCAGATCCATCAATGGTAACTAATGTAACAGTGCCATTATCGTGCACCTTCTGTATTTCATAGGGTCCGAGCCATCGTGTCTGGAGTTTTCCTGGGAAATCCTGGAACCTAGAATCATATAGGAGTGCCCAATATCCTTCGTGGAAGATCTTTCCTTTGATATGGGCGTCATGCCATTTGGCTCTCTGTTGCTGAATTAATGTTGTGTGCTGAAGAGCAGAGAGCCTGATTTCATCCAGCTCATTAATTTGCTGCAGTCTTTTAGCCTGGGCTTCATTCAAATCCAGAACCACCTTTTGAGCTGTTCTTAATGTTTGAACCTCGAATTCTATAGGAAATATGGGTTCCTTTCCGAATACCAATTGGTATGGTGAATATCCTGTGGTAGGTCTCCACGTTGTTCGATATGCCCACAATGCTTCTGGAAATCTGTAGGCCCAATCCCGTCTATGAGAGGCAAATTTTTTTGTTAATATCGATTCGATTACTTTATTCGTGCTCTCTACTTGGCCATTGGCCTGTGGGTGATATGGAGTTGTAATCTTGTGCTGAACGTGGTAGTTTTGCAATGTTTCAGCCAATTTTTTACCTACAAACTGTGGTCCTCCATCTGTGATTATATCCCTTGGGAGGCCATAGTGCACAAATATTTGGAAAATAAATTGTATTACAGAGCCTTCTGTAGCTTTTGAAAGAGCTTCTGCCTCAACCCATTTGGTGACATAATAATTTGCAACTACGATGTATGTTTTTCGGTTTTATGGGGGGTTAATAGGACCAACGAAGTTAAGGGCCCAACGTTCAAACGGTTCAATCACTAGCTAGGGATTCAGAGGCATTTCATCAGACTACCCAGGTCGACCTGCCCTTTGGCAGCTATCACAGGCCTACACAAATTTTTTAGCATCTTTAAAGATATTAGGCCAGAAGTAGCGTGTTCGTAAAACTTTGTGTGTAGTTCTACGATCTGCAAAATGTCTGCCACACTGTCCATCATGGCATGCTTTCAAAATGTAAAATAACTCATCCTCCCTAACGCATCTCCTTATTTGCATATCTGCACCTGTATGAAATAGGTAGCCTCCAATCCAGGAGAAGCGGGTGCTGCGATGTATTATTTGCTTACGTTCATTAAGAGATAGATGTTTAGGTAATTTACCTATCGCCAAATAGTTCGCTATATCAACATACCACAATGTTCTAATAGTAACAGTGAAGAGATGTTCATCTGGAAAGTGGTCTTCAACTGCTTCTATATCTGTTGGCTGCGGCATTCTTGACAGAAAGTCAGCTACAGGGTTCTCTTTCCCAGGTCGATCTCTGATTGTGATGTCAAATTCATGCAGTAAAATTAACCATATTGTCACTCTTCCGTTTGTAACAGGTTTATTTTCTAAGAATTTAATGGCAGAGTGATCAGTATATAATACTACAGGATACCCAGTTATGTAATGCCTAAATTTGTTTATAGCATGAACTACAACTAGAAGTTCTTTCTCAGTCACAGTATAATTTAATTCAACAAGGGATAGATTTTTACTAATATAGTAAATTGCATATGGCTTCTTGTCTTCCTCCTGCCCAAGCACTGCTCCAATTGCTGTGTCTGAGGCATCAGATGAGATTTGGAATGGAAAATTCCAATTTGGGCCCCTCAGCACTGGGGCTGTTGAAACAAGCTTCCTCAGATCATTAAAGGCATTGTCACATTTATCTGTCCAAGTGAAATCAACATTTCGAGTCAGTGCATATAAAGGTGCAGCTATTCGAGAATAATGTTCTATAAATATTCTATAGTAACCAGAAATTACAAGAAAGCTACGTACCTCTATTTGTGTAGTGGGTGTAGGAATTAACAAAAGTATTTGAATTTTAGCTGGGTCTACTTGAATTCCAGCTGCTGAAATATAATGCCCTAAGATAACTCCTTCGGTCATCATCACAAGACACTTTTCGTTGCTTAAGCAAAGCCTAGTGTCGATACATCTTTGCCATACCTTTTCTAGGTTGTCCAATGCAGGCTCAAAGTCATCCCCATAGGGTGTAAAATCATCCATATATACTTCAAGGCCTTCATTTATTAAGTCTGAAAAAATGCTGAGAATTTCCCTTTGAAACATAGCAGGGGCATTGCATAGGCCAAAAGGTAAGACTCGATAGGAAAATTTCCCCCATGGACAGGTAAAAGTAGTTTTGTCCTGATCTTCCGGGGCAATCTGGATTTGATTGTACCCACTGAAGCCATCGAGGAAGGAAAAGAATTTCTTTCTTGCCAATGTGTCTAATACCTAATCAATGAAAGGAAGGGGAAAGTGGTCTTTCTGTGTTGCTTTATTAAGTTCACAGTAATCTACACATATCCTCCACTTCCCATTCTTTTTTGGTACTACCACTAGTGGAGAGACCCACTTGCTATTAGATATTGGGTAGATGAAATTAACATCCAATAGTTTTTGTAATTCATCTTTGACAATGTCTTTAAGGTGAGGATTTAATCTCCTCTGAGGTTGGCGAATGGGTCTTGCATCTTTTCCAATGTAAATGTGGTGAGTACAAAATTGAGGATCAATTCCTTTCAGGTCGGGGTAATCCCATGCAAAGGCTACTTTGTATTTTTTATTTTCGTAATAATTGGACCAATTTCTCTTCTTGTTCAACAGTGAGATTTTTATTAATATTTAAAGTTTTTCCCAGCTCAATTTCTACAACCTTGCTATTGCTCATAGAAGTAGTAGGTATTGTTTGATCATGAATATCTTTGAAATGATCTTCTTCTTCTTTATTATCGAATTCTTCTTTGATCATGTGACATTGCAAATGAGATCTGGTTTGTGGGTTATTAATAAAATTATTAATGATATCATCCTCTATTTGATCTTTAAAATCAAGAGCATTTTCTATGGTTAGAGGTGATCTCATATTCTCCATAAGGTATGATGCAAGTGGTTTTCTTATTGTGATTATTGATAGACTTGGCTGGGTTGGGGGATATAGGGCTAAATTATTAACATAATTTCCCCTTGTAATTGTCATGTTGCCTTTTCGGCAGCCAATATAGGCATCGGCAGTTGCCAACCAAGGTCTATCGAGAATTAACGGATGTCCATCTAGTCGATTCTTTGGATTGATAACCAGGAAGTCAGCAGGGTATTCCCAGGAATCTAAAGATACCATATTATCTTGTAGTATACCTTCTGGTTTGACTACTAACCGGTCAGCCAATTCTAACAAGGTTGTTGTTGGTTCCAGTGATGTAATGCCAAGTTTTTGACACGTGGTGGTGGTTAAAATGTTGATTGCTGCCCCCAAATCAACTAAGGCATTTGGAAATGATTGACCATTGATCTGTACTGTCACTATAGGATTTCCTGGGTCTTCATACTTGATGGGTGTTTCTATTCTTGATAATAAGTCAGATAAGGTGCCTAATATTTGGAAAGTAGGATTTTTTGTTGTTCTCCTCTTCGGCTTCTTTATGCATAATTCCTTAATATTTTTTGCATAGATAGGAATATCTTGAATAGCTTGGAGGAGAGGGATTTTTATACACAAATTTTTTAATTCTCCCAGAAGATCAAAATTAGGTTGTTCCAATGGATGAGGTATAATTAATCGTTCTGGGAATGGTGGAGAGGAAGTTGTTACTTGTTGTTGATTTTTTTGTTGGTTTTGTTGTTGGACTTCCTTCTCGCTTTGTTTTGTTTGTTCTATAGGTAACGGATCTTCAATGTGGACATCATTTTTTCTCTCTGTTTCGACTATATGCCCAGAGCTTAATTGAAGATCATTACACTCCCTCAGTTCAGTTTCTACTTCTGGGGGTTCCATGATTTGAACAGACTGCACTAGCCTATTGTTTGGGTTTGGGTTGGGTTGGGCTGGGAGTTGTGGTATTAAATTGGTCTGGGGGTTTGTATAAGGAGCTGGCAGTGTAGGTTGAGAGAGAAGAATTGATCCAGCTGGATGATTTGTAGGTTTTTTCCAGTTTGACTGTCAGGCCTGACTCTGAGAAGTAGAAGGGGACCATTGTGTAGGCCATAAAGGTGGATAGAAAGGAAAGTTAGGCAAATTATTTTGATTTGTTTGATTTGGCCAAGATGTGGGAGGAAATGGCTGTTGTGACCAATTAGAGAAAGATGGTTGATTCTACCACATCCCACTATATTTTTGAGTATTATATTGAGGAGGTTGAAAAGAAAATGGATCATTTGGCATACCTAATGGTCATGGCTGCCATTGTCGGCGCTGATTAAGCAGACATACCACTTTCGATTCTTCTTCTGCCTCCTTATAGACTACTTTTAGGCCAGGAAGCGAAGGACATCCTTCTGTAGGGTGATCTTTCGTGAAAATGGCACAAACTTTAATCACATCCAACGGGCTTTATTTGTGGCTGTGCTTCTTTCTACATCTGGGACAGAATATTGCCAAATTCTTCTCTGCTTCTGCCTATTTCTGTTTGGCTTGCATAATATCGAACTGTGTTGTTAGAGTCCCAAGTATGCCTCTCTTAAAGTCTTCTAGGAGATTTCCAATATCTGCACGAGTCACACCTTCATTAGAGTTCTTATTTTCCCTTGTGATCATATCACGTTCTGCTGATTTCAACCTCGAATTTCACCTCGAACACCTGATACACAAATCAATGATGTTGGGATAATTTTCCTGATATATGTCACCTTTTCCCATAATATTCAATGTTTCAACCCATTGATATTTCATTCCCCTAATTAATGTGGTTTTCAAAACTTTATCAGGTAAGGGTAAAGATGCATAAGGGGATATCTGAAGATTATATTGAAACCTTTCCACATACTCTTCCAGGGTCTCATTTGGTTTTGCTGACATTTGGAATATCTCATCTTTTAATTCTCGAGACCTACAATAATATTTATATTTCTTTAAAAATGCAGCTTTCATATGATCCCAATCAATTATGACACCCCCACCTAATCCCATAAACCATCGTAGGGCTTCCCCTTTTAATGTAGAAGGGAATAGTTTTAGTTTTTGGGCATCAGTGGTGTAATCGTATCCTCTGCACAACACATCAAACTAAAATAAAAATTCATCTGGGTCCTCGGATGTTAAGCCGTGAAATGTAGGAATATGTTGAAGAGGAATAGATTTCATGGGTGCATTAACTATAGTATCTACTATAGGATATTGTAGTGTAGAGGTCTGCTGCTGATTCTGGTTTTGGTTCTGGGCCATTTGATCGAAGATATGCCAATATCCCTCTTGGATTTCCAAGGAATTTCTAGGTTGATGAGTAGGGGCAGGAATAGTTTTGACAACACTCCCTTTATCTGGGATAATAAGTATTTCCTGTTGACCTACTGTTTGAGGTGATTCAAGACCTTGGTTCTAAATAAGTTGAACAACACTTCCGTTATCTGGGCTGCTTATTGTTTGGGTAGTTTCAATAGGAGATTTCGAGTCTGTGATTTCTCCCGTTTCCCCTTCTCCTTCTTGGAGATTACTAGCGTTCCCTTCTCGAAGGAAACTTGTGCAAGGATTCTCAATTTCTTGGGAATCTTGCTCAATTCCCTCTGTTTGATTGTGTATCTCAGCAAAGGCTTCAGATGGTGATTCTGTAGCCTAAAGGGAACTAGTAGGATGTCTAGAAGTAGTTCTTTTAAATCCTACTGATGGCTAAGATTCAGTTCTTTTAAAGATTTCGTCAATAAAGGTTGTGCGCCCAAGGGTCACTGGTCCCTTAGGTTTTTCAGTTTTAGGAGGAATTTTGTTTCGCTTAGTTGATTTATTTATTCAAAGAAACAAGCCTTCATTCCTACCTAAAGAAAGAAGCTTACCTACTTCTGTTATAAAGCGGGCTATGAGAAAGTGTGTTTCTTACCTAGTGCATAGGTTTTTACCTTCCGTCTTTAATACCCAATTCTTTGCAAGCAGAAGAAAATCAGTTGTGCATTACTCCTTTAAAATGGCATACACTCTCCCCGGCAATGGCGTCAAAATGTCGAGTCAGAAAAATGTATCTTTTGAACACCTAATTAGCCCACATTAATCATCAATCCGGGAGCGTCCTTTTATTCCAAGAGTGTACTATGTCTAAGGCTTGCAATTGTATACGAGAAATGCTGTGAAGATGTAGTATATGATAACGAAATCAAATGTAACTAATGCTTGAAAAGAGACCTAGTTACAGTGACATGAATGAAAATATTAAACTACTCCAATCTTTGCAGAACATTGATCAGGGATGCAGTAGCAGTAACTCTTTCCCTTAGAAATCGATGCAAGATGACCAATCTAGGGACTGGGAAGCTAAAGCCTCTATCCTCTACAGTTGGATATCTTAAAGAAATCAAATCGAAAGCAGATTTGATGAAAGCAACTTAAAAAAAACGCAATCTGAAAAGAAACAACAATGTGTGACTACAACTATTCTGTCTACCAGTTGAAGATTATAAATAAGCAATGAACAAAAATGGAACAGCAATGCGAATTGAACAACAATTACAATTCTAACATATTCAAAGCACTAGATTCCTATGTTTCAATTCTGTCAACAGCTTCTCACCACGCAACCATCAATTACAACAGATTATAAACTAAAGGAACAACAATTCAAATCAGATACGAGTCAGTAAAGCTTTTATGGTAACAACGAAATAATAGAACAACGAATTATGCTTATTGTAAAGAAACGAAACAACGATGACTCTGTATTTGATCTGATCAACAATAAACCAATTCAAACATTAAACACACTCCATACGACAATAAACAAATATTAGATTATAAAGAGCGAAGTAATTCCACCAGAGTCGGGCCCTTAGCACCAGTGAAATACCGTTGGGCTAATTCAGAAATGCAGAAGGTAAATAAAACACGTGCTTTGTATTAAACCAACATAAAGTCTTACAGAGAGGTTTTCTTTCAAACAGAGAGTTAATATAACAAAGAAAATGTAAAGTCTTTCGACTGATTCCCAATAACAATAATGATCCGTCCCCCCTGTCACTAAAGGACGTGGTCTTATATATCAACTCTTCGATGGACCAATCAAAGAACAAGATAAGTTTGAACATCGATCCCTCAGGATCGAAAGATCCTGAGGGATTCGCTCCTCTGTGTTTAGTCATCATTCTGTTTGTGCTGACTGAGGCCGAGCTGTTCCCTTCCTTTTCTGGGCTATTCGTTCAGATCTCCTTGCCTTTGGCTGGATATGATTCAATGTTGATGGAGCAGCAATTATATTGTTCTCAACCACGCCTCTGGTACAACTGTTCACCTCTCCGAATTCCTGTTTGTCAACCAAAAAGTAGTTTTTAGTCATCTTTTCATAGTAATCATAAACCTTTCCAATTCTATTGTAATTCCTATGATATATTACCTTTTCAAGGCAAACAAGAGTATATTTATGATAAATAATGAGTAAATATATGATAATTTCATACCTCTTTCACTGTCCAACACCTATATCTCCCAATTTGTAGCACTTTTGAGAAACATGAAAGAGGTTATTGTTATTAAATATTTTATTGAAGATAAAATCTCTCAGTTTCTTAAAAAAATTCTCTTTTTTCCTAGAAACCTCCCTTGAAGTTGACTGATCAAAGTTAGAAAAGAGATAAATGCTTTATATTCACTACAAAACTATCAATAGTTTCGTAGCATTTTCTGCCTATTTTACACTGAATTCACTACGAAAGTAGGGATTATTGGCTAAAATGACCTTTTTCAGAGTTTTAGTCTTGGGAAATCAAATATGTTAGCAAATGATGACTGATGGAACATGATGTGACCTATATGGAGGTGGTTTTGAGATGAAATGAGGGTGGTCTTGAAACTTAGGATAGGTTAAATATGAAAAAATGAAATTTCCTATGCCAACTTGAAAAAGGTTTAAGGAGACCTTATCCTTTTGAATGAGTGAACTATATGACGATGTCAAGTAATGACTCACAAAATTATGAGTGATAAAAGTGGCTCCACTTGGGATGGTGTGCTCCTGTGGTACACCAAATAACATGTAGTTCCAGTGCCATCCATCTTCTTGGAAATAAAAAATATGAAATTTATGAAAAATTCGCCAAGCTCTTATGGCCTTCTCCTCAGGCTCGAGCTTGACAATTACTGTTGAAAAAAAAAATCTATACATACTGAAAAAATTCTTAGTCTACTTGAGCTTATTCACACACACTCCTACTTACCCTAACAACTGCAATCTTCATGTTTGATTCAAGCAACATGAAATGTCCAATAAAGCCAGTCATTGATCTGATCTGACACTTGAACCTCTTGACTGCGCTTGAACCAAAATTAAATAGGATACTGAAATGACCAAGGCAACATAAGATGTATCTGGTCTTCATAATGAAAATATAACTGGAAATTTGAACTGTAGAACTATTCCATGTAGTCAGCTATAGGATCATAGAAGACATAATATGTTTGATGATTCTCAAGAAATTCCGCAGCTTTGGATAACTCATATATGCTTTTCTTAGCAACACAACATTTCATTTGTGTGTTATCAAATTGATTTTCAAAAACGGGTTATTCTTCCTCAATCTCAAAAGAGAAAGGTAGCAGCACCCTCTCTTTGTATTATGACATGAAAAACTTTTGAAAATATAGATCTTGATCATGAAGACTATAGGACTGAATTTGGTCTTCTAAAACTTCAATATCATTCTCAATGCTCTCAAAAACTTCATCCAAAAAGTGAATCTTATCTTCTGACTTGCACTCAAATGACTTTAAATAAGAAGACAAGGACAAAGAAAATTTTTCATACACTTCCTCATTAGTGTGATCATCATTCCATTGCTTAAAACCTTGAATGGAAGGAGAGTCTGCCTCCAACTCTGTTATTTCTATCCATGTTTCCACAAAAATAATCCAGAACTCAGCGAATGACTTAATAGATCTGATAGGAAAGTTTTCAATCCATTGTTTACATTTCCCTTGAAATGAATCATAGAACAATATGATGAAAATATCTTCACGTTTGACTCTAAGAAGCTCAGTAAAGTCACAGAAATCTGATATATACTTCAAGGTCAAACTCAAATCTTTCCCATTGAATTTTGGACCATTCCTTAAAAAATATGCATCTTTGGGAAAAGGATTTGGGAAGCCATAAATTTTTGAAAAATCTATACATTCATACCTTGAAACAAGAATGGAAGCATCTGAGTTCTTCATAAGTCCAGTGGAATCACCATGAATATATGAAATTTTGAACTCTTCAACAATGGAGTCGCCAAGGTAGTTGCAGCCTCAAACAAATTCTGAGCTCCTGCTACCTTCGAGAGTTCAGCTTCAAAATTTCAGGAAAAGTATACCTTCAAGCTCCCGTTAGACGCACCAAAATGTTATCACCAAATTGAGTCATGTTGGGCTGCTTCAATGGTCGACTTGGAGTAACTATTTAAAACCACTTGTAACTGGAAATTAGCCTTTCCAGCCGGAGAGGGATCTCTCAAAAGGATAAAGGATATTCAATGAACAACTTGAAAGTAGATGGCTAACTCTGAATTGGATTGAATGTGTTTTTTTGTAGGTGAAATATGTATAAGGTTTACTACCATTGGTATTATGGAGTCAATATGAAAATTAAGTCACAAGACAATCTATCTCATGGAAGCTAAGACAATTTTGTTCTTATAAAACCACACATGAAGGATAGAACAACAAGCTATATGCATACATAAAGTTGGAGCATGTCACCATGAATTCCAAGTGATTATACATAAGAAAACTAATAAAGCATCACAAAACAGCATACTAGGTGTATAAATGGAAGTTGGAGCATGTAATAATGAATTGCAAGTGATCATACAACTAGAAAAATGGAGAGAAAGTAAAAGGCTGATATAAGAAACATACATAAGAACACATAGATGAATCTCAGGTCTGAAATAAGCTGTTGCGACTGTATATTATTGATAGACAAAGATTACAAGAGTAGTGCCTTCATAACATCTCCCAACCCCTTCTAACTCTAAAAATATCTCCTTTATAGAATGAGGACTCATAGAAATTATATGCCACCTTGATAGCTTCTAATTCCAACCTTAGAGACCTATTTCAAACATGATTCCATCACTTGGAGACTTCCTAGGGATATTTCTGTTTTGTAGAGTTTGAATACAAAAAGGACTCTTCTTTCATTAATAGTTCAACAAATCAATATAATAAAACTTATCAACTACATACAACTAATTTTATGAGTGTAATAGAGTGCTGATGTGTCATTATGCCACGTGGACACTGAGTTGGACCTCCTCCAAGTCAAATTTTTACATTTTTCTCATAAATCTGGTTAGTGAAAATTCTGAAACAATAGGCTTCAAAGATGAGTGTATAATTTCCAAACCCTTATGGATTTGCATCAACTGAGAGAGGTTTTTTTATATAGACCTATTCTGAAGAAAAACCTCTTTCATATTTCTAAAATATGTTTTCATTTTCTCAGAAACCTTAAAAAATAGCTCGCTACGAAAACAGGGTAGTTTCGTAGCGTGCTTTTGTAGCGTCCAAAAATAGCTTTTGCGCTCAACATTTCTACTCTTTGGCTATTTGAGAGTGTCCATCATGACCTGATACATCACCACTACCATTTCCTCTCCTTGAAAGCCACAAAAAGTGGTTTTAAAGGAAAAAATATAGCTATAGGTGTTTTCATAGTGTTTTCCTGGCTTTAAGCCTAGAAACGCTACGAAACTGTGGAAAACTGTGCAACTTTCAGATTTTGACTTTGCCTCAAAAAAGTAACCTCCAGATGTATAATTTTCTCTTCAACATGCCATTAACCTCTTAAAACATAATCAAACTCAGTTTAAGAGCCTTGAGGTGTTTCCTCTTCAAAAAACATCCTTTTCACCTTTGGCAAGTTTATTCATCACTAAAATGACTCTGTTTTTTCTGAAAACATAGGGTTAAGAGATAAGCTCTTAGCTCCCTATACTGGATAGATATTTCAAAACTGAAGGAGGTTTTTTTATTTCAGTATGTCGTGAAGAGACACCTCTCTTGGATTTTTGAAAAACATTTCCAGCTATCTAGAATATGCATACTAAAAACATGTATAAAACAGGAAAATTATGCATTCTGAAAATAAGGTTGAATGAAATACCTGTATCTCCCAATTTGTAGCACCTTTGATCAAAGTGAAAGAGGTTATTGTTATTGGATATGGTCTTAAAAATAACCTCTATTTTTTTCTTAAAATACTTCTCTTTTTTCCCATAAACTGCCCTTGAAGTTGACTTCTCAAAGTTAGAAAAGAGAGAAATGCTTCATATTCACTACAAAACTATCAACAGTTTCATAGTGTTTTCTGCCTATTTTACACTGAATTCGCTACGAAATTAGGGATTCTTGGATAAATGACCTTTTTCGGAGCTATAAGCTTGGGAAATCAAATATTTTAGCAAATGATGACTGATTGAACATGATATGACCTATATGGAGGTGGTTTTGAGATGAAATGAGGGTGGTCTTGAAACTTAGGATAGGTTAAATATGAAAAAATGAAATTTCCTATGCCAACTTGAAAAAGGTTTAAGGAGACCTTACCCTTTTGAACGAGTGAACTATATGACTATTTCAAGTAATGACTCACAAAATTATGAGTGATAACATGGACCATAACTTTTAATTTTCAAGAACTTTTCTTGATTTTTTTTGGGCAAGGAAAAGAAATTGAATTAAGGGGTATCACATGGGAAACCAGGGAAGATAATAATATATAATGACATGTAAAATCCTTGAAATAAATAACAACTGGGTGTAATTTCATAATTATGCTCACTAGATGTTCAAACATCGAAATAATTTATTTATCTAGATCTCCGAAATGTCTTGGACAATCATTCCAAGGTATTTGAGACTCCTAAAGGCCTCCCTCCTATTCGTTATTATGATCATGATATTCACTTGATTCCACTAAGTGTTCCTCTAAACATCAGGCCTTACAGATATCCCTATTCCCAAAAGAGTGAAATTGAATATACGGTTGCAAAAATGCTAGAGGTCGGTATAATTCAACCTAGTCAAAGATTTGGATGATACTATTTGCGAGAGAGAAATTTGTTGCACTTGGTCTCGTAATTTTGATATATCATGTTACACTTTTTCCTCTTCATGAGTCATAGTAGAGCCTTCTGAGGGCTTAATGGGTGTGGAATTATTTTTTTGGGGGATTTTATAACCCAATACTGATATATATGATTCAATATTCCCTTGGAATCGCTTCAAAGTGATTTTTCAAACAAGACTTACGCAATTTTAAAAAATAATGTACACATTTTTCTTGCATTTAAGGAGATCGATATTGAAAATGATGTATCTCTGTAATTTCCAATCCCCAAGATTTTATTTTTGGTCTTGTCGTAGCCCTCTGAGTCTTATTACCAATTCCACCAGTCATAACTAATTTGGATTCTTCAAGGTAAGGTTATGCCCTATCTACCACAATGATCTAATTATGGACCAATTTAGTAGAGTTAACACATACGACTTGCCATGTGTTATTGTTTTGAATTTCGGCTCTGAAATTGATACAAAAGAAACAAAATTCCATGCACTTTCATATACATTGTACATAATTCCAATCCGATGTCTGAAACGAAAGTTATGATGATTTTCCCTCGGTCAGCTCTTTGAGATGAAATTGTGGAGCTTAAAAAAAACCCTAAATTCCTCAGATAATATCTCTGAAAATATAGAGAACCAAGATCTGAAATGTTTACACGAATTTCTCCGGATTTCAACTCAAATGGGTTTTTTTTCCAGCTTCTGAACCTTCGTATAAAAAACGTTACAGTGAAAATTCCAATATGATCTGTTTGCAGTAGTGAAACCCTAGAATCCAAATGCTATGAATCCAACGCACAAAATAGAAGAAGATATATATCAATGACTTAGAAATCAGCCTCTTTGAGGGGGAAGCCTCCTTTACGTTACATAAATCAACAATTCTTGGATGATTCAAATGACAAAACTTCCTTTCTATATATAGGAGTCTAAGGGGTCACAATATAATCCTAGCCGAAATAACAATAATAATGTAAGAGAAAAACAATAACGATAGTGTTGAAAATGCAACAAGATGATGGAGCTTAGTGAAATGAAGTCGCCTTCACTAAGTGGGTCCGCAGGCTATTTTTGGCGCAAAGTCTATTTTTAGACATATGGATCATGGTCTATGAGTTGCAGGATGCTATTTATGGATGATTGGTCGAGTTGGTAAAAATAGATGGACCTCTATTTTTAGACATTGGGTGGAATCTATTTTTAGACTGCCGGGCTAAAAATAGAACAGTCAAATATTATTAACCCTTAATAATATTTAGACTATAAACATTATCTTATCCTCTTGGAGCACTTGAGTTTGATGCTTGGATGTGGCACATGCAGCTGACAGAAGGAAATACGCTTTTCCTAAGGGTTAGTTGAGCTATTGCATGGTTGACTTCAGTTAGAACTCATGTGGCAGATTTTGGTGGAGTTGATGAGACAGTTGGTGGAGTTGTGTTCGGTTTAACTTAGTTGAACTAGTTGTATTTAGTCTAATTGACAAATACACTAGTGATGAGTGGTGTGAATTAATTAATAATTAATTAACTAATTATTAACTCATAATTCAACTAAAGAACACATCAGTTAACTGCAATGCATGGACAGTTCAGTGGAGACCAATGTTAGAGGTGGGTGAAAGGGTGAGTGTAGCTATCAGTTGTGACTATGGCTGTGCATGAGAATTTCACACACATTGATGGAGATTGCCAATGAGGATTGCGCAGTTGAAGCTAGTGGGATTTGAACTTGGATCTCATCATTATTGATCTTTGATTGCGCAGTAGAGGCAGGCAGACTTGTGGAGGAGATTTGAACCTGTGACTTGTTCATCTTCCATGCTAGTTTGTGTGTAGCATGTGAGATAGTGCTGAGAGCTGTGAGAGCTTTGTGCTATGTATTGTTACATGTTCTATATCATTATATTATACAGATAGTTGGGGTTTTTCAACTATTGCTTTCCCCATTACATACTGTGTTGATATGTGTGCTTGACTATTGTGTTTATGTGCGCATGTGATTGTTTCTATTTCGGCATATTGATGATCAATTGTAGAAGAGGTTATGTATTATGCATGAAGCTTAAATAGTGTGTAATCAGGATAATATCGGTGAATAATTCAGAAAATTATTCAAATTTCTACATGGTATCGGAGCGATAATTGATCATCGGATCTATTACAGTGATTACAATTTATTTCAGTAGACAGAGTCTGTAAGCGGGCCAGGTAGCTTCTGGATCCATCCTTTCTCTGAAAGGTGATATATCCAGTAAATGCCCCTACAGTCGATCTCTGTGCTAGAAATACCTTGTTCTCATAGATCCAGAAGCAGTTGAGTTTTGAGCTTGGAATTCGAATTTTGTAGCAGGTTGTTTTCTTGGTGCCAGAGTTGAAATGTCTTTCAACGGTTTGCGACTCGAGTATGCCCTTGAGGGTATTTTGAATTATGTTGCATGGAAGGAAAGAATGGAGGCGGTATTAGATGACAATGGGCTGAAGGATTTCATGGATGCTGAGATCCCAAAGCCTACTGATGCTGCTCAAGTTGAGGCTTGGCAAACGAAGATGGCGAAATGTCAAAGGATTCTGTTGGAAGGCTTGAAGGATCACATTGTATCCAGCCTGCATGGAAAAGCTTCTCCATAATTGATGTGGAAAGCGTTGACAGATCTATTCCAGAGCAAGAGCGACCAGAGGAAGTTGGCGCTCAAGGATAAACTCAGAAACATTAAGATGGAGAAAGGCGACAGTATCGCCAAGTACCTCACGAAGTTCACTCAATTCAGAGATGAGCTGGGAAGTGTGGGGGTGACTGTCGATGATGAGGACTTGGTGGACCTGGCTCTCCTTGGTCTTTCGAAGAGTTGGCATTCCTATCAGGACTCTGTCAATGGTCGGGAGAAGTTTCCGGGATGGGAGCGACTTTGGTCAGATCTCATGCAAGAGGAGATAAGGCAGACTACCAGGGACAGATCTTCATCAAAGGCATCTGATGAAGAAAATTGCGCTTTGGCTACCAAAGCAAAGAATGGGAAGAGCAAGAAAGCTTCTCAGTCTGGTGCGAAAGGCAAGAAGCAAGACATGTCCAATGTGAAGTGCTTTCACTGTCACCAACACGGACATTATGCCACAAATTGTCCGCAGAAGAAGAAAAATAAGCATGCTACTGGATCTGCAGTGGGAGAGGCATTAGCCTCACAGTTTGAGTTGGATTTTTCACTGATTGCATGCTTGGTTTCAAGTGTGATGGGATCAGTATGGTTCTTGGACAGTGGTGTGTCATTTCACATGATCGGAGATCGGGATTTTTTTTCAGATCTGGAGGAGAAAGATCTTGGAGTGCACATCGAGATGGGCGATGATGGTAGATACAGTGCGACCGGTATAGGTACCATTTCATTTGAGAGGGAGTTTGGTAAACCCTTTGTATTGAAGGAAGTATTGCATGTTCTAGGATTGATGAAGAATCTGATCTCTGTGGCGATGTTGGAAGACAAGGGGTATGATGTGGTCTTCAGTGAGGGAAAGGATTTCCTGCGTAGTAAGACAACTGGAGAAACCTGGAAGATAGTGGTTTGAGTCAAGAACCTTTATCAGTTGCAAGTACATGGCTGCGCAGCAATGGCATGCAAGGTGGGAGAAGTGGTGAGCTGGGATGATGGCGAGCTGTGGCACCGGAGATTGGGCCACCTTCACCATGGAGCTTTGAAGATACTGCAGCAGATTTCTACCGGGCTTCCTAAGGGCACTCTTGCGTAGTCAGATCAGTGCAAGGGTTGTACCTTGGGAAAATTTGTGAAAGCCACCTTTCACGAGAAGGATAGTCGCGCCACGACGATCCTTGAGAGAATCCACACAGACGTGTGTGGACCTTTCTCAGTAGCTTCGACAACAAAGCACAAGTACTATGTGATCTTTGTTGATGATTTCTCTCGGAAGTGCTGGATCTTCTTCATGCAGAAGAAGAGCGAGACATACTCAAAGTTATGTGAGTTCAAGGCGCTGGTTGAGAAGGAATTGGGGAAGCATGTGAAGGCTCTTAGGAGCGACAATGGTGGTGAATTCATCTCGGCTGAATTCAAGGAGTTCTTCAGAGCAGAAGGGATTTGGAGAGAGCTCATCGCACCCCATAACCCACAGCAGAACGGGGTGGATAAGGGGAAGAACAAAACGATCATGGGTGCTGCACGGGCGATGTTGCATGATCGGGGCCTACCCCTTCACTTGTGGGCTGAGGCATGCAATAAGACAGTGTATGTGCAGAACCGTTGTCCTCACAGATACTTAACAGAGCACCGCCGGAGGAGCGTTATTCTGGCAAGAGGCTGATATTTCCAGTTGAGGATTTTTAGCTCCACTGTCTACATGCGTGTGACGAAGGACGCGAGAAGAAGATGGATCGGCCAGCGAGAGGTTGGGATATTTGTGGGGTACAGCGATATGCCTGACTATCGTGTGTATTTTCCAGACAGTCGCAAGACTGTTGTGCGACGGGATATCAAATTTCAGGAGGAGAAAGCCATGCAGTGTTCGCTTGAGAGGGAGCCACACTTGCATGCAGATGAGGATATTTTAGTTCCTAAGGATGAGCTTCAGGATGTGGATCAGCCACATGAGGAAGTTCATGGAGTGGAAGAGACCACTCATGCAGCGCCAACCATCAGAGGGTGCAAGCGCACTACAGAAGCTGAGCGACTGGCTCAAGATGCAGAGAAGGTTGTAGGAGCACCTACAGCATAGGATAGACAGAGACAGTCACCAGAACGGTACACTGGATACATGGCTCTTGTGAGAAAATGTGTCGTGACAGAGCCATCCTCTTCGAGGAAGCTGTGGAGGACCCTGCATGGGTAGATGTCATGGTGGAAGACTATGATTCGATTATCAGAAACAGTGCATGGGAGACTGTCCTGCGATCGGAGGGGAAATCAGTGGTGGGTTCGCGATGGATCTACAAAGTGAAGCAGGCGACTGACGGGAGTGTGGAGAAGTACAAGGCAAGATTTGTTGCCCATGGCTTCTCACAGATCGAGGGGATCGATTATGAGGAGACCTTTGCACCTGTCACAAGGTATTCTTCCATACAGATGATCCTAGCTCTCTTAGCACAGATGGGGTGGCACATCCATCAGATGGATGTGAATACTGCGTTCCTCAACGGAGTCATTGAGGAGGAGGTGTACATAGAGCAGCCCAAAGGTTTCGAGATCTTCAGCAGTGGATCGCATGTGTGCAGACTCAAGAGAGCACTGTATGGGTTGAAGCAAGCACCTCGTGCTTTGTACACACGGATAGAAAGTTACCTCACCGGACTTGGATTCTCCAAGAGTGAGGCGGATCCTAATCTATACTAGATTGTGGTGGAGGGGAAGTTTCTAATCATTGTACTGTATGTAGATGATCTGATTTTGACGGGTGATGAGCTGTTGATACTTTCATGCAAGGAGGATCTTGCTAGAGAGTTTGAGATGAAGGACTTGGGCCTCCTTCATTATTTCATGGGATTGGAAATTTGGCAGCGCAGTGATGGACTGTTTGTTTCTCAGGGTAAGTATGCCCAGGAGATACTGGAGAAGTTCAACATGCATGGCTGCAAGCTTGTTGATACTCCTCTTCCTGGAGGTTGGAGGAAGGAGGATGCTACTTCAGCGGAGGTAGTGGATGCCACTGTTTATCGACAATTGGTGGGGTCGCTTATGTATCTGGTCAATACACGACCCGATATATGCTATGCTGTTAACCAGCTTTCGCAAGCTATGGTTAAGCCTACCAAGCTCTTCTGGAAGGCAAGCAAGCATGTATTGCGTTATCTTAGAGGCACATCGGGATATGGCTTGTGGTACAGACAGGAGGATGAGGTGAAGCTATGTGGCTTCATGGATGTAGATTGGGCAGGGAGCCCAATGGACAGAAAGAGCACATCTGGAGGGATCTTCAGTATCAGGTTGACAAGATTTTCTTGGTACAACAGGAAGCAGAGATCCGTGGCACTCAATTCAGCAGAGGCTGAGTATATGGCAGCAAGCTTGGTTGCATGCGAGGCCATATGGATGAGGAAGATTCTGGTCGGGTTGTTCGGGTCACACTTGGAGCCTACTGTGATTTATTGTGATAACCAGAGTTGCATTAAACTCTTGGATAATCCAGTATTTCATGATAGATCCAAACACATCGACATCAGGTACCATCATATCGAAGATGTGTGCAGCGGAGAATCATGTTACTTTCATATGTTCCCACGGAGGATCAGGATGCTGACATCTTGACGAAGGCGCTCACCAGGAGCAAATTCGAATTCCACAGAGGCAGGATAGGGGTTGCAAATAATCCATATCTTGTTGAGAGGGAGTGTTGAAAATGCAACAAGATGATGGAGCTTAGTGAAAAGAAGTCGCCTTCACTAAGTGGGCCCCCAGGCTATTTTTGGCGCAAAGTCTATTTTTAGACTATGTCTATTTTTAGACATATGGATCATGGTCTATGAGTTGCAGGATGTTATTTATGGATGATTGGTCGAGTTGCTAAAAATAGATGGACCTATATTTTTAGACATTGGGCGGAATCTATTTTTAGGCTGCCGGGCTAAAAATAGAACAGTCAAATATTATTAACCCTTAATAATATTTAGACTATAAACATTATCTTATCCTCTTGGAGCACTTCAGTTTGAAGCTTGGATGTGGCACATGCAGCTGAAAAAAGGAAATATGCTTTTCCTATGGGTTAGTTGAGCTATTGCATGGTTGACTTCAGTTAGAACTCATGTGGCAGAGTTTGGTGGAGTTGATGAGACAGTTGGTGGAGTTGTGTTCGGTTTAACTTAGTTGAACTAGTTGTATTTAGTCTAACTGATAAATACACTAGTGATGAGTGTTGTGAATTAATTATTAATTAATTCACTAATTATTAACTCATAAATCAACTAAAGAATACATCAGCTAACTGCAATGCATGGACAGTTCAGTGGAGACCAGTGTTAGAGGTGGGTGAAAGGGTGAGTCTACTATCAGTTGTGACTATACTTGTGCATGAGATTTGCACACACATTGATGGAGATTGCCAATGAGGATTGCGCAGTTGGAGCTAGTGGGATTCAAACTTGGATCTCATCATTAATCAACTTGGATTGCACAGTAGAGGCAGGCAGACTTGTGGAGGAGATTTGAACCTGTGACTAGTTCACTTTCTATACCAGTTTGTGTGTAACTTTTGGAGATAGTGCTGAGAGCTATGAGAGCTTTGTGTTATGTATTGTTACATGTTCTCTGTCATTATAATATACAGATAGTTGGGGGTTTTCAGCTGCATGCTTTCCCCATTACATTCTGTGTTTATGTGTGCTTGACTATTGTGTTTATGTGCGCATGCGACTGTTTCTATTTCCGCATATTGATGATCAATTGTAGAAGAGGTTATGTATTATGCATGAAGCTTAAATAGTGTGTAATCAGGATAATCTCGGTGAATAATTTAGAAAATTATTCAAATTTCTACAAATAGTGGGGTTTTATGAGTGACAATCATAACAAGATGGGCACAAAAGTAACAATAAGGGGGCTACACTAATAATAACAATAAGTGGATACACTAGTATTATAGGGACCAAACACTCTACTCCAATAGTATTGGTGTGCAACAAGGACGGATCATGGCATATGTGTCTGAATTATAGGGAGCTCAACAAACTCACTATTAAATAAAAATTTCATATTCTTGTCATTGATGAATTGTTGGATAAATTACATGGAGAAATTTACTTCACCAAGTTGGATCTTCATTAAGGATATCATTAAATTAGATTGAAGACTGAAGACATTTTGAAAACAACATTCAGAACTCATGAAGGTCATTATGAATTTTTGGTCATGCATTTTGGCCTTACTAATGCACCTTCCACAATTCAAGGTTTGATGAATTCCATTTTCAAACCACTCCTTAGAACATTTCTGTTAGTACTTTCTGATGATATACTAATCTACAACAAGTATTGTAAATATAATGTTCAACATGTGGACAGGGTGCTCAAACTATTGGAGGAGAAACAATTATACGAAAAAACCTCCAAATGTTTCTTTGGAGTAGAAGAGGTGGAATATTTGAGTCATTTTGTATCTCATGAGCGTGTTAAGGTTGTTGGAATTATGATCTAATATGTTGTCCTTTATGGAAACCTACTTGATGAGTTTTGATTTTGATAGCAACCTTTTTGATGAAGATGTAAAATTGATGTATCTACAGTTCAATTCAGATGTGATAGAGAAAGTAATTGCAGTCAGTGACAGAGGAATGATGAAGGTAAAGTTTCAAGATATATACTCAGGTTTGATGAAGGGAACCCGAGTATACATCGATAATTAGTGTATATGCAGTTTTGGCGAAGAAAAGTCGCGTATACACATGGGTGTAGAAATTTTCTGAATAATGATTAATTATTCACCGAGACTATCCTGATCACATGCAATTCTAATTTATATGTAACACATAATCTCTTCCACTCAGATCATCAAACATGCGGAAATAAAATCAAGCGATAACACATCAAATCATCATACACATTAACACAGTATGTATGGGGAAAGCTTATAGCTGAAAACCCGCAGCTATTGTGTATATTATAATGGAGAAATCAAGTAACAAACTCAGTACAATACTCCTCACAAGTACTCAGTACTTTCTCATAAAGTTACCCACAAACTAGCTCAGTTTTGAACAGGTTACTGGTTCAAAACTCACCACTAATTTCCTTGCCTCTATTGCGCAATCATGGCCTGTCTATATAGAGATCCAAGGTTCGAATCTCCTTGGCTTGACAGCGCAATCATCATGGGAAATTCCTCCAAGTGTGGTGCAAATCTCATGCACAACTGATGTCGCCAATGATAGCTAACTCCACCCTTTCATCTACCTCTTTCACTGGTCTCCACTGAACTGATCATGCACTGTAGTGAACTGATGTGTTCTTGAGTTGAATAATGAGTTACTAATTAATGAATTCAATAATATTTAATTCACTCCACTCATAAATAATTGATTAGCTAGTTAAACTAATCTCAACTAGTTCAACTAAAATAAACAGAACACAACTCCACTAGCTGTCTCATTAACTCCACCAAACTTCTGCCACTGAAGTCCTAACTGAAGTCAACCATGCATGTTGCCATCAAACCCTTGGGAATGGTGTAATTCCTCTGTTAGATGCACGAGCCACTTCTGTAGCTCGAACTGAAGTGCTCCAAGAGAGTAAACTGCTGTTTAGAGTCCAAATATTATTAAGGGTAAATAATATTTGACTTCCCTATTTTTAGGAGAGGCAGTCTAAAAATAGACTTCGACCTCTTCGACCTATAGGTCAAAAAAATAGAGTCCCATCTATTTTTACCAACATGACCAATGCTCCAAGAATCTCAAACTGGAATCCCCGAACCATGCTCCATATGTCTAAAAATAGACATAGTCTAAAAATAGAATTTTGCGCCAGAATTTGCCTACGGGCCCACTTAGTGAAGGCGACTTCATTTCACTAAGCTCCATCATCTTGCTGCATTTTCAACACTCCCTCTCAGCAAGATATGGATTATCTGCAACCCCTATCCTGCCTCTGTGGAATTCGAACTTGCTCCTGGTGAGCGCCTTCGTCAGGATGTCGGCATCCTGATCCTCCGTAGGAACATATGAAAGCATCATGATTCTCCGCTGAACACAATCTCTGATATGATGGTACCTGATGTCGATGTGTTTGGACCTATCATGAAATACTGGATTAGCCGAGAGTTTAATGCAACTCTGGTTATCACAGTAGATCATTGTAGGCTCCAAATGCAACTTGAACAATCCTGCGAGGATCTTCCTCATCCAAATAGCCTCGCATGCAGCCAAGCTAGCTGCCATGTACTCGGCCTCTGCTGAACTGAGTGCCACGGATCTCTGCTTCCTGCTGTACCAGGAAACTGCTGTCGACCCAATGCTGAAAACTCCTCTAGATGTGCTCTTCTGGTCCGTTGGACTCCCTGCCCAATCTGCATCAGTGAAGCCAGAAAGCTTCACTCCATCCTCCTGTATGTACCATAGACCATATCCCGATGTGCCTCTAATATAGCGCAATACATGCTTGCCCGCCTTCCAAAAGAGCTTGGTAGGCTTAACCATAGCTTGCGAAAGCTGGTTAACTGCATAGCATATATCGGGTCGTGTATTGACCAGATACATAAGCGACCCCACCGACTGTCGATAGACAGTGGCATCCACTACCTCCGCTGAAGTAGCATCCTCCTTCCTCCAACCACCAGGAAGAGGAGTGTCAACAGGCTTGCAGCCTTGCATGTTGAACCTCTCCAAAATCTCCCGGGCATACTTTCCCTGAGAAACAAAAAGTCCTCCGCTGCGCTGCCAAATCTCCAATCCCAGGAAATAATGAAGGATGCCCAAGTCCTTCATCTCAAACTCTCGTGCAAGATCCTCCTTACATGAAAGTATCAACTGCTCATCGCCAGTCAAAATCAGATCATCTACATACAGTACGATGATCAAAAGCTTCCCCTCCACCACAATCTGGTACAGGTTTGGATCCGCCTCACTCTTGGAGAATCCAAGCCCGGTGAAGTAGCTGTCTATCCGAGTGTACCAAGCACGAGGTGCTTGCTTCAGCCCATACGGTGCTCTCTTGAGTCGGCACACATGCGACTCACTGCTGAAGATCTCAAAACCTTCAGGCTGCTCTATGTACACCTCTTCCTCAATAACTCCATTGAGGAGCGCAGTCTTCACATCCATCTGATGAATGTGCCACCCCATCTGCGCTGAGAGAGCAAGGATCGTCCGTATGGAAGAGTACCTTGCGACAGGTGCAAAAGTCTCCTCATAGTCAATCCCCTCGATCTGTGAGAAGCCACGGGTGACAAATCTCGCCTTGTAATTCTCCACACTCCCGTCAGCCGCCTGCTTCACCTTGTAGATCCATCGCGAACCTACAACTGATTTCCCAACCGGTCTTGGGACAATCTCCCATGCACTGTTCCTGATGATCGAATCATATTCTTCGATCATGGCATCGACCCATGCGGGTTCCTCCACAGCTTCCTCAAAAGAGGATGGCTCTGTCACAACACATTGACTCATAAGAGCCATGTATCCAGTGTACCGATCCGGTGACTGTCTCTGTCTGCGCTGTGCTGTAGGTGGTCCTACAACCTTCTCTGCATCCCGAGCCAGTCGCTCAGCTTCTGTAGTGCGCATGCGCCCTATGATGGTTGGCGGTGCCTGGGTGGTTTCTTCCACCTCCTGAACCTCCTCTTGTGGCTGATCCACATCCGGAAGCTCCTCCTTAGGAACTAACAGCTCCTCATCTGCATGCAAGTGTAGCTCCCTCTCCAGCGAACACTGCATGGCTTTCTCCTCCTGAAATTTTATATCCCGTCGCACAACAGTCTTGCGACTGTCTGGCACATACACCCGATAGTTGTGAGGTGTATCGGTGTACCCCACAAATATTCCAACTTCAGCAGTTGGATCCAGCTTCCTTCTCGCATCCTTCGTCACATGCATGTAGACAGGAGATCCGAAAATCCGCAAATGGGAAATATCAGGCCTCTTGCCAAAATAAGCCTCCTCTGGTGTACTCATGCCAAGAACCTTGTGAGGACAACGGTTCTGCACATACACTGTTGTATTGCATGCCTCAGCCCACAAGTGAAGGGGTAGGCCCTGATCATGCAACATCGCCCGTGCAGCACCCACGATCGTTCTGTTCTTACGCTCAGCCACCCCGTTCTGCTGTGGGTTATGGGGTGCGATGAGCTCTCTCCGAATCCCTTCTGCGCTGCAGAACTCCTTGAATTCAGTCGAGATGAATTCACCACCGTTATCACTCCTTAGAGCAATCACCTTCTTCCCCGACTCCTTCTCGACCAGTGCTTTAAACTCATAGAACTTCGCGAATGTATCGCTCTTCTTCTGCATGAAGAAGATCCAGCACTTTCGAGAGAAATCATCAACAAAGATCACATAATACCTGTGCTTTGCTGTCGAAGCAACTGAGAAAGGACCACACACGTCTGTGTGGACTCTCTCAAGGATCGTCGTGGCGCGACTATCCTTCTCGTGAAAGGTGGCTTTCACATACTTCCCTAAAGTACACCCCTTGCACTGATCTGATTGCGCAAGGGTGCCCTTAGGAAGCCCAGTAGAAATCTGCTGCAGAATCTTCAAAGCTCCATGGTGAAGGTGGCCCAATCTCCTGTGCCACAGTTTGCCCTCATCATCCCAGCTCACCACTTCTCCCGCCTTGCATGCCATAGCTGCGCAGCCATCTACCTGCAACTGATAAAGGTTCTTGGTTCGAACCCCTATCTTCTGGGTCTCTCCAGTAGTCTTACTGCGCAGGAAGGCTTTTCCTTCGCTGAAGACCACATCATACCCCTTATCCTCCAACATTGCCACAGAGATCAAGTTCTTCTTCAATCCAGGTACATGCATGACATCCCTCAATACAAAGGGTTTACCATTCTCTGAAAGGATATGGTACCGATACCAGTCGCACTGTATCTACCATCATCGCCCATATCGATGTGCACACCCAAATCTTTGTCGTCCAGATCTGAGAACAAATCCTGATCTCCCGTCATATGAAATGACTCACCGCTGCCTAAGAACCACACCGATCCCATCACACTTGAAACCAAGCATGCGATCGGTGAAAAGTCAAGCTCGAACTGTTAAGCCAAAGCCTCTCCATCTGCAGATCTTCCCGCTTGCTTGCTTTTCTTCTTCTTTGGACAATTGGTAGCATAATGTCCGTGATCATGGTAGTGAAAACACTTCACTTTCGCCATATCCTGCTTCTTGCCCTTTGCACCAGAATGAGAGGTTTTCTTACCCTTCCCCTTCTTTTCTTTGGCCACCAAAGCGCAGTTTTCTTCATCAGCTCCCTTTGATGAAGATCCATCTCAAGTAGTCCTCCTTATCTCCTCCTGCATGAGATCCGCCCAAAGGCGCTCCCATCCCAGCAGCTTCTCCCGACCATTGACACTATCTTGATATGAGTGCCAAGCCTTCGGAAGACCAAGGAGAGCCAGGTCGACCATGTCCTCGTCTTCGACGGTCACCCCCACACTTCCCAGCTCATCTCTGCATTAAGTGAACTTCGTGAGGTATTTGGCGATACTGTCTCCTTTCTCCATCTTGATGTTCCTGAGCTTATCTTTGAGCGCCAGCTTCCTTTGGTCACTCTTACTCTGGAATAGATCCGTCAAAGCTTTCCACATTAGAAATGGAGAAGCATTTCCATGCAGGCTGGATACAATATGATCCTTGACGCCCTTCAACAGGATCCTTCGACATTTTGCCATCTTCTTTTGCCATGCATCGACTTCAGTAGGATCAGTGGGCTTTTGGACATCCGTATCTACGAACTCCTTCAGACCATTATCTTCTAATACTGCTTCCATGTGATCCTTCCATGCAACATAATTCGAACTGCCTTCAAGAGCATATTCGAGTCGCAAACCGTTGAAAGACATTTTCAACACCGACACCAAGAAAACAAAACTGCTGCAAAATTTTGAATTCCACCTCAAAGCTCAACCACTCTAGATCTGTGAGAAAAAATTATTTCTAGCACAGAGATTGACTGCAAGGGGCGTTTACCAGACCTTTCACTTTCTGAAGAAAGATGTATCCGGAGGCTACCTGGCCCGCATGCAGACTCTGTCTACCGAAATAAGTTTGTAATCACTGTGATGATCAATCTTTGCTTCAATAGCTCCGATACCATGTAGAAATTTGCTGAATAACGATTAATTATCCACCAAGACTATCCTGATCACATAAAATTCGAATTTATATGCAACACATAATCTCTTCCACTCAGATCATCAAACATGCGGAAATAAAATCAAGCGATAACACATCAAATCATCATACACATTAACACAGTATGTATGGGGAAAGCTTATAGCTGAAAACCCCGCGGCTATTGTGTATATTATAATGGAGAAATCAAGTAACAAACTCAGTACAATACTCCTCACAAGTACTCAGTACTTTCTCATAAAGTTACCCACAATCTAGCTCAGTTTTGAACAGGTTACTAGTTCAAAACTCACCGCCAATTGCCTTGCCTCTATTGCGCAATCCAGGCCTGTCTATATAGAGATCCAAGGTTCGAATCTCCTTGGCTTGACTGCACAATTGTCATGGACAAATCCTCCAAGTGTGGTGCAAATCTCATGCAAAACTGAGGTCGCCACTGATAGCTAACTCCACCCTTTCATCTACCTCTTTCACTGGTCTCCACTGAACTGATCATGCACTGTAGTGAGCTGATGTGTTCTTGAGTTGAATAATGAGTTACTAATTAATGAATTAAATAATATTTAATTCACTCCACTCATAACTAATTGATTAGCTAGTTAAACTAATCTCAACTAGTTCGACTAAAATAAACAGAACACAACTCCACTAGCTGTCTCATTAACTCCACCAAACTTCTGCCACTGAAGTCCTAACTGAAGTCAACCATGCATGATGCCATAAAACCCTTGGGAATAGCATAATTCCTCTGTCAGATGCATGAGCCACTTCCAAGGCTCGAACTGAAGTGCTCCAAGAGAGTAAACTGAAGTTTATAGTCTAAATATTATTAAGGGTAAATAATATTTGACTTCCCTATTTTAAGGAGAGGCAGTCTAAAAATAGACTTCGACCTCTTCGACCTATAGGTCAAAAATAGAGTCCCATCTATTTTTACCAACATGACCAATGCTCCAAGAATCTCATACTGCAATCCCCGGACCATGCTCCATATGTCTAAAAATAGACTTTTGCGCCAGAATTTGCCTGCGGGCCCACTTAGTGAAGGCGACTTCATTTCACTAAGCTCCATCATCTTGCTGCATTTTCAACAGTGGGTACAAAGAACCAAAGTCATGTATGTGTTGGAACACTAATTTTAACAATACCAAGGGTTTTTACCATGGTATTAGCCCACAATATCAAGTGTAGTAACTACTATTTGATCCCATCCAAGAATACCATCGACACTTGTGTTGTTTTTGGCTCATGGTATTAGCTAAGGCTCAAACTATATAAGGAGGAGAAGATCACAGAGAAAGGGTGTGCATGTGAATGAGAATTGAATGAATATTTCAGTCTGAAGTATATCTCCATGGATTGGGCTATATTCAATACATAGATTTTATATTTTGATGCACTCATGAATACAATAATGGATCAGGATATCTACACCTGAAATGACTATGTATTTGCATGATCTGTTTATGAGTTGTTTAGATATTTGGTCTGACGCATAATTGTTGAAGTAAATGATATGATCTGAGCAAGTTATCTTCTTTGAAATGGTACAAAGTACTGTAATATTTACAAACCTATACGCTGGTTATTCATGGTGAAAGCACGTATACCCGTGAGTTCATTTTAGAAAAAGCGTGTATGGAAGTTAGGGTTTTTCTAAATATTGTTGAAGAAAATGTCTGATCATTTCTGCTATGATTATGTTGTCTATCAATAAAGTCTTCATGAATATTTGGATTGTTTGAATACTGTTTATGCTGCTAGTTGATTATGTATAAATAAGATTAGTGACTAGGTGATTGAATATGATGGATCTTGTTGATTGAATAAGGGTTCTGTAAATCTGACAAAGTATTCCTGAATGTATTTGATCTGTTATGAGCTGGTCAAATTCCTAATTTCATAATATAAAGATCTATACACAAGTTCATCCACAGGAAAGAGCATATACACACAGGTTGTTGTAAGTAAAGTAGCATATACAATTGGTTTTATGAATGATCAGGGTTGAAGTTGATTCTGCGTGTCTAGGTTTAATGTTGTGATCTGGTTACAATGATCTCACTATTCTCTTTATTGGTTGATGGCTATTGGTTTTGATCTACAAATTGTGTTGTGTTGAAGTTATTGGATCTAGTGTGAAAATTTATGAAACGAGATTTGCAGTGCTTCTGAGGGCAGAATCCTTTTATGGAAGTCGAAGCTTCCTACCAGTAGAATCTGGTGATCAGTTCAGGGGGTTGTATCTCCCTTCCAGTAGTGGCTAGTAAATGAGATCAATGTGTTGGAGCGCCCTTCAGGTAGTAGCTGGAAAACAAGAGAAGGTTGCAGCCTTCTGCAGGTGGTTGCATGCGTGATGATACGAGTGTGCATCAATACAACATTTTAAGAATTTTTCTATATAGTAAAGATTGAAGACAAAGATGACAACAGTGGTGGTTTTCTCCCGACTTGGGTTTCCACCTTAAAATCTTGGTGTTCATGTGTGATGATTTAGTCTGTTATTACTGCACATATCTACTGCTTAAATATATGATGCATAACTGATGATCTGGGCAAAGTAAAGTTTCTAAAGATTTATTTGAACATTAAAGTTATCTAGGTATACGAATGTTTCCTTTACAAAAGCCATGTACATACGCTAGTTGGACTAATTAGAGTCACGTATAGAAATCAGTAAAATGAAAATAAAATATTGTGATTATTGTGAATATTGATTCACCCCCCCCCCCCCCTCCTCAGTATTTTTCCCAAAAATTGGTATCAGAGCAAGTCATATTAAAGAAGCTTAATTTCTAGAAGGAAGATCATCCAAGATGAGCAATGAATATGGAACATCATCTATCAGACCACCACTCTTCAACAGAAAAAATTTAATCTTCTAAAGGACAAGAACCGGATCCTATCTTCAGTCTCTTGGAGGATATTTTTAGGAAATAGTTGAAGGTAGTTACCAATATCCAACTACAGTTCTTGGAAGATCCAGCAGTAAGGAAGAGCTACGAAACCAATGCAAAAGTTATCAATGCATTATTGGGAGGTCTGACTGAATTAAAATTTGTCAAAGTTATGCAGTGAAATATGACAAAGGAGATATGGGAAAAAATTGTTCTGAGCTATGAAGGTGATGCCAAGGTAAAAAGTGCTAAACTCCAATCTCTCAGAATTCAATATGAAAATATAAGAATGCATAATGCTGAAAGTATTGCTAGTTTCTTTTTTCATCTAGATGAGATCGTAAATCGTATGAGAAATTTGGGTGAAGACATAAGAGACACAAATATAGTAGATAAAATATTAAGATCTCTAATTCCTAAATTCAAGTCAAAAGTGTCTGTTATTGAAGAGAAGCAGGATCTGCAGACCCTTACTGTTATTAAAATTCATGGGATCCTGAATATTTTTGAAATGAGAAAGGGAGGTCCGTCTGAAGTCAAAGAAGTTTCTTTTAGAGCTACTGCAAAAGGAAAGGACAAGGAAGAACAAAAAGAATGTGGGTATGTATCAGAAGACGATGAGGTAAATTTTGTAAAGAATCTTCAATTTGGCACTGGAGGGTTCAGAGGTAAGCTTCCTTTCAAATGTTTTTCTTATGGAAGAGTGGGTCATTATGCTGCTAAATGTCCTCATAATGATAATAATGATAAGGGGAAGTAATTAGCAAAATGAAATAGAAGACACTTTTTCAATAGAAAAAATTACTATACTCATGAAGATAGTGATGGCTTGTCAAATAGTGAAGAAGGAGAATTTGATCAAGATATTAGACTGCTCATGGCTTTTGAAAAAGACACTAATGAGGCTAAAGATACTTTTATGGATTCTTTAGAAGAAAATGATTTTCTTGAAGAAATAACTCAACTCAAAATATGCTTGGAAGAGAAAACAATAGCCATAGATAATCTAAATAATCAACTCATAGAAAAATGATAAGCACAATGAGAAATTAGAATGTGAAATAGTAATTCTAAGAAAGGAACTTGAGAAAGTAAAAACTCTAAATATTAGATTTTCTAAAGGATATGAAACCTTAGATGAAATTATCAAGGTTCAACGCTCTCCTCTTGTGAATACAGGTCTTGGATATATTGGTGAATCTTCTCAGTCATAAAATTCCTCAAGCTATCTAAATGCAGCAAAAGCCATCCAACAAAGCTTCATCACTCGACAAAAGAACAAATACAATGTCCAGGTAAAGAATGATCTTTCAAATTCAAGGATGAACAATAACATAAATATCAGTCAAAAGGTAAACAACACTAGAAGGTTCTATGATCACATAAATTTCTTCTTTAATGGAAAATGTTTCTCATGTCATAATTTTGGTCACAAAGCTGCTCAGTGTGTTGCATAGAAAACCATAATGAATAGAGAATAAAGAAAAAAAATAAAAGAGACATGAATAAAGAAGAATACTTATAACAAATTTTATCCTCTTCAAAATTAAATTAAATTTTCATTTTGCAATAAATTTGGACATGGGGAATCTGAATGCCGGAGAAAACTTCAGCCAAAATAACAAATATCCACAAGTTCCAAGGTATGGAGAAGGAAGTACTAACAATTTGAAAATTGTTTCATAGCTTTATTTGCATAAGGAGAAGAAAATCAATGGTACATTGATAATGGATGTTCAAAACACATGACATGTGATAAAGATAAACATATTTCATACAATGCATTAAAAAAGGAAAAGAATGTTACTTTTGGAAATGACTCTCCTGCTATCATTAAGGGTAAAGGATCTATTTTTCTAAAAGAAAAGGTTAATTCTAACAATGTTATGTATGTTGATGGATTAAATCATAACTTGTTGAGTGTTATTCAAATGTGTGATCAAGGAAATGAAGTTGCCTTTCGATCAAAAGAGTGTGTGGTTCGTGAACTTGACACATGAAAGGCCGTAATAAAAGGAACAAGAACACCAATCCATTTGTATATGTTGAAAGGTGGCCAAGAGTAATGTTATCTAGGTAAATCTGTAGAAAACTAGTTATGGCACAGAATATTGGGACATCTGAGATTTTCTCAAATAATCAAATCAAGCAGGCTCAAATATGTTCATGATCTACCCAACATCACTTTACCCGAAAGTACCATATCCAAATCATGCCAATTCAATAAGAAAACCATGGTTCAATTTAATGCCAAATAAGGATTAGAAAGTAAGCCTCTTGAACTTATACATACTGATTTGTGTGGACCTGTAAGGAAAAATTCACCTCATAGAGAAAAATACTATATCTTATTCATTGATGAATTTTCTAGAATGTGTTGGATCGGTTTATTGAAACATAAATATGAAGCATTTGAAAATTTTAAGGTTTTCAAAGATTAAGTCGAAAATTAATTAGATATAAAAATCAAACATCTTAGATCTGACCGAGGGGGAGAATATATATATGAGATGAATTCTTTGATTTTTGTGAACAATATGGCATAAAAATACAGTTTTATGTAGTTGGAACTCCACAACAAAATGGTGTGGCAGAAAGAATGAATAGAAAAATTTAGCAAATGGCTCGTGCTATGCTTGATGAATTTTGGATCCTTGACACCTTTTGGGGTGAATCTGCGCATACTGTGGTAAATATTCTCAACAAGGCTCATGTTCTTGTAAATAGTGATAAAAATACTTATGAACTATGGTGTGGTAATACTCCCACTATGAAGCACTATAAAGTTTTTGGAAGCAAATGTTATATCAAAAATAATGACGAAAAAATTGGTAAATTTGAACCTAGAGTAGATGAAGGAATATTTATTGGTTACTCTTCTAGAAGTAAAGCATACAAATGCTGCAATAAGAGACTTCGAAAGATTTTTGAATGTATTGATGTTGTGATTGATGAATCTATCACAGCTCCCAAAAGGGAAATACCAACAAATGAGGATGATGATGATGAATGTTTTCCCTCATCAAATAACAATAATATAGAAGGAGAATCTAATGAAGCACTAGAATAAGATACATTAGAAAGAGAAAAGGCTCCATCCAGGTATGTTCAAAATAATCATCCATAATCTCAAATTTTGGGAGAAAAGAAATCAAGGGTACAAACAAGAAGAATTCTTGTAGGATCTCCCATCTATCTAGCATTTTTATCCACCATTGAACCACAAAATGTAAAACAAGCTAGTAAATATGAATGTTGGATTCAGGCCATGAATGAAGAACTTGATCAAATTGAAAAGAATAATACCTAGGAATTGGTTCCAATAAATCATGATAAAAATGTTATTGGAACAAAGTGGATATTCAAAAATAAGTTAAATGAAAATGGAGATGTAATTATAAGCAAAGCTAGACTCTTTTGTAAAGGGTATGCTCAACAAGAAGGTATAGACTTTGAATAAACATTTGCATCAGTAGCCAGACTTGAGGCCATAAGAATGTTTCTTGCATTTTCAAGTTTTCAACAATTTAAGGTTTATCAAGTGGATGTAAAATATGCTTTCCTTAAAGGTGATCTGGAAGAAGAAGTTTATATAGAAAAACTAGAAGGATTCATTTTGGGAAATGATGAAAAATTTGTTTTCACACTTAAAAAGGCCCTATATGTTTTAAAACAAGCCCCATGAGCATGGTACTATCGTCTTGAAAAATATCTTCAACAACAAGGTTTCACAAAGGGATCTTCAGACAATAACTTATACATAAAAATTGAGGATGATAAGATGTTAATTATTGTTGTTTATTTTGATGACATCATTTTTGGGAGTAATGAAGAATCCATGAGCCAAAAATTTTCTTCTGTTATGCAGCAGGAATTTGAAATGTCTTTACTTGGTGAACTAACATGTTTTTTTGGCTTACAAATGCAACAAGAAAAAGATGGCATCTTGTTTAGTCAGTTTAATGTCTTAAATTGCTTTCATTAATTATCAACCAAGGCTAGTAAACTGATAAAGTGTGGTGCACTGTATGTGCTTAGTTAACCTATTTCTTACTTTGTTGTTTTGTATTTTATGTATTTTTGGGGGGTTTTTGTTCTTTGATGTCTAAGAATGTTTAATCTAAAAAGCATGAAATATTTAAATGATTCTAATGAATTATAAGAAGGAAGAAAAGGAAGAGTTCCTAAGTTAGTCTAATTTTCATAAAAAGAAACCAAAAATTGTTGGCTAGTTAAGACCTAATTTGGAAAACAGAGCATCTATTTTATCTTATCATTAGTTCTATTCCATGGATCTAATTCTAAAACTAAGGTTGAAACTACAGTGTCTGTCTTAAGTAAAAGTAGAAAATGAAACAACTAATATACTTCTGGTTACTTTAGCATTCAATTATGAGGTATGACCTTATTGAGATGATGTTAAGTAACTGTCTACACTAAACTTCTAATGTCCTAGAACAGTAAGCAAAGAATGCAATGGAAGCATCTAATGTATACTCAGTGACTTCCAATATTCAATTATGAATTGTGACCTTCTTGAGATAGTGTTAAGTAACCAATTATACTTAATGAACTAGAAAACTAAGTCAAGTCTGCAAAAAGTAACTCAGTAATTGCACTCATTAAACATTCAACCATTCACCCTTGAAACATGATTAAATCAATCTCTTTTAGAATGATGTTTAGGAATATCAATGATGCAATTAAGTGAGGATCTAAAATCAAAATATGAAAGCATGTAAGACTAACTAAAAAAAACTAATGTATATTTTCGTTTTCTGCAACATTCAATGTGAAGTGTTAACTTCTAGAGATGCTATGTGAGAAGTCAATTATGCCTTAGTCTCTAGGTTCCTAGAAAGAAAATGACAATGTGCAAAGTAAATTCAACCACTGTATGAATTAGATATTTAACCATTTAGTTTATGATCATCATATTGAAATGGCTTTTGAAAACATCTATTGACACAGTTAATTGAAAATTTTGTTCTAAGGAAATAAATGACAAAACAGTAAGGAAACTAGGCAACTGTGTAATCTTATTACTCCAATCTTAATTTGATTCTAAAAATAGAGTTTTCTATCTTCACCAAATATCTTAGAATAACTGGGCTACACAATTGTGATTTAATGTTATGCTATTTGACCAAAAAATTGGAATGAACATCAATCTAATTAGAAAATAGATTGACTGAAAACAGAGTAATGAAAATTGAACTAAAACAACAAAGGAAAAAAAACCTCCTCCAGTGCAGGGGCCCTCTACAACTGATTCGGCTGAACTACTAGCTAGTTAAGGATGCGCTTAAACATTCATTGGCAACATGAACTTGGTATTAAGATAAAATGAAGTCTAAATACAGAGTATTAGCAAAAAGCTTAAACTTATCACTTAAATTCTGAACTATCTTCTTGACCTTTTACAACTGACATTTAAAGGAAAATACATAATAGTTTGTGAGATAAACTTGCTACAGGTGGCTAATTCAAATTATAATTGCAATAGGACTGTTGGACTCTTGATTTTCTATGGAGAGAAAATCAAGAGTCCTACTTCTTTCAAATAACATACTTTAGCTCCATCTTTCACCATGATCTTAGGCTCGCTTTTCTGTCGATCTGGATCGAGTGAATAGGATAGAATCCATGTAGAAATGATTCTAGAAACACCCATGTGGCCCAATTCTTCATTTGACACCTAGAACCTGTTAGCTCCCGATCTGGACCTCAGGCTAAAAAAGGAAAATCAGGGTAACATCTAAACCACGCTCATCCTTGTAGCTAGCCCTACAAGGTCAGGAGAGGGCTCTCTCCATAAAAGGATATTCAATAAAGTGAAATAACAGACTGATTTTAGGCTAGGTATAAGAATGGGAAAAAGTTTAATAAATGAATGAATATTTCAGGGATGTATGGGATAAAATGGGACAGTTTGAAACTAGAAAATTAAATCAGGATACAGGGCATTTCATGGGGCAAGGTAGGCAGGAAATTTTAGCAATTAAATTTAAATAATGATGGGATGGAAAGACTGGTGAGGAGTTGAAAAGGGCATGGGAGATGGATCCTTTTCAAACAGAAGAAAAAACAGAGAGTATGAATGATTTCCCAAGGCAGAGCATAAAAAATGGATTCTACCTTTATATCTTGAAAGAATTCAACCAAAAATGTTTATGAATGGATGGAACACATAACAATTTTACATATGAACACAAAGGAGAGAACAAATGCTAAAACTCGTACCACATGGATCCCACAAATCAGAGTTGCATCTCTTATTAATTCCCAGTCCAAAACTGTTTACAATGGAGCGCATAGTGTTCTTTTTCACACTATTCCCCTACTTATGAGTTACAAACTGCTTTACAAATGATTTACAATTACATTAAATAGACCAGATTTGTGGGAACATAGATCCACAGAAAGAGGAAATATTTTAATAGCCGAAGAACCGAAATCCAAACATGGGCAAGAAACCAACAGACTGCCTAAAAGAAGGAACAACATTACAATTGACCATTTGGGCAGATTCACAGTTACACTGTTGAATGAAAAATAGGCAATTTGAGGAGAAAATGCCAATTTTTATGTTGCTGTAGAAATCTCTGTTTTATATTATTATCTTAGCCTTTGACTGTCTCTCACTGTTTCCATTATTCCGTTGAAGAGAAATGACATTAATGAAATGCCTTTGAAATGAAACTATGCCTTAGTGAAAGGAAAAATCGATTTTGGATGGAGGGAGAAAAGGGAAGTGGGGTCCATACTGTAATCGCAATCGAAATCAGAGGAGAGGCAATATATAATATATGACGTAATCACAATCGGGATCGGGGGTTTCAGATATATTTGAAACAAGGCCAAAAGCCTCCGATGCGATTGGAAAGGCCCGATAGAGTAATACAATAATGGAGTAGAGAAATCCCTTTTGAAAATACATAAAAATGGTTTTTCTTTTTTACAAAGGGAGGAAGGATTTTTATTTGAAAGGGCGGAGGGCTTTTATGGCGGGACCAGGGTATGAATAATCACAATCGGAATCGGGCTTGGGAGAGAGCATATTACATAATAACATACCTTCGATGCGATGGGGAAAGGCCTTTGTATAAAAAAAAATAAACAAAGTTTAAGTTTAACAAAGGCAAAGGGCCATTGCAATATGAATGGGCAGAGAATATTAAATGGTGGGACCCGTAAGTCAATCGGCATTGGAGATCGAAAGCTCAAGGCAGAGTATAACATAACATAATTCTTTCGATGAGATAGGGATCAACGATGAGAGCGCGGCTTTGTAAAATGAATTAAACATAAAATTTATGTTTACAAAGGGAGGGGCCATATTATTATGAATGAAGCGGAAGATTTAAGTGGTGGGACCCATAGGTCCATCGACATCAAAGTTAGGAGGAGGGTGGAGGGAACAGTTTTGTGATTGTGCCGATTGAGATGGTTCGATTGGCTGTGGGCCGTCGGATCAGATGATGAGATCGATGGTCAAAATGTACATCGGGGGTTTGCAATTGGTGGGGGGATCAATCGGATGAAACAATTTATGAAATCACTAATTGCATATTGACCATCCGATTGAAGGGAGTAATCGACGGTCAAGATGTATATCGGTTGAGTTTCCATCAGAGTTATATAATGCAATCACATCGGAGGTTTTGGCAAAGGGCCAATCGGGGTGCACTTGTAAAATGTTGCAATGCAATGGAAAGGAAAGGGAATGCATCAGACTGGCGAGGCTTTATAATAAAATTTTATTATAAAGTTTCAAAGCATGAAGGGGAAGTGGTTTATGTATTGCGATGGGAAAGGATTTATTACATGAAACTTTAACTTTATAATAAATTTTCAAGGGCATGAGGGGAAGTGGTTAATACATCGCATATATATTTTAAAGATTTTAATAATGTGATTTACTATTGGATGGGGAAAAATGGATTTTACGAAGGAGAACATTTAAACTTTAATAAAATAAAGTTAAAGGGAAAGGAGGGAAAAAGGGGAAGGGTTGGGATATAGGGGAATTTATTCACTTAGGAATAAATTTCAATCCAGGAATCAGTTTTGAGAGTGTAATATACTGTTGGAAAGCTCTTTCCGGGCTCTTTCTGCTAGACATACTTAGAACATGATTTGACGCTGAACATGCTATGGAAAACTTCTCTGAAGGCAGCGTGATGAATTGATGGAGATAACAGCTTCTAAAGTGTGACTTATTACATATGCTGACATAAAATTACATAATGAACGATAATAAAGGCAAAGTATCATGTTTTCACCTCAAAACATGGTTTTGAGGTGAAAATTACATCAAAATGAATAAAATATTTCTTTGATCTTCCAGGTGTCGTGACTTTGAGTTTATTGACTTCCTCATGACCTTGTTGATATTTATTGACACTTGATGCATTAATTTGACCATGGTGAGACCCTATAATATAATGAGACCCATCCTATGACCTGCTAACATGATTTTGGGAATGAAAGTGACTCATTACTAAAGACCATAGAGAGGAGAAGCAACAAGTTTTCACATGAGGGAAACTGATAAAAATCACTGCCATTAATGAATCCATGACCTGGCGAAATGGTGAAATTTATTGGTATGGGACTCCTAATATGCAAATGAAAAAGAGAAATTTTGATCACTACTGGCAATATGACTAGACTGACACTAACATTGGCTCCAATGGGGATGGTAGCTCCTTGGAGGTGCCAAGAACACCGTAGACCAAGTAGCCTTGTCCATTGGGCATGGAGTCAAAAATGCTGAAAACTGACACAATGCAGACTGACTCTAAATCAAGACTAAGACTGAAAACTGAAATAAAACCAAACCATACACATATCATCCAAGTTTTATAGCCTTCACCTCGGGCCCCAAACTTTAATAATTGTGTACTTTAATTCTGACAAAAAATAACATGGTATATACAATGATTGTGACACAGCTTCTAATCCATTATCTTCAACAATGGTAGTGCTTCAAAAGCCTACCATTCACTGCTCCTCCAGGGCAATCTTGGCCATCCATTTATAAAAGCAAGAAAGCATTCTATCCCCTGTATGCTGAAATCCTGTATGGTCCTTTCCAGAAGTTGTCAAACTTACCGTGCTTCCCTTTGTCCTCATTTCTTGTATCCCATTTCAACACTACATCATCCAACCAAAATTTATTTTCTTTGGTATTTCGGTCATAGATATTTTTAATCTTCTCCTACAACTGAATAGCGTTTTGTGACACTTCCTTTCTTGTTTTTTGAAGGTGGATCATCTGATTGATCCTTCGCTAATTATCATCATCTTCACTACCAACTTCTTATAATAATCTCATAACTGGGACTGTAAGAGATGTAGGAAAGAAAAAATCAGTACCATAAACCAATTCAAAAGGTGACATACCTATGGATTTCTTACTGCTAACTCTGTCTTCCCACTGAGCGTTGATGAGCTTTCGATGCCAATTTTTTTTTTTTTCCTCCAGCATTTTCTTAATTATATTTATCAACGATTTGTTCGATGATTCTACCAGGTCGTTGCCATGTGGGTAGTACGTTGTTGCATGGCCCAACACAATGTTATATTTGTCACAAAACTCCACCATTTTCTTAGACTTGAACGCTGTTGTGTTGTCTGTTACAATTTTGTGAGGGCAGCCAAAATGAGATAAAATATTCGATTCAAGGAATTGAACAATTACCGTATCAGTTGCCTGCCTCGCTGGGACGACCTTGATCCATTTAGTGAAGTAATTTATTCCTGTCAATATCCATCGATGTTGCGCTGATGATGAGGGATGGATTTATCCTATGAAATCGAGTCCCCACTGCTGAAAGGGAGCGTTTACTGAGACTGGTTTCAAAGGAAGAGGAAGCAATTTCTTCTTCCCTTGGAAAATTTTTCATTCATGACAATTCATCACTATTTTACATAAATCTGAAAATAACATGGGCCAATAATATCCTACTCTCAACACCTTGTTAGCTGTAGTTTTCCAAAAAAAATGACCACCACAATCACCTTTATGAAAGTCGTGCATTACCTTCTGAGCCTCTTCTTCAACCAAAAAATTGAGCAGAGCACCTCCTGGATCTTTCCCATAAAGAGCACTATTTAAAATACAATATTTAGCAGACTTAAGTTTCAGCGATCTACCTTTTCTTTTAGACATGCCTGGAGGCGGTGAAAGATTCTGAAGGACATAAACAATATCCGAATACCATGGGGATTGTAGGAAAATATTTTAAATTGGAACAAGAAAACCTTCATCTTCATCCTCTGACATTGTTGTTATGAGGTTTATATCCAGGGGACGCATATTTGATTGGGCCATTAATTTTGCCAAACCTTGGCCTTTGATCAACTTCGTAGGTTTTATCTCCAAATCGTACTCCAACATAGTTGCTATCCACTTACCTCTTCGACCTTCTAGATTAGTTTGCATCAACACATCCTTTAATGCTGCATTAGGGACATAGGCTATTGTATGTGAATGCAGAATATAGACCCTAAAATCCTTCAATGCCTTTATAAGAGCCAGTTCTTGCTTCTCAATAATATTATGCCTCAAAGCAGCATCTCTAATAGTCCTACTAAAAAAGGAAATTGGCTTTTCAATCTGATCTCTCTTTTACATTAAAACAATAGCCATAGTATGCTCCGATGAAAATGAAAATATGATAAAATATTGAGTATAGTCGAGACTAATCAAGACTAGGGAATTGGAAAAAGAAAACTTTACTAGATTAAATGACTTGATAGCTTCCTCACTCCATTTGATAGTGTTGTCCTTCTTCAAAATATTAGTCATTTCTCTTAGATGTTCAGCCAAATTGGGTATAAATCTGCATCAGAAATTCATCTTACCATTGAATTCTTGGATCTCCTTTTTGTTCCGTGGAAGGTCTATGTGCTGAATTTCCTCCACTATAGATGGATCAATGCAGATACCATTGTTAGAGATGATATTCCCCAACAATTTTCCTTCAGCCATGGCAAAGAGACTCTTCTTTGGATTAAGATAAATCCCAAATTTTCTGCATCGCTAAAAAACAACTCTTAAATGGTGCAAATGCTCATCATCAGAACCAGAAAACATTGTCAGATCATCCAAATAAACAACAAGAAAAAAATATTTTTCATTGGCAAAAGAAATGTCCATTTCTTGCTGGAAAGTAGCTCCTGCGTTCTTCAGTCCAAATGGCATTTTTTCATACTGGAAGGTTCCCTAAGGTGTTGTGAAGGCAGTTTTGTCTTGGTCTTTCTCATGCACCAAGATCTAGTTGTAGCCTGAGTAGCCATCAAGTAGTGACATCCTAGATGCTCCAACTACTCTCTGTAGAATATGGTCCATCTTTGGAAGTGGATAATTATCCTTTAAGGATGCCTTATTCAAATTTCGAAAATCTATGCATAATATTATCTCTCCTGTCTTCTTACATACCGGGACCAAGTTTGAAATCCAGTCAGAAAATCTAATGGGGACTATGATACCAGCTTTATACGATCTGTTTACCTCTTTTTCGATGGATGGCAGCAACTTCGGATTGATTCTTCTCATCTTTTGTCTAAATGGCTTCTAATCTGGCTTGATGAGAATAGTATGCTGGATTATGTTCTTGTCATACACCTTCAAATCTGAATAATCCCATGCAAACACATTAGAAAAGTCAGAAAGCAATTTAACATACTTTTCCTTTACCTCAGGGGACAATGCCTTTGACAATTTCACAAACTTGGGCTTGTCAGCTGTTCCGAGATTCACATCTTCAACTCCTTTCTTAGTAGGCACCAAGCTTGGTTTCTTCGCAACATCATCCTGATAAAAAAGCTCCTCTAAAGGTATGAGACCTCTAGGAATTACATTGTCTTTCAGCTGTAATATGTCCATCTGATTTGCTTCCATTTCTTGATCATCAATCTCATACTCACCTTCTATTGGAGTGTCTTTAAATTTTCCATCACTCTGAAAAAAAGCATTAACCTCATTGTCATCCCAAAACACTTGCCAATACCTTAAATTATCTGGAACAACAAGCCTATGTTTGACATAGATCTCAAACTTGTTGTTGGATTTCATCAAAATCTTCAAGTTGCTTGCTGTAGTGGCAAGAGAGTCAACAATGATGTTCTACATCCTGGGTACTTCTGTCAAAGTGTACTCAGGAAATGTCTTCAAAATATCCAGGACTGTATTTCTATATGCCCTCAATCTCGGATGCTTTTCTTGGTACTCTCCTTTGACTTGTTTGATTATTAGCTCTGAATCTCCATATACAGAAATCATTTTTTCATTCAGCTTCTTTAAAATTTTCAGACCTGCAATCAGAGCTTCATACTCTGCTTCATTGTTAGAGCAGTCAAAAGCCAACTTATAAGCACATACTCTAACATTACTAGGAACCTTTTCAAGCTGGAAAACAGGGCTCCGAATCCATATTTCAATACCATATCCATCCTTACCAACAACTCCATCAAAGTCCATGCTCCAAAGGCCTTCTTCTTCTTCTTGTAGATGTTGAAATTTTTTTTTCTCTTCTTTACCTTGGCTGATTTCTGCATCTTTTTGCTATTCACTGTCCTTTTGCTGCTGGCAGGCAGGAGGCTCATAAGTGATTGCTGCTTTATCTTTTTCCTGTTTGAGGACTTCCCTACAATTCTCTGAAATTTTAGGCATGTCATCTACCTGTACCAATTGAACATTCTGATCAATTTAAACCACCATCTAAATATAAGACAAAGGACTCTAAATCAGTGTGGACTGCATTAATGGGATGATTTACTGGCTTCTCTTTTCTAGTGATCAAAAATTTTATTTTATTCTCCCTATAGAGCTTTCTCAACTGGAAAAACACGGGAATAGTGGCACAAGAGAAGTCAAGATGCATGGTTCCCTTAAGATTTTCACCCCAAGACCTAGATAGAAGCATTCCAAATCGTGGTGGGACATCGGAAACAACTACATCCATCAAGACATTCTTGGATGGGATTTGATCTAAAGACACTACCAAGTCTTTGATAAGACCAATACAATGGACCCTACCTGAGTCAAAGGAATACAAATCATGGTATTTTCGAGTAATATCAAGTCCTAACTTCTCCATGATGGCCTTGGGCATCAAATTATGTGAGGCTTCGGAGTCTAACATAGCATTATGCAAGATGAACTCATGTAATCTAAGACTCAAGTAAAAGGGATGGACTTCACTTTCTTCTGATTGATCTTCAGTTGCTGGACCAAAAATGAGTTCCGGATAGTCATCTTCTACATTAACCATATCAGAAACAGAGTCTATTTGCAAAATTCTAGACACCTGATTATTATAGGCACTATTTTTCACCAACTCAGTCAAGGGCATAGACACTTTCAACTTAGAAATTTCATTCTCCAAATTAAAGGAAGGAGATTTTTCTACCTCTTTGCTGGGAGGGTATTTCCTTTCTATTTTCTCCTTTGCTGTGCTCTGTTGATTCTTCTCAATTGTTGTGTTAATCACTGAAGGTGTTTTGCTGGAGGAAGGATCGGTTGGTTCTTTCCCTTTCTTCTGAGAATCGTTCTTCATTTGGAGCTCCTTTCTTTTCTGAATGGGAATAATTGAAATATCTATGTTCCTCAGAGAATATTTCTTTTTTTGAACTGATAAAGTGTTCATGTACCCTCTCTGATAATCATCATATTATTCTTCTAATACTGTGTCATTAGCCAAAATGAAATCTTCATCTTTTTGAACGTCTCCAATCGTTGTATACTTCTCATCTTCAGTGAGAAAAATTGGTGCACCATCAGCTGTGAACAAGTGGTTGGCTTCAATCACATGGTCATTATCCTCATTTGTCTCTATTTCTTGAACATAATTCTACTGTAATGGATTTTTTATTTGCTGTAGTGGTGGCGCTTGGTCCTGCACTCTCTGTTGTCTCTGTTTAATTCTGAATTGCGGCTGCTGTCCTCTAAAATTTGGATTCCTTATTTGTGGTTCAGGTCTATTTGAAATGGTTAATCGATCAACCATTTTTCCACTATCCTGATCAAATTTTCCATTTTACTGTTTGAGGGAGACGCTTCTTCTTTCAATGTGACTCTCTTTTCAACTCTGGTTTGTGCTCTTTTAGCTAGAATATTTGCTTCTACACTTACCACTATCTTTTGCATGTCTTCAAGCGTAGTGGGATCTCTCTCTCGCAGCTAGTATGCCATGTCAGCATCGAAACCATCTGGAAATTTAAGCAATGCTAATCCCACATGAGGTTTCAGGTTAGCTGGAATAGCATTATATACAACATTTAATCTTAAGCAATAATCCTGTATAGTTTCACCAACATTTCTTTTAATATTCTCATACTTAGACAAAATTTTGAGTGGGTTTTTCTTTACCTCCCACCAGTCTAAGAATTGTGTATGTAACTCCTACAAAGTGTGAATTGAACCTGCTGGTAAGGCTCTGAACCACTTTCTAACTTCACCTCTAAAACTTTGAACAAACAACCTTGTAGTGACATTCTCTGCCTCTACCTCATGAAGATCAAAAAAGTCATTCATATTATCAACATCCTGTTGGGTTGTGATGCTTTGAGTGGCATCAAAGATAGGGATTTTACTCTGATAATCAGCAGGCATATCATTCAGGACCTGAGGTAAAACCAGGGGTGCATACCGGGTAGCCATGACTCTAGGAGGATTACAACAATGTTTGTGTTACTAGGATTTAAGGGAGGTGTTGATGGAGGAGATGAAAACTAAGAATTGACTGATGGGAATTCTAATTAATTGGGAGGAGGAAATGTTTTTCCCGATGACTCTAAAGACTCAGGGATATTAGTTACAGTGATAGATGACTGAGGGGAATTCAAAATGTAGTCATCAATTGAGCAATTTTCTCTTTGAACTTCAATATATACAAGGAATTTTGGATCTAAAACTGTGTCATCAAGTGTAGTTTCAAACTTATTTCCAAACAAAGAAAGCTCAAAACTCTCATCAAAAGAAAGATCTTCTACAAAGAACCACTCACTAGGCCAAGTATGGGATCTGAAGATTGGTCTAGGACTTAGTGATCCTTCTTGTCTTCTAACAATTATTGGGATAAGATTTGGATTTTCAAACACACGGGGAGGATTTGGATCTGGATTAGCCCTTGTGTATCTTCTTGAAGCCAGTGTGGTTAAATCTCTACTTTATAAAATTTTATTTCAGCCTAGAAAACTTTGAACATTTCATCAAGAGTCCAGGAATTTACAAGGAAAATATTACTGGAGTGATGGATCTATTATGCTAAAATTCCCCAGTATGGTCGCTAGAGATGTTAGCTCCCGATCTGGACCTCAATTTGAAAAAGGAAAATCAGGGTAACATCTAAACCATGCTCAGCCTTTTAGTTAGCCCTACAAGGTCGGGAGAGGGCTCTTTCCGTAAAAGGATATTCAATAAAGTGCAATAATGGACTGATTTTAGGCTAGGTATAAGAATGGGAAAAAGTTTAATAAATGAATGAATATTTTAGGGATGTATGGGATAAAATGGGACAGTTTGAAACTAGAAAATTAAATTAGGATACAGGGTATTTCATGGGGAAAGGTAGGCAGGAAATTTTAGCAATTAAATTGAAATAATGATGGGATGGAAAGACTAGTGAGGAGCTGAAAAGGGCATGGGAGATGGATCCTTTTCAAACAAAAGAAAAAACACAGAATATGAATGATTTCCCAAGGCAGAGCATAAAAAATGGATTCTACCTTTCTATCTTGAAAGCATTCAACCAGAAATGTTTATGAATGGATGGAACACATAACAATTTTACATATGAACACAAAGGAGAGAACAAATGCTAAAACTCATACCACATGGATCCCACAAATCAGAGCTGCATCTCTTATTAATTCCCTGTCCAAAATTGTTTACAATGGAGCGCAGAGCGTTCTTTTGCACACAATTCCCCTACTTCTGAGTTACAAAATGCTTTACAAATGATTTACAATTACATTAAATAGACCAGATTTGTGGGAACATAGATCCACAGAAAGAGGATTTGTTTTAATAGCTGAAGAACCAAAATCCAAAAATCGGTAAGAAACCAACAGATTGCCTAAAAGAAGGAACAGCATTACATTTGACCATTTGGGCAAATTCACAGTTACGCTGTTGAAGGAAAAATATGCAATTTGAGGAGAAAATGCCTATTTTTATGCTGCTATAGAAATATCTATTTTATATTAGTATCTCGGCCTTTGACTGTATCTCACTATTTCCATTATTTTGTTGAAGAGAACTGACTTTAATAAAATTCCTTTGAAATGAAACTATGCCTTAGTGAATGGAAAAACCTATTTTGGATGGAGGGAGCACAGGGAAGTGGGGTCCATACTGTAATCGCAATATGGATCAGAGGAGAGGAAATATATAATATATGACGTAATCACAATTGGGATCGGGGGTGTCGGATATATTTGAAACAAGGCCAAAAGCCTCCGATGCGATTGGAAAGGCCCGATAGAGTAATACAATAATGGAGCGGAGAAATCCCTTTTGAAAATACATAAAAATGGTTTTTCGGTTTTACAAAGGGAGGAAGGATTTTTATTTGAAAGGGCAGAGGGCTTTTATGGTGGGACCGGGGTATGAATAATCGCAATCAGAATCAGGCTTGGGAGCAGGCGTATTACATAATAACATACCTCCGATGCGATGGGGAAAGGCCTTTGTATAAAACAAAATAAAAAAAAATTAAGTTTAACAAAGGCAAAGGGCCACTGTATTATGAATGGGAGGAGAATATTAAATGGTGGGACCCATAAGTCAATTGGCATCGGAGATCAGAAGCTCGAGGCAGAGTATAGCATAACAAAATTCTTCTGATGCGATGGGGATTAGTGATGAGGGCACGTCTTTGTAAAACGAATTAAACAGAAAATTTATGTTTACAAAGGGAAGGGCCCTATTATTATGAATGAGGCAGAAGATTTAAGTGGTGGAACCCGTAGGTCCATCGACCTCGGAGATCGGAGGAGGGCGGAGGGAAAATTTTTGTGATTGCGCCAATTGGGATGGTCCGATTAGCTGTGGGCCGTCGGATCAGATGATGAGATCGACGGTCAAAGTGTACATCGTGGGTTTGCAATCGGTGGGGGGCTCAATCGGATGAAAAAATTTATGAAATCATCAATTGCATATGGACCATCCAATTGAAGGGAGTGATCGACGGCCACGATGTATATCGGTCAGGTTTCCATTGGAGTTATATAATGCAATTGCATCAGAGGTTTTGGAAAAGGGCCAATCAGGGCATTGTTGTAAAATGTTGAGATGCGATGGAAAGGAAAGGGAATGCATCAGACCAACGAGGTTTTATAATAACATTTTATTATAAAGTTTCAAAGCATGGAGGGGAAGTGGTTTATGTATTGCGATGGGAAAGGATTTATTACATGAAACTTTAACTTTATAATAAAGTTTCAAGGGCATGAGGGGAAGTGGTTAATACATCGCATATATATTTTAAAAATTTTAATAATGAGATTTACTATTGGATGGAGAAAAAGGGATTTTACAAAGGAGAACATTTAAACTTTAATAAAATAAAGTTGAAGGGAAAGGAGGGAAAAAGGGGAAGGGTTAGGATATAGGGGAGTTTATTCACTTAGGCATAAATTTCAATCCAAGAGTCATTTTTTAGAGTGTAATCTACTATTGGAAAGCTCTTTCCGGGCTCTTTTTGCTGGACATACTTAGAACATGATTTGATGCTGAACATGCTGTGGAAAACTTCTCTGAAGGCAGGGTGATGACTTGATGGAGATAGCAACTTCTGAAGTGTGACTTATTACATATGCTGACATAAAATTACATAATGAATGATAATGAAGGCAAAGTGACATCAAACTGAATAAAATATTTATTTGATCTTCCAGGTGCCGTGACTTTGAGTTTATTGACTTCCTCATGACCTTGCTGATATTTATTGACACTTGACGCATTAATTTTACCATGGTGAGACCCTATAATCTAATAAGACCCATCCTATGACTTGCTAACATGATTTTGGGAATGAAAGTGACTCGTTACTAAATACCATAGAGAGGAGAATCAACAAGTTTTCACATGAGGGAAACTGATAAAAATCACTGCCATCAATGAATCCATGACCTAGCAAAATGGTGAAATTTATTGGTATGGGAATCCTAATATGCAAATGCAAATGAGAAATTTTGGTCACTAATGGCAGTATGACTAGACTGACACTAACAGAACCTACAAAACCATGAGAGTAGCTACGGAATCCACAGTTAGCTGCAGAACAGGCTCCATTCTGTAGCTAAATTGAAAACATCTATCCAAATAGCAAGTACATGAACATATAATATGGAAATCATTTTCATGCATCCTTAAGACGAAACCTATCATTTATCATTGATTTGGGTCTATGATCTTATGAGAAAGTGATGGAAAGAGGTGAGAAAAACTGTCAAAGAGAGGGTAATTCTGAGGTTCAACATACCCCCACTGCAAAATCATTACATGTCCTCATGCAATTTTCCAAAAATGTGAGTTCTCCTTCCTTACTGCATTTGCTCAGATACTTCTGCTAGTACATCTAATTTCCTTCTTTTGTTCTTCTTTGAAGTGACTGTCATTCTAGACCTTCTCATAAGAAGCTTGAACTTGAGCTTAATGACTACTCTGTTCAATAACTTGTTCTTCCTTTTCAATTTCCTATTTTTCTTATACCACAGTCCTAGACGCAGAACAATATTATCATGAATTTCCTTGTCCAATTTATTTTTCTCTTTCAAAGTCTCATTCTCCTATTTGATATGTCTGTTCAATATCTCTAGTTCATAGATATCCTAATTGAGAGCATCAACTAGAGGTTCTTGTGGATTGATAGAAGGTTCTGGGTTCATTGATATACTTCTTTTCTCCAGTGATTCTACATAATCATATATTTGTTGTTGCACTGGGTCTATGCCTGGAGATCTTCTGTTGGGGCTACCTTCAAAATGATAAACAGGAGAATTTTGAGGATTTTGTGCAGGAGAGATGTTCAAAAGATATGGTATTTGGGTTTCCTCATCTACATTTATAAGCTCTATCCCTTTTGATAATTTCTTCTTCATGGTACCTCGGAGTCTAGAGCTCCTTCTCAGTTTTGGAGGACTCTCATTCCCCTCATTTGTAACCTTAATCTCTTTTATTTTCTTCCCTCTTGTCTTGATTTGTTTCCTTATTTATATCAATTCTTAAGAAATTAGCTTTTCATCATTCTTCTATAATGAGGTTTCAGGTCTGTTTTCAAAATGTATATCAGTATTCTTTCTTGTGCTTCTTCTGACATTATCTTCCTTGGGTGACTCGGGTGGTTCTTGAAAATGATTTCTAACAAGGAAATCCTCCCAGGTATCTCCTATTCTTCTTAAATGAAACTCAATCAACATATTTACCAACCCATGATGATGCATGGTGGTATCTATGAGCTGTATTCTCTTTTGCACATTTGAGGCTATCCTTCTTAAACTATTTAGCAGAAAGAAAGGAATATTGATTTCACCATTTTCTAGGACATTCATCAATAAACAGATATGGTAGACATACATGCAACCAAACCTTCCTTCATAAGTTATTAATTTCTGTAAAATCAAGAGAATGTTCCTCCATTTACTTTTAAGAGCTAAAGTTGGGATACCTTTTCTAAAAATAGAGACATCCATACCTGGGTTTTTGAGTATTACTTTCCATGATTCACGATGGAACTCCTTATTTTTGAACCATCTTTCACCATGCCTTGGAATTTCTGTAGCCTCAGCCATGAATGACTCATTCACTACAAACTTGATATCTCCAATATCTACTTTAGTGCCATCAAATGACCGAGCAAAGGATTTCATAAGCTCCTTATGAAAACCATTAAATTTCTCTATGAACCTAAGCCATCCAACTTTCTGTAACAATTCTTTGAGCTGTGGGTATCCTTCCATGTAATTTTCTCCCACTGATTTTGATCAGACGATTAACTCCATCCTTATACTATGTAGAGTTCTTTAACTTTCAGAATTACCCTTTTGTTTTATGGAAATAAATTGGCTGCAGATCTGATGGAAGGTTATGGAGGGTTTCTAGGAATAAATAGATGGTACGGTCTTAGAGAGACGTAGACAAGTATGTCACATCATAGATCATGATTGTTAGTCATCAATGAGGGAGTTAATGATGGACTGTTATGCAATTTTATACGGAGGATGTGGCTAATATGTAGTATGATGGAGATTGCAATCAAATCAAATGATGAGTTTTCAAGGAAACATATGAATGTTCATATTATACATGTTTCATGTTTTCACCTTGCTATTAAAAATAGATTTTTGTACTTTACCTTTAGAACTTAACCTTTTCGTTTGTTGTTTGCTTTGGTGTTGATCCTTAGGTACCCTTTTTAGCATGTTGGTCTTTAAAACATAATCCTTCAATTCCTTGCAATCATCATGTGTCTCAACTACTAAAGTGGTTGTAGAATGGAATCAGATTCAGAATGGAATTAGCTGCAAAATGTATTTTGTAAAAAGAATGAAGTATGGCCATGGAATATGAATGTGAGATGAAATGGAAAATGAATTATGACTTTGAAATGGAATGAAAGTGGAATGAGATGGAATGAAACTGAAAAATGAAATTGCAGATTATGAACTGCAATGAATGTAGTTTTGTTTCACTACTTATTAAAGGAAAAAAAATGGAAAATATAGGATGTCATAAATATCTGATTTTTACCTTGTATTTTCTGTATAAGTATGCCAATCATTGATTGGTTTTCATACTTATACAATTGTTTTTTACGTTTTTTTTTTTTACTTTTTATTTATTTATTTAAATTTTTTTTATGAATGTAGGAAAAATAAAAGCTAAGTTAGTGAAGAATAAGGATTCTTCTTCACTAACTTCATGTCAATTTTATCCTATAAAATCTTGACAAACTCTTCTTTTAAAAGTGGTTTATGATATACTTTCAACCGATGACCATTCACAAGAAGAGATAACTTTTCTTCATGTATTGTCCTTATCTTCACTGCTCCATTATCAAAGAATTTTTCAATCTCATATGGCCCAAGCCAATGATTCTGAAACTTTCCTTGAAAATATTTGAATTTTGAATCGAACAAAAGTGCCCAATCTCCTACTTGAAACTTCTTTTCCTTGATATACTTATCATGCCATTTAGTTCTTTTCTGCTAGACTATACTGGTTCTTTGAACTGCATTTTGTATGATTTCATCAAGATCATTGAGCTTCTCCAATCTATGTTTTTGTGCTTCTGATAAATCAAGTCTCAATTGAACTGCCATCTTAAAGGTTTGGATCTGAAACTTTATAGGGAACAAGACTTGCTTCCCATAAACAAGTTCATAGGGAGTATGTCCTGTTGTGTTTCTCCATGTAGTTCTGTAGGTCCATGAGGCTTCAAGAAGCCTTTCTACCCAATAAATTCTGTGTAGATGAACAGTATTAGTGAGAATTGATTCAATCACCTTATTGGTAGATTCAACTTGACCATTTTCCTGTGGATGATAAGGAGTGGACTTTCTGTGCTTAATCTTGTAATCTTCCACGAGCCTTTTCACCACCTTTGATGTGAAATGAGTTCCCTGATCTGTTACAATTTCTCTTGGAACACCAAAACGAGTGAAGATATCCTCAAAAATAAAATTGACTATAGATCCTTCATTAGAAAAAGGTAAAGCTTTAGCCTCTACCCATTTAGTGACATAATAAGTGCATACCAAAATATACTTCTTTTTTTTAGATGGAGGATTAATAGGTCCGAAAAAATCCAAGGCGCATTTTTCAAAAGGTTTTATGAGTACCTGAGTTTGTAGTGGAATTTCATTTGATGGAGTATTTTTCCCTACCCTTTGCCAGCTGTCACACCTTTTCACATATTCTTTGGCATATCTGAAGATAGATGGCCAATAATATCCTAAATGAAGGATTTTGTAGACTGTCCTCTTATCAAAAAAATGTCCACCACAAGGTTCATCATGACATGCTTTAAGAATTTTAGGCATTTCATCTTCTCAAACACATCTTCTAATAATGAGATCTGCACCTATCTTATACAATTCATTAGTAATTCATGAGTATCTTGCACTTAATTGAATGTTTTTCTTTTCTCTCTAGAAAGAAAATGTGAAAGTAATTTTCCTGTAACTAAGTAATTGGAAATATCTTCAAACCAAGGAGTCCAAGTAGTTATTGCAAAAAGATATTCATCGGGAAATTTATCTTCAACTGGAGTGTCATCTTTGATATTTTTAATTCTAGACAAGAAATCAACAACTGTGTTTTTTTTTCCAGGTCGGTCTAGAACAGTAATGTTGAATTCTTGCAGGAGTAATAACAATCTTGTAACTCTTCCATTAGTAATAGATTTGCTCATTAAGTATCTAATTGCAGAGTGATCTGTATGAACAAAGGTTTCATATCCTGTTATATAATGTTTGAATTTGTTTATAGTATGAACAACAACTAAGAATTCATTTTCAGTAACAGTGTAATTTAACTTTGTGGGAGTCAAATTATTTCTTGTGTAATAGATGGCATAGGGGATCAAATCTTTTTGTCCTAATACAGCTCCTAGAGCTGTATTTGAAGCATCTGTTGAAATGTGAAAAGGTAGTTTCCAGTTTGGACCTATTAAGATAGGTGCTTTAGAAATTTTTTCTTTTAAAGTCTCAAATGCTAACTGGAAATCCAAATTCCAATTAAATTCACAATATTTGGTGAGTAGTTTGAAGAGTGGGGATGCTATTTCGGTGAAATTTTCTATAAATATTCTATAATATCCTATGAATCCCAGAAAAAATCTAACATCCGTTTGACAATTTGGAATTGATAGTTTGGAGATGACTTCAACTTTAGATTTATCAACTTTATTTCCATCCCATGCAATGTGATGTCCTAAAACAATCCCTTCTGTATACATCATGAAAAAAATTTCATGGCTTAGTCAAAGGTTTGCTTCCTTACATATTTTAAGAACCTTTTCCAAATTTTCTAAAGCTTCTTCAAATGTATTACCATAAATTGTAAATTCATCCATATACACCTCTCAACAATCATATATTAGATCAGAAAAAATTCCTAGTACTGCCCTTTGGAATGTTTCAAGTGCATTGCACAATCCAAAAGAAATTACTCGGTAGGCATACGTTCCCCATGGACAGGTGAATGTGGTCTTATCTTGATCTTCAGGTGCTACCTGAATTTGATTGTAACCACTAAAACCATCTAGGAATGAGAAATACTTCTTACCTGCTAATGTATCCAACACTTGATCTATAAAGGGTAAAGAAAAATGATCTTTTAGGGTAGCTTTATTTAATTATCGATAATCAATGCATACCCTCCATTTACCATTCTTTTTAGGCACAATCACTAGAGAGAAAACCCACCGACTATCTGAAATTGGGTAAATGAAGTTTACATTCAACAATTTTTGCAACTCCTCTTTCACAATATCCCTAAGATTTGGATTCATCCTTCTTTGAGGTTGTCTGATAAGTTTACAATTTTTCTCAATGTAAATGTGATGTATACAAGTCTTAGGACTAATTCCTTTCATGTCAGTGTATTCCCATGCATATGCAGAAGAATGCTGTTGTAATGTTTTGATTAGCTTTTCCTGTTGTAATTTTTCCAAGTTATTGTTTATATTCAAGGTTTTCCCTAGAAATATTTCAACTGTAGAGCTACCAAATTCTTCCATAGAATAAAGAGACATATGGCTAGATGACAAATATTAAATATTGGATTTTTCTTGAAATTGATCATGTTCATATTTTGGAGATGATTCATAATTTTCTATTGTATTTAAGATTTGACTATCTTCACTAATGGTTGAAATAATAAAGAGAGGTTGTATATCATCTTCATCATCAATCCATTCTTTGTCATCTATCTTTGTGATTGTTCTTGCTGGAGGATATAGAGTGAATTTCTTAGTTTAATTACCATCAGAAATATACATGTCACCAGATCTACATCTAATGAAAGCATCAGTTGTAGCCAACCAAGGTCTTCCTAATATGAGTGGGTGTCCTCCTAGGTTATTCTTTGGGTTTAAAATCATAAAATCAACAGGATACTCCCAAGAATCTAAGGACACTGAGATATCTTCTAAAACACCATCTGGCTTGATTACAGATCTATATGCTAATTGCAGTAATGTAGGTGTATAAAGAAGATTAGAAAGCTTGAGTTGTTCCATGGTTTGTTTTCTCGTGATGTTTATTACTGCTCCTAAATCAATCAATTTATTTGTAATTTCAACTCCATTGATGTGCATTTTTACAACTGGACTTCTTGGATCTAAATATTTTTGTATGGAAATTTTTCCCATCATTATGTCTGTTATTTTTCCTGCAAGCTGAATTCTTTTTATTTCTTTTGTTTTTCTTCCCGGCTTCTTCATGCTCAACTCCTTTATTGTTTTAGATAAAATTGGAATTTCCATGATGGCTTGTAACAAAGGTATTTTGATACAAACATTTTTCAATTCATCTAGAAAATCATAATTAGGCAACATAATATGCTTTTCTAATCCTCTATCAACTTGTAATATTTGAGGAAAAGGAGGTGTAGAAGTAGATACTGATGGTTTCTCTATGATAGGTGTTGAGTTTATTAGTTCTCTTTGTTTTTAATTTTTAGAATTTTAGTTTTGAAGAGATGTTTCTTCTTCAAAACTTTTATTGGGTTGTAGAGAATCTTCCTCGGAATTGTTTTGTTCTTGAACGACTACATAAGGCTTTTTCTTTTCTAATATCCTACCAGATCTAAGTTGGACATAATTAAGATATAGAGGAGTAATCATGTAGGTATTCTAAGGATTTTTATTGTTTGGGTTTGGTAATGGTTGGGAAGGTAACTAATTTGGTCTCTGAGGGAATGGTAGAGAGAGTTGTGGATTTTGGTTTTGGTTTCGGAGTTGGGGTTGATTTTGTTGAGGAGGATAGTTTGGATATGATGGAGGATATTGATAGTATTGAGAGAATATTCTATAGGGATTTTTCATCCCTTGAGCCCAAGGTTGAGGTTGAGATTGAGATTGAGGCCAAGGTTGCTGCCGAGAATTCCAGTTTGGTGGGGGCTAAGTAAACATTTGGTTATTAAAACCTTGAGTTTGTGGCCCCTGCCATGGTTTTCTAGACACAAAGTAGAGAGGTTCTGTTGGATTTGAAGTTGTTTCTTCTTGAAAGACAACCTTAAGACTTGGAATTGAAGGACAACTCTTAGTCTCATGACTTTCTAAACAAATCATACAGGTCTCTGTAACTTTTGCATCAAGAGGACATTCTCTTAAAGCATGCTTCTTTCTGCGTTTGGGACAAAAAATAACTAAAGCATCAGTCTCAGCTTTCTACTTGTTTTGTAACTTAAGGGTGTCTACCTGTTCACTATGACTCCCTAAAATGTCTATTTTAAATTCATCAAGCATGTTTACAATTTATTTCGTACTCACTGTTCCAGTTGCATATTTATTTACCCTAGCAAGTGCAGGATCTCTTAGACCTTTCCCATTTTTTTATTTTTCTCTTGAGAGATGAATACATAATTCCCCAATGTTAGGTAATGGGAGTTGAGAGATGTCCCCATTTCCCATCATGTTAAGGATATCTATCCACTCATCTCTAATGGTTTTCAACAAAAGATCTTTTAAAGTGTCTTGATCTAAGTTTTCCATTTTTTATCTTCTTATGTTATAGTTGAATCTTTCAAGTAAATCCTCCAAATTTTCATCCTCTTTTTGCATCATTTTAAACACTTCTTCCTTGTGATTAATAGGTATGTAATAATCCAAATACCTTTCTAGAAATTCTCTCTTCATATCATTCCATGTCCTAATAGACCTAGTTCTTAGAATCATGAACCATTTTAGAGCTTCTCCTTTCAATGTTGAAGGAAATAATTTGATTTTTTGAGAGTCTTGTGAATAATCATAACTTCTGCACAAGACTTCAAATTAAAATAAAAAGGTTTCAGGGTATTCACTTTTCAATCCATGAAATTTTGGGAGGAAAAAAGGTGAGATATTTTTCATGGTGGCATTGGTATCTTCATTAACTATCGGGAATCCAAAAGAACTCTCAATTACCCTATTTCTTTTGACTCCTTCTACATTTCCTCTACCTCTTCCTCTATCTCCTCATCTGCCTCTACCTCTATCTCCTCCTCCAAATAGTAAATTTTCTTCATTTATGATTTCTCCTTCTCCTTCTTCTTCTCCTCTTCCTGCCATTATAGATTCTTCAAAGCTAATATGAGAGTCAACTTGTAAGGTTAACTTCTCTTCCTCTGGTTCTTATATAAATGCTATGCTAAAGAAAGGTTCTTCTTCTTCCTCTCCACTAGGAATTTCTAACTCTTCAGCTAAAATGTATTCTCCTGTGGAGGTTAAAAAGGTTACTCCTTTTGTTGGAGACCTAGGATCTTCTTCTTCTAAGACTGCCTCAGTAGATGAAGTAGGGGATCCTCCTAATTGGATTTCTAACCTTAGAACCTCAAGGAGTCTATGGCTAGTGAAATATGGAATATGAGTTTGAGATGGAGGTGTATCATTTATTAGTCTTGGTGGGGTGAGTGGTGCTGTAGGGATTAAACTCCTGCATCTAGCTATGAATATTCCCCTAGAGTCTCTTTCTCTATGCATATCATTTTTTTTAGATGTAGGAAATGAGATTACCTAATTACACTTCCCCGACAATAGCGCCAAAATGTTTAGTCAATTTAATGTCTTAAATTGCTTTCATTAATTATCAACCAGGGCTATTAAACTGTTGAAGTGTGGTGCATTGTATGTGCTTAGTTAACCTATTTCTTACTTCCTTGTTTTGTATTTTATGTTTTTTTGGGGGATTTTTGTTCTTTGATGTCTAAGAATGTTTAATCTAAAAACTATGAAGGATTTAAATGATTCTAATGAATTATAAGAAGGAAGAAAAGGAACTGTTCTCTATACAGTCACATATGGATCCTTCTGTCATAAAATATGTGGGTCATCCTTCAGAACAGTCTTTGCCATGTTGCTGAGATACATGGTTTGGCTTTGTTTCTCAGGTGTTGATGGGTACAGTCTGCAGTTTTGGTTTTCAACTTACATTTCATTTCCTTGATATTTATCTGCTTGATGAAGATTCTTTGATGAATTGGTTGTTGAAAATGTGCAAGACGCACAGGTTTAGTGGGAGCATTAGCCTTGCTGGATATAATGCATTGTTGGCATTCTATTGGTTACTGAAGTGTGTTCGATGATCTCTTTCTATTGAGGCCCTCGGGTCTTAGTTATAATGTCATATCTTTAATTTAATGTAAGGGTCATGTTGAGACCTATGATGTAAAATACTATCATATTCTATCATGTAGTGACCTTTTTCAAACTTGTAAACCCACTTGGTTGGGTTCTTGAGTCAAAAATGTAAACCCACTTGGTTGGGTAGTTGAGTCAAATATGTAACCCCACTTGGTTGGGTAATTGATGTACGTATGCGTTCATGGTGATAGAAAATGTTATAGAGTCTTGCAAATATGTTTTGAAGCTACAACATGTGTTTAGGGGGATTATGGTCTATATAGTGCAACACAGATCTCGACATTCATGTATCGGTTCGCCCTTTGCTCTTGATGTAAAAGGGGGAGAGTAACTTGGTGTTTGAATAATGCTTATGATTGATGTGTCTATCAGGTATCTATGGTGATCAAATGCCAACATGGTTTCCATCAAGTCCAAAGGGGGAGATTTTTGGCATTATGATGTAATATGTTGTCCTTGATGGAAACCTACTCGATGAGTTTCCTTTTGATAGAAACCTATTTGTTGAAAGTGTAAAATTGATGTATCTACAGGTCAATTCAGATGTGACAGAAAGGAATTTCAGTCAGTGACAAAGGAATGATGAAAGTAAAGTTTCAAGATATATACACAGGTTTGATGAAAGGAACCTGTGTATACCCGCAGATTTGATGAAGGGAACCTGAGTATACATCCATAATTAGTGTATACGCAGTTTTGGTGAATAAAAGTCACATATACATGCAGGTACAAAGAAGCAAATTCGTGTATGTGTTGGCACACTAATTTTAACCATACCAAGGGTATTTACCATGGTATTAATCAAGAATATTGAGTGCAGTAAAAACTATTTGATCTCGTCCAAGAATACCACTGTCACTTGTGTTTTTTTTGGCTTATGGTATTGGCTAAGGCTCAAACTATAAAAGGAAGAGAAGATCATAGATCAAGGGTGTGCACGTGAATAAGAATTGAAAGAACACTTCAGTTTGAAGTATGTCTACATGGATTGGGCTATATTCAATAGATAGATCTGATATTTTGATGCACTCATGAGTACAATAATGGATCAGGATCTCTAGACCTGAAATGAAAATGTACTTGCATGATATGTTTATGAGTTTTTTATATCTATAGTCTGGCACATAATTTTCGAAGTAAATGATATGATCTAAGTAAGTTTCCTGCTTTTAAGTGGTACACAGTCCTGTAATATTTATAGATCTATACGCTCGTTCGTCACCGTGAAAGTGTGTATACACACAGATTCATTTTAGAAAAAGCGCATATGGAAGTTAGGGTTTTCCTGAAGATTGCTAAAGAAAATGTATGATGATTTCTGTTATGATTCTGTGGTGTGTCAATGAAGTCTGTATGAATATCTAGATTGTTTGAATACTATTTATGATGCTAGTTGATTATGTATAAATATGATCAGTGACTGGGTGATTGAATATGATGGATGTTGCTAGCTGAATAAGGGTTATGTAAATCTAACAAAGTATGCTTGAATGTCTCTGATCTATTCTGAGTATGGTCAGATTCCTAATTTTAGAATAGAAATAGATATACACAAGTTCGTCCACAGGAAAGTGCGTATACACACAGGTTTTTGTAAGTAAAGTAGTGTATACACTTGGTTTTATGAATGATCGGGGTTGAAGTTGATTTTGCATGTCTGGGTTTAATTTTGGGATCTAATTATAGTGATCTCACTATTCTATTTATTGGTTGATGACTATTAGTTTTTATCTACAAATTGTGTTGTGTTGAAGCTATTGGATCGAGTGTGAAAATTTATGAAACGAGGTCTGCAATGGTTCTGAGGGCAGAAGCCTTCAGTGTGGAAGTCAAATATTCCTACTAGTAGAAGCTCATGATCAGTTCAGGGGGTTGCACCTCCCTTCTAGTAGTGGCTAGTAAACGAGATCAGGGGGTTGGAGCTCCCTTCCAGTAGTAGTTGGAAAACGAGAGAAGGTTGAAACCTTATGCAGGTGGGTGTTTGCGTAATGATATGAGTTTGCATCAATAAAAAATTGTAAGAAATATCTATATAATAAACATTGAAGATAGAGATGACAACAGAGGTGGTTTTATCTCGAATTGGGTTTCCACCTTAAAATCTTGGTGTTCATGTGTGATGTATTTTTTGTGATGATTTACTCTTTTATTACTGAACATATCTACTGCTTAAATATCCAATGCATAAATTATGATATGGGCTAAGTAAAGTTTTTGAAAAATTATTTTAACATTAAAGTTATCTGGGTATACACATGTTTCCTTTACTAAAGCCGCATGCATACACTAGTTGGACTAATTAGAGTCACATATAGAAATTAGTTGAATGAAAAGAAAAGTTTGTGATTATTGTGAATACTGATTCGCCCCCCTCCCCCTCCCCTCTCAGTATTTTTCCCAACAAAGATAGACCTTAAAAAATTAAATCCATGAGGAATGGAAAATCCCCACAACCCTAAAGCATATTAGGGGATTTCTCAGGTTGACAGGGTATTATCACAAGTTTGTTAAGAATTATGCGAGAATAGAAACACCTATAACAACATTACTGGAAAAGATTTATTTTCTTGGACTCTAGAAGCAAATAAGGCCTTTGAGCATCCTAAAGAGGAAATGTGCCAAGCACTGGTCTTAACTACACCATAATTCACAAAAACCTTTATTGTGGAATGTCATTCCTTAGGAAATGGAATTGGTGGTGAATTAATGCAATAACTAAGACCTATTTCTTTTGAAAGTGGTCCAATCAAGGGAATGTATTTACACAAACCTATTTATGAGAAGGAAATGTTGGCAATACTACATGCACTAAAGCAATGGTGACCTTGCCTAATGGGAAGATACTTCAAGGTAAAACTAGATCATGATAGTCTTAAATGATTTTTGGAAAAAATATTATCTTTAAAAGGGAAACAAAAATGGGTTAGAAATGTGTTGGCTTATGACTTTAAAATTAGATAAAAAAATGGGAAGCAAAATGTTTTTGCATATGCACTCTTAAGAACGGATGAGGATGTCGAAGCATTGCTCTATGGCATTTATATTATACAACCTGATTGGATAACTGAAACAAGGGATGAATGGAAGAATGTCGAAGAGGTGTGGAATCTCATTCAAAAGTTGCAGAAAGATATCAATACATCTGATACATTTCTATATAAAAATAACTCATTATGGTACAAATATTGCTCGTATCTGTGTAATAATTCCCAACTCAAACATAATATTCTTTTGGAATTGAATGCATCCCCCTTAGGAAGGCACTTAGGATTTTTAAAAACTTACCACAGGGTCAAGACGGATTTTTCTTAGGATGGCTTTAAATCTGATATTGAGAATTTTATGGCATAATGTTTGGTTTTCCAACAAAATAAAGTTGATACAATTAAGACACCATGGTTGTTACAACGACCTTTAGCCATTCCAAGTTAACGTTGGGAGGAGGTCTCAATGCATTTTATCATAGGTTTACCCAAATCTAAAGGAAAGAGTATCATCATGGTGGTAGTTGTAGACTTACCAAGTATGCACACTTTTGTGCATTATCTCATCCTTTTAAAGCCAGTACAGTTGCTACTGCATTTATGGAAACAATTCAAAATATATATGGAAACCCAAAGATTATTGTAAGTGAAATAGGTCCCATTTTCACTGGAATTTTTTGGACAAAATTATTTTCTTGTCTTTGTACTCAATTAGCTCATAGCTCATCTTATCATTCTCAATCTGAAAGGAAAACTAAGATAGTGAACAAATGTTTAAAAGGATACCTTCATTACTTTATATCTAATAAACAAACACAATGGTTCAAGTGGTTACCTCTGGCTGAATGGTGGTATAACATTTTCTTCCACACTGAAACAAAAATGACCCCATTTATGGCACTTTATGGATATCATCCACTGTCCATCACATAATATTTAAGAGAAAATGATAAGGTTAAAGCAGTGGAAAATCACATCGAGCATCAACAACAAGTTCTCCAACTCTTAAAGGATAACCTCACTCTAGCGCAAAATCGAATGAAACAATAGGAATATTATCATCACAATGAAAGAAGTTTTGATGTAAGCGACTGAGTATTTTTATAGCTACAACCATACAAAAAAATGTCCCTCAAGCAAGCTAAGAAGGATACTAATTTATCACCCAAGTATTATAGTCCTTACAAGGTGTTGCAAAATATTGGTACTAAGGAATATAAATTGGAGCTAGCTACATCTTCTTGAGTACACGCAGTTTTCCATGTTTCATGCTTAAATAAAGTTATTGGTGACAAGCTCCCAGTTAAAACAGTATAGAAAGAACTTGATGAATAAGGAAAAATCGTATTGGAGCTTGAAGCAATCACGAAAACAAGAAGTCGGTATTTATGGAATCGATCAATTTCAAAGTATCTCATTAAGTGGAAGAACTTACCCACTAAATATTCCACATGGGAGGATGAGAATTTTATACAAAAGCATACAAAACTACTCAAGTGTTGAGGAAAACACTTTTTTTGAAGGAGGGGCATGTTATATCCCTATATTACTAGTGTATTCCCCTTATTTTATTTTTAGTGTATCCCTGTATTGTTATTGGTGTTCCCGCGTAGACCCCATATTTTTATTGTTGTTCCCTTACCTTTTTATTGTTATGTAAGATTTGATTATATTGTGACCCCATAGACTCCTATATATAACAAGGAGGTATTTTCATTTTGTATCATCCAAGAATTGTTCATTTATGTATTGTAAATGAGGTTTCCCCCTTGAAGATGCTATTTCTCAAGTCGTTGATCTACCTATTTTTATATTTTTTGAGTTGTTTGCATAACAGTTTATTTTACATAATATAAATAGGAAAGAAAATGCATCACCAAGGTTATTAGAAATTCAAACAAATGTCTCTTAATCACCATCAGATTATTTATCATTTAATTCTTAGCCATAAATATTTATTAATTCAACTTTAATTTATAAATATTATTGAAAAGAAAAGCCAAAAAGCTTCCATTATCCATGACGAAAAAATCTCTCATGCATCCATGTAAGCCCATTTATTTCTCTTATGGTCCATAAAAATATGTAATAAACATTTTATACATGCATAATACATCCTTTTAGTTTACATAATGTTGCAAGAACTATAATTTAAATATAGTAAACATGACTTTACTTCTCATGTCAAGAATTTAACCTTACATGTTAATACACACTTTTTTCATTATTAAAGTCCTCATAGATTTATCACTACATGATTTATATTGATTTTGAAAAAAACACAAAGAAAAACATGTGAACAGAATAATAAACCGATAAGTATCTAAATCTAGAATAAATATTCATTGTTGTTTCCAAATTACCTATTTTCTCATTTTGGTTATATTCTTTTCATTTTCCTATTTGAGAAGGACCATGACCTTCAATCCTTATTATCATAGATATTTTACATCATGTTTTAAAGCGCATCTATATTTATGGAGATATGTTGCATAGTGAAAATAAGGGAGGTTATTTTACTTTATTGAAAAACTTTGATGATGGTTGCAATATGCCTTTTAGTACACATATATAACACAAATATGATTTTCCTTCTCCATTTTCTATCACTTTGTGAATTAGTTTAGATTAATACGCACAATGCCATTTGAGAAAGGAGATAATATGAGTATATTTAGATTGATATCTTAATAACATATAATTATAAATTGATAACCCAAGCTTAAGATTACAATCGTTTGATCCATCCTGATGTCTATCTGAAGCCTATATAATAATTCTATTGTAAATTATATTTAAACACATTAAAAAAATATGTCAATTTTTTATTTTTTAAATTATAAATTACACAATTTGAAATACTTAGTTTTAAGTGTAAAAATGTTTCCACTGCAATAAAATGTGTAAAAAAGTTTGTGAATATTACCAATTACAGAAAATGGCAACTAGAAAAATAAAAAAACAACATAATTAGTGGAACAAGGAAAACAAAAACATACAAAATCATATAAATAATGAAATAACACAAGTACATATCACCCTCCACTGTCATCACCTTGATTATCTTCCTCGCTTGGCATGATAACATTTTTGCTCTCAAAAATATGTTTGATCTAAGGTTGTATCTTAATACGAACCACCAATCCCTATACAAAACATCTGGGTAAAAGCCACTTGGTTACGGTGTTTAGGGAAAACATAAGTCTCCCTAGCTTCATGCCACATCTTTATAGAGTTGATAGATATCCGCCCACTATCACAATATTTCTTTACATTATTCTAATCAAAGGTGTCCCGCCATTTACACCTAAAAATAACACATTTGAACGAAATGAAGTCCACTTGAATTATCTCTTGTATCTTTCCGACGCAACCTATCGTCCCCTGTATTAGGTTTTGATTGTAGTGGCTAGCACAACTAGTCTGGTCGAAAGTGACTTCTACTCCACAGTCTTGTTTCATGTTCCATCATCGAAATCCTTCGTGTGAAAATGATGTCCATATGACCACATAGATGGGAACAAATGCAGCTACAAAAAAGTGAAAAAATCATAATGTCATGTGTCTAATAACTCGGACATAATAAAAAATAAAAAATATTGATGTTACAATTCAAAGGCGAATTATGAAGTTAAAAAGGTACAGAAAGAGAATATTACTGAGTTGTTGCACCCAATCCCTATGTTTAGTGAATCCTCTTCATCACGTGGGTAATGACCAGATGCACCGTATCTCTCTCTGACTCGATCAACAACCCAAATGTTAGGGCATGTAATTGGCATGTTTTCTTTTAAATGATTGGAATAAGGCACGATTCTACCATTCAAATATTTTAATTATTTCCTATCATTGTCCCATTTCCTCCTCTTCTAATTGTACAATGTGGCCCACGTTTGTGTCTCTTCCATATTGTAAATAATTAATTGGTCGATGGCTTTAATTTTTTAATTTGCTGATGAAATCAAACCAACCTACATAATACATATGAGATCAAAAAATGTATTAATATGAGATTTAGTGTGAATAGTTACTTTGTAGAAATTTGAAAAATGATAAGTAAATTACTCTTTATCACGTGCTTCTTTCCATTTGTATGGAGAAACTCCCCTTTATTTTGTCTTCATCCCTTTCATCATCCCAAATCTCCGCACCTGGTGTGTTGTCAATCTATTTGATGTACTCACTGGCATAATAGAAAGAGTCATACAATATATACCCCTATGCCATAAACCCCTTGGGTTTTTCCATTTGTTGATATAAAACTTTCAATTTATTCGTGTACCTCTCTAAGAAGAACATCCAACAACAATAAACCACCCCAAATAATTCAACCTCATATGCTAGGTGAATTATAAAGTGAACCTACAGGTCCATGAAACTCGTCGGTAGTTCCTTCTCAAACATACAAATAATCTTAGCTATCTCTTGACACCATCATGGAATGCTAGCCATATTAATCTACTTTTATGTGATCAAATGTACAAATGAAGATAATTTATATATGGCATGTCATAGGTCATGGGGGAAGTAATGGTTCACACACCCACGCACGAGAAGAGGATAATGAAATTGCAAAATAAATAGTGTGTTATAAAAAAATTATTTAAAATATCTCATTGCATAAACATAATAAAAAATAACAATATCATGTTTTCGACATACGTAATTATCTTATAAGGTTCAAATGTTCATGCGATTTAAACCCCGACAAATGGCATTCCATAGTGAAGCAACATCGTAATGAAGACTCAAATAAACAAGGAACCCCCACACCCATTATGACTTACTTTGCTAAAGAGAGGTCATATTTATTTAAAATACATGGGACATCACCTTCTTTGAAAGACCAAGAGGGGCCATCCTCTCATCTATTTTCTTGTCTTGGTCAATGTTTGTTTTTAGTATTTGAAGAAATAATATCTCTCCTAATTGCCAATGTTTCATTTTATTTCTATGATATGTGCCTCCATATTTGAAGGCTAGGAGCAGCAACATTTCCATATTTATAGTTGTGATTGGTAGACTTACTTGTTGCCATAATTTTCTTTCAACTTTTCTTTCCAACCTGAATGCCTTCTCCAATGTATCAGTTTCCAAAAGGTGAACCTCATGTTGGATGTTATCCTTTAAAGTCCCTATGAAGACATAAATCATATGTTCCTCTAGAATATCTTTTACCCTTATATTCAATTTTTGGAAGTCCTCAATGTGCTCCATCGTTGAACCCTTTTTTCGAGATTTATCAATTGGCTAAAGAAGGTGTTTCTCTTTGTATCCTCATAATGTGCTATCATTTCCTCTGTAAAAATTTACCAAGTGACCAGAGGTTTACGAGAACAAAGCCATCGATACCATACAGACTGATTTTGTTTTAAATATAAAGTTGAAGTGTGTACCTTTTGTGTGGGTTGCACATTTGGAGTTCAAAGTATTGCTCCATTTGTAGTATCCATGTTATCGGATCCTTTCCATCAAACTTCCTCATATCGATATTTGGAATATGGTAGGTTTTCGATCCAACATTAGACTCTATGAAATTATAATTAACATTTCTTTTGTTCTCATCATGAGTTTCCTCTACTACCTTTTCACCATTAGGAATATTTTGTAGAAACTGTGTCAAACCTTCCTTCAAACCTTCAAGTTTTGATTCTATACCATCGATATTAGCTTCAATGCCATCCATCGTAGCTTCCATGTCTACTTTTAAACCATCCATGTCACCTTTTAGTTCATCTTTGGTTGCTCTTTGTGAGAGCGAAAGTTGTTGCACTTGGTCCCACAATTTTGATATATCATATTGCAATTATTCCTATTCCTGTGTCATAGTAGAGTTTTATGAGGGCTTAATAGTTGTAGAATTTTTTTTTGGGAGGAATTTTAGAACTGAATACAGATATATATGCTTTAATAATCGTTTGGAATCACTTCAAACTGATTTTTTAAACAAAAGTTATGCAATTTTTTTTTTAAAGTACACACCTTTTTATTTATTTTTGGCACTCAGTATTGAAACAGTTGTAAACATGTAATTTCGGATCTCCAAAATCTGAAATTTGGTCCTATGGTAGCCCTATGAGTTTTCTTTCCAATGCCACAGGTCATACCTAATTTTTATTCTTCAAGATAATGTTATTCCAAATCTCCCACAATGGCCTCATTATGGGCTGGTTCAGCATAGAGAACTCATACGACATGCCATATGTCACCGTTTTGAACTTTGGCTTTGTAAAAAATAAACTAATGTTCGTGCAATTTCATCCACATTTTACAGAATCCCAATCTGATGTCTGAAACTAAAGTTATGACGATTTTCCCTCGGCCACCTATTTGAGATGAAATTTTGGAGCCTGCAAAAATTATAACTTCCTCAGATCCTATCTCTGCAAATATAGAAAACCAAGCTCTAAAATGTTTCCACGAAGTTCCTCAGGATTTCGTCTCAAATGGGTTGGTTTTTTATCTTTTGAACCTTTGTATAAAAAACGTTATAGAAAAAATTCCAAGATGACTTGTTTGCAGCAGCAAAACCATAGAATCCAAAGCTCTCATACCAAATGTTATGAAACCAACTCATAAAATAGAATAAAATATAGATCAATGACTTAGAAATCAACCTCTTTGAGGGGGAAACCTCCTTTACATTACATAAATGAACAATTCTTGGATGATACAAATGACAAGACCTACTTTCTATATATAGGAGTCTAAGGGGTACCAATATAATCAAAGCCTACATAACAATAATAATGTAAGGTCACAACAATAAAAATAGTGGGCTTCTATGGGACACAATAATAAAAATATGGGGACGACATGGGCACAAAATTAACAATAAGGGGGTTACACTAACAATAAAAATAAGGGATTATACTATTATTATAAGGATCTAACAATTTGCAACCATCACTTGACACTCTGATGCTAGATATAGGAAGAAATTCAATTCCCTAGCTATCTTACAATGAATAAAATATGCGTACTACCTGAATTAATCGACACTATTAATTTTTTCTTCTTGATATGTTTGAGGAGTGGTAATTCCTGCCAATGCAGTACAATATATGATCGGATTCATTTCTTCTTTCTCTAGGGTTTCTTCCTGGTGTATATCCTTTTATTTTGAATTTTCCTGTTCCTTTTATTCCTCGTCTTCACAATATATGTAAAATAATTTATTCTCATCACACTTATGACTTTTAGTGTATTTTCTATCACAACTGTAACAAAGAAATTTTGATCCTTTTTCTTCCAATTGATGTTTCTTCAACCTTGTAGGTCGTGGAAGGCTAGGAGCAGAAACACTTCCATCTTTATAGTTGTGAGTGGTAGGCCTCCTTGTTGCCATAATTTTGCATTAAATTTTTCTTTCCAACTTGAATTCCTTCTCCAATGAATCATGTTCCCAAAATTGAACCTCATGTTGGATTGTATACTTTAAATTCCCTGTGAATACATCAATCCTATGCTCCTGTGGAATATAATTGACCCTTATATTCAATTTTTGGAAGTCCTCAATATGCTCCACCATTGAAACCTTTTGTTTGATATTTATCAATTAGCTAAAGAAGGTGTTTCTCTTTGTATCCTCATAATGTGCTATCATTTACTCCATAAACATTGACCAAATGACAAATGTTTAAAGACAAAAAACCCGTTGATACCCTATAAACTAATTGGGATCGAAATATAAAGTTTCAATGGGTATCTTTTGTGTGTGTTGCACATTATGGAGATCAAAATATTGCTCCATATGTAGTATCCATGTTACCGGATCCTTGCCATCAAAATTCCTCATATTAATCTTTAGAATATTTTGCGTCTTCAATCCAAAGTTAGAGTGTATGGAATCATGGTTAACATTCCTTTTGTTCTCATCGTGAGTTTAATTTAATACCTTTTTTTCCATTAGGAAGCATTTCTTGTAGCAACCTTGTAAAACCTTCCTTCAAACTTCCTTGTATGATTATAGTAGAGAGGAATAACCTGTTTCTGAGTTTTTCTAATAACCCAACGTTTCAGACTATCTAAGTGAGTCCATCATCAGGGGTATACATCAAAAGTTCCTTGTATGATTTTAAACCATTATTCAAATATTATTTCATACCATTCATATTAGTCTCCATACCCTTCTTAAAACCATCCATATTAGCTTCAATTTTATTTGTGGTTACTCTTTGCGAGAACGAAATTTGTTGCACTTAGTATCTTAATTTTGATATATCATGTTGCATTACTTCCACTTCTTCATACGCCATAGTTGATATTTATGATTTCTTACTGGGTGTGTCCATTTTTTTTCTTTGAGGCATATTGGAACCAAACAATGATATATATGCTTCATTGGTCTGAAATTCCATCTTGTGTTAGCCCTCTGAGTCTTCTTTCCAATTCCACAAGTCAACTCAAAATTGGATTTTTCAAGAAAGAGTTATGCTCAATCTCCCACGATGTTTGAATTATTCACTAATTTCGTAGAGTGAACTTGTACGGAGTTCCATGTGTCACTGTTTCGACCTTCGACATTGAAATTGCTAAACGAAAAACTAAATTCTATGCAATTTCAATCACTTTTTACAAAATTAAAATCCCATGCCTGAAACGAAATTTATGATGCTTTTCCCTAGGTCACCTGTTTGAGACTAGATTTTGGAGCCTGCAAAAACCCTAACTTCCCCGGATCATATCTCTAAAAATATAACAAGCCAAGGTCTGACATTTTTACATGAAATTCACCGAGATTTCAGATCCATGTGGTTAAAACTTCAACTTTTGAAGCCTCACAAAAACAATTTTATAGTGACAATGCCAAGACGACCTGTTTCAAGAAGCAAAACCCTAAAATCCAAAGTTTTGATAACAAATGTTATGCAACCAACTCAAAAATTAGAAGAAAATATAGATCATCCATTTAAAAATTATCATCTTCGAGGGGTAAAACTCCTTTACATTACATAAATGACCAATTATTGGATGATTTAAATGAAAAAACCTCCTTTCTATATATATATGAATCTAAGGGGTCACAATATAATCAAAGCCGACATAATGATAATAATGTAAGGGCACAATAATAAAAATAGTGGGCTTCTATGGGGCACAATAATAACAATATGGGGACTACATTGGAACAAAAATAACAATAAGGGGGCGACACTAATAATAAAAATATGGGGCTACACTAGTATTATAGGGACCAAACACATTTAAGGAAAGTATTGCAATGTCTTTGAAAGTATAAGCTATATGGTAAGCTCTTCAAGTGTTTGTTTTATGAATCAAATATTTGTTACTCGGGAATTGTGATTGATCCAATGAATATGGATGCAATTATGAATGGGTAGTGCACACTAATAAAAATGAAACATGTTCCTTTATGGGCTTCGATGGATATTATAGAACGTTTGTAAAAGGATTTTTGAATATTGTCAATATTATTAGTGAATTACATAAAAGAATACAAAATTTATGTGCATGGAGAAATGTAAGGCATATCAAAAACTTAAAGAAATATTGTCAATGGCTCCTAATAAAGGTATTATATATATTTCAATATTTTATGAATGCACAGATGCTTTGAAATAAGGAATAAGTGAATTACTAATGCAAGAAGATAGGGTGATTTCCGACAGTTCAAGAAGTATTTGACCACATGAAATAATTAAATAACATGTTATTTGAACTAGTAAAGATAATATAAGCATTAATAATTTGGAGACTTATTTATCTAGAAGGAAATTTGAGTTGAAGATGGACCATCATGAACTTCAACTGATATCTAGACAAACTAACTTGAATTCTAGATAAAGGAGGTGGTCAAGATTATTAAGTATGATTTTGATATAATTCATACATTAAAGGAGCAATAAATAGAGTAGTAGATGCCTTTACTCACATGAATCATATTTTCTCAAAACTTTCAATGAAGAAAAAATTGTAAGAAAATATATTTAAATTACAATTAGAAGATAAATCGTATAAAGTAGTTAATTTAGAATTAGAAAATTAAGTGATGAAAATTCCAAAATGTGAAGGATATACCTAGAATTATGACATATTTTTAGAATTTTTTGGAAGGATTATATACTACCAAATGATTAAATTCAAAATTTAATATTGAGATAAGTTCATAGAGTAGTTTATATGGCTCATCCAAGAGTAAGTAAAATGAATGCGGATTTGAGAATCCTCCTCCCTAATTTATCTAAAATCCCGATCGAAATTGATACTATTTTATTAACTTTTAAAAAGTGTTTTCATGCATTTAAAATCACCATTAAAAAAGAGATCAACTTAAAAGAAATAGGAAACTTGAAAAAGAAATTCAGCAAATAAACATTAACAACAAACCACACAAGAGAAATTGACATGAGCACGTTGATAACAGAGTTTGGTTATCTTCAAGCCTATGCCTTCAGGCCCGGTCTTTAGTGGGGAGGCATCTTTATTAAAATGCTCAAAAATGTTTTTACATCATAATATAAGCCCCATATCATCAAAATGGTGCCACCAGTTCATTTAGAAATCCTCAAAACCCCAATTTCGACTCTTTCTGTGCTCAAAACGGTCTCCAAATGCCTAAAATAAGCCAAAAACACTCTCTGATTGAACTTAAAAGGACTTGACACTATAAACCAAAAACAAAAATGAACCTTGTGGATCAATGGTTAAGCGCCCAAGTTATAAAGGTGGGGGTCGAGTGTTCGATCTTCATTGAGTGTGATTTATTTTGTGATATGTTAGTGTTGGTTGTGTAATATATTTGGAAAAAAATCAATTTAACAAAGGATATGGTGGCGGGGTCAATGAACCCTCCACCCCACCATATCACAAAATACAATGTATATATTACATTTTTATGGCCCGTGACCTATCCATAGTTCTGGTGGTATACGTTAATTGGTGGAGCAGATATGTATGGCAGGGGATATGGTGGGCTACTGCCATATCCCTTCCCCTGTATACGTTAACCATATACTTTAAATAAAAAATTCCTGCTACACATAACAAGAACCATTTTCGTAGCCCGATGGTAAGCCTTAGATTTTTTTTTTTCAAGAGGTCATGGGATTGAATTCCATATGGTTCTTCGATCTGATTAACAAATTTTTGACCAGTCCTATGAGGCCATTTGTCACCCTCTGATAGGGTCATGTGTCACCTTGTGGTTGGTCCATATGCCACTATCCACACTATGACACTTTTCAGTCTCTGGATGCACCACTTTTCCACCAGAACCATTTACCTGGAACCTTGACCCTTGGAACAATGAGTTGACCATTTTCCAGAATCAAGAGAGTTGACTTTGACTTTGACATGTTTCCCTTTGAGTTTTTTCCCTCCTTGGACCTGAACTTTGAATGGTTGTAACTTCATCATACGATATCCTTTTTTCCCATTCAAGTTGTATTGTATTCAAAACAACAAAATCTACACAATGGAGTTGGTTTGAAAATAATTTGACAAAATTTATTTCGGAGTATTTTCTGAAAATTTGAGCATCTTTTGGATCCTCTAGATCACTCCTTGATCATTTCGTAGAATTCCCCCCAAGTAAGACCTTTTGGACCACCAAAAGGTTGTATACACTATTTTAAGGTGAATAAAATGTCTCTCCACCTACCGAGTATCTTTGGGCCAACCTTTTATGAATCTATACATGTTACACATCCATACAATCATCAGTACAATATAAAAATTGCGAAGAACATTGTTCTATTTTCCATCCATATCTACATCCATGTTTGTTGTTATCAAATATTGTTGAATATAAACAAGATGAATAACAACATTGAACATACTGACACAAATGAAATTTTACCCTGCGGACTCTTCATAACTAGAGCATAACTGAATTTATCATGTAATGATACTTGTTGTACAATTTCAAATTCCTCAAGAACATTTTATGATTTGTTTTAGTTTTTTTTATGCTTAAGTGCCTTTGATGGTATAAACATAGTTTTACTTGCATAAGCTTTCCTCTTTAATTTTTCCACTATTTGAAAATATTTATTTATCTTAATAGAATGAGAATGAACAATATATTCAATTCCCCTTTTAAACAATTGATATCGATTATGTTCCCCGTAGAAGATTTATTTCCGATCATATAAATATGGACTACCTAAAACCACTCCACATGCATCTAATGGTACTACATCACATGTTACCTTATCCATAAATTGAGATGTAATTGTGAATTGTAACACACATTTCTTAGTTACTTGAAACTTATGACTTTAACTCATCCAATTCAGCATATAAGGTTTATGATGCATTTTAGTTTTTAACCCCAATTTCTTAACCACTTTCTCATAAATTAAGTTAATTTGAGATCCACTATCAATCAAAGTGTCGATATTAGTTTTCTTCATCATGACCTTTATGTGAAATAACTTTCATCTCTTCTTATCACAAGAATTATCAAAATCAATACCATCATCATATTTACCTGCCAAACCTACTTAAATTTGAGCCCCATCTCCTGATTCTGAACCCAAATCTATTGATGTTATTTCTCCTGCAACATTTTTCTTACCCTTCTTTCCTTTAGACCACTTTGGTCACTTGTCAAGGTGTAGTTTCCAACAATGTTCTTCATCATGCCCTTCCTTCTTACAAGGCTTGCAAGAGAGCTTCTACTCTTCCATCTTAATGGAATTTTTCCTATTGGATTTTCCGTTACCTTTACCCTATTTTCTAGATGTTGATTCTAATGATACACCAACTCTGTATTTCCCTACTTCAATGTAAGTTTCTTCAACAACCACTTCATGCAAGTTAGTAGGGCTAAACATGAATACAGTATTAGGAATATGTTGAGGTAATCCTCCTATATATTTCATTAGAGTTTCTTATGTAAGGGAATATAAAGAATTAACTCCTTCCCGCGATATTCATTTGTGTATTCCTGCACTCATTTTCATTTGTTAACTTTAAGACTTGGCCATTCTATTAAGGATTTCTCCTTATATCCTAACGAGTTGAATTTCTTTCTAAGTACAGAAACAAAATAATTCCATGATGGAAAAATATTACCAATCTACTGAATCCCATTTTTTAACTTACTCTGCCACCATGTGAGTGTTGTGCCTTCTAGACAAAGCGAATCTAATCAAATCTTGACCACATCATCAGAAATCTGCAACACACTACAATACACCTCCATCTGTCTAATCTAGTTATCAAGTTTTCCAGCATTGATTTCACCATTATACTTGGGTAAGTCGAATTTTACATCCAATTTAAGAAAAGGTTTTCGAGAATACGATTTAGTTTGACCACCAAAAAGAGAATAAATTGGATTTTTTTTATCATCTTCATTTTCTATCTTTTTACCTTAATTAGATGGTCCTTCATCCTTAGGCTTTTCAGAATGTGATGCCTCAACTTCCCCATATTTGGTTTTATCTTCTTCCTTTCAAAATTTGAACTCACAGTACATCTCCTCAACCATGTCTCACAAGTTAATGAAAGCATCCACAAAGCCTGCATTAGATCTGGAAGGATGACCACGTCTTCCTTCTTCAACCATCTCTTCTCCTCGAGTTGTCCTTATTCTGGAGCCAAATTTTGGATCTCCTTCAACAAGTTCTCCTTCAACACACTTTTATAATTTTCTCCTGAAGATCATGAAAACTTAAACCAAACTATCAATAACTACTCTAATACCAATTAATCTGAACTTCCGATAAAAATTGATACTAGTTTATTAACTTTTTACAATTGTTTGCATGTATAAAAATATCTCAACTTAAAAGAAATAGGAAAATTGAAAGGAAATTGCAGAAAATATACACTAACAACAAACCATATAAAATAAATTGATACTAGCATGTTGATAACGGAGATCAACTATTTTCAAGCCTACATCTTCGGGCCCGGTCTTTAGTAGGGAGGACTCTTTATTAAAATTCTAAAAATTATTATAAATTAAAAGATAAGCTCCAACTTGTCAAAATAATGCCACCATTGCTTTCAAAGGGCCTCAAAACCTATATTTCAACTCTTTTCACACTCAAAACGGTCTCCAATTGGCTAAAATAAGCCAAAATCATTCTTTGTTGCAAATTAAAAGGAATTGGCACTGTAAAAAAAACAACAAAATGAACCTTGTGACTCCATGGTTGAGCACCCAAGATATAAAGGTGGAGGCTGGGTGTTTGATCCTCATTGAGTGTGATTTATCTTGTGATCTGTTGGCAACGATTGTATAATATATTTGGAAAAATAATAATTTAACAAAGGATATGGTGGTGGGTTCAACCGACCCTCCATCCCACCATACCACAAAATACAATGTATATATTACAGTTTTATGGCCAATGGCATATCCATAGCGCTTGCGATATATGTTAAGTGGAAGAGTGGATATGTATGGTGGGAGATATGGCGAGCTTCCACCATATCACTTCCCCCATATGCCTCAACTGTATACTTTAAATAAAGCATTCTCGCTACACATAACAAGAACTACCGTCATATCCCAATAGTAAGTTGTAGAATTTGTTACCAAGATCTTATAGGATCAAATTATGTTTGGTCCGTCAATACACTTAAAAAAATTTTGACCAGTGCTACGAGGCCACGTGTCACCCTCCGATAGGGCCACGTGTGGCCTTGCGGTTGGTCCATATGCCACTTTCCACATGATGACACTTTTCAATCTCTGGGCATGCCACTTATCAGCCAGAACCATGAACCTGGAACCCTAACTGCTGGAACAATGAGTTGATCGTTGACTTTTGGAACCCTGAGCGTTGAATTTGACTTTGACCTATTGACCTTTTATTTTTCTTCCCTCCTTGGACATGAAGCTTGACTAGTTGTAACTTCCTCATATGATATCCTTTTTCGTCCGTTCAAGTTGCATTGGATTTAGAACGATGAAATCTACGTAATGAAGCCAGTTTGAAAATCATTTGATAGATTTTATTTTTAAGAATTTTCTAAAACTTTGAGCATATTTTGGATCCTCTGGATCACTCCTTGATAGGTATATTAATTATGTAGCTAGATCCCTTGAGTTTTAATAAGTGAAGGATAAAAATCAATATCTGACAAGATTATTACAACCACATGAAATATCTAAATCAAAATGGGAAGTTATTTCGATGGATTCTATAGTTGGAATACCTAGGATGTCGAGAAGATATGATTTTATATTTATAGTAGTAGGCAATTTGACTAAAAATGTTGATTTTATTCCAATAAAGACTAATTATTGAGCACTGAAATTTGCAATGAGATAGAAATATGGCATGTAATTATAAATAAGATAGTTTCAAATAAAATATTAGTGTTTATAAGAATATTTTGGATAATTTTTCAAGAGACATTGGGAATGAAACCTAATTTGAATACATTGTACCATATGGAAATTGATGAGTGAAAGAATAAATTAGATATTAGAAAATATGTTGCACGTGTATGTAATTGATCAATAGAAATGTTGGGGATTTTTTTCAACTATCTTTGAATTTTCATATAATAATAGTTATCAAAGCTCAATTAATATGACACAATTTGAATTTTTTTATGAGAGACCATGTAAGAAACCTCTTATTTTGGAAAGTGTGGTAGTGTATTCAGCGCATGGGCGAACAAATACACTTTTCTTAGTATGGACGTTGCTTAGCTAAAGAAGAGTCACAAGTCAAAATGGTTTGTCAAACGTTAGTGGAACAAGTTCAACATGTAATAATATAAGTTAGAAAGGAAACATAGCATGCTACATAAAAAATGAAACACAAAAAAAAATAGCAAGCACAAGATACGCGCTCAATAGAGAAAAAAAATAATAACTCAAAAATGGATAACTTCTCCCATTATTAGGTGTTGGTGGTAGTAGAAGATAGAATGATAAATCTCTTGTAGTGGATCCTTCAAGCTATAGCGCTCCAATATCCAAGACAAGGGGGTCTCTTCCCCTCAATTTTTCCGCAAGCCTCTCTTCCCTCTCAAAGGATGGTAAATTGGCAAACATGTGGTGAAATCCTCTCTCATGCACTGAGATGTTGGGTGGCCAGCAACTGAATCCTTCCAATCCTCCTACTGGACAACACAAGCTGGTTTGCTATGGAGAAATTTTTCCGGCATAACAATGTGTCTCCTATTTCTCATCCCAAGGCTGGATTTTGTAGACCATTTTCAAAATTTCCCTCCTTCGCTTGTCACGAGATGGATGGTGACACAAGAGTGGGAGTATGATTCCTATGTGTGCTTCATTAAGTCCTCAAGGTGGCTCAAAGGTGACTATACTTGGTTAGGTTGTGTGGGAATATTTTTAACCAAGTGTGCCAAGCGGTCCTGAATGGTGACATTTTTTCATCCCCAGGACCACGCGAATATTGAATGGATAGCCACGCAATGCATGTATATCGAAGAAAAAGCCACACTAGATGCCAAGAGCTAGTGTTGCATGTGCACGGTCCATAAATTTTATCTTTTGACCTTAGAAAAAATTAAATTTTGGCTCCTCCTAATGTATTTCTTCTCTGGGAACCTTTATCTATACGTTCTGACTAACATTTTTAATGTCTAATGCCCACATGGTTTTCCAATGTTAACAGTTTTCCCCTAATGTATGAGGTCTAGGAAGAACTTATAACCGAAATACATTATGGTTTCTTTTCCGTATGATCCTTTTGAGAGAGAGAGAGGGTAACTTGCTTTGTAACTAAGTTGAGAGACCCCTTGCCTTGAGTAAAAAATACACCATGCTATGTTGGAAACCTGCAAGAGATAGAATGAGTAAAATATTTCTATGAGGCGGGCATGTCCCATGTTTGTGATTTTTTGGCTAGTTAAGCTTATCTAACATATAGTGGTTTTGTTTATGCCACTTTTGGTAGTGACATGTTGTTGGTTGATGATGACAATTGTTGACGCCCTCGGGGGCATTTTTATTTGAAAGAAGGTTGAATGTGGTGCCCACATGCATAATCTTGGCATGAGTTCTCATTGTATGCATGGGTCTTTGATTGTTGGGGAACTTCCCATGTAAGCATTGCTGAAAGAGATGCTTATCAAGTTACAAGTCTTCGACGAATTTAACAAAGTGCAATGCTTATGAAGTACGATACCATATTGACATGAAATCTTATCTTGAATTATAATGTCAAGAGGATTGATGACATCAATGGGAAATGATGATTCCCATAGTGCCACCTGGGGATGCCCCTATTGAGGTGAGGAGTCATCTAAGGTATGATGCAGCAAAACTGTAATTTTTTTCAATTTGTGGATCTGTGGATTATGGGCCCATGATCTGTATGAAATATTCTACTATGCAATAATAAAATTTCCTTAATGTCTCAAAAGCCCCATATATAATTTTCAAACGCCTTTTCCAAAATCATACGTGCTATAAAGAAAGTAAATGTAGGGTCCTTGTAACCAATCTCAAGCCATCATGAGACTATAAGCCACAATATTCATGAACGAATTGAATGCTTGAGAAGTCAGAGTTCGATTCGTGTTGTTCTTACTGAGCTCAAACACTGCGACAATGGTCTTCAATACTCCAGCAACACAGTTGTAAATTTACACAACCAATGTGGCACACCAGAATTCTTCTACGCTTCTCGTTAGGTCACAAACTATTGCAATTATGAGACAAACACATAGATAATACTTGAATGAGAACATTCATAAAAACACACGGATCCCATTCAAACTTGAATTACACAGAAATTCTCACTACGCTGAAATCCATATTCTATTGCAAATAATTCAGAAAATACACAATCACATATGGCGTCATGGTTGGGCCAGTTTGGACACAATCGTCCATGAAGGCCAATTTTGGTCTTTACATTGTGTCAACCTCCCTCCTTTTCTATGCTGAAGGCTGTAGCTTATAAATAATACAATACATTGAATGGATCATTTAAAATCCATTATTTTCTTGATATTGTAACAGTTTCCTAAAATCATGCAATATAATAGATTGACCATATCCCCTTATTGAGGTGGCTTACAATTAGAATAACATGTATAATGTTTAGCCATAATTTACTGTACTAACCAATGCTTTAAAGGTTTCGATTTCAGCAGTTAAAAAATATTTTGTGCCAACCACATTCTCTACCATTATTTCCTCTTTCTAGAAGCACATATATTTGATTTTGACTTGGGTTGTCGATGCTCCTACATCAGACTTCTGAGGTACAAAAATTTTCTATGACCTCCTAGTCATATGCCTCCTTCATCCCTCAACAATTCTACCCACATCCTCTATGGAATCGCCTTTATTATCCTTCCGTGAGCTGCAAAAAAACCTCTACAGTATCAATTCCTCCCTGCTACATGATACCTCACCAAGCTTCTCTCCTATAAGCCCAGTCTTTCGACATCTCTATGATTCTCTCCTCTAGAACCATTTGAGAACTCCTGGCTCTAGGCTGCTGCAGTCTTCTCACCTCCCTTTGCTGGTACCTGTAATTAAATATAAAGACCACAAGATTTCAACATATTTATACCTCCTTCTTCCTCCGCACACAAACTCTTTCTCACAGGAAACCTTTCCCTTCCCTGATACCACTTTGATGTAGCAAAAATGCAATTTTTTTCAATTCGTGGAGTTGTGGGTTATGGGCCCACGATATGTACGAAATTGTCTACTATGAAGTAATAAAATTTATTAATGCCTGGAAAGCCCCATATATCATTTTCAAACCCCTTTTCTGAAATAATACATGCTATAGATAAAGTAAACGAAGGGTCCTTGTTGTTTGTGCTCAACTTAGTGTTCCTAAATTGAGTTCATTAATTGTCAACGAGGGCTAGTAAACTGCTGAAGTGTGGTGCACTATATGTGCCTAGGTATTTGTTTCTCACTACGTTGTGTTTAGTGTTTTATGATGTTTTTGGTTTTATGGTTTTATGTTTGAAAAGGAAAAGAACTAAGTGCTGGTGAAAAGAAGCTATTGGTTATATTAAAACAGAACAAAGCCTAAACTATGGATGGCAAACAACAAATGCAAAGCTTGATAATGACTTCATTGCAAGGAAGTAAATCACAACATGAGCTTGAACTTATCCAATTCATTCATTAAAGATGTGTTGGAAGAGCTTGAGAAATGGACAAGTTAAGTGTAAATGAAGTTCTCCTAAATAAACAATCAACTCACAATATTACAAAAAAAAATGATTATTTGTAACACAGTAAGGTTTCTATTCTAGATTAACCTATGATGTTGAAGTTACCCTATTCTGCAACTTGACTTATCACTACTAGGCCTTATTCAGAAGTTTAGATATTTTCTAGAACAATGTTTGGGAAAAAGGCTATAGGTGAATTTGTAAAAGATTTGCAGAATAATCAAAGCCTTAAACTGATATTACTGACCCCTGTTCATGTGATGATGTATCAATATAAATTCAGAACAAAAGTAAGTTGTAAACAATGAAGGCCGAGAGACTAATTTTGACAACTAGTACTACTCGAAATACAATGGATAACACTAGGCTAGAACGTGGTCTATCAATCTTAAAATACAGTGACTACAACTAAACTAGAATGCCATTAATATTTTCTTGAAACAAAATGAACTGAGACTGAACTAGAGTGCTACTAATCTACTTGAAGTACAGTGAACAGAGTTAAACTAGAATGCCATTATCAAACTTGAAATGTAGTGACAGAGCTGAACTAAATGCAATCAACCTCCAAAGTGTTATAACTAAATTAACATGCAGCTAGTCTATGGAATTCTACGGCCCATCTCGTTCAATATGAATGATATTTTTGAAGAGTTTGTAAAAACAAGTCTGGCTGTATTATTCAATGAAATTGAACATAAACATAAGATTTGAAAGCAAATACAACTAGGATCTAAGATACCACAACTGTTTCTTATTCATTGTTAATGATGTTTTGGAAGAGTTTGTAGGAGTAAGACCAACTATGACACTTAGTGTAAACAAGCATAAATCATAAAATTCGAAAGGAAATGCAACTAAAATCTACAACACCACAGCTATGCCTTATTCATCGTGATGATATTTTGGAAGAGTTTATAAGATTAAGTCTAGCTGTGATGATTAATGTAAACAAGTATGAAACATAAACTTCAAAAACCTGCTTAAGCTAAAAATGAAAAAACGAGACTAAAATACTTATCTAAGCCGTATGAACAAAGCTGCTCAGGTAGCAGGGGCCCTCTACCACCGGAGTAGCACGCAAAATCTACTTCAATATTGACTCAGCGCTTTCAATAAAATGATGCTTCTTTCATTAAAAGAGAAATTACTTCAAAACATAGTGTTTTCGGACTTCTGAAATCTAGCAGTCAAACACAAAATCTAACCTTGTCCCTAAGTTTCCCAAGCCATATTTATAATAAAATTACATAACTGTCTTGAGATAACCTAGGGATAATTGTCTTTCCAAATTAAAGTCAAACTAGAACTCTGATGGTGGTCTCATAATATGATTAAGGACATCTGGATTGTTCTTGTCCTATTAGGAGTCTATCTCCTAGTTTGAGTTCCCACGTGCATAACCACCTACAGAATTCTGTTCAAACTTCGTGGAGAGAAAAAAATGATGAGGGAATGATGTGGAATACGACCATATGTGTTTTTCTCTGAGATGACACCTGGAACCTGCGTAGTCATGAAGACAACTGCAGAATCGGCAACTAGCTATAGAATGTATGCATTATGTAGCTAGATCTAGTTCAAAAAGTACTACAATGACAAAATCATAAAAACATAGCAAGTTAGTCATGATATACATTCTTAAAGAAATTTTAATTAATTATATTGATCATTTGAGCCTGTAATTAATAATGGACAAAGGAAATGGAGTGGAATGTGGTGGAAGAAATAACATCTTTGGAGCTCAACATACCCCCACTGCTAGGTTCTTGCATGTCCTCATGCAGCTATTCCATGAACTCTGAGACCTCTGCAAGGACATCCAACCCTCTTCTTCTACTTTGCTTGGTATTCAAAGGCCTTCTAGGCTTTCTTATGACTAACTTGAATCTCAAATTTGTGAGTGCCCTGGTTAACTTTTTATTTTTCTTCTTCAATTTTTCACTGGTCTTGTACAACTTTTGCATTTGTAGAGACAGAGTTGAATTCATATCAGTTTTTAGTTTAACCTGCTCTCTCAGAATTTCATTCTCATTTTTTATATGCCTGTTGAGTATTTCTAACTCATATTTATCTCTCCTTAGGATATCAACTGCAGATTTTGGTGGACTAGGAGTTCTATCTCTACTTTTTGAAGCTCTTTTCTCTAATGTCTCAACATAGTTGTAAATTTCTTGCTGTGCTGGGTCTATTTCAAGAGCTCCTTCATCAAAATCCTCCTCAGTAGGTGTTTCTTCATCCTCTATGTTTATGACTCCAGTTTGTCTAACCTTTGTTTTCTTTAGTATCCCTCTAAGTCTGTGGCTCCGTCTTGGTTGAGATGGTCCTTCTCCTTTCTTTCTGGCAAATTTTCTTATTATCCTCTCTTTCTTAAGCTGCTTCCTAATCTAAGACAATTTCTCAGAAATCATTTCTTCACTGCCTTCTTGTATTGTTTTACCAGTTTCAGTTTTGGAGGTTTTCCATCTTCTGCTTCTTTTTGTAGGTTTGTCTTCAGGTGGAGGTTCCTTGGGTTCTTCAAAGTGATTTCTCACTAAGAACTCTTCCCAATTATCTCCCATTTTTATCAAATGATGTTCAATCAAAATTTTGACTAAACCATGGTGGTATAAGGTTGTTTCTAGAAATTGAACTCTCTTTTGAACACTTGAGGCCATTTTCTTTAAACTATGAAGCAAGAAAAAGGGAAAATTGAGTTCTTCTTCTAAGAAATGCATTATCAACCGAATATGATAAACATGGAAGGTACCATATCTTCCTTCACAAGTGATGAATTTTTGCAAGATAAGCAACATGTTCCTCCATTTTTTCTTTAGTGCAGAGCTAGGGATACCCTTTTTAAAAATGGAAACATCCATACGTGGTGACTTGAGTATCTGCTTCCATGCCTCGTTATGAAATTCTCTATTCTTGAACCACCTTTCTCCTTGTCTGGGCAATTCCGTTGCTTCTGCAATGGAGGATTCTATAATGGTGAATTTAATATCTCCTATCTCAACCTCAGCTCCATTGAAGGACCGTGCAAACGTTTTAGTCACCTCTTTGTGAAAACCACTGAATTTTTCAAATAATTGCAACCACCCTGCTTGTTGTAACATTTCTCTGATTTGAGGATAATCTTCCAAGTACTTAGTTCCAACCGGTTCAGTCCTCACTATGAGACCCATAACTTATCTTTCCAACCTTCAAATTTTTGCTCCTCTGTTCACGGTGACAATGGCTGTTACAGATATTTTTTTGCCCCACAGATGTTTCCTCTGTTTTACAGACTGAAATGGTTAAGACTTGGCTATGAGAAAGAATGATATGGAGTGATTACGGAATGAACATAATGAGGTGAGGATGATGTATATGAGTTGAAATATATCACGGAAGAAAAGACCACGGAGATATTTTGTAACAAATTAAAAATCATCATTAAATTCTTTGGCCTAGTGACGTGACTAATCCAATCACTTCAGCACTTTAACCGTTTAGATTTTTAAATGATGATCGGATATGCAATTTGAAATGGTGGAATAGAAGGAGTTTTATCCAAAGTTTCTACGGGAGGTTTGTTAGGCATGATCAACAAAATTAATTAAAACAACTTTTCGAATTATTCATAACTTAACTATACTAAAATTTTTCATGATATGTCATTATAATCAGAACTTTTACCTTTTTCTTTCCTCTGATTTTTGTGATCTTTATATGCTTTGTTCTCCCCTGAAAATAATTACATTTTGAGTCTTCATAACTCCCTTGATTTTTCTTGTTGTCATGGATATGCAGGATCATTTTATTGCAGATCAGGTGATTACTGGACAATGCTTTCAAGATCTATGGCTGCAGAATGTCTGTTTGGCTATAGAATGTATGACTGGCTGCAGAATGTCTAACTGGCTGCAGAATGTCTAACTGATTGTAGAATGTACCTGTAGAAGACTTGAAACATGAAATGGAATGGTTTGGAGCATGAATGGAATGTTTTATGGAATGAGTGAAGATGGATAATAAAATATGGTGTAATGGAATATGAATGAAGTGAATAATGGAGTGGAATGGATCACAACTTATGAAATGGAGTGAAGTATGAGAAGTGGCATGCAATTCATGATATGTATTATTCAATTGCAGTAAAACATCAAACTTAAAAATCTGGGATGGAAATGAGGTGGACTATGGAGTGAAATGAATGAAGTGTAAATGAATGAATGAAATGGAGTGTGGATGAATGAAGTGAGATGGATCATAAGTGAAATGGATCTGCACTTATTATTTTGTAATAACTACTTGCAAAAAAGAACAAATTTGAAAAGCTAGAGTGTCAGAAAGATTCTGATTTTCACTCCACCTTTTCTGTATAAACATGCCAATCAGTGATTGGTTTTCATGTTTATACTTTATTATTATTATTATTATTATTATTATTTTCAATAAAAAGATTTCAGAAAATTCAATTAAGTTGATGAAGAAGAAAGATTATTTTTCATTAACTTCACATCACTGTTATCCTGGAATTTCTTGACAAATTCTTCTCTTGAAAGTGGCTTATGATACAGCCTAAATCTATGACCATTCACAAGAAAAGTGACCTCTTCTTCATCTATTTTCCTGATTTTTATTGCCCCATTGTCAAAAAATTTCACAATTTCATATGGCCCAAGCCAATGTGTTTGGAATTTACCTTGAAAATCTTTGAACTTTGAATCAAACAAGAGATCCCAGTCACCTTATTTGAACTTCTTTTCCTTGATGTACTTATCTTGCCATCTAGTCCTTTGTTGTTGGACTATACTTTTTTTCTGAACTGCATCTTTTCTGATCTCATCCAATTCATTAATCTACTCCAATCTGTTCTTTTGTGCCTCTGTTAGATCAATTCCTAGCTGAACTACCATTTTGAAAGTTTGAATCTGGAACTCTATGGGAAACAAAACTTGCTTTCCATAAACAAGTTCATAAGGAGTATGACCTGTTGTGCTTCTCCATGTAGTTCTATAGGCCCACAAGGCTTCAGGAAGCCTATCTGCCCAATCTCTTCTATGTAAATGAGCAGTCTTTATCAGGATCCCTTCAAAGACCTTATTAGTAGATTCCACTTGACCATTTGCTTGTGGATGATAGGGAGTAGATTTTCTGTGTCTGATTCTGTACCTCTCCATCATTTGTTCCACTAGCCTTGATGTGAATTGAGCTCCTTGATATGTAACAATTTCCCTTGGGACACCAAAACGAGTAAAAATATCCTCAAAAAGAAAATTAACTACAGATGCTTCAGTAGCAAAAAGTAATGGCTTGGCCTCTACCCATTTGGTAACATAATCAGTGCAAAATAACATATATTTCTTTTGTCTTGATGGAGAACTAATAGGTCCTACAAAATCCAAAGCCCATTTTTCAAAAGGTTCAATATGTACCTGAGGTTATAATGGCATCTCACATGAAGGAGAAGGTTTCCCTACCCTTTGGCAACTGTCACACCTTTTGACATACTCTTTAGCATCTTTAAAAAGGGATGGCCAATAGTATCCTAAATGAAGGACCTTATAAGCTGTCCTCTTATCAGCAAAATGTCTACCACAAGGTTCATCATGACATGCTTTGAGAATCTCAGGCATCTCATCTTCCCAAACACATCTCCTAATGATAAACTCTGGACCTGTCTTGTACAACTCATTAGCAACCCATGAATATTTTGCACTGTCATAAATGATTTTTCTTTTGTTTCTTGCATTCATTATTGAAGGAAATTTCCCTGAAACTAAATAATTAGCAATGTCAGCAAACCAAGGAGTCTGAGTAGAAATTGCAAAAATATATTCATCAGGAAATTGATCTTCAACTGGAGTGTCATATTTGATGTTTTGGAGTCTAGATAGAAAATTAGCTACTGTGTTTTGTTTTCCAGGCCTATCTAGAATGGTAATGTTGAATTCTTGTAAAATAAATAACCATCTTATGACTCTTCCATTAGTAATTGATTTTTTCATTAGGTATCTAATTGCAGAATGATCTTTGTGAACAAAAGTTTCATAGCCTGTTATATAGTGTCTGAATTTGTTTATGGCATGAACAATAACTAAAAACTCTTTTTCAGTTACAGTATAGTTTAACTCTGAAGGAGTCAAATTTTTACTGTTATAGTATATGGCATAAAGAATCAGGTCTTTTTGTCCCAATACTGCTCCTAGAGCTGTATCTGAGGCATCTGTTGAAATATGAAAATGTAACTTCTAGTTAGGTCCCCTTAAAATAGGTGCTTCAGAAATTTTTGTTTTCAGGGTCTCAAAGGCTAACTGGCAATCAGAATTCCATTTGAATTCACAGTCTTTGGTAAGTAATTTGAAGAGTGGAGATGCTATCTTGGTGAAGTTTTCTATAAATCTTCGATAATATTCTGTAAATCCTAGAAAAATTCTAACATATTTTTGACAACTTGGAATAGATAAGTTAGAGATGACTTCAACTTTTGACTCATCAACTCTAATCCCATCCCCTGAAATTTGATGTCCTAAAACAATCCCTTCAGTGAACATCATAAAACACTTCTCATGACTAAGTGAAAGATTTGCTTCTTTACATATTTTTAAAACTTTTTCCAAGTTTGCTAAGGCTTCTTCAAATGTGTTTCCATAAACTGTGAAATCATCCATATATACCTCTACATAATCATGTATTAGATCCGAAAATATTCCTAATACTGCCCTTTGAAATGTTGTAGGTGCATTGCATAATCCAAATGGTAATACTCGGTAAGCATAGGTACCCCAAGGACAGGTAAATGTGGTTTTGTCTTGATCCTCAAGTGCTACTTGAATTTGATTATAACCACTAAACCCATCTAGAAATGAGAAGTACTTTTTTCCAGCTAAGGTATCTAACACCTGATCTATGAAAGGTAGGGGAAAATGATCTTTAAGAGTAGATTTGTTTAATTCTCGGTAGTCAATACATACCCTCCATTTACCATTTTTCTTTGGCACAATTACCAAAGGAGAAACCCACTGACTATCTGAAATAGGATAGATAAAGTTGACATTCAACAATTTCTGCAATTCTTCTTTAACAATCTCCCTACGATTTGGATTCATCCGTCTTTGAGGTTGTCTGATTGGTTTACAATTTTCCTCTATGTAGATGTGATGAGTGCAAGTCTTGGGGCTTATCCCTTTCATATCAGTGTACTCCCATGCATATGCAGAAGAATGTCTCTGTAAAATTTTGACTAGCTCTTCTTGTTGATATTTTTCTAGGTTCTTGTTTATGTTTAAAGTTTTGCCTGGAAATATCTCAATTGTAGAGCTGCCAAATTTATCCATGGAATAGAGAGACATTTTCCTTGACGAAAAAAACTCAATGTTGGATTCTTCTTGAAATTTTTTATGTTTATGTTCAGAAGAGAATTCAAATTTTTCTAAAGTATTCAGAATTTGACTATCTTCACTAATTTCTGAAATTGTGAAGAGAGGTTGTAAGTCTTCTTCATCCTCTATCCATTGAGTATCATCTAAATCTGTAATTGTCCTTGTTGGAGGATACAAAGTGAATTTCTTAGTTGAACTACCATCAGAGATGTACATATCACCGGATCTACAACTAATGAAAGCATCAGCTGTAGCTAACCAAGGTCTTCCTAATATAATTGGATGCCCTCCTAGATTATTCTTAGGAGTTAGGATCATGAAATCCACAGGGTACTCCAAAGAATCTAGGGACACTGGAATGTCTTCTATTACCCCATCAGGTTTGATCACAGATCTGTCTGCTAATTGTAATAATGTGGGTGTAAAGAGAAGATTAAGAAGTTTCAGTTTATCCATGATTTGTCTACTCATGATATTGATTGTTGCTCCTAAATCAATGAGTGTGTTTTGGATCTCAATTCCATTGATGTGAATTTTAACAACTGGATTTCCTGGGTCTAGATACTTTGGAATAGCAATATTACCCATCATGATATCTGCTATTTTTCCTGCCAGTTGAATTTTATTTGTCTCTCTTATTCTTTTTCTTGTTTTCTTCATGCTCAACTCCTTTATTGTCTTTGCTAAAATTGGAATTTCCTTGATAGCTTGTAATAATGGAATCTTAATACAGAAATTTCTCAGCTCATCTAGGAAATCATAATTAGGCACTATAATTTGTTTTTCTACACCTCTATCAATTTGTAATCTTTCTGGAAAGGGAGGTGCAGGAGTGGATGTTGATGGATGCTCTAATACAGGAGTTGAAATTATTGGTTCTTTTTGTTTTGGTTTCTCAATTTTTGGATCCTGAAAAGATGTGTCTTCTTCAAGACTTTTATTTTCCTGTAGAGAATCTTCCTCAGATTTGTCTTGTTCTTGTATGATCACAGAAGGTTTCCTCTTTTCAAGTATTCTTCCAGACCTAAGTTGAACATCACTAAGGTCTAGAGGAGCAATTAAATAAGTTGGAAACTGTTGGCCTTCTATCATGTATGTATTCTGAGGATTTTTATTGTTGGGGTTTGGTATGGGTTGAGTAGGCAACTGATTTGGTTTCTGAGGAAATGGTAATGGGAGAGGTTGATTTTGATGTTGTGGGTTGTGAGGATTCTGTTGAGGATTTTGAGGAGAAAAATGTGGGTATGGTGGATAGGATGGTGGATATTGATAGTACTAGGAGTATCTTCCATAGGGATTTTGTGCTCCTTGTGCCCAAGCTTGAGATTGATTTTGAAATTGGGGCCAAGGTTGCTGCCAAGAATTCCAATTTAGTGGAGGTTGATTATACAATTGATCATGGAATCCTTGTGTTTGAGGTCCTTGCCAAGGCCTTCTAGAGAAAAAATTGAGAGATTCTGTGGAATTTGTAGGAGTTTCCTCTTGAAAGACAGCTTTAAGACCAGGAAGTGAAGGAAATCTCTTGGTTTCATGTTTTTCTGAACAAATTACACAGGTCTCTACAACTTTTGCATCCAAAGGACATTCTCTCAAGGCATGCTTCTTTCTACATTTGGGACAAAAGATTTCTAAGGCATCAGATTCAGCTTTTTTCTTGTTTTGTAACTTAAGGGTGTCTATTTGTTCACTAAGACTCCCTAAGATGTCAGATTTGAATTCATCAAGCATATGCCCTATCTCTGCCCTACTTACTGTCCCAGAAGCAGACTTACTTGCCCTTGCAAGAGCAGGGTCTCTTGGACCTTTTACAGTTTTGGATTTCCCTCTTGAAAGGTTGATACATAACTCGGATATTTCAGGTAATGTGAGCTGAGATATATCCCCTTTTCCCATCATGTTAAGGATATCCAACCATTCATCCCTAATTTTCTTCAACAAGAGAGCTTTTAAGGTGTCTTGATCTAAGTTCTCCATTTTTGCTCTTTTGATGTTGTAATGAAATCTCTCCAACAAATCTTCCAGGTTTTCATCTTCTTTTTGTACCATCTTGAACACTTCCTCCTTATGATTGACTGGCATACAATAATCCAAATACCTCTCTAGAAATGCTTGTTTCATATCTTCCCATGTCCTAATAGAACTGTTGATCAAACTCATAAACCACTTCAATGCTGCTCCTTTAAATGTTGAAGGAAATAGTTTAAGTTTTTGAGCATCTTGTAAGTAGTCATAAGTTCTACACAGGATTTCAAATTCAAATAGGAAGGTTTCAGGATCTTCAGTTTTAAGTCCATAGAAGTTTGGAAGGACAAAGGGTGAAATGTTTTTCATGGTTGTATTGGTTTCTTCATCTATTATAGGGAACCCAAAAGAGCTTCTCATTTCTCTTCTACCTCTTCCTCTACCTCCTTCTCCTTCTGTACCTCTACCTCCTTCTCCTCTACCTCTACCTCTACCCCCTCCAAATAATGTGTGTTCTCCATTAAAGACTCCTCCTCCCCCTTCTTCTGCCATAGTTGATTCTTCTGTGGAAGTGGAGAAGTTTGTCTCTCTAGAAGGGATCTTTGAATCTTCTTCTAAGACAGGTTCAGTGGATGAAGTGGAAGGTCTTTCTAATGGAATATCTAATCTTAAGTCTTCTGGAAGTCTAGGATCAGTAAAGGATGGAATGTGGGTCTGAGTTGGAGGTTTTCTGGCTCTTGGTCTGGGTGAAACAAGAGGTGTTCTAGGAATCAAGCTTCTGCTTCTTATGAATCTACCCCTTGAGTCTCTCTCTCTACGCATATCATTGTTTTTTTTTTTTTTTTTTGGAGTTAAGAAACAAGGCTACCTAGTTACACTTCCCCGGCAACGGTGCCAAAATTTTTGTGCTCAACTTAGTGTTCCTAAATTGAGTTAATTAATTGTCAACTAGGGCTAGTAAAATGTTGAAGTGTGGTGCACTATATGTGCCTAGGTATTTGTTTTTCACTACGTTGTGTTTAGTGTTTTATGATGTTTTTGGTTTTATGGTTTTATGTTTGAAAAGGGAAAGAACTAAGTGCTAGTGAAAAGAAGCTATAGGTTATATTAAAACAGAACAAAGCCTAAACTATGGATGGCAAACAACAAATGCAAAGCTTTATAATGACTTCATTGCAAGGAAGTAAATCACAACATGAGCTTGAACTTATCCAATTCATTCATTAAATATGTGTTGGAAGAGCTTGATAAATGGACAAGTTAAGTGTAAATGAAGTTCTCCTAAATAAACAATCAACTCACAATATTACAAAAAAAATGATTATTTGTAACACAATAAGGTTTCTATTCTAGATTAACCTATGATGCTGAAGTTACCCTATTTTGCAACTTGACTTATCACTACTAGGCCTTATTCAGAAGTTTAGAGATTTTCTAGAACAATGTTTGGGAAAAAGGCTATAGGTGAATTTGTAAAATATTTACAGAATAATCAAAGCCTTAAACTGATATTAATAGCCCCTGTTCATGTGATGATGTATCAATATAAATTCAGAACAAAAGTAAGTTGTAAACAATGAAGGCCGAGAGACTAATTTTGACAACTAGTACTACCTGAAATACAATGGATAACACTAGGCTAGAACGCGGTCTATCAATCTTAAAATACAGTGACTACAACTAAACTAGAATGCCATTAATATTTTCTTGAAACAAAATGAACTGAGACTGAACTAGATTGCTACTAATATACTTGAAGTACAGTGAACAGAGTTAAACTAGAATTCCATTATCAAACTTGAAATGTAGTGACAGAGCTGAACTAAATGCAATCAACCTCCGGAGTGTTATAACTAAATTAACATGCAGCTAGTCTATGGAATTCTACATCCCATCTCGTTCAATATGAATGATATTTTGGAAGAGTTTGTAAAAACAAGTCTGGCTGTATTATTCAATGCAATTGAACATAAACATAAGATTTGAAAGAAAATACAACTAGGATCTAAGATACCACAGATGTTTCTTACTCATTGTTAATGATGTTTTGGAAGAGTTTGTAGGAGTAAGACCGGCTATGACACTTAGTGCAAACAAGCATAAATCATAAAATTCGAAAGAAAATGCAACTAAAATCTACAACACCACAGCTATGCCTTATTCATCGTGATGATATTTTGGAAGAGTTTATAAGAGTAAGTCTAGCTGTGATGATTAGTGTAAACAAGTATGAAACATAAACTTCATAAACTTGCTTAAGCTAGAAATGATAAACGAGACTAAAATACTTATCTAAACCGTATGAACAAAGCTGCTCAGGTAGCAGGGGCCCTCTACCACCGGATTAGCACAAAAAATCTACTTCAAGATTGACTCAGCGCTTTCAATAAAATGATGCTTCTTTCATTAAAAGAGAAATTACTTCAAAACAGAGTGTTTTCGGACTTCTGAAATCTAGCAGTCAAACACAAAATATAACCTTGTCCCTCGGTTTCCCGAGCCATATTTATCATAAAATTACATAATTGTCTTGAGATAACCTTGGGATAATTGTCTTTCCAAATTAAAATTAAACTAGAACTCTGATGGTGGTCTCGTAATATGATTAAGGACATCTAGACTATCCTTGTCCTATTAGGAGTCTATCTCCTAGTTTGAGTTCCCACATGCATAACCACCTACAGAATTCCGTTCAAACTTCGTGGAGAGCAAAAAATGATGAGGGAATGATGTGGAATACGACCATATGTGTTTTTCTCTGAGATGACACCTGGAACCTGCGTAGACATGAAGACAGTTGCATTATCGGCAACTAGCTACAGAATGTCTGCATTCTGTAGCTAGATCTAGTTCAAAAAGTACTACAATGACAAAATCATAAAAACATAGCAAGTTAGTCATGATATACATTATTAAAGCAATTTTAATTAATTCTATTGATCATTTGAGCCTGTAATTAATAATGGACAAAGGAAATGGAGTGGAATGTGGTGGAAGAAAGAACATCTTTGGAGCTCAACAATATTGAGCCATCATGAGACTGTAAGCCATGAGATTCTTGAATGAATTGAATACTTGAGAAGTCAGAGTTTGATCCATGTTTTTCTTGCTGAGCTCAAACACTGCAACAATGATCGTCAATACTCCAGTAACAAAGCTACAAATTTACACAATCAATGTGGCACACCACAATTCTTCTATGCTTCTCCTTAGCTCACAAACTATTGAAATTCTGAGACAAACACAAAGATAATACTTGAACGAGAACATTCATAAAAACACACGGATCCCATTCAAACTCGAATTACATAGAAATACTCACTATGCTGAAATCCATATTCTATTGCAAATAATACATAAAACACCAAATCACATATGGCACCATGGTTGGGCCAGTTTGGACACAATTTGCCACGAAGGCCAATTCTGGTCTTTACATTGTGTCGACCTCCCTCCTTTTCTATGCCGAAGGCTATAGCTTATAAATAATACAATACATTGAATGGATCATTTCAGATCCATTATTTTCTTGATCTCATAACATTTTCCTAAAATCATGCAATATAATAGATTGACAATATCCCCTTAATGAGGTGGCTTACAATTAGAATAACGTGGATAATGTTTAGCCATGATTTAATGGATTAACCAATGCTTTAAAGGTTTCAATTCTAGCAATTAACAAATATTTCGTGCCAACCATGATATCTACCACTCTTTCCTCCTTCTAGAATAACATATATTCGATATTCACTTGGGTTGTCGATGCTCCTGCATCAAAGTACTACTTCCTTCTTGTAAAATGGTTGTTGAAGTCAACAAGAAGCATCAATCATTCAAAATGAGTACTGATGCAAGGGACCAGGGTTTCTGATGTAGCAGGAAGTGATGTGACGAGTCAACTAGGCATGATAGTGAGAAATGGTTATAACTGAGTATGGTAGTTAGGTGGCCTGAGGTTGTAGCTATAAATGCAAGTGGCGACAGTCATAACAATTTATGATGAGGAAATCCATCGAGTCGGTAGGACATCTAGGGTGGGTGTATTGTTTCTATGATTGTCATGGTTTGGTGTGGTAAAGGAATGTGTAGCTCAAACCAAGGGTGATTAGGGATTGCTGCTAGGTGAGAAATGTAAATGGATGGGTGGGATCTCTCTCCTAAACAATATTTGTACACTTGATAAAAGAATATAGAATGGGTTTGGATGTATAAGCATGGAGACGGGTGCCCCTATAAACATGAAATAATCCATCACTATGGTGTCAGGAGTGTGTTTTTCTGAGGGTGGGAGCCCCATTGGAAGGTCCTGGTGCGGGGATGATGAAGCGGATGAAAAATGTCGCAGATGGGCTATGTTGATGGGGTTGTGATAGGCCAAGTGTGAGACATGGTGGTGCATTTTTTGATATTATTGTGAGAATGGTAGCCTAGGAAAGGGTTTTTAACATGACATGGGTAAAACTTGACATGATGGATGATGGATGAATGCACATGAAGTGCTTCCGAGGATTGGGTTTTTATGGCCATGGCTCAATACCTTTGGTGTATAGCCTACATGAGTGATGGACACCATGGAGGGTAAGTCTATATCGACCTACAAGGGTGTTTATCATGTACAAGGTGGGGTGATGATAAACATGGTCAAGTGAATGAAACCTATGGTTGATTTATTTTAAGAAATGATGTCAGGATATGCAAAGCTTCTTAGGGAGCCTATCATGCTAGGGGTAGAATGATACTTTCTCTTGTACCTTTATTGGCTGGGACATATGGTGATTTGGAATTTTTGTAATACCTGCAACCAATACCTCAAATAAAAGCATATTTTTCATATAAACGTGTTTGAAATAATTTGAATGTAAAGTAATAAGAGAGGGCATGCCTGTTGTAACTAAAAATAATTTTTTTCTTAGGCATGGATTTATGGGGCCTGGTTTGAACATAATGAAGCGTTGATCACTATGTTTCTCATGTTTTTGCGATCGGGTACTCTGAGCTCCAGTTATGTTATGTCAAATAATGAGAAAAGGGCAATATATGGGCCAATATAGCTCATTTGAACTCATTTGTGTCTTTTGAGGGTCTGAGGTCAGAGCTTAGTGCCTGTTCCTGAGCTTCTCTTTCCATTGTGGTCAGCGTGAGTACCCGAGACTCATGTCGTCAGTGTCAGGTAGGACCATAAAGGCCCTGCTTTTCATTTTTTTCATTTTCTTGCATGGGGGATCCATACAAATATGGATTTGTACAGACTTTATACCCATTTTTTGGTAGGTACACGTGGGCATTCAAAGATTACCCACGCGGTCCTCGCGCAGAAGGTAAAATTTTCATGAGGCCCTCACGGTCGGGAAAAATTGTGCGCAATGGACCATGCATCTATATATGATACATATGCATCGTCATCGCACCTAAGCTTTCACAGGTGCGGTGGAGTCCATTTTTGAAATTTTTTTTTAATATTTTTGGTTTAAAAACTGACTTTTGTTTTTTCTCTGGTGACAGGATGTTCTGACAGGAGAGAGACTGGCCTTATCCCTATGCAGTTGTGGCCTAAGACCCCAATACTCGGGGTTTTTTGGATCAGTATAGGTTACTAAAGTTTTTAGAGAACAACCTACTGAGATCGCAGGATGGGTTATTGTGAGACCTGGTCCGTCGTTAGAATAGGAGATGACGTATTATATGTTGTATCGTAGAGATGTGGTAATCTAGCTGGATACCAATGTTTATTTTGTGACTGGTTTGCTACCTAGGGGGAGGCTTTTCCGCATCCACTCCCGGCTATCGGAGTGAACATCCACTATTGGGCCTAGGAGTAGTGTGGTCCTTATGAGATCACTCAAAGATGTGTCCGTTTGAGCTCTATGACGGACTTGGCTGAGAGGGATGCCTTGGGGATGATAGTTTTCCTATCTGGGTCGATAATGCCTCATCGAGTGTCGGGTCCGCATATTGTGGTTTTGCACCAGCTTCGAGTAACTCACTTATTCAAATGGGCTAGCTATGTCTACCAGGGCATGGTTACATAACTGGGCAATTCCTAGAGGGGGGGGGGGGCATTAAGGCCTTTTCCTATGCCAGTATCCTCTACAACATCATATATGAGAGGGTTGTGATCCTTCGGCGTTTTGTGGTAGTACCCCTGGGTCCTTTGAGGGATCCTAGGATGCGTTTGTGGGCACATATGATGCCTTGTGGTGGAGGAGGAGAGGCGGGTCGCTACTGGGATGTGACTGTTAAGGTGTAGTTTGATTCGAACCCAAAAATGTTTCTTGACTACCTGTACTCTGTGATGGACTTTCGAGAGGGGCCTAGATATGGTTCTTCCTACAGGTTATGCATGGGGCCTGGAAGGTATGAATTTTGATTCTTTTATTCACTTTTAGGATTTTTATTATATATCTATATATATATCTATATATATATATATATATATATATATATATATATATATATATATATATATATATATATATATATATATATATATATATATATAGATATATATATATATAGAGATATATATATATATATATATATCTCTATATATATATATATCTATATGTCTTTGATGGTGACACTAATACTATATTTGGTTTCTCTTGTAGATGTGGGTTTGGTAGGGCATCCTAATGCCTGCTTGGTGGGTCAATAACTTTTGAGGAGGGTCCTTCTTGGGGCTAGTCAAGCCCTGGTTGGAGGGTAGGGTGGTGAAGTAGGCCCTTCAAGAGAGAGAAGAAGCCCTGCAGCTATTGGTGCAGTGGTCGAGGAGCAGTTGGTTGCTGCCAACCTTAGAGTGTTGGAAGTAAAGGCTCGGGCTGAGACCTTTGACACTCGTGCAGCAGGTCTAGCCGACTCATGGAGTCGGTTAGAGTGGTTGACCCAAGTCATCTCGACTTGGTGTTTCTTTGATGACTTGGAGGGCATCTGGATGGAGATGGTGATGAATCGAGAGAGGGCACATCGCTCGTCCTTACATCGGGAAGCACTTGCGGTTGTGGCTGCTGCACGTATACTGGCACTGGGTGCAGTTGTGGGTCCAGAGGACCCACCAGATGGGGCTTAGACCCAGAGATTTTTGTACGGTTAGGGAAATCACCCATTATGAGCATGCTTCCCTATTTTGATGACATGTATATGTGTGTTTGACATGATGGTCATGGACCTGTTTTGTATACTGGGACTCATATATTTTTTGATGTATATATGTGATATGTATCTTTTTGCAGCTCTTATGATGTGTTTATGTTTAATATTTATGTTTATGATGGTATTTATGTACCTATTATGTATATTTATGCTTTATTCCTTGCTTTTTATGGATTATTGCTTATACGAGATGCATTCCAATCTAGGATATGGTTAGCTATGTGATCGGCTATTTGGTTTTGATTTCTTGGTATATGTGTAAATGTAATGTGATCAAAATGACAACTCAACCATCATGAATGCAAGTATTTCCTAAATAGATGTGAGATGTCATACTTCAAAATCTTGGTTTAACTATGGTATCACTAGCTAGGAATAGATATAGACATGCAAATGGTGAATTCCTTGGTTGGAGGCATGGCTCAATAGCCTGATGACTACATCATATTCTACTTGATTATTGGTAGTTGATCTGATACATATGCCATTGATGAGGAATGGTGACTGGTCAGGAGAGTATATGGCCCATGCGTCTGCTGCTACATTTTGCGACCATCACGGGCCTCCATCAGCAAATCCAAAATAATAAATGGGGGTATGATCCATCTGTGATACAAGAGCATTTTTTAGAGCAAGTCCTTGGTGATTGTGATCATATCAAAAATATAATTTATATGCATATTATCTCTAAGGTTGAGACTTCCTGCCCTTATAGGTGAAATGTTTTGAGGTAGAGCCCATTGACGGGGTTAGCTAGGCATGTACTATCGGGCTCAGACAAGATGTATGCTCCTTTGAGGAGGAAGTTTTTTATGATGTAAGGACCCTTCCATAGTGTTTCGAACTTCTTGGGTCCTAAGGCATATTTTGCAACATCGAGTGGAGGACTAGATCCCCCTCTGAAAATGAGCAAGGGGTGATGTTATGGTCGAATGATTATTTTACCCTTTTCTTGTGCGCCTCATTATGTTGGAGAGACTCTGATCGATTTTTGTTGATGATTTCTAACTGTAACAACCATTTCTCTAAAGGTTGGGTATCATCAAGGAGTTCGATAGCTGCGTGAAAGTTGGGGATTTAGTGTTCAATGGGAATCATATCCTCCACTCCATATACTAATTGGAAAGGTGTGAATCCCATTGAATATTTAACCATTGTGTGATATGCCCATAGGGATGAAAATACCATATGGTGCCAGTTAGTTTTATGGTTGTTGAGCATATAGTGTAACATCGTTTTTAGCTCTTTGTTAACAACTTCTACCTAACCACTAGACTGGGGGTATTATGGTGGTGCAAACTTGTATGTGAATTCTAGATGATAGGACAACTCCTAGAATATTTCATTTTTGAAATGATTTCCGTGGTCGGAGAATAATTCCTTAAGCACACCAAATCGTGTGATGACATGGTTGAAGAGAAACCGAGCTGCGGTTTTTGTCATGTTGTCATATGTAGGCATGGATTCTACCCACTAGGTGAAATACTCAATGGCTACAATAATGTATTTGTGGTTGCCAGAAAATGCAACATTTGAAGTCATAAAGTCAATTCCCCATTTACAAAAGGGACCTGCTACAACGACCAGGTTTAGAGGAGCGAGAGTTTTTATTTCCTTGTGGGCGAAGGTTGGCATCGCTCGCACCGTTTGACTGCTTAAATAAAATCATGGAATAGGGTTTTCAAAAACTGACAAGCCTGTAGGAAGTTTTGGGCAATGGCCATCCTTGAGAGGTGACCACCACAAGCCCCACTATGGAATTCATTTAGGGTTTTCTTAGCTTGGTCATGCGTGAGTTATCGATGTAAACCAATGTCAACGGCTATTCAATAAATGACGTCCCCCATGAGAAGGTATCGGGGGGCCTGATGGTGTATGCGCCTTACGCCATCATGGGTGAGATCTGGTTTGAACTTTTGGGTTTGAAAGAATAGGAGCATGTCACCATACCAAAGGGTTCTCAGTCATCACTAAGAATAGATGTTCATCTGGTAGTGATTCGTTAACTGGGGACCCTACAGTCAGACTTGGAACTTCAGTGATGAATGCAGCTAAGATTAATGTTTTTTTTTCTCTTGGGGGAGCTAAACTGCATGTCGAATTCTTGCAGTATGACTACCCATCGAGCGTACTTATGGTTCATCATATGGTGGGTTAGAAGATATCTCATGGGGTTGATAGTTTCTATGACCATTGTAGTCCTTAGGATGATGTAATGTCGAAGTTTTTGTACTACGTGTACTTAGGCTAAGGTAGTTCTTTCTTCCGGTTCGTATTTTAAAGCATGCCCAAATAGGTTCTTACTTACGTAATAGATTACCTGCTCTTTATTATATGGCCCGTCTTGGACTAACACCCTAGATATGGATGTGTTTGATGCTGATAGATATAAGGTGTAGTCTTTGTCGTAATTGGGTGTACTAATCAAAGGGGCTGAAGACAATGTGTATTTTAGTGCCTCAAACACTTTTGAGCCTGATCATCCCATTTGAATGGAATTTCTTGATGGAGTATGCATAGGAAATCTTGTGCACAAGTGGCATAGTCATGGACAAAGCGTCGTAAGAAGTTGGATTTCCACTATAGGTTTTGAAATTTCTTGAGTGTTTTAGGCGGTGGAACTTATTTTATTGCCTGGGACTTGAGGGGGTCAACTCTAATCCCTTGTTGGGATACAATGGATCCTAATAGTCTTACTGCATTAACACAGAAGACATACTTGAGGGGGTTCAAGTGTAGGTTGTAGTGTCGACACCGTTAAAATGCCAACCGTAAGTCCTCCAGATGGTCACTTCATTTTTTGGATCGTACGGTGAGGTATTCCAAGTAAGCTAAGATGAGGTGAGCCAGGTCATGGAAGTTATAATTCATGGCCCGCTAGAAGCTGGCTCCAGCGTTTTAAGGCCAAAAGGCATAAATTTATATGCAAACGTACCCCAAGGGATAGTGATTGTCGTTTTGTATCATTTCGTGTGTCGGATTTGAATTTGATTGTACCCTAAAAATCTAACAACGAAGGACAAGGCCTCGTGAATGGTGCAAGCAACAATGACTTGGTTGATAAATAGGGTAGGGTAGTTGTCCTTGGGACAAGATTTATTTAAATTTTGAAAATCGGTGCAGAATCGAATGGTGCCCTGCTTTTCCATGATGGGAAAAGGGTTGGAAACCCACAGCGTGTAATCGATTGGGTAGATGAACCCGACTTTGTGAAGTTTTTCAATCTCTTTCTTGGTTTCTTCTGTCTTGGATGGGTGTAATTGACGCTGCTTTTAGGAGACTGGTGAATCATCAGGTCAGGTGTTTATGTGGTGTTCTATGATGTAGGGGATTAGCCCTGACATTTCCAAATAATCCCATGTGAAGATATCCCTGTATTTGTATAAGTGGCTACCTCATCTGGGGAGTATGCTGCCCCTAGCGAGATTTCTTTGGTTTTGCATGTTTTTCTTGGGATATTAACCTTAATGGTTGGGGAAAGATTCAACATATTACCTTCCTCGATCACATCAGGCACTGGGATAGGGTTTTTGATCCAATATAATTTCCCATATAGAAGGAAGTCATTGGATTCAATGGCATATATATCCTGGATTTTTGGGTTGCTAGGCCCGAACAATTTTTCTAGAAGAAGAAACAAGCGGTGATGCATTAATTCCCACGGAAAATATGGTTCAATCATGGCCTCTAGAATATCTTCATCAGAGTGAAACAAGATGTCTAAGGGGGATTTGGTTTGTGTTAGGTTGTGAAGATTTCGTTCGGGACTAACAACACTGGTCAAAAGACATGAATATGATTTTGCGGCTGATGTCGTGGAACTAGATGAGGTTTACAAGGTGCAGATGGGTTGGGTTTGCACCATTGACAGTACCACTACTATTGTCGTAGTTACAATGGTATTGACACCAATGAAAGATGAGAAGACAACACGATTCATGGTTCCCATGCATAATGAGATGAATCGTATATAGTTTTTTGTGTCATCAACGTTAAATGGTGGAATAATTTATGTTATGGTTGTTTGTTTGAAAACAAACTCATGCTCTTTTTGCGGTGTACTAAGGGTACACATACCTTCCTGTGCTTGGAATTTGCGTTGAATGCAGAGGTGTCAAAAATTTTTCATCATGGGGCACATCTCTATTTCATGGTTATGGCTTGTGAAAATTGTGCGTGGATTAAAGGTGCCTATCTAGTAGATGGGGTGAGAAACAACACTACTCTCCATGCCATATTCCTACAGATGATTGGGAATTTGGGCATTTTTGTGCTTATGCCATCTTCGAGTCTTTGGTCTTTGTTGGTGTAGTTCCTTTAGGGAGTCCAAACTCAACGCTTCTCTTGCCACTCGTAACCTTGGGAGGTATTCAAAATTCATAGTGTGGTGGAATTGCGAGCAAATCCTGCAATAGAAGTGTGTGATCTTCTCTTGATTAGAGAGATGGATATGCTGTATGTTGGTGACCATGTGAAGATTGTCAATAAGTTTCTTGAGTTCCTGACATTGATTGACCATGTGTCCCTTTCTATTGCCTAGAACACATGTTGTTCATGGCTAGTTTCATGCCCTGCTAAGATGATTGGTTGCCTTAGCCTTCCTAGGGTTTTGGTGACGATGGGGGAGAGGTCACATTGCGCCTGGCTACCTAGGTTCGAAACAGGTTACATCTGGGTATTTGGTGACCAATGAGCGTATGACGTCTAACATAGGTTGAAATTGGGGATGTAAGTACAACTTCGAGCATGATGGTTGTCTTGACAAATAAGACAATATTGTTGCTATTTGGTTCTTCATTTCCTTTGGAATACCAAATTAATTGGGTACCATTTGTGAAGTTCTTGTAAATCTGGGAATTTAGTGATCAAATGATTGCATGTATTTCACAATGCGTAGGCTAGGATTATTCGTGAAGGGTGGTTGGGGGCGATAATATTCCCCCTTGTTGGCCATTTTTCTGCCGATATGAAGAGGATGGACCTGGTTTCCTAATTATCTTGGGTTGTCAAATTTCGCCTTGAGTCTGAATTTGATATGTCTTTTGTAGCGAGACGGGTTATGGCCTAGCATAAACAATTTAACGCTGAACAGAAGTAGAGGATGTAGGGAAAAAAATGAACCGAGTGGTTACATGAACACACTCGACACAAATATTTAATTGCTCGTACATCATCGTAGTACAGCGGTATCATCGGGTACCATATTTTAAGTAAATCTAGAGTTGCACAGTCAGCAATAAAGTGATCTCGTTCATCGCAGAGTGTGCAAAGCTGTACCAGAGCTTGAGGATAATTACAGGGAAGAGGTGGTCATTTAGGTGACCATATCTCCTCTGACACATACAATATGGTCCTTTTTTCTTCCGTCCTTTGAGTTGTAATGTTTTTTGTGGATTCCATGTCCAAGCTAGCTAAGTCGAGGTTTTCAGTGACGAACCGTCACATGATATCGAACATAGACTGAAATTTATAAATATGGGGACAACGATGCACATGGTGTCTATTCCGAAAAATCTGACACGTATGTCGTCGATGCCGAACTAAGTTGCTTTGGGAAACTTGCGAGACTTGATATAAATGGTTGAACGCCATTAACTCGGGGCACTATGTGACTAAGTAATCATGCTCGTCATATAGTGTGCAAACTGGGACATGCAGTATGGCCTTTATTTTTCGTTTGTGGGCCCTTGAGGTGACTGTATACGAGAAAGACTTAGGCTCCTCTCATATGTATAGTATGGTTTTAGGTTCTCCCTTGTCCATTTTCATGGGTGGAGTTGAGGGGTCATCTTGCTAAGATTGTTCTAGGGCTTGCAAGGCATCCCTATATCGCAACATCTTGGGGCAACGATGGGTATAATGCCCATAATGGTCGCATATGGCACACGCATGATTGGTGCATAATTCTTTCCCTTGGTTTTTCGTGGCCTATTCCTTTATATGGGAATTCAAGGTCGTGATATTTCTTTCGGAGTGTAGAAGGGGTTTCAATTCATCTAACTCTAGGAAAATATTAGTAGGATGACCTACGATATCGCACAATGCACAAGGTTGTAATGCCCTAGGTAACTTGGGGGTTTTCAATTTCTTCCATTTTTTGTTATTTTTCTTGGTTGTGTAAGCTTGCACTATTACAGGTGTTTCCTGGACTTCCTAGCATGGATGGGGGGGACCAAATACCACACAAGTATTGAAAAAGCCATATTTAGCAATGTCATAGTTTCCATGACTTGTTTTGACACAAAACTAGGTGGGGGGTATAAAAATGGGGTTTGCAAAATGGAATACGGTAGGAATGCCATGCCAGTGGCTTTGACCTCCGTACTATTGGTTTCTATGTCTGCACTAGTTTCGATGTTTTATGAGAGCATCATGCACACTGGTGCTCCCGTGTCTTCAAGGATTCCCTCTGGTATAATAAGTGGATCTAGGAATGACCCTAGGATGGATGATGTTTTGAACTGGCTTGGCCAAATTCTATATACCGTGTAAGTGGTTATGTGGTTCTATCTACGTTCGATAACACAACATGAAAATTTTTCATGGGTTTCTTGTCATAGCACGTGAGTTCGTTGATGGTGATGATCTGATCATCATGTGGAAACATCATTACCCTAAAGACAGAGGATGCAACTGCATTCATGGCATACATATAACTCCGCTTTCTGATTATATTGTAGTCTAGTTGTGCGTATAAGACCTCAATGTCTATAAGAACTGTATTTCTAGCCAGGTTTACTGTGACTGATATAAGCCGACGGGGGTTGAAGGGCGACCGTGGTATGCTCTAAGCATGATGTCAGATGGTTTTAATTCAGGTGATCCTAATTTTTTCCAAACTGATTTGGACATGATACATGTGGATGCTCCTTCATCGATGATGCATCAGTGTATGGTGACGTTGTGAACCGAAACTGACATTTGGAAAGAGACCAAAGAAGAAAGCCTTAGGCTTGCTTTGTCTGGGTCAAAAACCATTAGGCGTGAATTGGAAGGATCTATTGCGCCTAACGCTAAAAGTAAGGCTTTATGTTTTCTTGGGAATGATTGCAGAGCTACCAAAGCTGAAATAGCAACTGGTGATTGCGCTAAATCATCTACTATGTTGTAGCTATGAGTAGCTTTAGAGTCATGTCCTACGTTCTTGGTTGGTCCCTTGAGCATTTTTGGAAGGGGCTCTATAGGTACTTTGGAGATAGTTAATGGTGCGGTAGGTGCACTCGTACTTGTACCTGATGGGTTGGTGTCCAGAGGTGTATCATAGTTCCTATTCCTTTTTTGGAAGAAAATTTCTTCACCAACCATGTAGATTTGGTGACTTCCTCCTCTCTTATCATTTTGGGGTGGTTGTTGTTGCTGGGTGTTAACCACCACTTGGTGTGAGAAAGGTTCTTGTATTACAACAAGTTTTTGAGTAGGTCCCCCTTGTCTAGGTTACCATGAAGTTTTTTCAATTCAAGGAGTTCAGGATGGTGGTGAGTGTAATGACCATCTTAACCACATATGGCACAAGAATGATTTGTCCTTAGACTGGGTCTCTTGTTTTTCCCTTGGGAGTTATTATTTGGCCCTTGGTTTTGATTTCGGTTGGGGCTTCCCCTAGACTAAGATCTCGGGGGCATTTTTAGTTACTACCCCCTTGTCCAGAGTCTCACTTTTGCTTATTCCTATGCTTCTTTTTTGCAACATTTGGAGGGTTATTATTGTTCTCCTGGTCGTAATATTGTTGTTGTTGGGCCCGGGATAGTTGCACTAGGTTCACCAACACGTTGTTTTGTGTTGGCAGTCAATTTTGTGCGGGAAAAGGGGGATATAGATTCCCCTGTCCCTCACTGGGGCTATTTCCCCTATCCCTGATTGGCGTAAGATTGCTGGGGAGGCTCTATTGTATCAAAATTCCTATTGAATAATGGTTCCCTTGCAAGGGAGGGTTTGAGCTTCCCTGTTGTTGATAGTATGTTATTACCCTATTTGTCATATTCTACAAATGTGCAGACTGACTTTGATGGTAGAAACTTTCTTAGTAGAATCATATGAGTATCCTAGGTACTGGATACTTCTTCTTAGGTTACCTTGGGTCAAGGACCCGATAAAACTGTCTACAGTATTTGATGCCCCTAGTAACTCTCTATAAGTTTGCAGGCACGGGTCATTTGGTAGGACATTGTAAATATATCTAGATTGGGTGTAATGAGTTCAATTTGTTGGACCTTTCTAATGGAATCCTCCTCAGAGATAGGTTTCTGCATCACCATGTCTTTTGAGATCTCAGCTGTGAGGTTTTTAAAAAATAATTCCAACAACACTCTATTGTCGAGTTTGGTTTTACACAAACTACGATGTTGCTGCCATTCATGGAGATGTTTCGATATATGGACAGATGGCATTTGCATAAAATGTGTCAGCAGTTCCATTCCTAAATCATGATGAATGGGTAGATGAAAATAGGTTAGGAACGCAGTAGCGAGGGAACTAAAGGTTCCATGAGAAGCATAAGGCGACTCGTCATACCATTTCGCCACAAGCCCTATTGTGGTGCGTTAAAAAAGTCTTAGTCTAATGGTATCATCAATGATACTATTGGATGAACACCATAGGTGAAATTTCATAGTATGATTTCTTGGGTCTTCCCCATGATTCCCTTCAAATTTTGGTATATCTAAAGTGAGTTTCGTGGGCATGGGAGGCCAATTAAGGCCATGAGAAATGGGGTCATTAGTTAACATCATTAGATTTGGAACATTAAGTGATGCTAAGAAGGGTAAATTCATATTGACTGTCGTTGTACACTATGGAAAAACATGTGTCTGAATGTGATGGTTTATGGGAGGTGCCTGGGGAATATTTCCCTGTGGTGTGTCCTGATGGATACTTTTTTGATTCCCCGAAGGGGTAGCGCTCCTCTGCCAGCTGGGGGTTGTAAGAGGGGTTGACTGTGGTGATCCTACTGGGATTTCCACTAGTGTGGTTTTGGGTGACCCTTGGGGGTTTCTAATCACAGATGCCCTAATAAAATATGAACTAATATGTAATATTCCCAAATGGGAAAAGTAGGATTATAGTGCAAAACCATGGAAATAACAGCGTAAAATATAACATCAAGTATGAGACCAATATGGAGACCTTCAATTCATCATAGAAACAACATATATGTATAAAATAATGGGCCAAAAACCATAATATAAGATAGAACAAGCCTCCAATAGAAAAAACCATGAACAAGAGGTGTTTCTACTATATCAAAAATGTCGAAAGACTGTTACAGCGCAGTCATAAAGTGCACTGATACAGCAAATTAGCATACAAATATCTATGGTTGTTATATGCCTCAAAAGATACAACAAATACATATCTAGGCTCTATACAACCTCCAATGAAGAACCCAAAAATGGTTTTAAAAAAGACACCAATGTACAAGATGGGAATCAAAGCCCTAGGGTTGAAGGTTCACTGCAAAATATAAACTGGAAAGGTGTGGATGATGTTAGCCCCCTGTAATTTCCTTGACAAGCAAGCAGGGGGCTAAATTGTTTTTGAGCCTTCAAGGAATGCATTTTTCTTGAAAAACAAATCATCCTTGAAGCCTCCTTGTGCCTTGTGTCCTTTGTAAAGATCCTAACTGCTGTATCCATCCAAAAAAGTCTCACTGATTGCAAAAAATTGTGCTCCAAAAGGCCTACATTTTCCCTTTGTATCCCTGCAGAATGCCCCATTTTAACCCTTTTTTCCCCCTTGTCAAAATTCCCCTCTTACCCTCTAAATCATCCCAAAATCCCCTATAAATCCTACACATACCCCTTGTTTGGCCTATTCTCCCCTTATTCCCTTTGTCGTTACCTTTTCCTAGCCTTAAAAAGCGTTAAAAGGGCCCAAAAACACACTTTCCACCTTATATTAAGGCCCAGCCCCTTTCAGCCCTAGCCTAAAACCCTTTTCCACTAGGTGACCTGGGCACCAGAACCTGATGCTAATCCGAAAGGTGCTTATTGCAAATCAGTATCAGGCACATTATTAGTTGTCGATCTGTTTAGATCGGACGGTCTTCGCAGACCAGCACCGCACCGTAGTCCCCACCCTTTTCACCGCCCGATCGCATCACAGCCGTCCGATAAACCCGCCGATCCGACGGCCCGGAGTTTATCCACCCCGGTAGTCCCCGCGACTTTCACTATTTAGAAACCGGCGGTTTCTATCGTATCGCCATTGGAGGGTGGGTGGTATTTTTATTTTCGAAGTGATTCCACTCACCACTCGACACGTGGCTCCGCGCACTATTCATAAACCGTCCTCCATCACGCGTTATCGTTCGTCCACAGATCCGGTGCGATATCGTTGTACGCTTTCCGATCTATGGCCAGCCATCCGACAGTGTTCGCGCCCCCCAGATGCTCGGGAAATAACCAAGGAAAACGCAACTCCAGGCCCACTGTCCATCACCCCCTGACGCATTTTTAGCCGTCGATCTCCTCCTGAGATTGGACGGTCCAGATTAATTGCATGACCTGCCATCAACCGGGTCCTGCCACGTCACCATTCCACATGTGTTCATATATTTTTGCCGCATTTTCATCAACCCCCTTTATATTTCGCTCAAAGGTTAATGTCAAAGATTCACATTTAAATTTTTTCCGCAGTCCGCCAACTTTCACCTAATCATCCGCCATTGTTTCACTGTGTTTTCGCCATCACCCTGCACTGTTCCACCATTTCACCATGCTGCACGTCCATTCTCATTGACCCCACTGCATTCACCATCCCCATGCATGATTTTCTTAACATGTTTCATGTTTTGCAGGGTTACGGGTGGCGAAAAACCACCATGATTCATAGTCTCTGTTACAGCGACAGAGAACACGGGGAAGACCATGTTCAGAGATTGAAATCATGGAGAAAGGCCTGAGAAGATGTTATGATAGGGCTCGCATTAAAAGAATAGGGTTTAAACTCCTCAAAACCTCTCCGGCGCCATTAAAGCTCAAATTTCACAGTCAGAGGCAATCGTGGAAGCAGAAAAGAGTATCAGTGAAAGGTCAGAGAATTTAAAGCCAATAATCAGAGATTTTTTAAGTCTGGAGTCAGTAATTGAAAGGCAGAGTACCAGGTTGAAGACCCCGAGGATCAATCAGAAGTTCCAATGCACATAAAATAATACTATCAGGGTTTCTCATCAGTATAATGTTTTTCTATAAAAGGACAAAGTGCCCATATTGTCTACATGTTATTTCGTGTCCCTAAGGAAATTCCAACCCTGAAAATAGTCCTTTGCTATCAGAGAATTTTTTTCGCAGTATGGCAGACCCTAGCATCATTATTCTAACTTTTTGTTAATTCACCAGAGTGCTATAGCAAGTACATCAAAGACATACCTGGAGTAAATGGAGACCTGACGAAGACCACTCTTTCATCCAAAGAGTACCAAAGATAAATGCCCTGAATTTAAAACAGAATGAGGCCTCGGCCCTATTCCTCTTCAGAATTTTAATGTTGCATTTATTTTTCCATCTACCTTCCCTGCTCCACTTGAGCTATAAATTCATGAAGGAACTCATTGTAAAGGTTGTTGATCAGTTATCAGAGTATTGCAAGCTGTTTCTTTTGAGACATAGTCTCTATGTAAAATTGTAAGATAGGCTGAGGAAGATGTTTTCAGACTGAATATCTAGCTATTGGTAATGTTGTACTTGACTGGTGTTGCTCTTTAATATGACAAGCACATTTCTTTGGATCCTGATCTAAAGCAGCAGTGATGTTTTTCTATCTCTGTATTTGTTTTAACTTGCAGTTCATTTCATTTCATTTCCACTGGCTAGCATCAGAAATCTGGCATAGGATTTACCCTTGTTAGGTACCCTATGTTTCTGCTCTCCTTGCCTTTGATGTTTTCATCTAAATGTGCTATCTAAGGGTTGATTTCAGTTAATTTAACCAGTGTAGTGGATTTCTTTGCCTACTAGCTGATGTATGAATTAAATGAATCTGTTCTTAGATGTTCTTGTCGGGATTTAATTGAATGAATTGGGAACACTGGGAGGTCTAGAACTCTGTCTCTATCTCACTAGGATCCTTTTCAATTGATTGAACCTTTCTAAGATCCCTCGAGCTGGAGGCCGAAGCATTGAGATTTCAAAGTCTCTTTCTGATCTCAGGTCTTTAACTTTGTGTTCTAAATCTTTGTTATTTCCTCCTCTCTTACCATTTCATATCACACTATTATCTTTAAGATCTAATGCTTTGGATGACTAGCCCAACTAAAATCCTGCACATTGAATAGCAAGTAAACCATTTCCTGACTCCATTGCCCAATGGTCTTGAATGTTCCCTGGAATATCTCTCCTTTGCCTAAAATCCTCTTTGCTCTCCCTTGTCTTATATTGAACCCTTCTTTCCTGATTCCCAACAACCAAATAAATAATCAAACAAACAAACCCCGAGCCTTATAACTAGCCTAATATCTTAACATTTTAACTTCAAAGACATATACCTTTGAAAATCATAGAGAGATCCCTCTCTGGACCCAGGAGGGCTCGATCATGAGGTCTGAAAATGGTTCTGATGTTGTCTCATATTTTGGTCTTGCCAATCTGGCCAAAAAATGAGAACACCAACATAATGGCGACTCCATTGGGGAAAATATGAGAGCCTATAACTGATAACATTTGTCTGTCTCCCATTTTCTTCACCAACATAATGGCGACTCCGCTAGGGATTCTAAGTATTTTTCACCTCACCACATTATAAGAACCTCATAAACCTATAATCTCTGGTTAGGCTGGCAATTAAACATTCCTATTCACATATCAACCTCTATACTATTTGTTGTGTTTCCCCCACACTCTCAGACAAAGCCTGGAAAGGGCCAGGTAGCCTCCAGATCTCACACTTTTTCAGAGGTGACATATCTGGTAAAAGCCCTCCCAGTCAATCTCTGGTTAGATTTTGCTGTGTTTTCAGGATATCCTTGGAAGGGGACATCTCATAAGCACTATGGTGGACAGTGTACCCTACAGAAGCATCCTAAAGCTTCCACCTGGCGACTCCATAATTCCTAAATGATTAAAAGACTCCACTGGTGATCAGTAGGTCGTCGATTATCTATGTTTTCGCTAGACTCCACCGGGAGACCATGTCACAGAACAACATCAGCCATGTTAAGGACCAAGTCACTTCACTAATGGAAGACTCTGAGCAATTTGCAGAAATGCATCCAAGTTTCATAGTAGAGTGTCGTGATACAATTTCAAGTCACTTGGCAAAGCTGGAGGTGGAGGACCTTCCAGGGGCTATTCTTCTTAGCTCAAAATTCAAACCCGTGCTTAAGAAAATCTTTCTAGAATTGGTGGTTGAAAGGTATGAAGCTGAGATTGAACTTCTGAACTCACAAGAGAAAACATACCAATTCAGAGACCCCAGAGCATTTTTGGAAAGTCTCCCTCCCCCTAAGAGGGAAGAGATTCCACTGCCTATTGAAATACAAGAAAAAGATTATCAGGATTTCACGAACCACATTGAAGACGCAGTGGAGGATGCAGTAATCAAAGCTGCCCGGGATAAAGAAAACCTACCAATCATGGGAGGCCTAAAAGAAGAACTTGTACATCATGTGTTCATTGATCCTATGGTAGAATATATGGAGGCCCTGATTTTCTCAAATACTCCAGCAATGATCCTTAGCACAAGCCAGATTCATCAGGAGTGGTGACTAATGATGGTGACCTCGGTTTCGAAGAACCACCGGCAGAACACCCTGTGGTTATCTCTGACAAGAAGTCAATGCTCCTACCCTTTTTCGCTATTGCTTGACAGGCTGCATTGGCATTATTGTATCACCTAGAACATCGGAGATTTCCAAGTAGAGTAGGGTAGGTAGGAAAGATCAATAAAGCTCAGTGTGTGAGCATATAGTTAGTTGTTTTTAATTTCTGCAAAGTCCAACAAGACAGACAGTCTAATCCTGGCTTAATTGTTTTTCAATTTATGTCTTAGAATATAGAGAAGAAATCTGCTGGACTGTTTAATCCTAGCAGATATAGTTTAGGTAGAGAATCTATGAGGCCAACAGTTTAATCTGGTCTCATGGAGTAATAAGAGTAGAAGTAGAATAGGTTTATTTTTGTACTGGTAAAAATTTGATGATGTAAAGGGTCTGCTAGTTCAAATGCACCCAGAAGAAAAATGTTAGGACTATAGTGTGGGTAGGTAGTTGTTTGGGAGAATTTTACTGTTGGTGTAATGTCTTCATGATTTTTGGAAGCTGATCCAAAAGAAGAAAAGAATGAGTTAAGTACCAGGGATCTAGCCTACACCAAAGATCATTTCTGAATTCTTGATTCCTTCAAGAAAAAGCCATCCCCATGTGGAGCCACTGTTAGCCCCCTATAAATTCCTTGACAAGCAAGCAGGGGGCTAAATTGTTTTTGAGCCTTCAAGGAATGCATTTTTCTTGAAAAAAACATCATCCTTGAAGCTTCCTTGTGCCTTGTGTCCTTTGTAAAGATCCTAACTGCTGTATCCATCCAAAAACATCTCACTGATTGCAAAACATTGTGCTCCAAAAGGCCTACATTTTCCCTTTGTATCCCTGCAGAACACCCCATTTTAACCCTTTTCCCCCCCCTGTCAAAATTCTCCTCTTACCCTCTAAATCCTCCCAAAATCCCCTATAAATCCTACACATACCCCTTGTTTTTCCTATTCTCCCCTTATTCCCTCTGTCGCTACCTTTTCCTAGCCTTAAAAAGCATTAAAAGGGCCCAAAAACCCACTTTCCACCTTATATTAAGGCCCAGCCCCTTTCGGCCCTAGCCTAGAACCCTTTTCCACCAGGTGACTCGGGCACCAAAACCTGACGCTAATTCGAAAGATGCTTATTGCAAATCAGTATCGAGTGCATTATTAGCCGTCGATCTGTTTAGATCAGACGGTCTTCGTAGACCAGCGCTGCACCGTAGTCCCCACCCCTTTCACCGCCCAATCGCATCACAGCTGTCCGATCAACCTGCCGATCCGATGGCCCGGAGTTTATCCACCCCGGTGGTCCCCGCGACTTTCACTGTTCAAAAACCGGCAGTTTCTATCACACCGCCGTTGGAGGGTGGGTGGTATTTTTATTTTTGAAGCGATTCCACTCACCGCTTCACAGGTGGCTCCGCGCACTGTTCATAAACCATCCTCCATCGCGCATTATCATTTGTCCACAAATCCGTCGCGATATCGTTGTATGCCGTCCGATCTGTGGCCAGCCATCCGACAGTGTTCGCGCCCCCAAGATGCTCGGGTGATAACCAAGGCAAACGCGACCCCGGGCGCACTGTCCATTGCCCCCTGACGCATTTTTAGTCATCGCTCTCCTCCTGAGATTGGACAGTCCAGATTAATTGCATGACCCGCCATCGACCAGGTCCCGCCACATCACCATTCCACATGTGTTCATATATTTTCACCACATTTTCATCAGCCCCCTTTATATTTCGCTCAAAGGTTAATGTCAAAGGTTCATATTTAAATTTTTTCCGCAGTCCGCCAACTTTCACCTGATCATCCGCCATTGTTTCACTGCGTTTTCACCATCACCCTGCAATGTTCCACCATTTCACCAGGCTGCACATCCATTCTCACTGACCCTGCTGCATTAACCATCCCCATGCATGATTTTCTTAACATGTTTTGTGTTTTGCAGGGTTACGGGTGGCGAAAAATCGCCATGATTCATAGTCTCTGTTACAATGATAGAGAACACAGGGAAGACCATGTTCAGAGATCAAAATCATGGAGAAAGGCCTAAGAAGACGTTATGACAGGGCTCACATTAAAAGAACATGGTTTAAACTCTACAAAACCTCTCCGGCGCCATTAAAGCTCAAATTGCACAGTCAGAGGCAATCGTGGAAGCGGCAAAGAGTATCAGTGAAAGGTCAGAGAATTTAAAGCTAGTAATCAGAGATTTTTGAAGTCTGGAGTCAGTAATTGAAAGGCAGAGTACCAGGTTGAAGACCCTGAGGATCAATCAGAAGTTCCAATGCACAGAAAATAATACTATCAGGGTTTCCCATCAACAGAATTTTTTTCTATAAAATGACAAAGTGCCCATACTGTCTGCATGTTATTTCGTGTCCCTAAGGAAATTCCAGCCCTGACAACAGTCCTTTGCTATCAGAGCATTTGTTTCGAAGTATAGAAAACCCTAGCATCATTATTCTACCTTTTTGTTAATTCACCAGAGTGCTACAGCAAGTACATCAGAGACATGCCTGGAGTAAATGGAGGCCTGACGAAGACCACTCTTTCATCCAAAGAGTCCCAGAGATAAATGCCCTGAATTTAAAACAAAATGAGGCCTCGTCCCTCTTCCTCTTCAGAATTTTAATGCTGCATTTATTTTTCCATCTACCTTCTCTGCTCCACTTGAGCTATAAATTCATGAAGAAACTCATTGTAAAGGTTGTTGATCAGTTATCAGAGTATTGCAAGCTGTTTCTTTTGAGACATAGTCTCTGTGTAAAATTGTAAGATAGGCTGAGGAAGATGTTTTCAAACTGAATATCTAATTATTGGTAATTTTGTACTTAACTGGTGTTTCTCTTTAATATGACGAGCACATTTCTTTGGATCCTGATCTAAAACAGCGGTGATGTTTTTCTATCTCTGTATTTGTTTTAACTTGCAGTTCATTTCATTTCATTTCCACTGGCGAGCATCAGAAATTTGGCATAGGATTTACCCTTGTTAGGTACCCTATGTTTCTGCTCTCCTTGCCTTTGATGTTTTCTTCTAAATGTGTTATCTAAGGGTTGATTTCAGTTAATTTAACCAGTGTAGTGGATGTCATTGCCTGCTAGCTGATGTATGAATTAAATGAATCTGTTCTTAGATGTTCTTGTCAGGATTTAATTGAATGAATTGGGAACACTGGGAGGTCTAGAACTCTGTCTCTATCTCACTAGGATCATTTTCAATTGATTGAACCTTTCTAAGATCCCTCGAGCTGGAGGCCGAAGCATTGAGAGTTCAAAGTCTCTTTCTGATCTCAGGTCTTTAACTTTTTGTTCTAAATATTTGTTGTTTCCTCCTCTCTTACCATTTCATATCACACTATTATCTTTAAGATCCAATGCTTTAGATGACTAGCCCAACTGAAAGCCTGCACATTGAATAGCAAGTAAACCCTTTCCTGACTCAGTTTCCCAATGGTCTTGAATGTTCCCTGGAATATCTCTCCTTTGCCTAAAATCCTCTTTCCTCTCCCTTGTCCTATATTGAACCCTTCTTTCCTGATTCCCAACAACTAAACAAATAATCAAACAAAAAAACCCCGAGCCTTATAACTAGCCTAATATCTTAACCTTTGAACTTCAAAGACATATACCTTTGACTATCATAGAGAGATCCCTCTCTGGACCCAGGAGGGCTATGTTGGAAATATGATGCAGAGTGTTGTCCTTGATGGCAACCCACTGAATGAAGAAGAAGACATGTGACAGTTGACATGTGTTGTCCTTGATGGCAATACACCTGATGAAGTTATGCTTGACTTGATGGACTTGGTAAACGATGTAAATCTGATGTGATATGATGTTTGTTAGCAATATGATGCTAAGTGTCTGATGTGATATGATGTTAGTTAGCAATATGATGCTAAGTGTTGTCATTGAATGGCAACTCACTTGATGAAGAAGATGGCAACTTACTTGATGAAGTTGTGCTTGATAGAATATGTTCTTGATGAAGTAACCGAGCTGTATCCTCGCAGCGTGTATGTATGTTGAAGAAAAGAAGTCGTTGGGCAAGCAATCTATGATGAAAAGAGTACGTCTCTTTGTATACGCGGATTGGCCTAGGGGAAGTCGCGTATGCACGCGGACAATAACGTGCCAAGTCGCGTATGGGCTAAAGCGCTCAAAAAGTGCAAAACCAAGGGTAACCAACATGGTATTGACCCATGGTATTGGGTAATGATCCACCTAATTGACCCCGTCCAGGTTGTTTTGGGCTCATGGTATTGTTTTGGCCCATGGTATTGAAAAAGGGGCTCATGGTATTGAAAAAGGATAAACATATATAAGGAGAAGAATTTCATTGTGCAAATTATGAGTGTGAGAGCAAGATGTCTGAGCTTGAATGAATACTTCTCTGTGAAGTATATCTGTATGGAAAGGGTAAAGGGTTGATGATAGATCTGAATCTATGAAGCACTTATGAAGAAATGATGAAGCGGGATCTTTAGATTTGAAATGTACTTGTATTTGCTAGATCTGTTTATGGAGTGATTAGATCTGTGATGAGGCGAGCATCTAGGCGAACATCTGTCTGAAGCAAAAGGATAGATCTGAACTGAATATCTGATCTGATGAAGTATGCTGCTCTGTAATGATTGAAGATCTATACGCTACTTCCCCGCGGAGGAAGCGCGTATATACGCAGCTTCAGCGAAGAGAAAGAGCGTATGCGCAATAAAATATACACTGAGGTATACGCTAGTTTGTGTGGACGGAAGCGTGTATATACGCGACATCAGTGAAGTCAAAGCGCGTATGCAAACTAGGGTTTGCTGAAGCAAGGGGTATGAAATATCTAATCTGTTCTGTTGTATTTCTGCTATCTGATCTGTGTTGATATGTATCTGTTGATGATGTATGGTTGTGCTTAAAAGTATGGAAAGGGTTCGGTCTGGAAATATGATGAATTGTGGCCTGCAAGTTGTGTTCTATTGAAGTGGTTGGATCCAGTGTGAAAATTGATGAAACATGGTCCAAGGTGGTGCTGAAGGTTGTAGCCTTCAGTCAGGGGGTCGTAGCTCCCTTCCAGGTGAGGCTGGTAAACGAGATCGGGGGGTCGTAGCTCCCTTCCAGGAGAGGCTGGTAAACGAGTCAGGGGGTTGGAGCTCCCTTCCAGGAGAGGCTGGTAAACGAGCGCAGGTGGGTGCCTGCGTGCCGGTCAAGTCTGCGCCAGCACATATGTTGTAAGATGTTTTCTCTATAATAAAATATTGAAGGCTGAGCAACTGCAGCGGTGGTTTTCTCCCGACTTGGGTTTCCACCTAAAAATCCTGGTGTTCATGTGTGATGCTTTGTGTGATGATTTATTCTGTTCTTACTGCACATGTTTACTGCTTATTGAATATCTGAAGAATAAATGATGGAATGGTTTAAGTGAAGAATTAATGACATATCTAGATATCTGTGTATACACAAGTTTCATAAAGGGGATCTGCGTATATACGCTAGTTTACTGAAGTAAAGTAGCGTATGGGTTTTAAGGAATGAAAAAGTAAAAAGATTTGATTATGCAGTAAATACTGATTCACCCCCCCCCCTCTCAGTATTTTTCCCAACAATTGGTATCAAAGCGTGGTCCTTCTGCAGAAGCTTGATCGCTTGAAGGAGATCCGTAACAATGCGAAAGAGTGAGGAACCTCCACAACTAAATAAAAATGAAGAACTTGGAGCAAAAATCTGGTCTATCATAGAACGTCTACAAGCAGATCTTGAAGAATCAAACAAGAAGAATGCAGGATTTGGAGATGGAATCATCTCTCTACTAGCAGATCTTGAAGAATCAAATAAGAAGAATGAAGAACTTGAAGCAGAAATCATTTCCCTCAAAGTAGGTCTCGAAAAATCAAATAAGAAGAATGCTGGACTTGAAGCTGAAAACATATCTCTCAAAGAAGATCTCAAAGCATCAAACAAGAAGAATGAAGAGCTGCAACAAACATGTCAAGACAACGAAAACTGGTTGAAAGAAGAGATTCTAAATCTGAAAGATCAAGTTGAAGATGGAAGAAGAAAAGAAAGCATGACAAAGCAATGTCAAGACTTGGAGGTTGAGGTAAACATTCTCAAAGGTAAATTAGAAGAAAAGGTTAAACTTTTGAGGTTTCATGATAGTACTAATATCTTGGACAATATTCTGAGTAATCAAAGGTCTCCTGCTATCAAACATGGTCTTGGTTTCCATGAAACTGTTAAAGGAGAATCTAGTTCACAAGGAAGTGCTAAAGATTCAGAGGAAGTCAATGTAAAATCTGAAGTGTTGAAAGAGTCAAAAGATCAACCAACAATCATGAATTCTAAAAGGAATTCATTCAAGAATGTGGAATGTTTTAAATGTCATAATTATGGGCATGTTGCAGCCAATTGTAGAAGCAGATCATTTCAGTCTCAAACAAATAGGTTCTACTCAGAAAGGTACTCTAGTTTCTTCAGGGGATATTGTTTATCATGTAACATGTATGGACATAAAGCAGCTGATTGTAAAAGGAGGAAGATTAGAAATACTCATCATGATTCTTATGTTTATTTTTCTGGTCACATGAGATGTTATGCTTGTAACAAGTATGGACATGTAGAAAAAGAATGCAGGATGAACAGATCTGGGAAAGTGGATAAGCTCCATCACACAATTAGAAAGTTCAAACAAATTTGGAGAAAGAAGGAGGACCGATCAGAAACGTAGGGAATTCAGACCCTACTGCAGTCATCCGCTTCTGGAAGCTTACTTCTCTGATTGACTGCAGGAATGATGTGGGATACATTATGAGATCTAGTAATGTATCGTCACAAGAGGAGCAATGCATGATGAATCTCAAGGTTGATTTGTTTATTCTGGTTATGTTTACTTCTGACAGCGCATCTGATGTAGAAAGGACAGGTACAGGAGGTACAAGCTCAGGAGGAAATAAAGGAAGATGAAAATTTTCTATATTACACTTTCCATACGCGAGTCATATTCACAAAAGTCGCGTATACACGCGAGTTTCAGCAGACGCAGTCGCGTATGCCTTGATGGTAAGAAAATTTATCTGATAGCTGAAGATCTGAAGCAGAAGTCCAGGGGGAGCATCAGTCTGACTGCTGATGATTGCACTGTTAAGCATTATTCTGGTTATACTCATAATAATGAAATGATGCATGGGTTCTTGTGTTTAACATTATGGATGAAGCCTGGTTGCTTTATGATGAAGAGCACTCATTGTTGAGATGAAAGTCTTATAATTCAGAGATGAGGACAGATCATGCAGAGATTGTTGCTGATGACGTGCTATTGAAAGGTGCTTCAGATTGCAAGCTAAGAAAGAGCATTGGTTTAGGGGGAGCAGCAGGTTGAATACTAATGATTGTATTGTTGGCAATATGACTGCTTGTTCTTTGGTTTTTGTGATACTCATGCTCAAATGATGATGTCTTGGTACATGATTTATTATGATGAGTTTTTGAGCCCTGGTTGCTGATAAGTATCATTTGTACTCACACATGGATGAGTTGGATGTCATTTGATTCAGAAATAAATCATGCAGAGTGTGTTCTATGGTTGAGAGATCTTTTGCCTACATATGTTACTTCATGTTAAATCTTGAAGATCTTGATGATGTTGGACCACATGGATGATTGCTTGATGTTGTTCTGATATGAGAATCTCTCTTGGAAAGATTGTATTGATGCTGCATAGAATATGAAGGCTTGGTTACTATTGTACTAATGCCACAACCGTTGGATAACGCTTGAAGACACAACTACATCGTTCTATCTATCTGTAGTCCAGGGAAGCATTCAAATGTCTCAGAAAGAAGCTGAACACTGTCTTTGCCTCACAGAGAATCAGATCTGGTTGAAATTTTGAAGATGTCTTGGAATACGCGGGTTTCCTGAAACACAGTCGCGTATATACGCTAGTTCTTGTACAGAAAACCGCGTATGAATAATTGCTGACAATTTTTGGTTGGTTCAGCTCTTTTCAGCACAGCGGCAGTGATGTTTGGAATCTCTGATACTGTTTGGTATCTCTAGTGGTGTTCCAGTTCTCATAATTATGTTTCTAATGTTTTGATGAAGATGCCTTGATGATTTGTTGGTGGAAGTTTTCAGGATGCACAAACTAAGGGGGAGCCTTAGTCATTTGGAAAGATTGCATGGATGCACAGATTCAGGGGGAGCATTGGCGTTGCTGAGTATAATGCAGTATTGGAATTATGATGGTTCTGAAATATGTTCTCTTTCTTGAGGACTTTCTGGTGTTGGAGTTATATTTGTAGTTTAATGAAAAGGTCATGTTGAGACCCATGATGTAAAATTGTAATATTCAGTCATGTAAGGACTTGTCTAATTTGTAAACCCACTTGGTTGGGTAGCTGAGTCAAATTTTGTAAACCCACTTGGTTGGGTAGCTGAATTGAAATGTGTAAACCCACTTGGTTGGATACTTGAGTCTCATATGTAAATCCACTTGGTTGGATATTTGATGTAAGTATGAGTCTTTGGTGATAGGAAGAGTCATGTACTTTATTGAAAAATATGTTTAAAGATTCAGCATGAACTCAGGGGGAGCTTGGCTACTTCAGCACACATCAGATCTACAGAATGCTTCTTCTACATGAGGAGAAAAGGGGGTGAGTGCGTTGGTTTTGATCTGCCCGTTGCCCTTGATGTCAAAGGGGGAGAGTGTGTATATGGGGTTTGAATGAAGAGACAGAATGGTGTCACATATTTGGGAGAGTGACATTGGTTTTTCCCTTTGCCCTTGCTGTCAAAGGGGGAGAGTGAAATGGTGTTTGAATGCAGATAATGGTGTCAAAGAATTGGGCGAGTGACATGGTGTCACTGTACTTATCTGTTGTGGTAACCAAACACCATCATGGTTGCCATCAAGTCCAAAGGGGGAGATTGTTGGAAATATGATGCAGAGTGTTGTCCTTGATGGAAACCCACTTAATGAAGATAAAGACATGTGACAGTTGACATGTGTTGTCCTTGATGACAATACACCTGATGAAGTTATGCTTGACTTGATGGACTTGGTAAACGATGTAAATCTGATGTGATATGATGTTAGTTAGCAATATGATGCTAAGTGTCTGATGTGATATGATGTTAGTTAGCAATATGATGCTAAGTGTTGTCATTGAATGGCAACTCACTTGATGAAGAAGATGGCAACTTACTTGATGAAGTTGTGCTTGATAGAATATGTTCTTGATGAAGTAAATCTGATGTATCTACAGTGTGTATAGAAGGCAATGAAGAAAAGAATTCAGAATGTGCTCAAAATATGATGAAAAGAGTACGTCTCTTTGTATACGCGGATTGGCCTAGGGGAAGTCGCGTATGCACGCGGACAATAACGTGCCAAGTCGCGTATGGGCTAAAGCGCTCAAAAAGTGCAAAACCAAGGGTAACCAACATGGTATTGACCCATGGTATTGGGTAATGATCCACCTAATTGACCCCGTCCAGGTTGTTTTGGGCTCATGGTATTGTTTTGGCCCATGGTATTGAAAAAGGGGCTCATGGTATTGAAAAAGGATAAACATATATAAGGAGAAGAATTTCATTGTGCAAATTATGAGTGTGAGAGCAAGATGTCTGAGCTTGAATGAATACTTCTCTGTGAAGTATATCTGTATGGAAAGGGTAAAGGGTTGATGATAGATCTGAATCTATGAAGCACTTATGAAGAAATGATGAAGCGGGATCTTTAGATTTGAAATGTACTTGTATTTGCTAGATCTGTTTATGGAGTGATTAGATCTGTGATGAGGCGAGCATCTAGGCGAACATCTGTCTGAAGCAAAAGGATAGATCTGAACTGAATATCTGATCTGATGAAGTATGCTGCTCTGTAATGATTGAAGATCTATACGCTACTTCCCCGCGGAGGAAGCGCGTATATACGCAGCTTCAGCGAAGAGAAAGAGCGTATGCGCAATAAAATATACACTGAGGTATACGCTAGTTTGTGTGGACGGAAGCGTGTATATACGCGACATCAGTGAAGTCAAAGCGCGTATGCAAACTAGGGTTTGCTGAAGCAAGGGGTATGAAATATCTAATCTGTTCTGTTGTATTTCTGCTATCTGATCTGTGTTGATATGTATCTGTTGATGATGTATGGTTGTGCTTAAAAGTATGGAAAGGGTTCGGTCTGGAAATATGATGAATTGTGGCCTGCAAGTTGTGTTCTATTGAAGTGGTTGGATCCAGTGTGAAAATTGATGAAACATGGTCCAAGGTGGTGCTGAAGGTTGTAGCCTTCAGTCAGGGGGTCGTAGCTCCCTTCCAGGTGAGGCTGGTAAACGAGATCGGGGGGTCGTAGCTCCCTTCCAGGAGAGGCTGGTAAACGAGTCAGGGGGTTGGAGCTCCCTTCCAGGAGAGGCTGGTAAACGAGCGCAGGTGGGTGCCTGCGTGCCGGTCAAGTCTGCGCCAGCACATATGTTGTAAGATGTTTTCTCTATAATAAAATATTGAAGGCTGAGCAACTGCAGCGGTGGTTTTCTCCCGACTTGGGTTTCCACCTAAAAATCCTGGTGTTCATGTGTGATGCTTTGTGTGATGATTTATTCTGTTCTTACTGCACATGTTTACTGCTTATTGAATATCTGAAGAATAAATGATGGAATGGTTTAAGTGAAGAATTAATGACATATCTAATATCTGTGTATACACAAGTTTCATAAAGGGGATCCGCGTATATACGCTAGTTTACTGAAGTAAAGTAGCGTATGGGTTTTAAGGAATGAAAAAGTAAAAAGATTTGATTATGCAGTAAATACTGATTCACCCCCCCCTCTCAGTATTTTTCCCAACAGGCTAGATCCTAAGGTCTGAAAGTGGTTGTGATGTTATCTCATCTTTTGGTCTTGCCAATCTGGCCAAAACATGGGAACACCAACAGATGATATGGTATACCAAATAATATAGCCTCCTCCAATAGACTCTCTAGATGAAAGGTTGATCCCTTCTGTTTGGTCAATTTAGTGTGTCCTAAATTGCTACATTTAATTTGTCAATCCGGGATTCGTAAGCTGACGAAGTGTGGCGCACTATATGTGCAAGATAACCTATCTCTTACTTTTTTTCGTTTTTGTATTTTTGTGAAATTCTAAAAGACAAGTATGGAGACAAATATTCAAGACAATGATGTCCTTCTAATGATTTTCCAAACTTCAAAAGAATTTTAAAACACACAATGACAAAATTAATTCTTCAAAGAAAATGAAATTGCATCACTATTCTAGTCAAAAAACAGTGAACTACTGATCATGAAACTCATTATCCTTGCTGCTGTCCAAATACAAAAGAAACTATGCTTAAAGAAATCCAAGAATTGCAACAAAGTAAATCTAAATCAAATTACATCAACTTATATTCTGATCCCTCACCATTAGTCCAGCTATAGCTTTCGGAGGTAACCATAAACAGCTTGAGCAATCTGATATCTAATTTGCAGAAAAAAGAAACTAATATCAAACTACACACTCATACTTCAATCCCTCACCATTAGTCCAACTATGGCTTTCGGAGGTAACTGAAAATGATATGAGAAATTTAATATATCTAACTTGCAGAAAGTAAACTAATATCAAACTACACACTCATACTTCAATCCCTCACCATTAGTCCAGCTATGGCTTTCGGAGGTAACTGAAAATGACATGAGCAATTTAATATATCTAACTTGCAGAAAGTAAACTAATATCAAACTATACACTCATATTTCAATCCCTCACCATTAGTCCAGCTATGGCTTTCGGAGGTAACTGAAAATGACATGAGCAATTTAATATATCTAAATCTAACTACTGAAGCAAATGTGCAAGACTGAAATAAACAAACAGTGCTGGAATTAAACAAAAACTAAGAAAAGTAAATTAGCAGAAGGACAAGATGGATTCCATGTCATTAGTCATTATAAAATTATATGCAAATGCCCGGGCTGCCATGAAAAATTATGCTAAAAGCTATGATTTCAGAAAGCAATCTAAGTAAGGAAATATGACAAAACATAATTGAAAGCAACTTATCTAGAAAACATGTAAAAGCCTCCTTGGATAGCAGGGGCCCTCTGCTACCAATTTGGTGTAATCCTTCTTCAGCTCCTTAAAATTGTAATCAAAACACCATCAAGGAACTTCTTTATTGAAAAAACTTCACAAATCTACATCCCATTCCATCTTAAGCTTTGTTACAAATCTACTTCCTCATTACTTCCTCATTACTTTCTCATTACCTATGATAAGAGAAAGCTTCTCCTATTTATACAAAATATGAGGAGACATCTCATTAATGGGAGTCCATGAATCTCTCCCTCCATCTCTAGAGTTACAATCAAAATAGAAAATGATAAGACACATGTCTTTCTAGAGTTTCAACACAACTTGAGGAATGAGACACATATCCTCTTAGAGTTTCAATACAACAAGGAAGTGAGACACATATCCTCTTGATCCCATAATCTTCTCCAACCAAATTCGAATTGGGCCTTAGAGTGCCACATAAGGGTCTTCTAGAAGTCTCCTTTTTGACCTACACATGTCACAAAACTCAACACATATATAGATATATGAAATTATGTTAATTTTCTAGTTTCTAATCATAAATTCACTTTAAATACATAAAATAAATAACTTTGGAAAACAAGGATCCTAACCCATATATTTATGAAAATGGTTACTTGATGTAGGGTTTTAGGTCAAATGGCTATGAAATAAGAGCTAAACGGTTATGACATAATGGAAATATGTATGAATATGGAGAACACTTTTGAGACTCAACATACCCCCCAACTGAAGTTGTTGCATGTCCTCATGCAACTATTGCAATGATTCCATTTGTCCATGAGTTGATCTTTTATGAGTTTTGACTCATATAGATTCATTCCAAACTTTGCTTCTTGATATTTTCCTTTTTGGCAAAGTATAATACATTTGATTGCAACATTTTTATTTATTTATTTTTTAATGGTTGGTTCTTGTGTAACAACCATTTTTTTTTTTTTTTGAACAATGGTTCTTGTGTAACAATGCTTTATTTTCTTTGTTGCATCAAAGTTCATGAAAACATTTAGAATCAATTACTTCATCAATGAATTGATCATTTGCAAGGCATATAATCTTTTGGATCATCTTGCAACAATAGTTGGTTGGGAAGTATATGTGGGTGGAAATTAAATAAAAATGTATGATAGTGTATGACATGTGGATATGAAATGATGTCCCTTTCCCCCCAACTAAAGATATGATAATGTGAAAAAGGGAGTGAGGAATTTTTCCAAAGTTACAATTTTAGCATTCTAATGAATTACATGACTAAAATTAGAAAACAACATACCTTCACTTACCTTAAATGTGGATGAGTTGTGTATGTGTGGTGGCTACAAAATTCTGATCATATTCTTCTTCAAGTGGCTGAACAAGAGGAGTCATGGATAAAGAGATAAGATGACTTTTTATTGCTCCTACTAAAACTTGCTGAATCTGCTCCAAAATGCTGAAAATAATAGTCTTCATGTCTTCAAAACTCATTGGCATAATTCCTACTATGTGAAAATATGTTCTGATGTCGAACATAGTAGGAAATTGTTGAATTAGTGGCCATTAATGGATGCCACTAGTCAACACGAGAACTCTCACCATTGATGACAATGAGAGTCAAGATGCCCAAACACATCTTGCTAGGTACGAATAATTTTGCTGATGTCGAGTCACCTAGAAGATCTGACGAACAATGGACATTAATGTATTCCCATTGTTTGTCAGCATGAGAACTTGCCATTAAGGCATGCAAACCTCAAGGTGTTTTTACAAATAACTTAGACTCAAAGGACTATGGACTCAATAATTTGCATTGAAGCAGGGCTTATTTGCGGAATGAAAATGACAAGAAATGGAAAATGAAAATGGAAGATGGCAATGGAGAGTAGAAATGGCAATGAGCAATAAGCATGTGAATGAGCCTCTTGCTTTTATTTGTGGGTTATGAATGAACAAAAGGAAATGGAAAGTGGATGTGAATGTAAATGGAAAATATGAAGTGAAATGAGGTGAATGGTTTATTATGAGGTATGGATGTGATGGAGACAATAGTATCTGAAAGTTTTTCAAATGTTTGGATCTGATTTTACATCAGCATATTTCCTCTTTGTTGCTGATTATCCTCTTATAAAACAAATTGGTCTCTTAGAGACACCATTCTCTTGTAGTCATTTGTCCTTCCTCCTGGAACTTGCAAAAAACTAATACTTCTTCTGCAATGGAATGTAAGATTATCAAAAGAGAGAGGTGATCAATCTCTCTAGTTATGATATTTACACACAAAACTAAGAATTTGTATTAATGAAACAAGTTCTCAAAGGAAAAATCAAAAGAATTTATACATGTTTTGGAATTAGTGCCTCAAGTTGAATGTTGTTTCTTTTCAGCAATTTATTTCATTATTTGCCATTCAAACTCTAATGATGGATTTCTCATTGTATAGATCTTATTGAGACCTTTCCAACGATACTTAAATCATCAAAATCTGATTTTGTATGAGAAAGTTAAGCTGATTTGAACAATGAGGTTTTTCAGCTGCGGAATTTGAGAACAGCTGCGGAATTGGACTTTAGCTGCGGAATTGGAGAACAGCAGCGAAATTGGACTTTAGCTGCAGAATGTCGACGGTTTCTGTAGCTAAAAATCTTGAATAAAAAGTTAGCCGTTCATCTTTCATCATCAGTCCAAAATTAATCAATACCTTTAGAAAAATGAGCAAATAACTTATTCATTTCATTGATTCAAAATTATTATTATTATTATTTTATTTTTTTAACAACAAAAGAGAAATGCAATTTTTATTTTTATTTTTAAATATTATATATGTTACATTTAAAATATATATATATATATATATAATTTAAACAAAACAATTTATTAAATAAGAAAATTAAAAATAAAAGCTAAAAACAAGAATGTCATTCTCGTCCTCATGTGGCAATTTTTCGAGCAATTCTCCATTGGAACGTAGCAGGCTGTATCATCTTCTCTTCATTCAAAGGAAGCTCATTGCAATTCGAGCATGATCCACCACTAAGCTCTCTATTTCACGTCTTTCACATAAGCCATTTGGGAAAGGCCCAACCGTCTTGAATCAGGTGAATACTTCTCAGTTTGGTGATGTATTGAACTCGCATTGTATATTCCCATGCCATCTTTTAAGTGGACAAGATCTTGACCAGAAAAAGTAAGCTTTAAACCGTATATCACTACCATCCACATGACATTTCCAACGCTCAAACGAATGATGTGCAGCCATGAAGATGAGAGTGGTCAGTGGAATGTGGATTAAATGCCACGAGAGACTTTGATTTTGATTAGAATTCTTCTTCTTGGATTTAGAAAACCGGATTATCAATGCAGAGTGCCGTTTTCAAATTCTTCACTCAGAAAAAACCGTTTTTCCTCACGCGGCAGGCAAAAATGGGCTTCAAATAACTGAGAAATTATCTTAGACTGCCACGAATTTCGTAAAACGATTTCTGGGTTATCTAATTGACCAAGTTGGTGAAAAAACCCATGTCTCGGTTTTTCAAAATTAATCCTCAATCGTTCAGAAAATGCGTTTCAAATTGACGTGTCAATAGCAGTTGCGTTTTCTGAATGCGCTGTAACAAAATCAATTTCTTCCAGCGTTGATGTATTGGGAGAACCTATGGACATCTTGACTGTTTTGCAGCTTGTATTGAAAAAAAAAATCATTGGCCCATGATGGTCTTGCTAGAGGTCTTCATGAAGGTGCCAAAGCTATTGAGAAACACGTAGCGCAGTTGTGTGTTCTTGCAAAGAATTGCAGTCAACCTGAATTAGTCAATCATTGTGTGCTGAGCACAATGTGAACTTGATTTCTGTTCCCAGCACAAATAAGCTGGATGAATGGGCGGGACTTTGCAAGATTGAATCAGAGGGTAAAGCTCGAAAGGTGGTTGGGTGCTCTTGTGTTGTTGTGAAGGACTACGGTAAAGAAACTGAAGGCTTGAATGCTATTCAAATATGTGAAGACAAAATAATTTGGAAATTTTTCTTTGCTTTTCTTATTGTCGCTGCATCGGTTCTTTATCCATGTGAATATGTAAACTTTGACCTGCTTTCACATTTCTGATCCTGCTTCTATGCCTGATAGCTTCAATCTCACGCCCTCTATGAATCAAGCTAAAGCTCGAGGAAACGCCAGAAGCGGCATTTCAAAATATCGCACTGGACATGTATACATAGAGGGAAGACAGAAATCAAAAATTTATATAAGATCGTGGCAGGATGCAGCACCTGAAGGTGTGAGGAATGCTCGTAGATTTTGTCATGGGCCATGTTATGGCATTTGTTTTTTGATTTGTTTTGTTTTTGTTTTTCAATTTTTTTTAATTTGTTTTTGTTAATAAAACTATATGTTATATTTTTAAAAATTAAAAATACACATATATATTTTACTAAGCAAAATGATTTTTTTTTTATATTTGTTTTGTTAATAAAATTACACATGTTATATTTTGAAAAATTAAAAATATACATATGTAATTTACTAAACAAAACAATTTAAAATTTTATTTTTTTTTAAATGATTTTTTATTAAAATTATATATATATTTTCAAAGTTAAAAATATACATATATATCTTAGTAACAAAACAATTTAATTTATTTTTTTTTCATTTTTTTTTTTTAATTGATTTGTTTAATAAAATTATGTATGTTATATTTTCAAAAATTTAAAAATACACATATATATTCATTAAACAAAACAATTTATTGAAATCAAAGTTTTTCATGAAAACAAATTTTTGTTTTTAAATTGTTGAATCAATTGAAATGATGAAGTTTTATTGTCTCTTTTTTTTTTCTCTTTTTCACATAACAATTCTTTTTCTGATCCTCCAGATCACACAAAGTGCAGGAGGAGAGCATACTCAAGAATTATTATTATTTTTTTTTACATAACAATCATTTTTCTGATCTTCCAGATCACACAAAGTGCAGGAGGAGAGCATACACAAGAATTATTAATTTTTTTTTTAGATGTAAGAAATAAGGCTACCTAGTTACACTTCCCCGGAAACGGCGCCAAAATGTTTGGTCAATTTAGTGTGTCCTAAATTGCTACATTTAATTTGTCAATCCAGGATTCGTAAGCTGACGAAGTGTGGTGCACTATATGTGCAAGATAACCTATCTCTTACTTTTTGTCGTTTTTGGATTTTTGTGAAATTCTAAAAGACAAGTATGGAGACAAATATTCAAGACAATGATGTCCTTCTAATGATTTTCCAAACTTCAAAAGAATTTTAAAACACACAATGACAAAATTAATTCTTCAAAGAAAATGAAATTGCATCATTATTCTAGTCAAGCAAACAGTGCACTACTGATCATGAAACTCATTATCCTTGCTGCTGTCCAAATACAAAAGAAACTATGCTTAAAGAAATCCAAGAATTTCAAAAAATTAAATCTAAATCAAATTACATCAACTTATATTCTAATCCCTCACCATTAGTCCAGCTATAGCTTTCGGAGGTAACCATAAACAACTTGAGCAATTTGATATCTAATTTGCAGAAAAAAGAAACTAATATCAAACTACACACTCATACTTCAATCCCTCACCATTAGTCCAGCTATGGCTTTCGAAGGTAACTGAAAATGACATGAGCAATTTAATATATCTAACTTGCAGAAAGTAAACTAATATCAAACTACACACTCATACTTCAATCCCTCACCATTAGTCCAGCTATGGCTTTCGGAGGTAACTGAAAATGACACGAGCAATTTAATATATCTAACTTGCAGAAAGTAAACTAATATCAAACTACACACTCATACTTCAATCCCTCACCATTAGTCCATCTATGGCTTTCGGAGGTAACTGAAAATGACATGAGCAATTTAATATATCTAAATCTAACTATTGAAGCAAATGTGCAAGACTGAAATAAACAAACAGTGTTGGAATTAAACAAAAACTAAGAAAAGTAAATTAGCAGAAGGACAAGATGGATTCCATGTCATTAGTCATTATAAAACTATGTGCAAATGCCCGGGCTGCCATGAAAAATTATGCTAAAAGCTATGATTTCAGAAAGCAATCTAAGTAAGGAAATATGACAAAACAGAATTGAAAGCAACTTATCTAGAAAACATGTAAAAGCCTTCTTGGATAGCAGGGGCCCTCTGCTACCAATTTGGTGTAATCCTTCTTCAGCTCCTTAAAATTGTAATCAAAACACCATCAAGGAACTTCTTTATTGAAAAAACTTCACAAATCTACATCCCATTCCATCTTTAAGCTTTGTTACAAATCTACTTCTTCATTACTTCCTCATTACCCATGATAGGAGAAAGCTTCTCCTATTTATACAAAATATGAGGAGTCATCTCATTAATGGGAGTCCATGAATCTCTCCCTCCATCTCTAGAGTTACAATCAAAATAGGAAATGATAAGACACATGTATTTCTAGAGTTTCAACACAACTAAGACATGAGACACATATCCTCTTAGAGTTTCAATACAACAAGGAAGTGAGACACATATCCTCTTGATCCCATAATATTCTCCAACCAAATTCGAATTTGGCCTTAGAGTGCCACATAAGGGTCTTCTAGAAGTCTCTTTTTGACCTACACATGTCACAAAACTCATAACACATATATAGATATATGAAACTATGTTAATTTTCTAGTTTCTAATCATAAATTCACTTAAAATACATAAAATAAATAACTTTGGAAAACAAGGATCCTAACCCATATATTTATGAAAATGGTTATTTGATGTAGGGTTTTAGGTCAAATGGCTATGAAATAAGAGCTAAATGGTTATGACATAATGGAAATATGTATGAATATGGAGAACACTTTTGAGACTCAACACCTTCTCTAGAAAACCTCCTCCCCAATTGGTGTACTGAAACCACCCTGTAACTCCTCCCTAAAAATAATGCAATCCAAGATAGAACCTGCACAGTAGGGGAAAATAAATAAGTGGCCTAATTCCAAATCCTAAAATAAGGCTCAAGAGCATTCCTCACCAGCCTCCCAAAGGAAGGAAACCTTCCTCCACTAAAAAATAGCTCAAAAATCACCCAAATCTAGTCTCCACTCCTGCAACCTGCAACTCAGCACATCTCTCAATAGAAATTGCTTTGTACCACAAGATTGAAGCTTTGGCCTGATTCCTAATTGTGGATTGGAAGTGCAATGATATTCCTATGAGGCCTCTCAAGGATAGAGGTGGGATTCCTGATCAAGAACACCTTGTGCTAAACAACACTGCAATCTTAGCTAAATAGATGAAGAAAGATACATGTCTAAATAGACCATATATTCAGAAATATCAAATACATAAACATTATTCCAATATGGCTGCCATCCTCTTCCTTATGTAAGTGATGAGATTTCTAACCCTAAACCCCATTCATTTATGACATTACTTCCATGCAAAGAGTCTCCATCTAAAACTGTGTTGTCCCATAATGAATGCCACTCCTCCATGACAGCGTTGTTGATTTGGTCAAGGTTGACCCATTCTATGTGTTTCAACCCCTTTTCACACCTAAGGGTGCTCAATTAAGCTGCTAAGATGTCTTCCTTTCACATTGGAATTGATTTTATTCATATTACAAAGATTCATGGATCTCCATATCTTATTATTCATCAAACAAGAAAATAAAAAGAAAAATTAATATTCCAACTAGCTCATGGCTAATTAGGAATATTACAGTCCTCCCCTCCCAAATGTTGTTTGTCCTTAAGAAACTGTAAAGGTGGGTGCTGAAACTCTTCTCCTCCACCATTTTTGACATCTCCATGTGATAAGATTCCCTCATAAGCCAAGTCTCTCCCAATCCATCCCTCCATGACATGCTCCCCCCAAGTTCTCATGAGATGCAAATGACTCATCCCACAAGGAGGCAATAGATCCAATGAAACAAGAATGATTTGCCCAATGTCCTCCCTAAAACATGTAGCATAATGAACATGGATAATATCTCTCCCAAAGGGCACGTTCAGTCCTTCCATCTTCCCTCCAATGGTTCCCATAAAAATAATAAGAACATCATCAATGTATGAGATCAAAACCAAGTACATATAAATAGGAATATGCAAAAATGGAGGTGGGTCATAGTCCCACATGTGGAACTAGCATAGTATGTCTCTTGACTGCATCAGATAATGATATGGTAAGTGGTTTTCCCACCACTTACTTGCTTCCATATTTTTCTCACAAGTTTTTAAAAGGTGAGAAATGTTCGGTGCCTTTGGAGTGCACCCAGAGTGGTAAATCATCTCCCTATATCCTCCTAGGGAGTGTCCATGTTCAACAATGTTTATGGCCCAAAGTTGGCCATGAATTTTATATGGAAGAATGCTCCTTATTGGAGTAATGGCCTGCATATACATGGTAAAGGAATGCAGATAATTATCAAGTAAATAATTATGCATATAAACATGTTCCTTACCATAATTTCTACTCATACAAATGGAGTGGTCCATAGATATATCCCATCTCATTCCAAAAGAGGAAAGAGGTGGTTGTGATAACTCCTCCATAGAGTTATGTATCTCTCCCATCGGCACATGGTCCGTGCATATTTTAAAATTTTGATATATCTCCTCTTCAAATCCTTCCCAAGTATATCCCTCCATGATGTTGTTGTAGGCTCTCATGGAATAAGTGTGTTTGAAGAGAAAATATTCATGTGCTCTTTGTAGTAACTTATCCTTGAGCTTGGAAACTCTAGATAAGAAGATCCTACCATCATAATAGATGAATTCATCTTGGACTGAATATCCCTCCTCTTGTAGTTGGTCATCAAGTATCATGCAAGTGAAAAGATCCTTGGAATAAACCACCAACAACTAGGATTTCCAATATGGATCTATTCTCCAAAGTGACAGCGCTGATGATCTACCACATAAAACATTTGTCATATGGTTGTCTTCCTCTTTGACATATCCCATGCAAAATTCACATGTTGGAAGGCTGCTATCCTTCCTCTGCTTCTCCCTTCTCGGCGTAGAATTTGAAATGAGAGTGGGTAATGATGATGTTGGGATAATATCTCCCTCCTCCTTGAATCTACCCAAGACTCTCAACGATGTACCATGAACTCCCAAAGCCCCAACTCCTATTGGATCTATGAATGGTGCATCATGATGTGAGACATTCCCCACCAAATTCTGATCAAGTGGCCTCCCAGGTGGTTTGCCACAAAACAATAATGTCCCATGGGTCAAAGTCATGTGCATAATAGATGGGACTGTTAGGTCCTTGCTTCCACTACACAAATCTGTCTTTGTTTTATGTGTGGAAGATGTATGTGAGGGATATGTGTGCATGCCCTTAATCATCTATTTTTTTAAACTCTTTCTATCCACACATTCCATCTGCAAAGTCTCCCAATCTCTGGTTACCTTCCCCAAAGTAATCAACCACTGCACACCCAATATCACATTGGTTTCAGGTATGTCAACCACAAAGAAGTGACCATTCAATGAATATGTCCCCATGGTGACAGATAAATATGGAACATAATGCATGCACTGCATAGTTCTGGCTCCTGGGACCAAAACAGAAAATCCCTCAAAATCATCAGTGGGTATTTCCCTCCTCTGAACTAGTTGGGCATTAATAAAGTTGTGAGTAGCCCCATTTTCAATCAAAACAGAAACCCTCTAATCTAATATGGAACCTCAAACCCTGAAGGTCAAGTACTTGGGTAATCCTCTCACTGATGCAAGAGCCCCTCCAATTGGAGCAAATTATCCATCCCCACTTCTGGGTGGTGGTGGATCATCTCTTGTTGTGCCAGCGATGTGACCTCTTTCTGGTTCCTCTTCTTCTTCCTCGTTGTCATCTCATAATACCTCTATATAGTGTGCCTTTCCTAATTCACATCTATTTTTGGGTGCCCATGATTCTTGGAATGTGAAGCAAAGATTCCTTCTCCTCAAATCTCTTCAAACATCATCATTAAGAGGTACTTTACTTTGGATCTCTTTTGAAAAAGGAGCCTTCTCATCTTTTCCCTTTGATGGAAAAGTGGGCTTTTTCTGAAATTTTGTCTTTGCTTTTGGCAAGGCATCTTGTAGATCTCTAACCCTTTCAATGGCATCTTGAAGGGTAGTGGGCTTGGTAGACTTAGCCAACCCATGAAGAGGTTCTGCTAACCCATCAATGAAAATATAGACCCTTCTTGTTGTAGATAAATCAGGAACCATAACAGAAAGTTTTAGAAATTCATAAATATAAGTTTTTGGATTACCTCATTGTTTTAGCTTTGCTAGCCCCATGAATGGTGCCTCCGGATCTCTTCGATCAAACATCTCCACCAACCTCCTTGTGAACTATAAATATGCAGTCACATTGGCATGACCCAATGTAGACAAGCTATGGAACCACCACTCATGTGATTCACCCTCGAGGTGCAACGTTGTTATCTTAATGGCCTCCATCTTTGGTACTTTTTTTTGGTAGAAGTAGATGTCAGGCTTCTCTACCCATGATTTTGAAGTGAATTTTGATGACCCATCAAATTTGGGTAAGAAAAATCTGCCCATAGTTCGGTGTAGATCAGGATTCTGAATGAATCCTCCGCCTCTATTATGATGCCTGGGTCTCCTATTGTCCTTTATATGACAAAATTATTAAAAAATAAAGTGATCCTTGAATCTCTGAGATTGAGACTCATACTCCATGAAATAGTCTTCAAGAGTTTCTTGTTCTTGAAACCCCTCATTTCCCACTGCTAAGAATGTAGGCATCGTAGAGCGTTGGGAAACTTGATGATGCTTCACTGGTTGATCACTCCAGTGATGAGAAATGTTGGAGCCTTCACCATGCAGAAATCCTTTAGGGGATTCCTTGCATATATCCATCCTCGTCTCCTTTATTTCTCTAGCAATGTCTTGCATTGTTCTAAGAAGAATATTAGGAAACTCCTTCTCCTCATCTTCTCCTGATAAAGGGGTTTTACCCTTGTCTTCTTTATCATTTGTATAGTCAAACTTCCTGTTTCTTCTATTGAGATATCTCTTCTATGTATATGTGAGAGGATATCCTCATTATGATGACATATTAGCTTTCCAGATGCACAGGTTGAGCCAATATTATGCTATGATACCACTGTAATATTCCAAAAGGGAAAAGCGGGAATATAGTGCAAAACCATGGAAATAGCAGTGTAAAAAATCACATCAAGTATGAGACCAATATGGAGATGTTACATTCATCATAACAGTAGCATATATGTATAAAATAATGGGCCACAAACCATAATATAATATAGAACAAGCCTCCAATAGACAAAACCCTCAACAAGAGGTGTTGCTACTATATCAAAACTGTCGGAAGACTACTACAGCGCTGTCATAAAGTGCACTGCTACAAAAAATGAACATACAAAGATCTATGGCTGTTATATGCCTCAAAATATACAACAAATATAGATCCATCTCTATACAACCTCTAATGAAGAACTCAAAAAGGGTTTTCAGAAATACACCAATGTACAAGATGGGAATCAAAGCCCTAACACTAAAGATTCACTACAAGATATAAAATAGAAAGGTTTGGCTGATCTGGTATGAAAAAGAATATAGCCTCCTCCAATAGATTCTCTAGATGAAAGGCTGATCCCTTCTCTATAAAACCTCCTCCCTAATTGGTGTACTGAAACCACCCTGCAACTCCTCCCTAAAAATAACGCAGTCCAAGACAGAAACTACACTGTAGGAGAAAATAAATACGTGGCTTGATGCCAAAAGCTGTAATAAGGCTCAAGGGCCTTCCTTACCAGCCTCCCAATGGAAGGAAACATTCCTCCACTAAAAAAAGATCATAAATCACTCAAATCTAGTCTCCACTGCTGCAACCTGAACTCAGCACATCTCTCAATAGAAACTGCGTTGTACCACAAGACTAAATCTTTGGCCTGATGCTTGATTGTGGAATGGTATTGCAATGCCCTTCCTATGATGCCTCTCAAGGATATAGGTGGGATTCCCGATCAGGAACACCCTGTGCTAAAACACACCACAGTCTTAGCTAAACAGCTAAAGAAAGCTATACGTCTAAATAGACCATATATTTAGAAATATCAAATACATAAAACTTATTCCAATATGGCTGCTATCCTCTTCCTTATTTAATTGATGATATTTATAACCCTAAACCCCATTCATTTATGAAACTAATTTCATGCAAAGAGTCTCCATCTAAAACTGTGTTGTCCCATAATGAATGCCACTCCTCCATGACAATGTTATTTATTTTTTCAAGGTTGACCCAGTCAATGTGTTCTAGCCCCTTTTCACACCTAAGGGTGCTCAATTAAGCTTCCAAGTTGTCCTCCTTTCACATTGGCATTGATTTAATTCATATTAAGGATAGTTATGGACCTCCATATCCTCTTATTCATAAAACAAGAAAATAAAAATAAAAAATTAATATTCCAACTAGCTCATGGCTAATCAAGAATATTACATGATAATGGTGGCAGTGTGTCATCTTCTATGCCTAAATAGCGGGATACCTGACACTCCTCCCTCTAATGGGGGGAAGGTCCAAGAAACACCTGGATCGATGGGGTCCCGTTGGGTCAGTTATGGTGTCGACTAGCTTAATATTGGTGATATTTTTGGTTCGTGGGAGGAAGGAATATTCTTATTAGAGAAAATATGATCACATGCATAAAAAAAAGAGAAAAAATAAGAGGTAAGTTTTCCTTTAAGTTAACACTATGTGATCAATCAAGAAAAAAATGTAGTTTTTTTTGTTTTGCATATGATACTTAAAAGCCTATATAGACCTATTTTTCCTTACACTCTCAATGTAACTGGGCCTTGCGAAGATGTCTTATGATGGGTATTAGGGCTAATTTCATGAAAGAAGTGGCGACGCCTTCCAGCAACCGAATAATAGACCAAGGTAATGGTATGAGGATCAAGTGATTCTTGCACTATCACCTATAGGGAAGGATGCCCTAGTTTTGGCCACTAAAGTACCGTCGTCCCACGTGAGCATTCGAGTTTTGAGATTCTTGGTAATCAACTACCAGTACCGAGCACTAGATGGGTCAAGTAGCCCCAAAACATACCACATGCACTGGGCCTAAGCTTAACCCCCTCTAAAACGGGTCTCTGGTAATGCTTGGGTATTTTTTCTGTGGGCGAATAGATGGATTTAATGCTCCCCACAAGGTCAACATATATGTTTCGAAATGTATTATGATCACGTCGGCTTATTGGATGCCTACCCCCAATGGTTCTAACTTGAACTATAATTTTTTTTGTGGCCCCTGTGGAGAGAATTTAGTGAGTTTGGTTAATGGTTATTTTTATAGAGTCTCAATTTTCTTACGGTTTGCCTTGGTGAAGTATCTGTAAGAAGAGGATAAAGGTCCCTACACACTGGGTGCCTTTTGGTCCAATACTTACCGATGCTTCGTGTGAGCTTTGGAGTGTACAATCAAAAGTGTTATGAGATGTGGATATGTGTTGATCCTTTACAATCCTTTTCTAGTTACCCTATGTCCGATTGTTTCTTGAAAAAATAAATGATGTGTGGATTATGGGCTGCTTACACCTTGCCTAGTTAGACTATGTTTGCACTATAGGGAGATGGAAAATTGTCTTAGGAAAGCATTCATGTGCATACCCAGGCTCACGTGAGGTGCAAGGGCGACATATATTACTTGATTTCTTTTCGACAGTTTGGTCCTAGTCCCACCTAACGCAAAATTGAACTAATCTAATGCAAAAATTTGAAAAAACTTGATTTACCTAAATATATGTGGATATGTGGGTCACTTACTTCTAAGCTAATTACGCTATGTGTTTTTTATATTTTATTAGAAAATCGTTTGTTCGGACAACATATGTGGATTCAAGGCCACTTACTTTTTCCTACTTAAACTATGTATGATTTGCAAAAATAAAACACTAAAATTAAAACTACTTAGTTTCTAAGCTAAATTCTAGAAAATACAAGTCCCAATCAGCCCTGAAATACCAGAACACGGTGATAGAAACTTTTTTATGGGTTTCCAAGAACTTTACAACTAAAAACATGGAAAATAATAAGAGAAAATGAGCTTGCTTCCTACCATGCGGCTTATCTTCCCACGGGCGTGGAGTGCGCATCTGTTAGAGAAGAATACACGTGGTCGGGAATTATGCAAAAATTCCTCCCCTTCTGGGAAAAACTTCTCAATGAGTGTGACTGGAGATGCTGAGAGTATGCATGGGTGATTTGTAGCAAGTTGAGTAGGAAGAAGGACCTGTATCAACAACCATAATAAAAATACAGAATCTAGTGGACTCGCCATTCCTATGATAGTGTATTCAACACATGGGCAGACGAAATACACTTTTCTTATTATGGAAGGTGCTTACCTACATAAGAGTCACAGGTCAAAATGGTTTGTCAAACGTTAGTGGAACAAGTTCGACATGTAATAAGATAAGTTAGAAAGGAAACATAGCATGCTACATAAACAATGAAATAAAAACAAAACAACAAGCACAAGATACACGCTCAATAGAGAAAACACACTAATAACTCAACAATGGAGAGCTTCTACATTTATTAGGTGTTGGTGGTAGTAGAAGATAGAATGTTAAATCTCTTGTAGTGGATCCTTCGAACTACAAAGCTCCAATATCCAATACAAAGGGGTCTCTTCCCCTCAAGTTTTCAGAAAGCCTTTCTTCCCTCTCGAAGGATGGTAGATCAACGAACATGTGGTGAAATCCTCTCCCTTGGACTGAGATGTTTGGTGCCCAGAAAATGAGTCCTTCCAATCTTGCAGCTGCTAGAAAACACAATCTGGTTTGCTATGGAGAAATTAGGCCAGAATAATAATGTTTCTCCTATTTCTCTTCCTAGGGCTGGCTTTTATAGACCATTTTCAAATTTTCCCTCCTTCTCTTGGCCCAAGATGGATGGTGACACAAGAGTGGGGGTATGATTCCTTTGTGTGTTGCATTAAGGCCTCAAGGTGGATCAAAGACGACTGTACTTTATTATCTTGAGTGGCAATATTTTTAACCAAGTGTGCCAAGTGGTCCCCGATGGTGACATTCTATCCTCCCTAGCACCATGCGGCTATCAAAGAAAAATTTGTACTGCGTGCCAAGAGCCAGTATTGCCTGTGCATGGTCCATAAATTATGTGTTTTGACCTTAGGAAAAATTAAAATTTTGGCTCCTCCTAATGCATTTATTCTCTGGGAACCTTTATCTGTACCTTTTGCTTGACATTTTTAATGTCTTATGCTTGTATAATTTTCCAGTGTTAACATAAAGGATGGACGATATAGTCCTAGTTGGAGTACAAGCAATCCAAGAAAAGGAAGAATGAATAAAATTGATTAAATAAAGTTTAAAAGAATCACAAGGAAAACAAAAGATATATATGGATGTGAACTGAGCCAATAGAAGTTACAAAGTTGGGAGAAGGTGTTCTTGTCATTGATCCCACGAAAGAGCTCAATTAAATTTGCCAAGGGAGTTAAGTTGTCACCATAGTGTGTAAGATCATTTGAAATTCTAGAAAAAGGAACTAGTTGCTTATCATCTTGCATTTCCATTAACATTAGACCATGTACATGATGTTTTTAATGTGATTTTTAAGTCATTATATTTTGAACCCTTCTCATATTATTTATTTGAGTCATTTTCAAAGGTTGGACAAGGGACTAATTCATGTTTTGGACTAGCACACTTGACAACTTTGGTATGCTAGTTAGCGAGAATGGGACTTCATCAATCTTGTTATGTCAAAGCTTGTTATTGATGATAATTATAAATTAATATTGAGAGGGATCACTTGGACACCTCCTTTGACACATTTCGTAGAGATGGTAAAGGTCCAATGGGAAAGTTATGGTCCTATTTTAGCTACTTGTAAAGACACAATTAATATTCATAAATAATTTACTTATTTATACTAGAACTTTGACACAAATTTTCTCAAAGAACAAGTGCATGTAATTCCTCGTCAATTTTTAGTAGTTAGATTGATTATATTTTATTATTTGAGGCCATCTTGTTTACAAAATGACCTAGTATATTGACTTGTCTTATGATGATGAAACTAAAACTCTCTGATTATTTTGAATAGTTTTAATTAACATAATGGTAAATTTTGAATAAAATTTTATTTAAATTTTTTTTTGAACTATGGATGGATAAAATGTATATTGATATGATATAATTGATGTTATCATTTCATATGGTTATGAAACATTAAAATGAACATAAAATGAGTGAAATTATTTTTAGATATTACTAATGTTTTTCTTAGTATGATAGGTAAGCCACATGCGTATATTGACATAGGATTGTGTTAAATATTATGTGGACTCTGGATTGAGTTAGGGTACTATAATATGTTATGAGATTAATTATGTGCTTTAATCTATTATAATGGAACAATTCAATGCATAGTTTTTAGTGTGTGCATGCACATGGAATATGCTTTCCAATTAATTCGCATATGGGTAATGGGAATGTGTCAAAGTGTACAAGGTATCATTAAGAGATGCCATTTATATTTACACCTACTAGCACCCCTTTTCTGTAAACTAGGTTGAAAGGCTTGTGATGCTTTTACTTAGATGTTGCACATTTCCATGAGGGTAGGCCACAAATTTGGTTACTTGCAAGGTTTAGTTGAGGAGAACACAATAAGGTGACATACTTATTCCTCAATGACTATTAGTCTCTCAGCAAGGCAGTGACAAATTTGAATAAATATGGTCTCGATAGTTGCACCACTTTACCCAACAAGAAACATAGACACTTGAAGGGCATGCATGAATATGACACCCTTGGTACTTACTGGAAGGTAATTTCTAAAGGGCATGGGGTATCATGGCACCATTGATATTTATTATAGTTATTTAGTATATGTGAAATATTTTATTTTATTTTTGGCTTGACTAATGAGGGATTTGAACCTAGAATGTTATTGAGTTTCCCCTCGTGGGCATATGTGAAATATCGTTGATTCAGAATGTGTGTTTTATTTAATTTAAGAAAACTTAAAGTACATGGTTGATTTATTTATTGATAATATAGGTTAGCACATTTTATGACTTAGAAAATAAATGGTTTGATTAAAAATCATTATAATAATGTGCATGAAATGTAAAAGAGGTATTTTTCAATTAGCTAGAAATTAGTCACTAGTGCATCCATGAATCAAGGAGAAGAAAGAAGAAAAAGGAACTTAAATTCAAATAGAAGGGTACAAAAATTGGTTTGGGAGATGTTGAATAGTGCTAATAATTAAGAAGAGTAGTAACTACACAAGTATCCACTAAATAGGAAAAGACAAGGTGATTAAGGTGACATCTAGGAGTAAAAATACGATATGTAGTAGTTGCGAAAGGATTAACCACTATTTTATATTTTTAAATAAAGATTTACTTATTAATATGAGTGACACATGAATGGGTGAATAATAGTAAATTTGTAAAATAGAAAATTACACTTATGCATAAGATGGAAAAGTGGTTTAAGCCACAAAGGCTATAAAATGGAAAGTTGAGTTTGATATCAAACACCTTTACACTATAATGTCAGATGGTTGTCATAATAGTAAAATTTATATTCGTGATTGTTAAATAGTTTGATCTATTGGAGAGCGTTATTGAGGTGGTTATATCCTCTCAAGCTTAATCGAAGATCACAATTCAATGTCAAAAGGTCAAAAAATATTTTCTAATAATTCTCGAAGAATAGTTTTTATTTTTTTTTAATAAAAAAAATGTTATCTATAGTATCGAATGGAAATGAGCCAAATACACACATTCCCAAGTTTGTGAAATCATGGTATGTTGCATTGTTGGAATAGAATGAGCTTAATAGACTCACTCTCAAATGTAAACTATTGGTATACTTTTTGGTGTAAACATTGATTTCAAATAAGTCTTGTAGGCTACAGAGGAGAGTTGAATAGACTCGTTCCCAAAACTTGTAAGCATATATATATATATATATATATATATATATATATTCTTAGTTGAAAATAATTCATATTGAATCAACATTATATATATGATTAGTCGACTGAGTTTCTTTTGGAACTGGAATAGTATAATTCCTATTTGAAATATTTCTTTTGAGTATCCTCTATGGAATGCGTTGAAAATAATAGTTATACTACTAATCGATTAGGTCTCTATTGGACTTCATAGGGTGGTGGTGGCGAGGATAATGATTAACGATCATTGAGACTAAAAATGGTCTATTAGATCTTAAGAAGGTATGCTATTACTTGGAATTATTTAGAAATTTATATCTATGCTTGAAAAGTGATAAGGGAAGTGTTCCAAAATCACCATAGTATTGTTGAGTTAAAAGGTCTAAAATATTGGTAGTGTGGAAAATATTTTAAAATTTAGATTTATTTTGAGTATATGATTGGACAATCTAAGAGAATGTTTTTTTATCTTCAATCCTTTTAGTGTCACAAATATGACATACTCTTCCATCCCAAGGGGTATTGGGAATTGACTAATGCCTAGTTTCACTATTGACCTCATGAGAATTTGTTCTTATTTTAGAAATGCTTATTTACTTCTTTCAACTAGTAAGGACAAAAAAATACTTTTGATTTTTGAGGTTTGGGTTAATCTCCTCCTTATAATATATTAATTTTCTTTTTTCCCTTTGACTCCTTATCACACCACAAATTTTCATTAAACTTTGAGCTAATAATATTCTTAATATTATCCTTATTCTATAAGATGATTTCTTCCTTTATCACCCAATGGTCTAACCAAGATCAGGCATTCTTATCTCATCTCTTACTTAAACTGAAGGTGCTTTGGCTAGAGTTTCCAGCAATTTTCGGAAGCCCCTTGTCTCCCATTTTGTTTAACCTCTTCTTATACATTAAATTCATGGTCATAGACATGCTCTCAATTGGGAAGTGCTTGCTTCAATGAGGAACAAATAATAGATTGTATTTCCTTTAATTTTGATATTATATAAGTTATAAATTGTTTTTTATTTGTTCTATCTTTCTCCATGTCTCTTTAGAAATGCAATATCCACAAACCTCACATCTATTATTAAAATATCAAAAATAGTGTATCTCAAAGATAAGTTTTTCCTTAATTGATGTACAATTGTTTTCAAGTCTCTACTAAACATTACATCTTCCATTAATCTTTTTCACAATTCTATATTTTTAATATATTTTGTAATGAATATTTGTTCCAAAATATTTATAATTCTTTCTTCCAAATTATTATTATCATATACAAAAATGATCATATATGATATTATAGATTACATTAACATAAAATTTATTTCATTTTGTCACTATTATTTTTATACCCATCTTAGAACAAAAATATCAGAAAAAAAATCCTTAAAAAATAAATATTATTGAAAAACATTCATTCAAAGTTATTGAAAAATAAATATTATTGAAAAATAATATTTATATTCTTTAGATAATAATGATGACTAATGTAACTCATATGTTAATTAGTTAAACCATTAAATTGTTACATTTATGGATGATAAAAATTAAAATTAAATTTACTAACTTTCCTTGTGGGATGTATTCATCCTTTGGTCAGCCTTTGAGAGTGACTAATTCATCAATTCAATTGCATCAACTCACGTTTAGTCTCTTTCTATCGTTATCGATATTTTGGTGTTCTTTCTTTATCGATAAAATTGTTATTTAAAGGATGTTTTTTCTTCTTATTCCTTCCTTATATTATAAATTCGATGTTAATATTTTATAAAATTTTGAAATTGTATTATAAAATTATTTTAAAGAAAATGATGTTTAAAAAATTATTTATAATACTAATTTTTTTTAATGTTTATTGTTTGTAAATAGGTTTAGGTATTTTTTTTTATGTGAGTTATTAAAATTGTTTGAGGATTTATCAACTTTTAACATCGTAGGATTGGCTTTATGATTCTATTTAGTTTGGCCCTACCAACTTTTAATATAGTTAGATGTTTCTTTTACATCTCGTCTCTACAACTTCAAGTTTGAGCTTTGGCCGCTTTGCAAAAAAACTTAGAAATCCAATTATACCAACTAATAAAATTTCATTTTAAATATTTTTTATTAAAGTTATATTTCTTATTATTAATAAATGATTAATAAAAAAATCTATTTATCATGTTTAGCATATTTATTTTGGAATAATTTTTTTAGAATTTTAATTTAATTATAAATAATTATTAAATTGATGGTAGGGATTTAACCTCCATTAAATATTATAAACTATTCATAGTAGTATACACAAATAACTAAATGAGATTTATCTTGAAAGTAGTTATTCCCCTGTTTCCTTTTAATTAAATTGATTAATTAAAAAAAATGTTATATGAGCAAATGTCATATGAAGTGAGTTATGGTTTATTAGACATGTGGTATTGATGTCCCATGGTATTGTGACTATCAAGCCAAGATTAACTCCATGAATGTAATTGTTATTTTGCATTAAGAGAAAGCTTGGATATATACAAGGAGAGGGAGACTATTGGGTTTCATCTCCTAAAGTCTCTTCATCTTCCAAGTTATTTTAAGTTTTCTATTTACATTATTTACATAGGTTTTCCTAATCCCAAAGATTAGGTGTCAATATTCCCTCTTAATATGAAGGGATGTTGGTGAGTCCAAAAATCATTATGAATCTTTCAAAATTTTCCCTTCCAAGCTTAGTGAAGATGGGTGCAATTTTCTCATTTGTGGAAGAGTGTCGTAGGTGGATTGTCTTGGCCTCAACATGATTTCAAATCAGATGGTATTTTTTATTGATGTGCTTCGTTTGATCATGGAACTTTGGGTTCTTGGAAAAAATTGTTGCAGAAGTGTTGTCAATCAAGAGAGGAGTTGAATGCAGTTGTTTCTCCTGCAAATATTTTAATTCCAACAACAATTAAAGTTATTTTAATGATAAATTTATAAGTAAAAAGTTACTCAGAAATTTGATTAGTGCACAAAAGAAAATTGAGAAATCAATAACAAATCAATGCAACCACACAATCAGATAGTTGATCAAATGAACAAGCATTCTCATATCCAACAAAAGTGCATATGAAACAATTGACAAATATTTTTCATTGAAAAGTACATAATTTGCATTAACAAATAATATTACTTGAATACAACTTAAACCGGAAAAATTTGCTATGTTTTATAAAGAATATCCTCAACAATCTTGACGCAACAAAGCTGAAAGTCAGCCCTGAGGAGAGTCGGTCAACCGTCTTCATGGCTCTGTCAGCTTCCCTTTGGTTTACCCCACATGACTCTTTTATTTATTTTTATAATTATCAAATTCGTAGCACTTGATAAATAATACTATCCACAATTTTTGAATTTTAAACTATATTCCTGAACCTTATATTACGTCGTCAACCTTATGACCAACGTTTTATGCCTTTCGAAACTTTATATTAAAACCAACGCTCTATTTTGAATAAATAACTATGTAATAGACCTTTAGCCCTGGACCCCACCTCTACGGTCAATGGACCAATCAACGCATGCACCGTGCCTCATTTATCATCCGCGCACCTTGGTTATCGTTCGTGCATCTCCGTCAGCTGAACACCGTCCGATGGCCCTCTCTTGAATCAACGGCTCTCGTCAATATCGCTCGACATCCTGGTACGAATGTTAACGTGCGATGGCGCGGGTTAAACAATGGTTTTACGGGGGTCCCCCTTGCCACGCGTTGACTCCTCTATGGAATCGCTCCTCGACTGGGAAATACCGCTTATCCACCAAAAGCGGTGTGATATGGGAAATCCGCCTTTTCAAATCCGCTTATGATTTTGGTACAGTGATTAACCAAGGTTTGCGTCAGGTTAGTATTCTCCTTCGTACCTTCTTTGTTTTTTAACTCAGGGTTTAGTCCCGGTGAGGAAATTCAATCAGCGGCAAAACAAACATAAATCTCTTTATAAGGGAATTTCACCAACGTTAACAGGATTCAACGACCACGATTTCTCTACAAAGGCCTCGCCTATAGTGTGGTGAATTTACAGGTTATATAACCATTTATGGGGATTCAAACACAGAGAAATGGAATTTCCAGTACACAATCGCTTCACAGTTAAGCAATTCTTCACAATTAGCAGTTCGAGACAATTCAATGGAAAATAATCATTTAACCAGAAACAATTGTTCACACACAGAGTTTATTGCAGAAATCTCTCCTCTTCCTCTCGCTCTTTCTTCCATACATCCGAGGGATCACATTTATATACATCAACATATGTCCTTTCGGTTCCTCTGTGAGGACCGTTATGGTAACTCAAGATCCTAATTACAATTATTCGAAACTAAAACATGACAGATGGACTAACCATTCGACTTCTACAACTCTAACTAATCTAATAATACAATCAGCTAAGGTATTGACACCTAGCTGTAACAATTCAAATGTTTTCAAACCCTCCTACCCACAACATGTGGAAAAAACTCCTACATTGCTGGCTAGTGTCTAATGCCCCTGCATCAGACTCTCGAGGGCAATTTTCTTCATGGGCTCCTATCCATGAGCTCTTCCACTGATCTGCCTATCTTCTGCAACATTTCTTCAGTCATCCAAGTGGAATCTTCCTCTAGCTTATCCTTCCATTTGATCAAGTACTGAAAGTACTCTTGTCCTCTGGTCCTTCTTAACACTCTTTTGTCCAATATTTTCTCTGGTTGCAATGGCTGCGCTGGAGGTAGTTGTTCCCTCCACTCAATCTGTTCCTTGTCTACTGATCCTTATTCTGCTCCATCATCTTCATACTTGTAAAAATCTACAACATTAAAAATGGGAGATATTCCAACATCCGGAGGTAATTGAATCTCATAAGCATTTGCAGAAAACTTTCTAAGTATCTTGCATGGCCCAATCTTTTTGAAATTCAATTTGTTATAATGATTCTTTGGGAATCTCTCCTTTCTCAAGTGTGCCAAAATCAGATCTCCTACTTCAAAATGAACTTCTTTTCTACTCAAGTCTACTCTGCTTTTGTATCTGATGCTACTGCAGGCATGTAGTTGTTGTTTCACTTGTTCATGTATGGCCTAGATCTCTGAAGCGAATTCCTCACCATCAGTACTTCTCAGCTTTGCCTTTCCCAGATTTCTCAACTCTGATATTCCTCTGGGGTGCATTCCATAAACAATATGAAATGGACTCTGCCCTGTGCTCCTGTTTGGTGAGTCATTATATGCATATTCTTCCTGGGGAAAAATATGATCCCACTGCTTGGGATGCTCTCCTGCAAGACTTCTCAACAAATTTCCCAGACTCCTATTCACTACCTCAGTTTGTCCATCAGTATGGGGATGATAAGCTGAGCTGAAACTTAGTTTGGTACCAAGTTTCTTCCACAGTGTCCTCCAAAAGTGCCCCACAAATCTGGTGTCTCTGTCTGAAAGAATACTCTTGGGAAACCCATGCAATCTAACAATTTCTTTGAAAAAAAAGTTAGCAACATGGGTGGCATCACTAGTTTTATAACATGGAATAAAATGTGCCATTTTGGAGAATCTATCCACTACAACAAATACTGCATCATTCCCTCTCTGAGTCTTAGGTAATCCTAGAACAAAATCCATACTCACCATGTCCCAAGGCCTGTCTAGAATAGGCAAGGGAGTATACAATCCTACATTCTAACTCCTTCCTTTAGCATATTGACAAATCTTGCAATTCTTCACAAAATTATCTACTTCTGTTCTCATCCTGGGCCAGTAATATAAGTGGCTCAGCTACTCATAAGTCTTATCAGTACCAAAGTGTCCAGCAAGTCCTCCACTTTTTCTCTTTGATCAAGTTTTCTCTCATGGAAAATTTTGGTACACACATTTGGCTTCTTCTGAATAACAAGTCCTCCTACAGGAAATAATCCAGCCACTGGCTTCTATCTGTTAAAACAGGGTTACTACATGCCTCAAATGCTTCTTTAAAATCTGGATCTGTTTTATACAATTCTTTTAGAAAATCAAATCCTACTACTTCAAAATTAGTTTCTTGAACAAGCATGTGCCTCCTACTCAAAGCATCAGCTACTTTATTGGCTTGACCACTTATATGTTTCAAAACAAAATTAAAACCTTGGAGATACTCAACCCATTTAGCATGCTTATGTTTCAACTTGGGCTGTTGTACAATATACTCCAAAGCATGATTGTCAGAATATAATACAAATTCCTTGGACATCAAGTAATGTCTCCACTTCTTCAGTGCCTGAACAATTGCATAGAATTCCTTCTCATAAGAGGAATACTTTCTTCTGGTGTCATTCATCTTCTCACTAAAATATGCCACGGGCCTATCATCCTGACTCAACACAGCTCCAATGGCTTCCCCACTGGCATCACATTTTACTTGAAATGGTTTTGTAAAATCAGGCAAAATCAAAACAGGCTTCTCCGTTATCTTCTGCTTCAAAAGTTTGAAGTTTCTTTATGCTTCAGCAGTCCACTTAAATGGTTGTTTGTTCTTATTTATTGTCTCAATTATGGGTGCATTAATCTTACTGAAGTTTCTTATAAACTTTCTATAAAAACTAGCAAGTCCATGGAAACTTCTTACCTCAAAAACATTCCTGGGTGAAGGCCACTCCACAGTTGCCTTAACCTTTTCTGGGTCCATCTTCAATCCTTCTGCAGAAACAACAAACCCAAAATACACCAACTCTTCCTTCATGAATGAGAATTTCTTCATATTTATCAGCAGTTTCTCTTGGTGCAGCTTCTTCAAGACATGATTAAGATGCCTTAAATGTTCTTCTTTAGTTCTGCTGAAAACTAATATATCATCCAGATACACTATCACAAATTTTCCAATGAAATATTTTAACACTTCATTCATAAGTCTCATAAAAGTGCTAGGTGAATTTGACAACCCAAAAGGCATTACCATCCATTCATACAGTCCTTCATTTGTTTTAAAGGCAGTTTTCCACTCATCACCCTCTCTTATTCTAATCTGATGGTATCCACTTTTTAAATCTATCTTTGAGAAATATCTAGCACCACTCAAACAGTCCATTAAGTCCTCAACTCTGGGCAAAGGGAATCTGTACCTGATTGTGATCTTATTGATTGCTCTGGAATCAGTACACATCCTCCAGCCTCCATCTTTCTTTGGGCTCAATACTGCTGGTACTGCACATGGACTCAGACTTTCTCTAATTAGCCCCTTGTCCGCCAACTCCTGTACTTGTCTCTTGATTTCCTCATTTTCCTTGGGAGTCATTCTGTAGGCTACCTTATTTGGCAGATTTGAGCCAGGGATAAAATCTATCTGATGGCTGATCTTTCTCACAGGTGGCAGCTCATCAGGTAAATCATCCACAACAATGTCACAGTAATCATCTAACATTTCTTGTATCTCTACTGGTAAATCAGAAATATTTGTAGAAGTAAGAACTACTTTAGGTTTGCAAACAAAAGCAAAACTTACCTCTTCTTCTTCTATCTGTTGCAGATATTCCTTCCTGCTCAGCAACAAGGTCTTTGGATCAATCACTCTGCTGGATGGCTCTCCTTCCTCCATGGGTATCAATGTATGATGTACCCCATCTTTGAAGAACTTGTAAGTGCTCTTCTTGCCATCATGCACTACTGCTCTATCAAACTGCCAAGGTCTACCCAGCAGTATGTGGCACACATCCATGGGCATTACATCACACAGGACCTTATCTTTGTATTTGCCCATTTGCAGCTCTATTTCACACTGTTCTTTCACAACCAGCTGGTGCCCTTTATGCAGCTAGGACACCTTGTAGGGAGTTGGATGCTCCCTTGTCTTCAACTTCAACTTTTCTATTACCTCAGTGGAAACCATATTTTCTGTGCTGCCACTATCAATGACTAGCTGACAACATTTCCCTTGGACTTTGCATATGCTCCTAAACAAAGTCTTCCTTTGTGCAGGCTCAGTGACCTCTTTGGCTTGCTTCAACAGGACCTTATTTACCACCAAGGATTCTCCCCTCTCTGGAAGAATTTTTTCTTCAATTTTTTCTTCTTCTCCAGCCTAGGCAACAACAGCATTTCTTGGACCAGCACCCACATTCTCTGAACACTCGTAGTGCTTATGTCCCACTTGCTGACATCTATAACACCTCAACTCTTTACCTCTGCCTCTATCTCTGCCTCCTCTTCCTTTTCCTCTGTAAGAACCCCTTCTTTCCCTTGCATCATCCTCTGTAGATGCATTCTGAGGTGAGATACTATTAGCTCCATCCCTGGGTGTAGCAGGCTTTCCTCTACCACCCTGACTTCCCTTCCCATGGAAAGTACCTCTCTTCTTGGCAGACTGTTTCCTCAGGAGTTTCTCCTCTACTTTCAAGGCCATCTGATAGGCCTCTTCCACTGTCTTAGGAGACAGGAGACCAATCTCATCTTGGATCTCCAGCTTGAGACCATTCACATATCTGGCAGTCTTCTCAGGTGTGTCTTGGAATTGCCCAGCCCTTATGCTCACTCTGTAGAATTCCTCTATGTATTCTTTTACTGTCAGCAACCTTTGTCTCAGGTTCTGCATTTGTTTATACAATGTCAGCTGGTAATCACTAGGAAAGAATTTACCTTTTAATTTAGCCATCATTATGGTCCAGCTCTTGATAGGTTTCTTGCCAACTCTCCTCCTCTCTGCTTGCACTCCGTCCCACCAAAGTGCAGCATGTCCTTTCAGCTTTTTCACTGCAAAATTGACCTTTTTATCCTCACTTATCTCTTCATAATCGAAGAATTTATTCATTTCATTTATCCAATCCACCAGTTCCTTTGGATTCAGTCCCCCTGCATAACTCGACACTTCAATTTTGGGCTTAACTGCAAACCCCAGAACAGTTCTAAGGAGGCTCATGTCAGGAGTAATTTCAAAATTTTCTTCAGCTTCTTCTATTTCATGTTCGCTGATGTCTTCAGGATCTCCAGTCTGTCTTCGCTCTATGACATCCACTCTGGCCTTGACCCTCTGCAACATCCCCAACACTTCAGTGTTGGCAACAGGTCTCCTTCTGCTAGCACCTCTACCAACTCGGATTGCCATGTCAGCAAAAACAACTTCAGACAATAGCTTTGATACCACTAATGACGAAACAAAACTAAAAGTCAGCCCTGAGGAGAGTCGGTCAACCGTCGTCGTGGCTCTGTCAGCTTCCCTTTGGTTTATCCCACATGACTCTTTTATTTATTTTTATTTAATTATCAAATTCATAGCACTTGATAAATAATACTATCCATAATGTTTGAACTTGAAACTATATTCCCGAACCTTATATTACGCCGTCGACCTTATGACCAACGTTTTATGCCTTTCGAAACTTTATATTAAAACCAATGCTCTATTTTGAATAAATAACTGTGTAATAGACCTTTAGCCCTGGACCCCACCTCTACGATCAATGGACCAATCAACGCGTGCACCGTGCCTCATTTATCTTCCGCGCACCTTGGTTATCGTTCATGCATCTCCGTCAGCCGAACACCGTCTGATGGCCCTCTCCCGAATCAACGGCTCTCATCAATATCGCTCGGCGTCCTGGTACGAATGTTAACGTGCGATGGCACAGGTTAAATAGTGGTTTTACGGGGGTCCCCCTTGCCACGCATTGACTCCTCTATGGAATCGCTCCTCGACTGGGAAATACCGCTTATCCACCAAAAGCGGTGCGATATGGGCAATCCGTCTTTGCAAATCCGCTTATGGTTTTGGTACATTGATTAACCAAGGTTCGCGTTGAGTTAGTATTCTCCTTCATACCTTCTCTATTTTTTAACTCAGGGTTTAGTCCCGGTGAGGAAATTCAATCAGCAGCAAAACAAACATAATTCTCTTTATAAGGGAATTTCACCAACGTTAACAGGATTCAACGACCACGATTTCTCTACACAGGCCTCGCCTACGGTGTGGTGAATTTATAGGTTATCTAACCATTTATGGGGATTCAAATACAGAGCAACAGAATTTCCAGTACACAATCGCTTCACAGTTAAACAATTCTTCACAATTAGTAGTTCGAAACAATTCAATGGAAAATAATCATTTAACTGGAAACAATTGTTCACACACAGAGTTTATTGCAGAAATATCTTCTCTTCCTCTCATTCTCTTCTCCATACATCCGAGGGATCACATTTATATACATCAACATATGTCCTTTCGGTTCCTCTGTGAGGACCGTTATGGTAACTCAAGAGCCTAATTACAATTATTCGAAACTAAAACATGACAGATGGACTAACCATTCGACTTCTACAACTCTAACTAATCTAATAATACAATCAGCTAAGGTATTGACACCTAGCTGTAACAATTCAAATGTTTTCAAACCCTCCTAGCCACAACATGTGGACAAAACTCCTACATTGCTAGCTAGTGTCTAATGCCCGTGCATCAAATCTTTCCCAAGACCATAAGCTTTCTTGTTGAAGTAAAGAGACAAAATAGTGAAAACTTTGATGCAAGAACATAGATGAGATATGAAAAATCAAATCCCCAATACACTCAAATTTATATTTTCCTCTCCACCTACAGCTAGGATTCTCCTTGAAAAAAGTCCTCAAAGCCTCTAACTTGTCGTAAAGATGAACCATCTTCTCATTCTTAAAACAATTATTTATAATTACAATAAGAATCTCCAAAAAGAGAAATTTAATGGAAGAATGACTGATATATCTGATTTTAGTTGGGAAAAATTTATTCTTATTCTTTGTTGGTGCAATCACATTGTTTTCCAATATCTTTGTCTCATGTCTCCAGCAAATTTCTTGCCAAAATAAAATTGAAACCAATTAAAATTGCATAGAAAATTTGAAAATGCAAATTTAAGAAAACAAATCCTCAAACTAAAATTTAATTAAATAAATTAAATGAAAATAAAGTGATGCTTCACGTTGAATTATTTGGCCCGAGAATTTAATCTTCAAATCAATTAACAACAACAAATATTTTAGCCAATCATTTTGATGTAGATGTTTCTTGTATCTGCAATTTATAGGCTTCTAAGCTGCAACTTTGCAAGGTCATTATTTCATATATACCATTGATGTCACAGAGTATATGATGTGATGACTCATAGGTCATAGTCCTCTGTGATCCAAACCTAACTTTTATGAATGTGTCAATGTAATGTCACTTATTAATGATGCAAAAATAGATGATATTTTGAACCACATCTATGAATATTGTCATACTAAAAAATTCAAGGTCATTCTACCATGTAATGATACTTCAGTCCCATCGTCATATTGATATATATATATATATATATATATATATATATATATATATATATATATATATATATATATATATATATATATATATATATATATATATATATCATAATTATAGCGAGTCCATTATGTTAAGAGCCTCAAAGTGTGAATGTGATAACCTAATGTAATATTTATATGTCGCAGAGTGAAATCTATATGTCGCAAGCGAGATACTGTATAAAATAATAAGGACCATGCATGCAGCTGTGTATATAAATATAAACCATGATCTGAATTGTTGGAATTATACTCCCAACCATCCCCATGAATGAGAAGTAGCCCACAATTTCATCAATTTTGATGGCAAAGAAGGACAAGCAAAGATCCAAGAAGCCGAAGGCGTCTTCATGCAATCCACGTAAAGATCGACAGAGTACCCAAGCCTTAAACTCTACGTTTATTTCCTTACCTACCAATTTGACTTACCTTTGCCCGTAGTGCACAAATCGCAAGTCTTTTGATTTTCCATTTAAGCCTTTTGCCATATGTTATTCTATTGTTGATGCGATATCTACTAGAACCTACCTTAACCTTACCGCAAAATCCAAAACCTTGTTTTGTGCCTTATTTTCTTTATATTACCTTTACCGCACTTACCTTTTTTTAGCCACACCACAGAGCGCATTTCAAATTATTTACCACTTACCTTTCTGCAGCTGCAAGTTAAGTTATTTGACGTGCGATGTGATCGTTCTACCGCACATTGCACTCGCAACTGTTTATGTTTTCCCATAAAAATTTTGCAGCATATGTTATTTGATTTGTGACACGGTCATGCCATCGCACATCACGCTTGCAAGAATTTATGCTTACCCATGTTTGCACCATTTAAGAGTTAATTTCATCGATCTGCAATCTACGATAAAGAGCTAGATGCGATGAGGATTCAAAGTCGAAACACATAAATTTTTAAGTCCACCCTTTTATGTTTTGAATGCTCTTTCACGTGTTTTAGTGTATAAGCATAAATATGTCCTACGTACCGATTAAATGAAGATATGGGTCTTTTGATAGCCCAAGGACAATTAGTTTTTTAATATTTGTTCAGCAATTGAATTGCATTGATTAGATTTAGGTTTTACAGGCTTCAACCATTTTTTATATAAGCATAATGTAATTTCATTATGAAAAAAAATAAGAGAGAGAGTGAAGGAATAGAAAATAGAAATGTGTTCCTCTCCTGTGTATTATGTTGTCTGTGTGTATGACAATTTAATTTCCGCAATTTGTTGTAGTCTCTGTGTTGTGGGGAAACACATTTCCTACGTTATTGATTTTGTTCAATATTTTTATGGAGAATCATGAATTACGGATAAAACATTCTTCCCTAGATGTGGTGCAATGCATTTATAACAACAGGTTAAAGACTTTACAGATACTTTTACTAACAGTAAATAAACACACATAACAGATCAAGAAACGTACTTGGAGTCCAAGTGCTTCCAATTCTCCTTCTGTCGCTCTTTCTATAGCTTCAAATCCAAGCTAGATCGCCAAAATATTTCCTGCAAGAATGAACACTAAACAAAAAAGAGATAACAATATACAGATGCCTATTCAATTTATTTAGTTAAATAAATGAAACATGAACCATATACATCAGATAAGAATTCATAATATGGAAGACAAAAGCTTATACAGATACATATGTGGGAAAGTAAACATCAATATTTATTAATGGATAGAAGGGGAGATTACAACCAGAGATTGATTTGATGTCACCATCTCCAACATCATGCCAGCCTCATCACAATGAACATCTCTCTAGTAGCATATCACTCAAATCAATTCCTCAATTGAAATTCCACCAACACTTCTCTACTCAATTTCTTCCCTCTCAAGCACTAGGATTTGTGCTCAATTTATAGATGAGCTGAAGGTAGTTTTATAATCAATGACTTTCTAATAATAGGAAAGACATGTTCCCAAGATCAGAGGTATCAAATGGACACATGGATTCGAAGTTTGACACATATGCACTCTTCTAGAAGGCACTGGCCAAGTGGAGATTCTAGAACAATGAGAATTTCACCCCCAATTTACCAACACACCCTGGAGTGTCGGGAAGTGCTTTGTAGAGCACCCTTGAGTGGAGTTTCCTACATATGCAATGCACTTAGCCCCTTGAGACACTGCATTGGTGAGCTCATAGGTGTTATAAAATATACTTCAAATCTTGTAAACCTTGCAATGGAAGTCAGGAATGATTTTTCTGTGTTATTTTCCTTCGGGCATGTAGCAACTGAAATGATAGAGGATGATAGACCCTGTTCATTGGTTCTGGGGATGATGTTTAGTTTAACCAGTTCATTGGGAATGGTGCCCAAATTGACCTATAACAGATTTCCCCCTAAAGCATGAAGTCAAAATAATAATAACAATATGTTTTGAATGAGATGCTTTACACTATAATGGGCTGGAGCTGAAGTGGAGTGGCGACCTGCATCAATCTTACAATACATTACATCATGATATATCCTCTTGATCATGAATTTTTTCGAGAAGAAATTCCCATGCTCAGCATATATATTATCTAATAACATGTACATAGTGCAGAAATTCGTTTAATAATAAGTTGTCTACAAATATAGGCCGATGTTCGGATGACGATCTATATGTAAGGTCATCGTACAGATGATGTGTACAACAATCCTGGAATTGCAACCCGGATCGATGAAACTAGATTCTGGGTCTTCTTTTCTCGTTCACTCGATCATTCGAGTACAAGTCTAGCCATGTGAGTATATGTTTTGTAGTCAAACATGGTAAGACATCGTTTGATTACCAGCCAATGATGTGAGATGTTAATAAACGCGAGAGAACCACCATTGATTTTAATGGACCTCAAGGTACTACAGTACATTTCGTAAGGCGTGAATAGATGATTTTATGTTGAATGCCAAACAAAATCTTTCGGTCAAAAATCTGGAAGCGAGCATCTCGTCGACGCTGTAACAAGCCTCATGGTACTGGAATATGATTTTTCTAGGTGAATTTCCTGGATGATTAGTTGTTGTAGATAGCAAGCCACTTTATTAGGAAATGGGAGCTACTGATTTCGAAGATAAAGGATGACTTGATATAGCAATGTTTAGGGATGACTTTCATGAAAATGAAGGTTTATGAGTATTGCAAAAGGATGAGTATTCATTGGATGACTTCCCTTGAACATATCAGCAACAATGAGATGAGTTGGCAGCATTGACCCAAAACCGAAGTGAGGATATGATGAACCATAGGTATAAATGAACCATCAAGAATATTACCCAACCCAAATAGTCACGGTGATGGAGTGAAGTGTCATGTTCAAGAGCGACCTGCTACAGTAAAAATTTATGTTCACTTTCCCAAATTTTCCCCAGTCATTTGTCGACCAGTACCTCTTTATTTTTTAACTAACTTGAGGAGGATAACATATGCTTGATCTATACTTCAACTCTTCAGGTGAACAATGTATCGCTATTTAATAATTTAACAAGTCTAGCAATGAATGAAGCACGATTCTTGCCATGATCAAGAAGCCCATCGCTATTTTATGTTTTAACGAGCTTGACGACAGTGACATCCCTGTCCTTTTTCATATTTAGAGAGTTTGAAAAAGAGGACGAAAAGAAAACTCCATAAGTAATTTTTCGTAAAGTTGTCACTAAAATCCGAAAAAGTGTAAAATAATATATAAGAGAACCTCTTTAGTCATGTTTGACCAAGGTATTCCTTTTTCGTAAATAATCTATCTCAGCCCGGAAAAGGGTTAAACTTATACTGAGTAGATATCAATTCATTTACTTTTACAAGCTCAAAAAGACAAGTGCTCGACAATATTTCACATTATTAGAGTTTGAAAAGAGCTAAAAGAAGACTCCAAGGGTTCCCTTTTCGATCTTATAGAAGCTCAAAAAAGAGATAAAAGTGTGCCTCAAATCCTTTTTTATTTTTAACAAATCTTGAAAAATAAGGATAAAAAGTATGCTTTGTGGTCAAATAATTCTTGAAGTAAATCTGCATGACTAATCTGTTCATCAGTTGTAAAACCTATTCAGAGCAAAATCAAATGGATTAAAAATACCTATTCCATGATAAAAATATAATAAAACCATAGTCATAGCAATAAATATTCATTGCAAACAATTAAATGACTAAATAAAAAGAGTTTTACTATTCATTTTTACCATTCAATAATTACCATTTGCATTTTGGAGCTCTGAACCTGTTTTTTCCCCCAAACTTTAGTTGCTGATTGCAATCGTTCTATGGACATTTTTCATCATCATTTGATCTAGTTCAGTGCCATGAACCTTCTCTTTCTTTAAGTAATCATTTCATTTCCTTTCAGTGCAAATTTTTAGGGTTTTGAGCCCCTTAGGGTAAATTTTCCTTCCAAATTGGGAAACACACCCTTGAGCATCGAAAAATGCATTGTAGAGCACCTAAACTGAGGTCTAGCTACATATGCAACACACTTTCCCTTGTTCAAGATTGCGTTGGGTGCAATCTCCATTTTTGTTTCTTGCACTATGCCCAAAATTTGTCTAATTTTTTGTATTGAAAGGAGTCTAATGAGTCTTATGATTATGTTTTCAAGATTTCATCGCACTATAATGATGATTACATGGATAGAAAGAGATCATGAAGAACAGAATATGGTTGCCCTAAATGATATGGGTACAGTTGTTATAGCATCATTTCTCACCTTGACATGATTCATGATTGCTACATGGCTTTATGGGCACCCATTCCTACAGACTTGGACAAATTCACTTAAAAACAGTAGAAAATCCTTCATACGCGACTATGCCCGTGTTTTTCCACGTGTATACGCGAGTACAGCTAGAATTTTCCGCGTATGCCATTTTAATGATTAAAAAATATATAAAAATCCCTAATTTCGCGCTGGGTTGATGGTTACTCAGGTAGTTCAACTACCCCAGCCCGTGGCCAACTGTTTCCAACTGCTGAAACTACTTGGAAGGACTATAAAAAGACCTCATATGTATGGCCTAAGGGAGAGAGAATTATTATTATTATACTCTGTTGGTTCCCTATCCAAGTCTGATTCCCCGTGCCTCCTGCACTTTCCCAGTTCATTTCAGGAAACCCTTGTTTCCTTGAGATACACATCCCTTTATATGTTATCTCGTATGCACTCATTTGGAAGGAGTCTTAGCGAGGCAAGGGCTGGACGGATCCGGACGACGGTCTGCAAAGGCCTTGGAAGGATCAGGTGATCTCTCCACTTACTTTTGTACGTACTATTTTTATAATACAGAAGTATCATGTTGTTCCCGAAGTAAACGTGTTAGTGTATGCTTTAATGTATGAAGAATATTTGTTATACATGCATTCATGATGATTTATTTAATGTTTTATATGAATCTCACTAACATATAGAGTAGAAATATACTGTACAACTTGTCCTTTGTGCTGGTTTCTTCTTGTATTTCAGGTGAAAGAGGAAGGACAGTTGCAGGGAGTTTGAACTCCACGTGGATCTACTTCAAACGTAGGACCAACGGGTAAACCTCTCATTCTACTCGATTTCGTTTTTATGAATGTGCATGATCGTGTGAGTCTCTGTTAAGTAGTACGCCCCTGCTCTGTGGAGGTTGAATCCCAACCAACCTCTAGGGTGTTAAATCCACGAAACAGAACCGGCGACTCCGCTGGGGATCACATTTTTGTGATTCTTCTGTTGGGTTGTTTCAGCTGTTTGGTAGGATACCAACAGTTTTTTCTGTCTTTTACAGTCCAGTTTGCTTTCTTGCAGTCAGTCTGAAGCTTTTATACCTTTCCCAGGCTTGTACTTTTTATTTTTCATTATCTTTCTTTGTATACGCAGTTTTTCTTGCACACAGTCACGTATACCCGCGAGTTTGTGTAGAAGGAGCCGCGTATACGCGGGTCTCCCTCAACACAGACGCGTATACACGCCTGTTGCATAACTGCAAGGTCGCGTATACCTAGGCTGAATTTGAAATTTCAAGATTCTGGTGTTTTTGGTCTTTACTGGTTGTGGAAGCCTGTGTTTGCAGAGTCTTTGTACTTACTGGAGTGTGACAGAAGTGGTTTTAAGTCTTGGTTCTCTTTCGTTTGTCCGAAAACTGATCTTTTTGGCGAAGTGTTCTTGTTGGTGCTAGCACTCCTGGATTGAGTTCCAAGATCGCTTTCTGAGCGTTCTTGGCTGTTCTGCTTTACCAGAACAGAGAGCTTTTGCTCATTGACTCGCTCCTGTCTTTGTGTTGTGCTTTGCATTACGTTCTTTGCTTTGTTTTCGATTGGTTTTCTTGAGTTTCATAAGCTAGGGTTTTGTTGCATTTTTCGAAGATCTTTTCTTGTTTCTTTGGAGTTTTGTGTTGCAACGAATTTGCACTATTTCTCTTGGCTGTTTGATTGAGTTTTTTGGTCTTCCGTTGCTCTCATTGATCTTGCTATCATTAGCCTTATAAGGTTTGGGGGCATAGCTGAAGTTTATGCTTGAAATTCGGTCTCGTTTTGGCTTGGATTGGGATAGTTGTTCTTGGTTTTCTTGAAACTCTTGTTTTATAAAACTGAAAAGCCCAAAAACATTTGTTTTGCTTTTTGTTTTTGCATATCAAAAACTCAAAAAACATTGTTTCTTGTTCTTGTTTTTGTTGTTGCCTTTTTCATTTTCGTTTGGCTTCATCTTTTGGGACTTTAGTGAAGTTTCTTGCTTCTAGTTTCCCGCTTGATTGTGAAGGGAGGTTGTCTTTTGATTTCTTCTTCTTCTTGTTGAGTATTTTGGTGTCTTATATTGAGAGTTCTTGTTCGCAAGAATTGGCTTTCTGGATATCAAAAAGATTAGTTGAAACTGAAGGAGCCTTTTGGGAAATTTCACCTTGTTTCAAGGGACTTTCTGCATCTTGGAACTTACATGCTAGTGGCCATTTGCATTAGGTGCATTGAATCATTTAGTTAGCTTCTTAATTTTTGTGCGTGTGAGTTTGTAATTCGAAAAGAAAAATACATTTTTAGTCTCGTAGAACTTACATAGAAATTGCTCTTCATCGAAAGACAAAGAACTGCATGTGCATGTAGTCAGGTTTTTTATTAATTTCTTTTGCGTCGGAACATCATTGGTTTCAACTCCATATCCTTATGACTTTATATAACAGCCCTTAAAATAAGCGATTTAATCTAAAATCAACTAGCAAGTTTTATTAAGTGTCAATCACCAACTAGCTAGGTTGTAGGGCCTTGGAATAGGAGAGAGGAGAGTTAACTCTCCAAGGCCGCTCAAACAAACATAGAAGTTTATTAATTGAGCGAAATCCAACTCCGTGAGGTGGACTGGGAAAGCTCTCATCCGAGAGTCAAGCGCGAGGGGAAGTGAAGGTTAAGAAGAGGGATACCCCCCCTCCGATTAGCTAAATCTAACCTCAAGACCGTTCCGCCCAGCTTCTGATACGGATTGGTGTCCATAGTTGCTGTTCCTAGGTTCCACACAGGTGACTGCGGGGGGGAATACCCGTGGTACCTGAGGCGAACGTCGCATCACTTCCAGCAGTACTTCTGGGGGGTGCCCTTGCGAAGCTTGGGTGCTTGAGCCGGCAAAGGCTGTTGTTAGGAGGTCGGCGTAACTGCTTCTTATACCTTCGCTAGTTGTTCTGGGCCCTAATCATCCCAGACTGCTTTCGGAAGGCCCTATACTTCGCTTTCCTGTATTTTGGTGTCCGGTCCTCATCACCCGGAGCGGAAATACTTGGAGGCTGTTTGCTTGCTGTTTCTCAGGGTTTTGATTTTAGTGAGTACTCTTTGCTCCTAGCTTGCCTAGCTTTTCACTTTTCTTGAGTCTAATATAATAAATTTGTAAAAGTGGCTGATCAAGCGCCTCGACGTTCGAGGAGAGTCCGGGGGTTATCTCCCGAGAGTGCAGAGCCTTCTTCGAGAAGGCGTAGGAGCGATTTAGCAGGTGGTTTTCACCCTGTAGAGTCTGACGCTGTGGAGAGAGATCCTCCACTAAGGTCTGAAAGTTTCGTTGCTGATTCCGGTGTCGGTTCCGAGAGGAGCGTTTCGCTCACCTCGAGGGTATTGTTTCCTCAGGAGGAAGATTTTCAGATAGAAGATATACCTGAGCCTGCAGCTACAGGTCCATCTCCTCTTCCTCTTGATCATCCATTTGTTATAGAGTACGTCGGACCGGAGTCTGAGAGACCGCCGGATCTTCCTTATCTTTCTTATCTTTCGATGGCCACGACTGGGAACGCGGCTTCTACCGTGAGTGCTGCGGGCATTCAGACCCCTGCTTCTGTCGAGGCAAGGGGCACTCTTGCTCTATCTTCGAGTGCTTCTAGCACTGCTATGTTTGGCTCTGGGTTCACCCAAGCATATGCTTCTCAATCTGGTCCCTTTGTTTCAGGGATGTCCATTGCTGGAAATCCCTCTTTTCCTTTACCGCCGGTGCAGCTGGATCTACGCCCATGTCCAACATGGCTAGTGGATCAGCTTCTTTTCAGGGTTTCCCCTTCGGGACTAGGCATATTCCTAGTCCCAATCCTTCTTTAGGGTCGTTTCCTTTTATGTCCCAGACCCAAAGTTTCAATCCTTGGGCTCAGGGGCCAAGTTCGGCTTCTTTTACAGGATGGAATCCTATGTTTGCAACGTCGGGGGCAGGGAATCAGTTCATCGCGAGTCATCCAGGGAATGCTTCTTTCCCTGCATCGAGTGCTTATCAGTCTTTTTCTCCTCTATCTAATGCATGGAACCCCTACCAGGGGCTTACATCTTCAGTCAATACTTCAGCGGGGGGAACTAGTCTGGGTCTTGGTAACTCGGCGTGGGGAGGAGGTTCTTCTCAGTTTTCTACGGGTCCTTTCTGGCAGCCTGGTGCCTCATCAAATCCAGGCTATTCTTTTCAGAATGTGGGAAATCCATCCCATCAAGGATGGAATTCTCAGGCTCCGCCGCGATTACCATTTCTGGCAACGTTAAACTTGCCAGAATTGGCGAAGTTAACTAATGACCCGATTCGATATAGTCCGGGTTGGCCTCCGGTTCCAACCAAACTTCCTTCAGACATTCCTAAGTTTGAAGGTAAGAATGGTGAAGATCCGGCAGACCACGTCACCACATTCCACTTATGGTGTTCATCCAAATCTTTGATCGACGATTCGATTAGATTGAGATTATTTCAGCGCACCTTAACTGGAAACGCCGCGAAGTGGTATATAGAGCTTACTGGGGGCAGTTTCGCCACATTTGGAGAACTGGCTGTCACTTTTCTTAACCATTTCCAGTTGCCTGTCAGATATGAGGCTGGAACCGAACTCCTGGCTAATTTTAAGCAGGATGAGGCAACTCACATTTCTGATCATATTCAGGAATGGAGGAGAAGGAAGAGGCTAATTAAAGCCCATATTCCAGGTGAGTTCCTTCTCGAGTGGTTTTTGAAATCGCCTCAGTTAGATATTTCAAAGGATGTATCCATGTCAGGGGTATATTCCGAGGAGCAGGCCATCTTTAGGGCCCAGCAGTTAGAGTTGATCTATTCTCAGTCTGGCATGCTTTACAAGTATTTGCCTAATGCTCCTCGCTCCAAAGTGGATCTCTCGAAACCCAAACCTGGCCCACATGGTGACGGACTTGTCGGATCGGTCAGTAGTAGTGCAGCCAGCCTGCTTTCTCAATTGCAGCAGTTGTCTTTACAATCTGCTTCTTCTGGTCAGGCTGTGCCTGCTGATTCTTCACCTTCCCAGTCTTTGTCCATAAATGCTGTCCAATCTTCTGAACCCAAAGGAAATCAACAGTCCGATGGGAAGAAGAAGGGACGTAATAACAAGAAGAAGGGCAAGAATGGGAAGGGCAATGCAAATAAGACCAACGAGCGTGTTGGTGAAGGGCAAAAGGAGAAAAAGAAAGTTAAGTTTCCATGCAAGCTTTGTGCTGGAGACCATCTCACACATCTTTGCCCGAAAATTCAGGATGCTCAGCGCCTGTTATCTCAGCAAGGTTCTTCTAGTTCCCAGGCTGTGCTAACAAACCCTTTTCCCCAAGGGCAGCAATTAATTGCTGGCGCGAATCAAAATCCTGGGGCTTCCTCTGGAGGTCCTCAGGAAGGGGAAATTCCATCGAATATCTTTATGATGAGTGCTCACGTGGATGTCGCTACGAGATCCCGTGATTATGGCGGAGAGGAATCTTCGAAAGCTAAGGAAGTTCCTGATGCTACTGAGCTGCTTCATATCACGAAGCCAACTGTCGAGTCTATGCCTCGGATACCGAAGGCATCCTCTAAGCGGTCAACGATTAATCCGAACATGAGGGCTGCCCAGAACTACTCGATTGTGGAAGATCTGGCGCAGAGTCCTTGTGCTATGTCAGCTTTAGAGGTACTCCAGTCTTGTTCGGCTCAGCGCAGTGCTTTGCTCACTGCCATTGGAGCTATAGATCCGAAAAATTCTCTTCTGATTACCTTTGATATGAAGAATTTTAAGAAGAGACTTCCTCATCATATGGCCTTCCATATTAAATCATCGTATCGGAAGACTAATATCTTTCGCACGGTCGTTGATGAAGGTGCTTCTACTTGCGTGATGTCTCTCGCATGCTGGAAGACACTAGGATCTCCCAAAGCTGTTCCATCTAGCACTATTCTTACTGCATTCGATGGCCATTCTCATAGGCCCCATGGTATTGTCCCGGCTTTGCCCATCTGTGTTGGGGGAAAAACCGTTAACATAGAGGTTGAGGTAGTAGATGCAGCCTTGGACTACAACCTTCTGTTGGGGAGGAACTGGATATATGATATGGATGCCATTGCTTCTTCACTATTTCGGATAGTATGTTTCCCCCACGAAGGGAGGATAGTTACGGTGGATCAACTGGACTGTCCTCCTGTAGACCTGGATGCGCCTCCTGACTCATCTGTCCCTAAGTTGGACAATACTAAGGCACCTATCGAGAATCTGGGAGTTGGAATGTATTCTTCCCTAATGGGATCTTTTGATCTTCCTCCTCCTAAGGTGTCTATCAATGCTATTTCATCCTCCAAGGCTCCCCTTCGAAGAGAGTTCTTTCGAACTCATTATTTTTCGGACCCTTGGACCTTACCTTCCCCAACCGCCACTTTGGAGGAAGGGCAAGTAGGTGGAATGGCATTCCCGATTTCTGCAGCTGAGATTGCATATCAGTCTGTTGTTGACACTGCAGAGTCTGATCCAGCTCCTCTTTCGCCGGAAGAGTTGGATGGTGATGTAGCTCCGGCTTGGACGCTTACTTCTTCTTCTGCCCAGGATTGTCTAGATACAACTCTTCCATCTGAAGAGGCCATCCTGGAAGCAATGACAGGTATAGAGAGACCGTGGGACGACTTGCATCATCGGTCTTACTTCCTACCTGACTTGAGCGAAGTCGAAGCTAGTTTTCCAAGTCCTCAGTCTCCTGGACCTGTTCACCCAGTCTTGAGCCCCTTAGCACCGGCACAGGTTTATGCTGAAGGGAACATGGCTGTGATCTCTCCGACTATCCCGGTGAACATCTCCAGGAATCCCAACATTATCGAGAACGTTTTCATTGGAGCTGAATGTTCCCGTGAAGAAGTTCAAATCTATACCGAGCTCTTCAAAGAGTATAGGGATGTTTTTGCTTGGTCTTATGAAGAAATGCCTGGCATAGACCCATCTATCGTCCAGCATGAGATCAAGACGTATGAAAACGCTAAGCCGGTCAGGCAAAAACTTCGTCCGGTCAATCCTAGGAAGGCAGCAGCTATCAAAGCTGAAGTTGAAAAGCTGCTTAAGGCGGGATTCCTTTTCCCAGTTCCTCTGACTGAATGGGTTTCAAACCCCGTTCCTGTTGATAAAAAGCAAGGAACAATTCGAGTGTGCATCGATTTCAGAGACCTGAATAAGGCGTGTCCTAAAGATAATTACCCCACACCCTTCATTGATCGGATTATTGATGAGTGTGCCGGTAACGAAATTTTTTCCTTCATGGACGGTTTTTCTGGTTATAATCAAATTACTATCCGTCCAGAAGATCAACATAAGACCGCATTTATTTGTCCCTGGGGTACGTTTGCATATAAGAAAATGCCTTTTGGTCTTAAAAATGCTGGAGCTACTTTTCAGTGGGCCATGTCTTACGCCTTCCACGACATCAAGAAAATTATAGAGGCATACTTAGATGATCTAGCTGCTCATTCTCGAAAGAGGATGGATCATCCAGGACACCTCCGGCAAATATTTGAGAGATGTCGTTTTTATAAAATTCGTTTGAATCCGAACAAGTACGTTTTCGCGGTGACATCCGGTCGGCTGTTGGGATTTATCGTGTCTAGTGAAGGGATAAGGGTAGATCCCTTCAAGGTTGAGGCAATACTTCGGTTGCCTCCCCCGTCTTCAATCCGTCAACTTCAAAGTCTCCAAGGGAAGTCTAACTTTCTTCGGAGGTTTATCGTTAGCTATGCTGAGATTACAAAGGGATATATGAGACTGTTGAAGAAAGGAGTCCCTTTTCTTTGGGACGACTATGCTCAACGCTCATTCGATGCCTTGAAAAAGGCATTGACCTCTGCTCCTTTACTGAGTCCACCCGATTATAGCAGAGATTTTCTTTTGTATCTGGCTACAGCAAAATCTACCATTGGTATGGTTCTGGTTCAGGAGGATGATGCTCTTGCTGAGCATGTTATTTACTACCTTAGTCAAGGACTGGTAGGACCTGAACTGCGATACACCCCGATAGAAAAATTAGCCTTAGCAGCAGTCCATGCTGTGCAGCGACTCCGGCATTATATTATTCTTCACAAAACTTATGTCTTGGCAGCTGCCAATCCATTTCAGTTTGTCCTCAGCAGGCGAGTGATTGGGGGCAAATATAATAGATGGATTGTGATTTTACAAGAATTTGATCTAGAGTTCATGTCTGCCAAATCCAAGAAGTCATTAGTCTTTGCGGAATTGATCTCCGAGTTGCCTTGTGGAGAAGAGATGATCTATGATGAGTCCTTTCCGGACGAACACTTGTTTCTAATCTCTCCACAAGATCCTTGGTATGGGGACATCATTGTATATCTCCAGACTGCGAAGTTTCCCTCTTCTTTTTCGAAAGATGAACGTCGTAAGCTGCGTCACTTAGCTAAAAGTTATCTGATTATTGGTGATGCTTTGTACCGTCGAGGGGTTGATTCAATCCTAAGACGCTGCTTAACTTTCGAAGAAGCTGAGGCTGTGCTCAATGATTCTCACGGTGGAGCTTGTGGGGGTCATTTATCCGGGCTTGCTACAGCCCAAAAGATTTTGCGTGCTGGATACTTTTGGCCCTCGATTTTCAAAGATTGTATTGAATCGGTCAAGAAGTGTCATCCGTGTCAGATATATACTCGAAAAATGCGCGCTCATCCAGCTCCGCTTTTTCCAGTCGTTACTGTCGGACCCTTTACAAAGTGGGGTATGGATTATACTACTTGTAACCCGCCTTCGGAAAAAGGTCACAAGTACATTATCGTAGCAGTAGACTACTTTACGAGGTGGGTCGAAGCTATGCCTACTTTTGGGAACGATGGTGAGACTGCAGCTCTTTTCTTCTTCAACCAAGTCATTGCTCGTTTCGGTATACCTAGAGAGATTGTCCCTGACCATGGCAGTCACTTTCAGAACAGTATGATGGCTGAGTTGGCTCTTAAATTGGGTTTCCGGCAGGAGCATTCATCTCCATATTATCCTGAGGCCAATGGCCAAGTGGAAGCCGTGAATAAGTCCTTGAAGACAATTCTTCAACGGACGATTGATAAACATAGATCCAACTGGCACATTATGCTATATCCTGCACTCTGGGCATACAGGACGTCAGTTAAAACTGCAACTGGCTTTACTCCGTTTCGGTTAGTCCACGGGGTGGAATCCGTATTTCCCATTGAATGCGAGATTCCTTCCCTTAAACTGGCTGTTGAGCTTCTTCCTGACACTTCTAGTCTGGCAGCGCGGCTTCTTCATCTGGAACATCTTGATGAGCAGCGTCGAGATGCCGCCACGTTGAACGAAGCGCATAAAAACCGAGTCAAAGTCCAGTACGATAAGGCGGTTAAGCCTAGGGTCTTTTCCGAAGGTGACCTTGTTTTGGTCTATGCCCAGGAAAAAGATGCCTTGGGGGCGGGAAAGTTTAAGTCGATGTGGTATGGCCCCTATATCGTCAAAAAATTCCTTAAGAAAGGAGCGTATACCTTGGTTGACTTCGAAGGGAATGAGTTGCCGGAGCCCCGAAATGGGCTCTATTTGAAGAAGTATTATGCCTAGGCTTTGGCCTGGCATTTTGCTTTGTATATAATAGTTTTTGTCTTGTACATATCTGTTTGATTTTCGATTTTTGATGAGATGGTGATGTTTTTTTATCTGCTTTGGCAGGTTGTGTTGATTTCATGAGTCATTATGGTTTCACCGATGGTGCTAGTAGACACACCTGGAACTTAGCTTCCGCGGCTTGGGTGCTTCATTATCCTTCCGGTCAGCTGTTGGTATCAAGAGGGGTCTGCATTGGTCCTGCTTCCAATAACGTAGCAGAATACACTGCGGTCATTCATCTACTCTCGGAGGCAATATCCTTGGGTGTTGATTCGTTGGTAGTTTTCTTGGACTCCCAGCTGGTGGTGTCGCAGTTGAACAACACTTATCGGGTACGAGATCCAATTTTATTACGATTGTTCTTGAGGGTACGTTTGTTACAAAGGTCATTTCAATTTTTAACATTCATTCATATCCCTCAAGCTGACAATTGGTTTGCTGACTCATTGGCTAATCAAGCTTTAGATTGGCATATTAATCATTCAATACAATAAATTTTAATCATCAAAAACATCATACATTTGATACATTTATCACATCACATCAAATATCGCTGTATATATATCATCGGTATGTCAAAAAACTTTACAAAATTTTGGATCCATCAATGCCGTACAAAACTTGGGCTTATGCCCCATCATGTTCAGTCTCAAAAAAATATACAGTCATCTAATATGTAAAAACTATCTACTCCTGAGGACCCTGCCCAGCATTCCTATAGAACATCACTGCAGTGGCCACACGGCGGAATAGTCTAACCCAGTCCCGGGGTACTCCTACAACCCGTCTCTGGACGGCTTCTGGCAAGTCCTCCACAGCAGCCAGAGGGATTTGGCGGGTCAGTCCCTCCAAGTTTCTCTGTACGGCCTGGAGGGTCCTGTCAGAATCCGTTGTCTCTGCTTCACCTCTGCGGCGTTTATGACGTGCTAGGCCCTCAGGACGCACTGGTCCAACATCTGAAACATGATCATTTTTTATTTGTCAGTCATTATGAATCCAATCCAAAAACATGTTTGTTTTCATTTTTCATACATATTTGAAAAATCCAAAAAAAAAAAAAAATCATATAAGTTAAAATTTTTTGAAAAAACTTACCGACTGCTCCCCATGCTGCACCGGGTGGAAGTACTAGATCTGGATCTCCTCGGAAATCCATCCCGGCATAGGGGTAGTCATCTACTGCGATGATCTGTTCTCTCCACCATAAGAAGAACTCATCGTCCCAGGTAGTTCGGGGTACCTCGTTGCCCCCCAGTCTCTTCATCATGTCTGCCCAACGGGCAATTCTTGGGTCCCGAGGGCTGCTGATAGTTGAGATGACTTTGGGTCTCAAAGCTGGAATCTTTCGAAGAAGAATGTAGTCAAAATGGTTCCATAGCCAAAGTGTTTTGTATGTGTTTTGCGAATGGAGGTCAGTTGTTGTTTCATGTTCAGTAGCAGGGCAGTGCACCAATCATACACATGAATTAAGCACTCTACAGCTATGCTCATGTGCGTCCTGGACGCCTGATGCAGTGAGGCAGATCCTGCCACTCTGTCGATGGTGAATAGGAGGATCTTTATGTGCAAGTCCCTGATATCTCTGATTGCAATCTGTGTGCCAACTTTCTTGGAATTTTCTATGCAATAGATTTGGACATAGTCCTCCACGGTTAACCCTCCCAGGGGCCTTCCGTGCAGATCCACTGGGTCTCCCCTTCTGGAGAGTCCAGTGATGAAGTATATATCTTCCACCTCTATGCGTAGTGGCATTTGATCAATGATGAAACAATCCCGATCCGGTTCCCAATAATTTACCAGCATTTCAAGCAATCTCACATTACTTTTCATATTGGGCATTTTGAAAAATTTGAATAATCCACAGTTTCGGAGGACATTTTGCGCTGTTTGATCTTCCATGACCTCTTGGTCTATTGCACTATGCTCGCATTCCCTCCATGAAATTGTCATCCTGAAAAAATTCATTAAAATTTGCATTAGAAACTCATTTTTGAAATTCGGACTTGCGCATACGCTAGTTTCGCTGTGCACAGTCGCGTATACACGCGAATTTCCTTCTTTGAACCCGCGTATGCGCAGATACGCGTTTTTTAATAAGGGTTTCCAGGTAAAAATCCACTTAATTTTAAATTTTAAACGGACAAAATGAATCAACGGGATGAATAAGGAGCCTACCTGAAGTTTCGCTGAATTCCGACGGTCGGTTGTTGCTGATTTGACGAAACAAGTTTTTAGCTCCAGAGCTCTTTTCCAAATCAGCTATGCAATAATGAACCAATTGAGAGGTAATTTGTGTATTTATGGCTAAAAAATTGAAAATTTTCGCAAAAAAATTCCTTGTGCTTATTTTTCGATCTGTCTTATGCTGTATAACTCGATTGCTTGGAAGTGCCCAGTTTGGTATATTTCAGGTACATTTTGACATTTTCGAGATTTTTCCCGGTTTCTGGCCCATGTGTTCAGACTCTTCACGGCAGGTATATGATCTTCACTGGCATATAGGTTAGGGAATCACTTTCCGTTGCATCTTGCATTCTAGCCTCCATACTGATCACTTGCCTTAGGGTCGATCCCATCAGGTCATGAGTATTATACCCATTTCACTCGCCGATTTTTAAATCATGAATTGATGGTAGAGCCTTCCTTTACATGGGCTTCCTAGTTAGTTCCTCGCTATCACTTGTTGCCCATGCTGCTTTTTATGTAGGCTCGGGAGTCCTCTTTAGTCCCGCCATGTCTTTCGTGTTGAAGCTTCATTCTTCTCCTTCATCACTTATCATTTTTCTGGCTTATACCCTAGAGGCTCCCTGGTGTCGTTAAGTTGTATTACTGCATTGCATATTGGCTACTTGTTTATCCTGGCCTTTAGCCGGCTTCATTTGGACTCGATGTTTAAGCCAACTTTTGACCTTGACTTTATGTACAAGTTAACCATTGCATGCACTTAGCTATCACGACTTGACACCTTTGTACCCATGGATGGAACGTTCCTCTGAGTATCACTGACCAGTTTTCGCCACCTTGCATTGAGCATAGGATTGTTCCAAACCCAGGAACTAGTGCATCTGCTTTCTTGATACTCGTTCTGTCCATTGTACCATAGCATTCTTTTATTCTTTTTCAGGCTTATTATGAAAAAGACAAAAAAATTAAATATAACAAAAAGAGCGGGAACGGGATGTATCTTCGTTATTTTTTATGACAGTACAGAGTCAGTTTGTCGCCCTTGAACAAAGCACATATACTTATATATATTTCCTTCATTTGGGATGGTTCTAGTTTGACCTAGGTTCAGCCTTTACCATGTTTCACTTGTCAGTTCTCCCCCGGTTGGTTATCTCTTCCAATCATATGGAGAGTTTGTTTTGCCTCCTGCAAGACAGACTTATACAGTGTCACTTTTTACTGCCATGGTCATCACAGAGTCATGCTTTTGTTCAAGGGAAGTCTAGCCTGAGTCGGCCATTTTGCGGTGTCTCTTGACTCATTATTCAGTCGGCCTTCCCGGTCTTGTCAGTATCATGTTCTATCACATCAGATGTTTTGATCTTCTGCTCGTGCTGGTTTGAAGGTCCCCATTGACTTCTTGCCGGCGGGTTTGTCTCTTATCGACTACGACACGTTGCTCTGAGAGCAAACCTAGAGCCGCACCTTGGGCCTATTTCCATCATTGATAGGTGACCTCGTGCTCAGCATTTGATCATCATCATGGGTCTTTGACTGAGTGGTTTCCCCTGTGTTCGACGTCGGCACACATTATCACACTTGGGATTCGTGCAGTACCTGGATTTCCATTTGACCCTATCGGTGGATTTCTCGCCTCTGTGTCAGCTTTCATTATTGGTTGGTTCAGAGGGTTTCTTCCGTGCGCTAGCTTCATCTTGTGCACGTCGGAAACGTACTTCGGTTTTGGTTCCATCACTCTACTTCGTCAGATTCCTTCCAAATCTTGGCCTGCGGGTTACACTCGCGCTGGACTGATGTGGGATGCCTCAATGTCTTCCTTCCAGCAGATCTTTTCCCATCGACTCCAACTCATTGCTCTGGGAATAAGGTCTAGAGTCTTTAATGGAGTACCTTGGGGTTTACTTGGGTCATCAAGTGGTAGACTCTTAGCTGTCGACGGTGGGGGATTCATCATTGCCTCGATTGGTAGATTCTTTCAAGTGTTCGACTTCAACTCATTCATTCACACTTGTCAGTTATCTTGGGGCACCTTGACACTCATTATCATTATCGGTGGGTTGTCTCGCGTTGGTTAACGGAAACACAATGATCGGTAATCAACGATTTCTCACATGGTCGACTTCGGCTCATTTATTCCCGATTGTGTAGAATTTCCAATTGTGCCGGTGTGATCGGTGAACCTACGCGGGACACATCATTTCTCGGTTCAACGGTGTGATTCTCTAAGTTTTACACTTGATGTTGCGATTCCTGACCCTGTTAGGTTAAATGCAATGACATCTTATATGTTGATCCCCGAGTTGCGTGATTGTACCGTTTGATCCGCCTCTTATGATCCGGTACTTGGAGATTCAGTTACTTGATCAGACATCCAGTTGCACTATCTTTGATCGGCTTTCTATATGTGATACTTGGACATTGATACAGACTTGTCTTTCCGGGCCCTGCTCAGATGATTCACTATGTATTTTCAGTTCAGTTATACTTGTATACATGTTGGATCTATTCAGTACTTTCTATATATATGATGTATTTTTTACTGAGCATGGGTATGCCCGCCTCAGCATGTGTTGACTCTCTGGTTTCTTTCATTGGTTTTTGGCAGGCTGAAATCTAGTGAAGTCCTCTCTTGTCCTTGCGAAGTTCTTTCTATGTGCATAATACATTTCGGCCATCATGTACCCCTTCTGACCTCATATATTAGGGGGCATCTGTTATAGCATCATTTCTCACCTTGACATGATTCATTATTTCTACATGGCTTTATGGGCACCCATTCCTACAGACTTGGACAAATTCACTTTAAAACAGTAGAAAATCCTTCATACGTGACTATGCCCGTGTTTTTCCGCGTGTATACGCGAGTACAGCTAGACTTTTTCGCGTATGCCATTTTAATGATTAAAAAATATATAAAAATCCATAATTTCACGCTAGGTTGATGGTTACTCAGGTAGTTCAACCACCCCAGCCCGTGGCCAACTGTTTCCAACTGTTAAAACTAATTGGAGGGTCTATAAAAAGCCCTCATGTGTATGGCCTAAGGGAGAGAGAGAAGTATTGATATTATACTCTGTTGGTATTCCCTATCCAAGTCTGATTCCCTGTGCCTCCTGCACTTTCCTAGTTCATTATAGGAAACCCTTGTTTCCTTGAGATACACATCCCCTTATATGTTATCTCGTATGCACCAGTTTGGAAGGAGTCTTATCGAGGCAAGAGCTGGGTGGATCAGGACGACGGTCTGCGAGCCTTGGAAGGATCGGGTGATCTCTCCACGATTACTTTTGTACGTACTATTTATAATACATAAGTATCATGCTGTTCCCGAAATAAACGTGTTAGTGTATGCTTTAATGTATGAAGAATATTTATTTTACATGCATTCATTATGATTTGTTTAATGTTTTATATGAATCACACTAACATATAGAGTAGAAATATACTGTACAACTTGTCCTTTGTGCTGGTTTCTTCTTGCATTTCAGGTTAAGGAGGAAGGACGGTTGCGGGGAGTTTGAACTCCACGTGGATCTACTTCAAACGTAGGACCAACGGGTAAACCTCTCATTCTACTCGATTTCGTTTTGATGACTGTGCATGATCGTGTGAGTCTCTGTTAAGTAGTACGCCCTTGCTCTGTGGAGGTTGAATCCCAACCAACCTCTAGGGTGTTAAATCCCCGAAACAACAGTAAGAACCCTAAGAGATTGTGGGTTGTTAAAGTACTTATGTTTGTCAGGGATGAGGCAACAGATAGAGCTCTTGGAGTTCCTAGTTCAAGCATGGGATCCGACTATTGAGGCATTTCACATTAGGAACAAAGTGGTTCCTATTATAGTAGAGGATGTATATTTTCTCACAGGTTTGTCGAGGAGAGGCTTGCCTATTTCCCTCTCAAGGTCTGCTCTTGGAGGAGAGACTGTGAGAGATTATGTTTTGCAGTATTGCTATCCAGGGGAAGAGCCATGTAAAGATGGGAAGATAAACATCTAAGGTGTTGGATATTTTCCTTTGAGAACCATTCTTTTCACGATCGCAAAACTTGCCGGCATCGTTACACTACATGTAGCAAATAGATCATATATGCAGTATGCGCTAGAGTGCATGGAGCCAACAGTTTTCAACTGGTCTGAAGCTGTACTTTCCCAAATAAAGGAACAAATAAACAAAGCAAAGGGAGGAAGGAAGAAAAACTTCAGTTATGGTTCGATCCTCATTTCATTTTCCTTAGAGTGGATTCCACTGACGCAGCCTCAGCATGCAAGCCAATCTACCATTGTGTTCTCGACTACATTCTTCGCCTGGTTCAGGAGACATATAGTTTCCATTGATGAGTATGCATATGCAGAAGTTGATTACTAAGGAGATCCAGATTTAGCCTTACCAGAAGGCACTCAGTGAGGTGCAATAGGTAAGAATTTTTTTACCATGTTTTTTTATTTTCCTAAGTTTTATACAGTTTTTTTGTATTTTTGATGTTTTCCCAAGACTAAACTAAAGTTTTTATGTAATTCAGATGTTGTTCGAGTTCAACTGGTGGAAGAACTAGAGCATAGATCAGATGAGCCAATAGAGAGGGCTGTTCGGAGAGTAGTCCTTCAGGATCTAGACATGACTGAGACTCTGACTGAGCTTCAGCAGCACATAGAGGGGTTGACCTTCGGGATTCCAGATTGTCGGATCAAAGAGTTACCCATGTGAACGCAGTGCCACACTATAGGTGTTCCTAACTGTTGGATGTGGTTACTGCGTAGGATAGATAGATCTATAACATGTTACCATGATCATCACTAGTTTTCTTTTGACATGTTGCATACATTTTGAGGTCATATGACCAATGTGTCTTGGGCAAATTTTTTTGTAAAAACCTATAACTATCTATCTATTTAATTTCAGTGTTTTCCTTCTGTTTATTGCGTAATACTATTCAATTATGTGAATGTTTTATTTACATGTGTTGCAAATGTATGTCTAAAACTTGATTAGCCAAAGAATCAGTCAATGTGTTCAAATTTTTGGAAATGTGTTGATATTGAATAAAATCAAAGTGTCTTTCCAAAATTCGAACTCTTAGGAACAAACGATGCAGTGTTGGATTTCTAACAGTATAAACACTAGTAAGTTGTAATACCACAAGTTGTGAGTCTAACCGGTTAATACCAAATGAAATGGAATGAGATAGAAGTTCAATCAACACACTATACTCAGCGATATTGTTTGTCGATCTACCAATACAAATCCATTGAAAACTCACTAACTCGTCGTTCAAAGTGAAAATGGCCCATGCTGCACCGAATAGATTCTGCATACTATGACTAGGACCATCAGCATATCCAACAAATGGTTCCAAAGATTCAGACATCTGCGATGAAATGTAAAGTGGATTACTAACGTTAATAAAATTCTAAAAAACAAACTAAGATCGTAAATGAAAATCAACAACATATATATACAATATAATAATAAAAATTACTACGCTCATGATTAGGCATAGTAACGTTTCATATACAACCCATTTCTGGGTTGTGCCAATGGAATTCCATCATAATCTACTAACTCATAGGCACCCTTAGCAAGAACTCTTTTGACAATATAAGGGCCATGCCATAATGGCTCAAATTTTCCTGTACCTATTACATCAGCTTCTTGATCATAAAGAAGGACCAAGTCGCCCTTTGATAAAATGCAAGGCTAGAAATTTTTGTCATATTGTGCCTTTATAAGTCTCTTATGTGCTTTGTTGGCCAATTGGGCTTCACGACGCGTTTCATCAGGATGGATGAGGTTAAAAAGACACACTTCTTCTTCTGAGGTGTCAGGTAACAAGTCGATTGCGAGTTTTAACAATGGTATTTCACATTGGATAGGCAAGATAGCTTCCAGACCATACACCAACTGAAAAGGGGTAAATATAGTTGTGTTTCTCACTGAAGTTCGGTACACCCACAAGGCCAAATACAAGATCAAATGCCAAGTTCTCTTACGAACTCCTATCATTCCTTGAAGCATACATTTAAGAATCTTGTTGATAGCCTCAACTTGTCCATTTGATTGTGGATAATAAGGAGTAGAATTATCATGTGACAATCCTAACTTAGCAGTCAATTTAGTCATCATGTGGTTGCGAAAATGCTTCCCATGATCTGTAACTATAGCCAGTGGGACCCCAAACCATGCAATAACATGATTAAAGAAAAAAAATGCAGTTGTTTGTCATGTTTTGTTGAATGTAAGCATCTCTTTGGCCTATTTGGTAAAGTAGTATACTGTGATAATAATATAAAAATGCCCCCCGGATGAACAAGGGTTACAGGTCGTGAAGTCAATATCTCATTTCGAAAATGGTCCCACAAAGACAATAGGATGCATTAGCACTGGTGGTTTGCAGATTTTACGATAAAAAATCTAGCACACATGACAACTTTTGACCACGAGGATGCAGTTGTGAAATATGGTAGGCCAAAAGTAACTGGTGTGGAGTATCTTCTACACGGTAGCGTATCCAGATAAATTTCCACCACAAACCCTAGCATGACAATCATTTAAAACCTTTTCAGCCTCCTCATGAGTGAAGTAACTTCTTAAAATTGTATCAATACCATGACGATAAAGTGTATTGCCGACGATCAGATAATATTTGGCTTGGTATTGAATACGTCGATGTTCAGAGCGAGAGGTATCAGGCTAAAAAGTTTGAATTTTGAGATAAATGATGAAATATCCATACCAAGGATTAGATGATCCAATCATAAACAGAGACTCATCAGGAATTGATGGTTCCTACGTAGTGGTAGTACTATCAGAGGGAAGGTCACAAAGAAGCTCACCCAAAACTAAAGACTTCTTTGACTTGGATTTGATGAATTCCAAATCAAATTACTACAAAATGACAATCCATTTTGATTATTTCCCCCCCAACAATTGACATGATAAGATATAAGTCATGGGGTTGCAATCCGAAAAGACAATGGTATTTCGAAACAGGATATAGTGGAGAAATATTTGGACAGCTTGAACAGCTGCCAAGGAAAGAATTTCTATATATTAATACTTAACTTACGTATCATTGAGATTACGACTCAAATAATAGATCGGATGTTCTATCCCATTTTCTACTTGGACCAATACCATAGCAATGGTCGTATCAGTCGCGGTGATATATACGAAATAATCACTCTGATAATTAGGGGGATACATTAATGACTCTCGGACTAGAGTATCCTTGACAACATCAGAAGAAGCTTGTGCAACTTGGTCCCAATGGAAGGGAACCCCCTTTTTCAAGAGCCGAGTAAATCCTTTAGCCATTTTGGCGTAGTTGGGAATGAACCTTCTTAGGAAGTTAGCCTTTCCTTGAAGTTTCTATATCTGAAGTAAATTTGATGGTGCAGGAAAATCCATAATGGCCTAAACCTTCAATGGGTCGATTCAAATTCCTTCTTCTGAGACGACGAATCCAAGCAAATGACCAGAACCAACAAAAAACACACATTTATGTGGATTGAGGTGTATTTTGTAGTGTCGGTAGCATAAGAAGATGGCTCTCAAATACATCGGGTGATCACTCTGATTTCGTGAATGCAAGGGTAAATCATCTAGATAGGGTTGAACAATGTGCTTGATGTTATTGAAAGCATAATCCATTTCTCTCTGAAATGTTTCCCCAACGGTCTTTAAACCAAATGGTAGTTTCCTATAAGCCCCAGGGAGTGACGAATGTTGTCTTATGTTGATCCTCTGGGCAGGTATTGATTTTATTGTAGCTGGAAAATTCATCCATGAAATAAAATATTTCACATCCAACACAATCGTCGATGATCTAATCGATAAAAGGAGTACGATAGTTGTCTTTCAGACAATCCATATTGAAATCTCGATAATCGACACACACTCTGATTTTTCCTTGTTTTTTCATGACAGAAATGATGTTGGAAACCCACTCAGTTAGCGGAACAGGGTAAATGAAACCAGCATGCAAAAGTTTCTCAACTTCTACTTTAATGGCAGCAGCCTTCTTTGGATGAACAACATGAAGGCATTGACGCACCGGTTCGACATCAGGATACATATTAATAGTGCGTTCAATGATCCTAGTGTCTATGCTTGGAATTTCCTCGTAAGACAAAGAAAATGCGTCACGAAATTCATGAAAGAGAGCGATATGTTTCGAGTTATGATGAAGAAAAATATACACCGACATGAATATTTTCTACTACTCCAGGTTTGGTCGAAATATCGATAGAAATGGTTTCTTCAATATTTGACAATTTTTTCTTGGAATCGATTGCATTAATAGGTAAAGAATTCGAAAAGAAATTTTTGATTGATGGGTGATATAGTTCACTAAGATAATTTTCTTCATAATTAAGAAGATGGGAATGATGATGATAATCTTCCCATGTTTCTCCTTCTGACATCATGGTTTCCAAAATATTCTCATCTGTCAAGAAATTTGAGGAAAAAGGATCAGATGGAGTACCAAAATATAAGGAACGATCAACCCAAACAACCAACGATGTTGATTTCTGATTTGCTGCCCAATCCAGATAGATTTATTTCTATGCCAGCTCAATAGGGTTGGGTGGCAAAAACTCATCCAACTTAACAATTTCAGAATCACCTGTACTCTTTCTTAAGCCAGATGGAGTGGAATAGATCATGTAGTAGGTTTCTATACTTGCAATTTCTGCTGATGTCGTAGGCGGCAGTAATACAAAGGTTCCCATGAGAGTGGAATATTTTAAGAATCCTACAACAATGTTCTAAACTGCTAGTTGGGGTGCGTGAAGGAACGGAACAGTTCCAGTTACCTGCGAAGCGGAGGCAAAGAATGATAGTAGATTTATGACTGTGATTGTACCTTTATATGGAAAAGCGATCATTCTAAAATATGTAGAAACAATTGCAGTCATAGCATATACCCATGGCCTTCCAAGTAGAATATTACAGTCAAGGGGTCCGTCACCAACCACAACATCAACATTCACTATTCCCCCCCCCCCCCCAAGTTCAAAATGCAGGTTATTGATAATGCCACAAGGCTTATATGTACATCCATCGAAAGCCTTCAACGTCATTGATGATTGAGATAAGTGCGGAAAGCCAAGTGACTTCCAAAAATTTAGAGACATAATGCATGTAGATGCTTCCTCATCAATAATAGTGCGATGAACAAGGTGATTGAGAACATTTACTTGTATGGAGAATGCCAATTCTGCTGATAATTTTGGCACATAGCCCGTATGATTAAAGATGACAAGATTAGAATCAGTCGGATCAATTCCACCAATAGCCGACAATAAAGCCTGTTTTTGAGAGGGAAAAATTTGTAATACCTCAAGAGTAGACATAGTTGAAGGGGATTGAGCCAAATATTCAACTATATTATAATTTTGAGCAGCTCTTGCTTGAGGATTATATGCCAATTTTTGAATTACTCCCTTAGGTGTCTTAATTGTCAATTCAGGAATAACAGTAGGTAGTATCGATTCCATAAATGGATTCGTAGTCGAGGTAGTAGGTTGATGAGTTGCATGACTACCATAATCTTTATTACGTGTTGACACCAAAATATATGTTGAATTTTTTGTGACAGATAACATAAGTACTTGGGAACTAGAACGTGGTTTCGTAGCAACCAAATTTATGTCTGGATTCGGAAACGGATCTACCAACACAGTTGATGCATGTGAAGTCTTAATTATTTTTGAGACTTCAGAGCAGTGAGTAAAATCCTGAATAGTGTTCCTCATTACATATTATGCATGGATAATGAAGTTTCCTAGGTCCAGACGATTTATCAGATGAAATTTCCTACGGGCTAGAAGTTTTATTTTTCTTAGATTTCCCTTTTTTCTTACTTCTGGGTTGCTTGTCACTTTTGCCTTTGTCAAATGACATGGCATTGATTTTGGAAGAAGGTGAAGGATCAAATGCAGTAGTGTGATGTGTTCTTTCAGTATCAATCAAATCGTCTCTGGTATGAGAGTTCTTTAATTGTGGAGGAATAGTAAAAATAGATCGCGGTGCATTAGGAATTTTTTCATAGTGCGTGCTAGATTGGGTATAGATCAAGTCTAAATATTGGGCACGATAAATAACTTTCTCTTCAGTGATGATGCCACCCTTAGCCACATCCTCATTTATATATGGTAACATGGACTTAATGAACCACTCAACAAGGAGCAGATCAGGAACAAATGTCTTAACCATTCTACGACGATGATGCGACTCATGAATATGATTAGAAATGTGAGTAGCATTAGTCTATTTGAAATTGGTCAAGAGTTCCTTCTAGTTTCATATCATATGGGTAATTTGAAATGTGTCAAAAATATAGTATTTAGGGTAGTGAAATTATCAAAAGAAGCTCTAGGTAATTCAATGTACCATTTTGCAGCCGAACCAATGAGCGTACGCTGGAAAAGACATAGTCAAACAGAGTCATCATTCAGGGATTTTGATGAACACCACAAATTATAAGTCATAGCATGAGTCAATGGGTCTTCCCCATGGTTTCCATTGAACTTAGGAATATCCGAGGGTAATTTGTGAGGTATCACTGGCCACCAAGGAGCATAGTTGATTGGATCATTGGGTAGCCAATTTAAATCCAGTAACTCTAAAGTTGTAGAAAAGGGAAATTGTTGATTAAGTTTAGGTTAAGCATAGCCAGGGTATGATGGAATTTCTTAAGAAACATGCCTTTGAGCATCATCATAAGGAATTTATTGTTGGTAACCCAGATAGGGGTTGTTTTGATAAGCAAACACTTGAGGATTATGTTGACCAAAACCTGGATATGATACTTTTCGAAATGAAGGTTGAGGCATTTTCACCTGAGGCTGCCAAGGGGTCTGTCCACCAATTTTATAACCCAAATTAGGATAACTTGGATTCGGTTGAGGATAAGTATAACCTAGTTGTGGCTATGACATCCCATAAAATGGTAAACCAACTTGTGAATATATAATTCCATATATAGGTTGTTGTTGTAAATTGGTTGAAGGATTTCGATTCAGTGGGCCCAATACTTGATGGTATTGAGTTGAAGGACCCGCCTGAAATGGTTGTTGTACAACATTTTGATTCCGTGACAGGGGTAAATATGTATTAACAAGTGGAAGTGATGTGGGTGTAACAGGTTGAACTAGTTGATACGAGTGTACAACCGTTTATGATTAGATAGGCAGAGTGGGATGCCATTGACAAACATTCATTTCAACATTAGGTTGACCAAAAAATGATGGAGTATTGTCAATTTGGGTGAACAAAGGTTGCCCCCTCCATGAGGAGGATAATGAGATGGAAAATATTTCTCTCCAAATGCAGGGAGTCCAGTTGATATGGTACTGGATGGAATAGACCCAGAAGGACCAACTTGATATTGCCTTGATGATGTGTATAATGAATCAATTCATTCAGTACTCACTATAGGTTTACCAGTTAGAATACCAGACGATAACACTGGCGAATTCAATGGATTTTAAGATGTACCAGAAAAAAAATTCCAAATAAATATTTATAACCTGATGGGACCATAGGGCCACCATGAAAATATGATTATGGTGAAGTTGTAAACATTGACGGGGTAGCAAGGGAAGGTGCTGACGTAATTGGAATAGATGGCCTAACTGAAGATGTTGGTTCATGCATGGTTACTTGACCAAATGTATACCATTTTGAATTGACAGGAATGTGAATAGGAACAGGATCAACAAAGCAAAGGGTGGTGATTGAGGAAAAGACTTATATAGGTAAATATCCTCACCAAAATGGGTTGGAGTTAAAAGTGTTTTTTCTTGTGGGATTTATTCAATCGAAATAAAGCCAGGTGGAAGTATTTTACCGTCAGGCCCAAAGTATATTTCAAGAGGTCGACTGTGTGATATGGGAGACTCAATGGCTATAGAAAATTGTGGGAAGAACAATGGATGAAAAACTTCCAGTTGTTCGACTTCAGGATTCATATTTTCTAGCAAAGAACATACAAGATCTGGATCAACTTTCGATTGAACAATGTTGGGTTCAGGAGGTATGGTATCACTGATTGGACGGATCGTGACCATGGGTCGCTGTGAAGGCTCTATCTCAACAACATTAGAGAAACTAGGATGTGTAGAAACAACTTGTGTTGATTCTGGTACATGGGATGTTGTGAAACCAGCTCCAAAAATAGAAGAAAAGAGAGATCAACGCCTTAGAAATAAACCACTTCGAGGGGGAAACCTCCAATACATTACATAAATGAATAATTCTTGGATGATACAAATTAAAAAACTCCTCTCTATATATAGGAGTCCATGGGGCCACAATGTAATCCTAGTGGGGCCATAATGTAATCCTAGCTGACCTAACAATAATAATGTAAGGGCACAAGAATAACAATATGGGGGTTACAGGGGTACAACAATAACAATAAGGGGGTTACACTAACAACAATAAGGGACTATACTAGTAATATAAAGACCTAAAATTATCCTCTCCTTCAAAAAAATGTTGTCCTCAATGCTTGAGTAGCTCTAGGTGCTTCTTTATAAAATTCTTATCCTCTCATGTAGAATATTTAGTGGCTAAGTTCTTCCATTTGATGAGATACTCTGAAATTGATCAATTTCGTAGCTGTCGAGTTCTTGTTTCCGTGACTGCTTCAGGTTCCAATATTGGTTTTCCTTCCTCATCAAATTCTGGAAATATTGTTTGAATTGGAAGTTTGTCCCCTGTAACCTTTTTAAAGCATGAAACATGGAAAACTGGATGCACTCACAAAGAATTAGGAAGCTCCAATATGTATTCCATAGTACCAATCTTTTGCAACACCTTGTAAGGACCATAATACTTTGGCGATAATTTATTATCCCTCTTAGCTTGCTTAAGGGACATTTGTTTGTATGGTTGTAGCCATAAAAATATTGAGTCTTTCACATCAAAACTTCTCTCACTGTGATGTTGATATGCCTGTTGTTTCATTCGATTTTCTACCAAATTTAGGTTATCCTTTAAGAGTTGGAGAACTTCTTGTTGATGCTCGATGTGATCCTCCACTGCTTGAACCCTAGAATTTCCCTTAAAGAAGATGTGATGGATGGTGGATGATATCCATAAAGTGCCATAAATGGGGTAATTTTTGTTGCAGTATGGAAGGAAGTGTTATACCACCATTCAGCGAGAGGTAACCACTTGACCAATTTTTATTTCTTATCAGATACAAAACAACGAAGATATCCTTCCAAAAATTTATTCACTATCTTTGTTTGACCATTGGATTGAGGATGATAAGATGAGCTATGAGCTAGTTGAGTACCCAAACAAGAAAATAATTCCATCCAAAAATTTCTTGTAAAAATGGATCTCTGTCACTTACAATAATCTTCAAGTTTCCATGTATCTTTTGAATTTTTCCCATAAATGTAGTAGCAACTATACTTGCTTTAAATCGATGAGATAATGCAAAAAAGTGTGCATAGTTGGTAATTCTATCAACTACCACCATGATGACACTCCTTCCTTCGGACTTAGGTAAACCTGTGATAAAATCCATTGAAATATCCTCCCAACATTGACTTGGAATGGATGAAGGTTGTAGAAGACCCGAGGTCTTAATTATCTCAACTTTATTTTGCTGGAAAACCAAACATTCTGCCACAAAATTTTGAATATCAGATTTAAGGCCATCCCAAAAAAATTATTTCTTCACTCTGTGGTAAGTTTTTAAAAATCCTGGGTGTCCTCCTAAAGGAGAAGTGTGCAATTCCAAAAGAATCTTTTGTTTTAGTTGGGATTTATTGCAAATATATAAGTGATCTTTGTACCATACGGAATCATTTTTCCAACTAAATGTATCAGATGTACTAGGATCATGCTACAAATTTTGAATGAGTGTCCAAACTTCTTCCTCCTTCTTCTATTCATCCCCTACTTCGGTTATCCAATCTGGTTGGATAATAGAAATTCCACAAAGAAATTCTTCCACCTCTTCATCCTTTCTTGAGAGTGCATCTGCAACAACATTTAGCTTCCCTTTTTTGTAGATGATTTCAAAGTCATAACCCAACATCTTTATGACCCATTTTTGCTGCTCTTCCAAAGATAGTCTTTGTCCAAAAAGTGTTTAAGACTATCATGATTAGTTTTTACCTTGAAGTGTCTTCCCATTAGTTAAGATCTACATTTCTTTAGTGCATGTAGTATTGCCAACATTTCCTTCTCATAAATTTCATTTTGTAAATACTTTCCTTTTATTGAACGACTTTGAAAATAAATGGGTCTTCCTTCTTGCATTAAAACAACACCAATTCCATTTCATAAGGCATCACATTCCACAATAAAGGTTTTTGTGAAGTCTGGTGTAGCTAAGACTAGTGCTAGGCACATTTTCTCTTTAAGATGTTCAAACACCTTAGTTGCTTTAGGAGTCCATGAAAATGCATCTTTCTTTAATAATGTTGTTAGAGGTGCCGCTATTCTCCCATAATTCTTAGAAACTTGCGATAATACCCTGTTAAATTGAGAAATCCACGCAACTGCTTTATGTTTGTGGGGACTTTCCATTCCTTAATGGATTTAATTTTGTTAGGGTATACCTTAACACCCTCGTGAGATACAATATGACCCAGATATTCCACCTCTTGTACTCCAAAGAAATATTTGGATGTTTTTGCATATAATTGTTTCTCCTCCAATAGTTTGAGAACCATGTCAACATGTTGAACATGATCCTTCCAAGACCTACTATAGATTAGGATATCATCAAAAAATACTAGCACACATTTTCTAAGGAATGGTTTGAAAATGGAATTCATCAACCCTTGAAATGTAGAAGGTGCATTGGTAATGCCAAAAGGCATGACCAAAAATTCATAATGACCCTCATGAGTTTGAGATGTTGTTTTTGGAATATCTTCAGCCTTCGTTCTAATTTGATGATATCCTGAATGAAGATTCAACTTGGTAAAATAAATTTCTCCATGTAATTCATCCAATAATTCATCAATCACAGGAATGGAAAATTTATCTTTAATAGTGAGCTTATTGAGCTCCCTATAATCTGGGCACATGCGCCATGATCCATCATTCTTGTGCATCAATAATGTTGGGCTTGAGAGAAAGAACTTTGACTAGGTTGAATTATACTAGCCTCTAACATTTCTGCAATCATGCGTTCAATTTCACTCTTTTGGACATAAGGATATCTATAGGGCTGGATGTTTGGATGTTGGGAGAACACTTCTGAATCAAATGAATAGCATGATCATGATCATGAATAGGTGGGAGTCCTTTGGGAGTTTCAAACACCTTGGAATGATTGTCCAATACTTTTTGGAGATCTGGAGAAATAGATGATTTTGATGTTGGAACTTCTAGTGAGCATAATTGTGCAATTACGCCTCATTTTTCTTTCTTCAGATGCTTTTTTATGACATTAGAGCTTATTATATTTCTTGGATTCCCTATGATACCCCGTAATTCGATTTTCTTTCCTTTCGAAAAAAAATTCAAGAAAATTTCTTGAAAATTAAAAGCTACCATCCCCAAAGATTGTAACCATTGTACTCCTAGTACAACATCATCACCTCCCATTGGAATGGAAAGCATTGGACTATTCAATACATATTCCCCCATGGCTAGCTTGATATTATGGCATTTTCCAGAGCAATTTATAGTTCCTCCATTTGCAACCATCACTTGACATTCTGGTGCTGGGTATAGGAAACAATTAAATTCCTTGGCTACCTTACAATGAATAAAATTATGGGTACTACCTGAATCAATCAGCACTATTGCCTTTTTCTTCTTGATGTCATGTCTTGAGAGTTTGAGGAGTGGTAATTTAGCAATGCATTACAATATGTGGTCGGACTCATTTCTTCCTCTTCTAGGGTTGGTTCCTAGTGTATATCCTCTTCTTTTGAATATTCTTGTTCATTTTCTTCTTCCTCTTCACAATCTATGTAAAATAATTTCTTCTCAGCACACTTATGACCTTTAGCATATTCCCTATCAAAAATGTAGCAAAGCCCTTTTTCTCTTTTTTCTTTCAATTGTTGTGGTGTCAACCTTGTAGGTTGTGGAAGTCTATGAGTAGGAACACTTCCATCTTTATAGATGTGAGTGGTAGGCTTCCTTGTCGCCATAATTTTACATTCAATTTTTCTTTCCAACCTAAACACCTTCTCCAATGAATCAGGTTCCCAAACGCGAACTTCATGTTGGATGTTATCCTTTAAATTCCCTATGAAGACATCAATTCTATGTTCCTCTGGAATATTAGTTACCCTTATATTCAATTTTTGGAAGTCCTCAATGTGCTCCACCACTGAACCCTTTTGTTTGAGATTTATCAATTGGCTAAAGAAGGTGTTTCTCTTTGTATCCTCATAATGTCTATCATTTCCTCCGTAAAAATTGACCAAGTGACAATTTTTTTATAGGAGCAAAGCCATCGATACCATACAAATGCATTTTGTTCTAAATGTAAAGTTGCAATGCATACCTTTTGTGTGTTTTGCACATTATTGAGATCAAAATATTGCTCCATCTGTAGTATCCATGTTATGAGATCCTTACCATCAAACTTCCTCATATCCATCTTTAGAATATGGTGGTTCTTCCATCCAACATTAGAGTTTATGAAATCATGATTAAAATTTATTTTTTTCTCATCATGAGTTTCCTCTACTATATTTTTTCCATTAGGAAACATTTATTGTATCAAATTTTCCAAACCTTTGATGTCTACTTTTAGATCATTCTTCATGTTTTCCATGTTGTCTTTAACTTTTTCATCGATCTTAGCTTCCATGTCATCCATCTTAGCTTCCATGCCCACTTCCATGCCATCCATCTTAACTTCCAAACCATTCATCTTAGCTTCCATGCCTTTCTTCAAACTATCCATTTTAGTTTCCACACATTTCTTCAAAACTTCCATTTCATTTTTTGTTGCTCTTTGCAATAGCGAAATTTGGTGCACTTGGTCTTGGAATTTTGATATCTCATGTTGCATTTCTTCGTCTTCATGGGTCACAGTAGGGCCTTATGAAGGCTTAATGGGTGTTTAATTCTTTTTAGGAGGAATTTTAGAACCCAATATTGATATCTATGCTCAATAGGCCTTTGGAATCACCTAGAACTGATTTTTGAAATAAGACTTATGCAATTTGAAAAAAAATACACACCTTTCTTGATTTTGAGAAGCTCGATATTGAAACTGAATTATCTCTGTGACTTCAGATCTTCAATATCTGAAATTTGGCCCTGAAGTAGCCCTCTAAATCTTCTTTCAAATGACATAGGTCTGACCTGATTTGGATTCTTGAAGACAAATTTATGCCCAATATCCTACGATGACCTAATTATGGACTAGTTCTGTAGAGCGAATGTGTACGACTATCCACGTGTCATTGTTTCCTCCTTTGGCTATAAAATTGATATAGCACAAACTAACTTCTGTGTACTTGTGGCCGCTTTTTACAGAATCCCAATCCGATGCTCAGAGAGAGAGTTATGATGTTTTTCCCACGGTCACCTCTTTGAGATGAAATTCGGGAGCCTCAAACAACCCTAAATTCCACAGATCATATCTCCGAAAATATTGCGAACCAAGATCTGAAATTTTTATAGGAAGTTCCTCAGGCCTTCAGCTCTTCTCTATAAAAATTTTAGCTTCTGAACCCTTGTACAAAAATTTGTATGGCGCAAATTCTGCAATGACCTGTTTAGGTTAAATTGAGGAGCCTGCACAAAGCCCTAAATTCCACAGATCATATCTCCGAAAATATTGCAAAGCAAGCTCTAAAATTTTGCGACGATGTTCCTCAGGATCTTTTCTTTGTACTATAAACATTTTAGCTTCTATAAATTCTTATAGAAAAAGTTATAGCAAAAATTCCACGATGACCTTTTTGGAGCAGCGAAACCCTAGAATCCAAAGCTCTGATACCAAATGTTGTGAAACTAGCTCCAAAAATAGAATAAAAGGGAGATCAACGCCTTAAAAATCAGCCACTTAGAGGGGGAAACCTCCAATACATTACATAAATGAACAATTCTTGGATGATACAAATCACAAAACCTCCTCTCTATATATAGGAGTCCATGGGGCCACAATATAATCCTAGTGGGGCCACAATCTAATCCTAGCTGACCTAACAATAATAATGTAAGGGCACAATAATAAAAATATGGGGGTTATAGGGGTATAACAATAACAATAAGGGGTTATACTAGTAATATAAGGACCTAACATGGGAAGATGATGCTTCACCAGAGGTACAGATAGTACTAGTTTCGGTAGAGTGATGTCACCTTCGCTGACTAGGAGTAACTTCTAGTGGTAAAGGTGGTTTCAATGCTAATCTACATGAACGATGGAGAAAAGGATTTTTTTCTTCAATGATGAATGATTTATTTTAACCAAAAAACAAATATACAAAATAAAAGGGTAATGTTAGGTAAAAGGTTTACCAAGAAACTGTGAACTGCAAAAAACCTCCCGGCGAACCAAGAAGTATGGGCAGGCAATATCCCCAAATGTTTTATTCGGTGTATCAAAATTTACAAGGTGACTGACTCGGTTCACTATGGATGGATAGAAACCTAAATTTGTCCTCCCAAATATACCCAAAGGTACATGGAGGCCCAAGTCCATATTAGCGTTGTCTACTGCAAAACCGCACAGTGAGAGCACCCCTTTATACTTTTTGTACTGTAACATCGCCCGATATACCCGAAAGTACATGGACGAGCTACGATATACTTACGTACATGGAGTGAGGTATCACACTCATAATGTATCAAAGAAAATTAACGATAGCTGCTATGTTTTATGACATCGGAACACGTCTCTAGCCTATACCTTCTAAATGTTATTGTTATGGTTCCAATGCTTTGTTAGGTAAATTGATGTAAATTTTAAGTTGGTCTTGTTTATCAATTTTCCTTTCAAGTTTCATCACGATGATGTATTGGAAATTCCTAAACTGGAAACTAAAATGATAAGCAATCTTTTCACTTTTACTTTTTCGATGAAAATCCTAGCTACTAGAGGGAAAGAGCAATCAATTTGAAAGCAAACAATCAAATGGCACAAGCTAAAATGCATCTTTCCTAATTGTTCCTATGCAAAACACACAATCCACTACATGCAATGCAAGTTTTTATTTTCAGTCCCTTTAATGTGAATGCAAAAAAGGAAACTAAGTGCATCAAATCAATAAAAACAAATGCCTTTTACTTTGAGAAATGAGGAATTGAACAACAATTTCTCTTTCTAGGAAAAATGAAGATTTTAACTACAATTTCTCTTATAGGAAATGAAGAATTTAACGACAATTTCCTTTTCAAAAGAAAATGGATCTAATGCAAAAATGAAAATACTTTGAAATTAATTTGTCAAAGGTAAAGAAAAACACTTTAAATAAACATTGAACAAACTTTTCTTTCAAAGGAAGAAGAGGTAGGTAAATTTACTAGTCAATATGAGGCATCAGGCACTTTGAAAACACAGCAAACAACAGACTGAAAGTAAATGCAATGACAAATTCAATGGAATTTGGTTGCCTCTAGGGGGCAATACAGTCTCTAAAGGAAGACAGTGTGTTGCAATGCACCCCTGAGTGGGAGACAGTGCTATGCAAAGCATTGTGTCATGTTCAACAGTGTGTTGGGTGCAGCAGAGAACAAAAACTCAAGTTGTTTAACACACTTCTAATGCAAATTTGAATTCAAAAATCCTAATCTTTTAGAGTAAATGCTACTAGGTTAATAATGGAGGAAAAATACACCAAGGATGAAGGGTAGAATCCCCAGTATGAGTCACCAATTTGTTATGCGGAATTATGAATTATGGATAAAACATTATTCCCTAAATGTGGTTCAATGCATTTAGAACGACATGTTAAAGAATTTTCATATACTTTTCCTAACATTAAATAGACACACAGAATAGATCAAGAAACTTACTTGGAGTCCAAGCGCTTCTAATTCTCCTTCTATCGCTCTTGTTGTAGCTTCATATCCAAGCTAGATCGCTAAAATATTTCCTGCAAGAATGAACACTAAACAACAAAGAGATAGAAATATACAGATGCCTATTCAAGTTATTTAGTTAAATCAATGAAACATGAACCATATACATCAGATAAGAATTCATAATATGGAGGAGGGAAGCTTATACAGATACATATGTGGGAAAGTAAACATCAATCTTTATTAATGGATATAAGAGGAGGTTACAACCAGTGATTGATTTGATGTCACCATCTCCAGCATCATCCCAGCCTCATCACAATGAACATATCTCCAGCAGCATATCACTCAAATCAATTCCTCAATTGAAATTCCACTAGCATTTATCTACTCAATTTATTCCCTCTCAAGCACTAGGATCTGTGCTTAATTTATAGATGATCTGAAGGTATTTTTAAAATCAATGACTTTCTAATAATAGGAAAGACATATTCCCAAGCTCATAGGTATCAAATGGACACATGGATTTGAAGTTTGACACATATGCACTCTTCTAGAAGGCACTGGCCAAGTGGAGATTCTAGAACAATGAGAATTTGGCTCCCAATTGACCAATGCACCCTTGAGTTTCTGGAAGTGCTTTGCAGAGCACCCTTGAGTGGAGTTTCCTGCATATGAAATGCACTTAGACCCTTGAGAGACTGCATTGGTGAGCTCATAGGTGTTATAACATATACTTCAAATCTTGGAAACATTGCAATGGAAGTTAGGAATGATTTTTCTTTGTTACTTGTCTTCGGGCATGTAGTAACTGAAATGATAGGGGATGATAGACCCTATTCATTTGTTCTGGGGATGATGTCCATTTTAACCAAGTGATTGGGAATGGTGCCCAAATTGACCTATAACAATATTTTCAACATGGTATCGCAGCGGGTCTAGGCTCTCAGACAAAGAAGCACAAGCTTGCCCTCTTTGCTTTGTAGGCATTTCAGATATATGCGGCTGGTGGAACAAGGTTTCAGACTCACCGATGAAATCGGCGGTGTTGGCTACGTTGACGACGAATCTGTGCGGTTTGAGAGATAATGTCTGAAGAAGGACTCCAAATCCTTCTATCTCCTGTAGTAATACGAGAGTATTTTCCCAAGGATTGCATCAACAAAATTCCCGGGGAGGCATGGAGAAAGTGAAGATAGCAAAGCTACAAATGCTAAGGAGATATTTTGAAACTCTTAGTATGAAAGAGTCTGATAACATAGACTCATTCTTCACACATGTGATTGGTTTGGTTACCCAGATAAGGTCTCATGGAGAGACACTTCAGGAAAGAAGAATAGTGGAGAAAATATTGAGAATTCTACCATCAAGATTTGATGCCATAGCATTGGCAATAGAAGAGACAAAGGATCTCTCACAATTTTCAGTGGATGAGCTTTGTGCATCCCTGATGTCTCATGAACATATACTGAAAAAAACAACGAAATCCTCATTGGATCATGCCTTCAAGACACAAATTTCTTTTGGTCGAGGTAGAGGTCAAGCAAGATCAAACTACCGAGGAAAAGGAAGAAGCCCATAGAGAGGTGGAAGAAAAAGCCCAGCAAGCACAAGTGGAAAGGGCATCAATCAAAATAAAAGTGAAGGCTCAAGCCAACACCAAGCATGATAAATCCCATGTCCAATGGCATTATTGTAAAAAGTATGGGCATTATGCCAATGAATGTAGAAACAAACAAAATGACATGAATAATAGGCAAAATGTCAATTTTGCAAAAGAAAGTCAGAACCAGAGTAATGTGCTTCTAACATGTAATGTATCACTAGAAACACAAGAAGATGTATGGTTATTAGATTCAGGTTGTAGTAACCACGTGACTGGAAACATAGCAATTTTTTCCAATCTGGATAAAGATGTGAAGTCTAAAGTAACAAAATGGACTGAAAGAAAAGTCTCTGTCATGGCAAAAGGAAGAGTCATTATATTGACAAGGAAGGGAGAAAAGAAATTTGTGCCAGATGTCTATTATGTACCTGGCCTGAAATGTGACCTTCTGAGCATTGGACATCTCATGAACAAGGACTACAATGTATTTTTTAAGAATAATGTGTGTAAAATCATGGACATACCTCCAATTAAGAGGGACATTTCAGAAGTACATATGACAAAGAATAGGATGTTTCCTCTCAAGCTCAGAACATACTTGAAGGAAGGAGATGTGGTAGCAGCAGTCACATAAGAGACCTTACAAGAAGAAGTGAAAGACGAAAACTGGTTATGGCATTTGAGATTTGGACATCTCAATTTTGGAGGTTTGAACCTCCTACATAGAAAGGGGATGGTAAAAGTTTTACTACTCATAGAGAAACAAGACAACCTATGTGAAGGCTGCATCTTGGGCAAACAACACAAAGAAGCATTCCCACTAGGGAAGAGTATAAGGGAAAAAATAACCCTTAGATATTGTCCACTCAGATTTGTGTGGACCAATGAAAACACCATCTTTAGCTGGCAATGTTTATGTTTTAACATTTATAGATTATTACACCATAAATACATGGGTGTATTTCTTGAAACAAAAGAGTGAAGTGTTTGAATAGTTCTACCACTTCAAAGCTCTTGTTGATAAGCAGAGTGGGCACTACATCAAAGTGCTAAGAACTGACAGAGGTGGAGAATACATCTCCAAATATTTCCTATGTTTCTGTAGGGAGAATGGCATACACAAGAAGTTTACCACAAGGTACACACCACAGCAAAATGGTGTAGAGGAAAGGAAGAATAGGACCATCATAGACATGGTCAAAAGTATGTTGAAGGCAAAACATTTTCCAAATGAGTATTGAGTTGAAGTTGTCAATTGTGTAGCGTATATTTTGAATAGATGCCCAACCAAAGTTGTTATGAATAGAGTTATGAAAGAAGCATGGAGTGGAACAAAGCAGTTTTTCACTCACATGAAAGTATTTGGATGTGTAGCATATGCACATGTCCTAGATAAATTAAGAAATAAGTTGGATAGAAAGGGGGAGAAGTGTATATTTTTTTGATATAGTGATGAATCAAAGGCCTACAAACTCTATAATCCATCCACCAAGAAAGTTATAATTAACAGAGATGTGCAGTTCATTGAAGAAGAAGGTTGGGATGGAAGCTTAGAGAAAATAGTGAATGTGAAGACATGTATGTCTCATGAAGAGAAAGAGGAATGCATAGTAGCAAATAACTCCTCCACGGTGGCTCCTCCTCTACCTACACAAGCTCAGCAGAGCACACCACAAGAAAGCAACAGAACAGCCTTGAGAAATCAAGGAAGTGCTTCTTCAAGCACACCACAGGGATCTGATACTCCCTCGAGTTCAAGTGGAACTCTAAGCACACCAAGAAGACCAATATTCAGAAATTTGAGTGAAATTTATGAGAAAGAACCTGATAATAATAATGGTTTGAATTCTGTATTTTTTTTTTCATGTTGATGACCCAATCCATTTTGAATATGCAGTAAAAGAAGAAAATTGGATTGAAGCAATGAATGAAGAGATTGGTGCGATAGAAAAGAATGACATATGGGAGCTAGTGGACCTCCCAAAAGGTAAAGAAGTCATTGGAGTAAAATGGGTCTATAAGACCAAAAGCAATGTTGAAGGCAAGATAGAAAGGCATAAATCAAGACTCGTTGTGAAAGGATACAAGAAGAAACAAGGAAGAGATTATGGAGAAGCCTTTTGCACCTGTTGCAAGGATGGAGACAGTGTGGACAGTGTTGTCCATTGCAGCACGAAAAAAGTGGAAAGTCTACCAAATCGATGTAAAATCAGCATTCTTGAATGGAGTGTTGAAAGAGGAGGTATATGTTGAACAACCTCCATGCTATGAGATTGAAGGACAAGAGCACAAAGTATGCAGGTTGAAGAAATCTCTTTATGGGCTAAAGCAAGAACCAAGAGCATGGTATAGCAGAATTGATGCTTACCTGAAAGAAAATGGGTTTGAAAAATGTGATGGTGAACCCACACTCTACATAAAATAAAATGATGGTAAACCCCTTATTGTTGTTTTATATGTAGATGATTTAATCTTTACTAGCAATGATGTTTCTCTCATTACAGATTTTAAAGCAATGATTTGGATTTATTGAGATAATTCTTGGGTATAGAATTAAAGAAAAATGAAAATGGAATTTTTATTTCCCAATAAAAATATGTTGCAGAAGTTTTAAAGAGATTTAATATGCAAAATTGCAAAGAATCAGTAACTCCAAATGTCATGGGGTTGAAGTTAAGCAAAGAAGATTGCAGCAAGAATGTTGATCCGACATTGTATAAGAGCATAGTTGGTAGCCTCATGTATTTGACTGCAACTAGGCCTGATATTATGTATGCTGTGAATTTAATTTCCATATTCATGGAAACACAAAAACAGACACATTGGCAAGAATCCAAGAGTATTTTAAGGTATATGAATGGAACAAAGGGGTATGGTGTTCTATACTCCCAAACTGATAATTTAAATTGATTGGATACACTGACAATGATTGGGATGGAAGTGTAGATGATAGAAAGAGCGCATGTAGGTGCGTGTTTCATTTTGGATCGGGAGCCATTTCATGGGCTTCCAAGAAGCAACCAATAGTTTCTTTATCAACAGCAGAAACTAAATATGTGGCAGCAACAGCAACAACATGCCAAGAAATATGGATGAGAAGGATGCTAAGATATTTGTGTCATGAACAAGACAAAGGAACCACAATTTGTTGTGATAATAGCTCAATGGTTGCATTATCAAAAAAATTATTTTCCATAAGAGAACAAAGCACATAGATGCAAAATATCATTTTATAAGAGAATTGGTTAACAATGGTGAGATTGTTTTGTAGCATTGCAGGATAGAGGAACAGTTTGCTGATATTTTGACAAAGCCATTAGGACAGAAGAGTTTTGTTTATTTCAGACAGTGTCTGGGAATGACCGATGGCAGCAGTTGTGATTAAAGGGGAGTGTTGGAATTATACTCCCAACCACCACCATGAATGAGAAGCAGTGGCAGCCCACAATTCCATCAGTTTTGATGGCAGAAAAGGACAAGCAAAGATCCAAGAAGCCAAAGGCGTGTTCACGTAATCCACACAAAGATCAACAGAGTACCCGAGCCTTAAAATCTGCGTTTATTTCCTTATCTTTCAGCGTGCAAATCGCAAGACTTTTGATTTTTCATTTAAGCCTTTCACCATATGTTATTCTATCACCGATGCGATAACCTGCGGGACCTACCTTAACCTTACCACATAAGCCAAAACCTTGTTTTGCACATTATTTCCTTTGTATTACCTTTACCGCACTTACCTTTTTTTAGCCATACTGCAAAGCACATTTCGCATTGTTTACCACTTAACTTTCCGCAGTCGCAAGTTAAGTTATTTGACATGCAATGTGATCGTGCTACTGCACATCGCTTTTGCAACTGTTTATGTTTTCCCATAAAAGTGTTGTAGCATAAGCTATTTGATTTGCGACGTGACCGTGCCATCGCACATCGTGCCCGCAAGGATTTATGTTTACCCGTGTTCGTGCCAGTTAAGAGTTAAGTTCATCGATCTGTGATAAGGAGTTGGATGCGATGAGGATTAAAATCCGAAACACATAGAGTTTGAAGTCTACCCTTTTATGTTTTGAACGTGGTTTCACATGTTTTAGTGTATAAGAAGAAATACGACCCGTGTACCGATTAAATGAAGATATGGGTCTTTTGATAGCCCAAGGACAATTGGTTATTAAATTTTCGTTCAAAAATTGAATTGTATTGATTAGATTTAGGTTTTATAGGCTTCAGCCATTTTTGATATAAGCATAATGTAATTTCATTATGAAAAAAGAGAGAGAGTGAAGGAATAGAAAATAGAAGTTTGTTCCTCTCCTGTGTATTATGTTGTCTGTGTGTATGACTGTTTAATTTCTGCAATTTGTTGTAGTCTCTGTGTTGTGGGGAAACACATTTCCTTTGTTATTGATTTTGTTCAATATTTTCAACATGAATCTAGTGTGATCTAATGAAAAACATAGCGATATAATGTGATTTTGAGTCACTGTATTATATGAAACGATGCCAAACATCAAACCACAACCACTCGAAGACACTATAAATTTGAGGCTATTGAAGCGATATCACCATGTATATATTTTAGTCAACATGAGCGATGCAATCGTGGATACTTCATAGTCATTGTTATTTAAATCTATATCAATCGAATGTGAGCCTTAGATGTTAGACCAATCTGAGCCTCAATAAAAAAACCAATAAGACCATTGTACACATTTGTGAGCCCTATGTAAATAAAACATGTGAGTTTTTTCTTTTATGTTGATACATTTCAGAATCAAGATGCAATTTTTCATAACAATACCACTGTATATTTAATCGAGCCAAGGAGCTACTGAAAATATAATTGAGAAATCCCTAAAATCACGATGCCAACTTAAATATGATGCCACCGTTGATACCTTTATAAATTATTTCGTTGTCATAGATTCATCCATTTAAGCCAAAAGTATTGAGTCACTTCAGAATTTGAATCATAATGTAAGCGAGTCATCATAGACATTAGCGAAATTCACAAGAATTCGTAATATGACCTAATAGAGGCGAACCACTAAATATGAGAAATCATTGTACTAAAAATTATGCTACTATTGAGCAAACTATGAGGTAAAATATGTGTTCCACATAGATAATGAACCACTTGACAGAAGTGAATAATGTGTGGTGTGATTCTTCTAGATGTCATTGAGCACAGTGGTGCATAGATGAAGATTAGCAAGCCATATAAAAAACGAACCATGGTAAGTGTTAGGATTGTATTCAGAATCTACATGCCCATAATTTAGTTTAGTTGAGAGAGATATATCCTTCAATCCAAATAAAAATATAATGTGATCTTTAGGCCTCCTACTTCAAACTTTAGCTCTGATACTATGTTGAAAAATCTGGTGGTTTACCACTTAAGTTATATTTAGTCTTTACATGATAATTACTTGTAAATTTATTGGCATTTTTATTATTGTGCTTTCTTTCTTTCATCAAGAAATTACCAAAATATAAAACATAAATATCACAAAAGACAAAATAGCATAATATATAGGCTCCAAGACACAGAACAACCCCTCCAATGTTGTGTAACCAACTCCAAAAAGAGGAGAAAAGAGATATAAATGCCTTAGAAATGAGCCACTTCGAGGGGGAAACCTCCAATACATTACATAAATGAACAATTCTTGGATGATCCAATTTACAAAACCTCCTTTCTATATATAGGAGTCCATGGGGCCATAATGTAATCCTAGTGGGCCACAATGTAATCCTAACCGACCTAACAATAATAATAATTTAAGGGCACAATAATAACAATATGGGGGTTACAAGGGTACAATAATAACAATAAGGGGGTTACACTAACAACAATAAGGGACTATACTAGTAATATAGGGACCTAACATTCCCCTCTCCTTCAAAAAAGTGTTGTCCTCAACACTTGAGTAGCTTTGGGTGCTTCTGTATAAAATTCTCATCCTCCCATGTAGAATCTTCAGTGGGTAAGTTCTTCCACTTGATGAGATATTCTGAAATTGATCGATTCTGTAGTTGTCGAGTTCCTGTTTCTGTGACCGCTTCAGGTTCCAATATGATTTTTCCTTCCTCATCAAGTTCAGGTAATATTGTTTGAACTGGAAGATTTTCACCGATAACCTTCTTTAAGCAGGAAACATGGAAAATTGGATGTACTCGCGAAGAAGCAGGAAGCTCCAATTTGTATGCCATAGTACCAATCTTTTGCAACACCTTGTAAGGACCATAGTACTTTGGCGATAATTTATTATCCTTCTTTGCTTGCTTGAGGGACATTTGTTTGTATGGTTGTAGCCGTAAAAATATCCAATCTCCTACATCAAAACTTCTCTCGCTGCGATGTTGATCTGCCTGTTGTTTCATTCGATTTTGTGCCAAATTCAGGTTATCCTTTAAGAGTTGGAGAACTTCTTGCCGATGCTCGATGTGATCTTCCACTGCTTGAACCTTCGAATTTTCCCTTAAAGATGATGTGATGGATGGTGGATGATATCCATAAAGTGCCATAAATGGGGTCATTTTGCTGCAGTATGGAAGGAAGTGTTATACCACCATTCAGCAAGAGGTAACCACTTGACCCATTGTGTTTGTTTATCAGATACAAAACAACGAAGATATCATTCCAAACATTTATTTACTATCTCAGTTTGACCATCAGATTGAGGATGATAAGATGAGCTATGAGCTAATTGAGTACCCAAACAAGAAAATAACTCCATCCAAAAATTTCCGGTAAAAATGGGATCTCTGTCGCTCACAATAACCCTTGGGCTTCCATGTAGCTTTTGAATTCTATCCATAAATGTAGTAGCAACTGTACTTGCTTTAAATGGATGAGATAATGCACAAAAGTGTGCATACTTGGTAAGTCTATCAACTACCACCATGATGACACTCTTTCCTTCACACTTAGGTAAACCTGTGATAAAATGCATTGAAATCTCCTCCCAACGTTGACTTGGAATGGATAAAGGTTTTAGAAGTCCTGGGGTCTTAATTTCTTCCACTTTATTCTGCTGGAAAACCAAACATTCCGCCACAAAATTTTGAATATCAAATTTAAGGCCATCCCAAAAAAATTCTTTCTTCACCCTGTGGTAAGTTTTTAAAAATCCTGAGTGTCCTCCTAAAGGAGAAGTGTGCAATTCCAGAAGAATATTTTGTTTTAGTTAGGAATTCTTACAAAGATATAAGCGATCTTTGTACCATAAGGAATCATTTTTCCAACTAAATGTATCAGATGTACTAGGATCTTGCTGCAACTTTTGAATGAGTGTCCATACATCTTTGTCCTTGTTCCATTCATCTCTTGCTTCGGTTATCCAATCTGGTTGGATAATAGAAATGGCACAAAGCAATGCTTCCACCTCTTCATTCTTTCTTGAGAGTGCATCTGCAACAACATTAAGCTTTCCTTTTTTGTAGATTATTTCAAAGTCATAACCCAACATCTTTGTGACCCATTTTTGCCGCTCTTCTGAAGATAGTCTTTGTTCCAAAAAGTGTTTCAGACTATCATGATCAGTTTTTACCTTGAAGTGTCTTCCCATTAGGTAAGTTCTCCATTTCTTTAGTGCATGCAGTATTGCTAACATTTCCTTCTCATAAATAGGTTTCTCTAAATACTTTCCTTTGATTGGACGACTTTCAAAAGCAATGGGTCTTCCTTCCTGCATTAAAACTGCACCAATTCCATTTCCTGAGGCATCACATTCCACAATAAAGGTTTTTGTGAAGTCCGGTGTAGCTAAGACCGGTGCTAGGCACATTGCCTCTTTAAGACGTTCAAAGGCCTTAGTTGCTTCAGGAGTCCATGAAAATGCATCTTTCTTCAATAATGTTGTTAGAGGTGCTGCTATTCTCCCATAATTCTTAACAAAATTGCGATAATACCCTGTTAACCCGAGAAATCCTTGCAACTACTTTATGTTTGTGGGGACTTTCCATTCCTTAATGGCTTTAATTTTTTTAGGGTCTACTTTAACACCTTCGTGAGATACAATATGGCCCATATATTCCACCTCTTGTACTCCAAAGAAACATTTGGATTTTTTTGCATATAACTGTTTCTCCTGCAATAGTTTGAGCACCCTGTCAACATGATCCTTCCAAGACCTGCTGTAGATTAGTATATCATCAAAAAATACTAGCACAAATTTTCTAAGGAAGGGTTTGAAAATGGAATTCATCAACCCTTGAAATGTAGAAGGTGCATTGGTAAGGCCAAAGGCATGACCAAAAATTCATAATGACCCTCATGAGTTCGAAATGTTGTTTTTGGAATATCTTCAGTCTTCATTCTAATTTGATGATATCCTGAACGAAGATCCAACTTGGTAAAATAAATTGCTCCATGTAATTCATCCAATAATTCATCAATCACAGGAATGGGAAATGTATCTTTAATGGTGAGCTTATTGAGCTCCCTATAATCCGGACACATTCGCCATGATCCATCCTTCTTGTGTACCAATACTACAGGAGCAGAGAAAGAACCTTGACTAGGTTGAATTATACCCGCCTCTAACATTTCTGCAATCATACGTTCAATTTCGCTCTTTTGGAAGTAAGGATATCTATAAGGCCTGATGTTTGGAGGAACACTTCCTGGAATCAAATGAATAGCATGATCAAGATCACGAATAGGTGGGAGTCCTTTGGGAGTTTCAAACACCTTGGAATGATTGTCCAAGACTTGTTGGAGATCTGCAGAAATAGATGATTTTGATGTTGGAACTTCTAGTGAGCATAATTGTGCAATTACACCTCGCTGTTCTTTCTTTAGAAGCTTTGTCATGACATTAGAGCTTATTATCCTTCCTGGCTTTCCCGCAATACCCCGTAATTCAACTTCCTTTCCTTCTGAAAAAAATTTCAAGAAAAGTTCTTGAAAATTAAAAGCTACCGTCCCCAAAGATTGTAACCATTGTACTCCTAGTACAACATCAACACCTCCCCTAGGAATGGAAAGCATTGGACTAGTCAATACATATTCCCCCATGGTTAGCTTGATATTATGGCATTTTCCAGAGCAATTTATAGTTCCTCCATTTGCAACCATCACTTGACATTCTCGTGCTGGGTATAGGAAACAATTTAATTCCTTGGCTACCTTATAATGAATAAAATTATGGGTGCTACCTGAATCAATCAACACTATTACCCTTTTCTTCTTGATATGTCCTTCTATCTTGAGAGTTTGAGGAGTGGTAATTCCTACCAGTGCATTACACGATATGGTCGGATTAATTTCTTCCTCTTCTAGGGCTTGTTCCTGGTGTATATCCTCTTCTTGTTCATTTTCTTCTTCTTCCTCATAATCTATGTAAAATCATTTCTTCTCAGCACACTTATGACCTTTAGTGTATTTTCTATCACAACTGTAGCAAATCCCTTTTGCTCTTTTTTCTTCCGATTGTTGTGGTGTCAACCTTGTAGGTTGTGGAAATCTAGGCATAGAAACACTTCCTTCTTTATAGAATTGAGTTGTAGGCTTCCTTGTCGCCATAATTTTACATTCAACTTTTCTTGCCAACCTGAATGCCTTCTCCAATGAATCAGGTTCCAATACACGAACTTCATGTTGGATGTTATCCTTTAGAGTGCCTATGAAGAGATCAATCCCGTGTTCCTCTCGAATATCAGTTACCCTTATATTCAATTTTTGGAAGTCCTCAATGTGCTGCCCCACTAAACCCTTTTGTTTGAGATTTATCAATTGGCTAAAGAAGGTGTTGCTCTTTGTATCCTCATAATGTGCTATCATTTCCTCCGTAAAATTGACCAAGTGACAATTTTTTTACGGGAGCAAAGCCATCGATACCATACAAATGTATTTTGTTCTAAATGTAAAGTTGCAATGCGTACCTTTTGTGTGTTTTGCACATTATGGAGATCAAAATATTGCTCCATCCGTAGTATCCATGTTACAGGATCCTTTCCATCAAACTTCCTCATATCCATTTTTGGAATATGGTGGTTTTTCCCTCCAACAGTAGAGTTTATAAAATCACGATTAACATTTATTTTGTTCTCATCATGAGTTTCCTCTACTATTTTTTCACCATTAAGAAACATTTCTTGTATCAACTTTGCCAAACCTTTGATGTCTACTTTTAGATCCTTCTTCATGTTTTCCATGTTGTCTTTCATTTTTTCATCGATCTTAGCTTCCATGTCATCCATCTTAGCTTCCATGCCCACTTCCATGCCATCCATCTTAGCTTCCAAACCATTCATCTTAGCTTCCATGCCTTTCTTCAAAAATTCCATTTCATTTTTTGTTGTTCTTTGCGAGAGCGAAATTTGTTGCACTTGCTCTTGTAATTTTGATATGTCATGTTGCCATTCTTCGTCTTCATGAGTCATAGTAGAGCCTTCTAAAGGCTTAATGGGTGTTGAATTATTTTTAGGGGCCATTTTAGAATCCAATATTGATATATATTCTACAAGATGCCCTTGGAATCAATTCAACTTGATTCTTCAAACAAGACTTATGCAATTCGGAAAAAAATACACACCTTTTACTAGCTTTTAGGAGCTCGATATTGAAATTGAATTATCTCTGTAGTTGAAAATATTTGATATCTGAAATTCAGCCCTGTAGTAGATCTCTGAAGCTTCTTTAAAATGCCACAGGTCTGACCTGATTTGGATTCTCCAAGACAAATTTGTGTCCAATCTCCCACAATGACCTAATTCTGGACTGGTTCAGTAGAGCGAACTTGTACGACTTGCCACGTGTCACTGTTTTGTCCTTTGTCTCTGAAATTGATAGCCAAGAAACTAAAGGCTGTGTACTTGTGACCACTTTTGACGGCACTCCAATCCAATCTTCAGAGAGAGAGTTATTGAACTTTTCCCACGATCACCTCTTTGAGATGAAATTCAGGAGCCTGAAAAAGCACTACCTTCCACAGATCATATTTCCAAAAATATTGCGAACCAAGCTCTGAAATTTTTTGAAGAATTTCCTCAGGATTTTAGCTTTGCACCATATGAATTTCAGATTCTGAACCTTCGTAGAAACAAATTTATAGCGAAACTTCCACGATGACCTGTTTAGGAGCCTGAAAAAATACCTAACTTCCACAGATGATATCTCCAAAAATATTGCGAACCAAGATCTGAAATTTTTAGGCAATCTTCCTCAGGATTTCGGCTTCGTACCCTAAAAATTTCAGCTTCTGAAACTTCGTATAAAAAAATTTATAGCGAAAATTCCACGATGACCTGTTTGGAGCAGCGAAACCCTAGAATCCAAAGCTCTGATACCAAATGTTGTGTAACCAGCTCCAAAAAGAGAAGAAAAGAGATATAAATGCCTTAGAAATGAGCCACTTCAAGGGGGAAACCTCCAATACATTACATAAATGAACAATTCTTGGATGATCCAATTTACAAAACCTCCTTTCTATATATAGGAGTCCATGGGGCCATAATGTAATCCTAGTGGGCCACAATGTAATCCTAGCCGACCTAACAATAATAATGTAAGGGCACAATAATAAAAATATGGGTGTTACAGGGGTACAATAATAACAATAAGGAGGGATACACTAACATAATAAGGGGCTACACTATTAATATAGGGACTTAACATGGAGCCACTGTTAGCCACCTATAAAATTTTGCCATGTCAACTGGTGGCTAAATGATTTTGGCCAACCTTCAAGAAATAATTTTATCGCCAAAATTGTTGGTACTTAAAGTCTTATGAAGATATTCTATCCTTATTTTAATCGTCACTACTATTTTCCTTTCAAATCTGAAAATCCGCTATTTTCATAAGGAAAAAGACTGCTACAAAATCACCATTTTCCCTTTCCTCCACCTCAAAACTAACCTCCCTTCTTGCCTCCATTTTTCCTCAAAATAATTCCTCCATTTCCCATTTTTCCATTTTCCCTTCATGTTTTCCCCCTTTTTACAGAGTTTAAAACTCCTTTTTTAACTCTATCGAAACCCCCAAAACCATTTAAAACTTGGAAAATTTTCATAAAAATGAGTTTGTTTGCCACAAGCTTAAGCCCCCTTGGGCTAAGTCCTAAACCACTTCCCCATCATGCGACTTGGTGCTAGAACCAAGCGCTAAACCCATATGGTTCTTATCGGTATCGGAACTTTGGCGAGCGCATATGTTTTGTTACATAAAACCCCCGATGTGATCAGCTCCCTTTGTATAACTCCAGATCTCATACTTCCTTTGTAAAAATCCAAGAGTTATAGTCTCGAGCACTTATCGCATCGAAAACTTTCAATGGTGCGTAAGTCTTTTGTTAAAGTATAAATTCCGATGTCGATCAAGCTCTTTTATATATAAGCCCGACCTCCTCTTTCCTCCATATACCCAAAGGCCTCGAGATCAGGCACTAGGCATATAATAAAACCCTTCCCCGATGTATTTTTCCTTTGTATAAACATGAAAACCCACTTACCCAAAGTTTTTGTCTAACGCGCCAGAGTTATTATTTTTAATGAAAAATGGGTTGATTGAAAGACCGCATCAAAACTTCCGATGCGATTAAAGTCCCATATGTATAAACCCTGCCCCCACCTCTTTTCATTTCATATAGCCTACGCCTGGGACCAAGAGTTTAAGTCCCGAGGTGCCCATCGCATCAGAGTTTTCCTTTGGGTGCATTTTAATGCTTTTCCCCACCTCCGATTGTGATGGTCCAATCGCGAAATCGCATCGGCGATTTTGGTTGCGTCTTTACATTTCTCCACCTCCGATTTCCATCCCGCCGATTCACTCCCCACCGTTGATCTGATCCTCAAATCAACAGCCCACGCTACATCGCATCGCAAGTTTTTGCCGAGCGCATTAACATATTTCCTTCACCGATTGCGATCCCCCGATTGGATCTGGACCGTCCATGTGTCCAGATCGGACGGTCCCAGATCATTCCCGCATTACTTCATCGCCCTCCACCCTCGCCAAAGGTTTAAACCTAGTTTTTCATATTCTCTTATTAAATCCGAATAATGTGAATCCTTCACATTATTATTCTACCTCTTATCCTGACCGTTGATCTTCTTGATCACTCATCAATCAATGGCTCTGACTTAATTATCCCTCCGCTCTCCTTTTAACCTCTTCTACGCAATTCTCCACTGTTGGATGATGCCATCCAACAGCCACGCTCTCTCCCGACGCCCTCTAAAGCAATAAAACCTAAATAACGCAAGATTTCTTAATAAGTTTCGTATTTTGCAGGTTTTTAATGGTTTACCCATTATAATTAAAGAAAGGTTGAAGTATAGGAAATATGTTTCCCATGCCTTTGATTCATCAAAGGAAACCATTCGCGAGGTTCGAACTCCATGTCTCGTCAATGTTTCATGGGCATTGATGCCTTGATAGCCCTGCGTGGCCTGCACATCAACAAGACACAGTGATTTTAAATCACACTTAAAAGAGTATCAGTGTTGAAGATAGAACAAAGCAGAACAGAAGATTGAAGACAATTTTGGGATTACGGCTAAGACTGATTATCAAAAGCCTAATACCCCAAATTAAAACACAGTTAAAAGAAAAACATAAGTGTTTTATCAGACAGAAAGGCCTCCACCGCCACATCTAAGGAAAATTGATTCCTCCCAGCTACCATAGTGCCACCTGTAACTACAAGCATACAAGCAGAGGCCGAAGTTATTTACCAAATGAAGATATTTGCCTCAGCACAGCCAAAGATTCAATTCTGCTAAGAGAACTTAATGCAAAAAATATCCGCAGAGTTACTACAACATGACATAGAGCCTTAAAGTCAACATGAGCTTCTAGTGAGCTTAATTATTTAATTCAAACCAATTAATACAGAAGAAATGTCAGAATGTTCTCCATTGAGCCCCTCAAAGGCCGAGAAATAGTAAGCTATATTAATTGAACTTAGAAGATATTTTACCCCATTCCACTTCCTCATTCTTCTATAAATACTTCTGTAGAAGATGAGAAATTGTTGGTTGGTTGGTCGTTGGTTGATCACTAGTTGTAATACTAAAACTCTCTGAAATAATACATATTCTATTGAAGTTGAAGAAGAAATTGAAGTCTTGGAAGCCCTGATGATGTTGTTGCATGCTTGTTACTGATAAGGCTCTATCATTGGATCCATGAGCTTGGCTGTTGGTGAAGTATTCTGAATTGTTTAATGTTTTCTCCTGTTTTCATTATGTTCCATAATTTCTTACTACAATAGGTTGAAATTTTTAGGCTAAGAAATGACTCCTGGAAGCACCTTAGACCTGTTCATCCTTCACTGTTTCATGTTTTCTTCTGTTGAATTATTTTAGAGTCTTTAATCTCTCTCTTTAGTCTTCATGCTTGTTTATTTCCTTAATAGTTCAAATAGTTGGTTTCAGCATGATTTATGGTTCTCCCTGCTTGTCTGCTGCCACTTAAAAACTGTTATTGAAGTCTCCCTTTGAATTTTTTGTTTAAAATGAGTCAAGGAGATCTGTTCTGATCTTGCCCTTTGTCCTTGCTTAAACAGTTGGCTTAAAGGTCGTTATAATTGTGATCATAGATGTATTTAGGTGTTCCCTCTTCTATGACTGCAATTATCAGTGAATCTTTTATGTTTTTCCAAATCATTTGAAATAAAATCTTTGAGGAAATAGGGTGTTCCCCGAATCTTAGATTTCATTTTAAAAGTTGTTTTGAAATCCTTATTTGTTAAAGGTGTGATTTATAGAATTCATGGTTAGCCCTGTCTATCAAAAAGCTCTTTATTGTTCAAGTTATGTTTTCAAATTCCCTTTGTTGAGAATTTAAATTCTCTTTCCAAATCTTTGATGTCCATCTCATTCCAAAAACCAAAGGATCCTGTGGCCAAGTTAGATTTTCCCTCTGATATCCCATATCCATTGATAAGTTTGTCATGACCTCTTTTTGACTCCATTGCCCAATGAAGCTACTACTTCCTCTTTCTACCTACCTTTCCTAGATCTTTCATTTTCTGTTGTATCAATTCAACCAATCAATCAAACAAACACTTGCACTTAATAACTAGTCTAAAACCAATACTCTAAGCACACAAGATAAATATTTGCAAACAAACATTTGAGAGATCCCTCTCTGAGAACAGGAGGACTAGATCCTGTAACTCTAAAGATTGGTTCTGATGTTGCCTTGTCTTTTGATTTTCCAAACTATCAAAACACGGGACACCAACATGTACAACTCCATAATTGTGTTCCATAGACTTCAATTTGTGTTATAGTTTGCAATAAAATTGTAAAATTACGGTTCTAATCATAGATTCTATATTGCAGAGTCATTATAGCATTGTAAATATAGCATCGAGCTAAATTTTCTTGATCTTTAGTCTTTGTATCTTCCATTAATTTTGGTCATGCAGAGAATGGCGTACGAGAAATAAAACGGAGGTGCAAAAGGAAATTTATGTCATCGATATGTAATTAATTTTACTAAGAACCAATTTATAATTAGTATTATTTTGTTTCCTTTTGTGTAGTTTTCCTTGTGCGAATAATTTTCTATGTGAAGGATGGAAAATGTACATGAGAATAAGGGCACAGATGGAATATTAATTCCAAAATATTTTTCATTTAAAACCTTTACATATTTAGCTTTGTTGAATCAAGGATGTGCAACGAGGGAAATATGTGTGAGAGAATGCAGGTGTAGAGGGAAATTTATAACTTTAATTTGGAGTGTAATTATATTGCACATTTTCTTATTATGTTCATATAAATTTTCTTAAGGTAAGGATTTTTCAGTTTTCATTTTAAGTGATAAAATATTTAGACATATTTAATTTTGCGAAGTTTGTTTTGGTAAATTATTTGATAATGTTTATAATTAATATATTACCAATAATATATAAAAATAGTAATGTCGAAGAAATGTGCGGAAATAAACAACTTACATAAATGGAGAGCTTCAACTATCATAACATACTCTTTAATCAGTTAATATTTATCTTTGTGCAAATAGGCATATGCATAGATATGTGAATTAAGTCTCTTGTGCGGGGGAATATTTGAAGCTTTTATCATCCAATATATGACTTTCATTTCGAAATACAAAAAAAAACTTCGAGTATCTGCATGAACAAAAACAAAGGTATTTTTTTGTAAATATTGTGAGTGCAAGTGTGTATGATTTATGTGCAAGGACCGTGATTGTGTATATTTAAAGATTGAAAGTTTCTTCCCTAGAATGGATTTCCTCTGCAGCTCAGTAGATATGTCTATTTATATAAAAATTTCCATAAATAGAGATTTTACTGTGTTGAGAGCATAAACTTGCAATGTTTGATTTCATGAAGCTTACTTGCATTCAATCAATGTGACGGATCATTAGCCAAATTTTTCATTTTGTTGGTGGATCATTGAGAAAATTGTTAATTTTTTCGATTGTAATTGTTGTGGTGGATTTGACGCATGGGTGTACGAAATCACACCAGTTTAAGGGGTGTGGTCTACCCCTATAAACTATTGGTAACAAGAAAAAAGTGGTGGAGCTCAAAAGCATACAATATAGAGGAAAAAGTATGCAAATGTATTCTCAAATTAAACTAAAACTAAAACACAAATATACAGAAGCTATTGAAGAGAGTCAAAAGGATAATAATGAAAACAATGGCTTTGGGCCTCTTCTTATTAAACGTTTGATATGGAGAAGAAATTTTACCCACTTTCCAAAGGGCCCCTAGACAATGGTTCTAGGTCCAAATGCAAGGATGTTGTTTCCGAAGATTTTCCTCGATGCAATCTCCCTCTCTCTCTGCTATGATGGACTAAGATTTTTGGGTGGCCAACAATCGAGTCCCCTCTATCTCTAGCTCTGGGTCACACATTGCTGGTATTTCTTGGGAATTCTGGCCAACATAACAATGTGATCACCCATTCTTCATCTCATGGTGGCTTTATATAGGGGATTTCAAATCCTCCTTCCCTCCCTTGGTACATGGTGGATGGTGACCCAAGGGAGAGGTATGATTCCATTGTGTGCTCCAAATATTCCTTTGTGCGCTCACATAGTGTCTAAGGAGGCACTGGTGGCTGTCCTTAGGTGACTTCATGTAAGGAGAAACTTTTCCTTTGCTTTGTGTGGTCCCGGAAAGTGAAATTTTGCCACTTTCAGGAATGCGCGCTTATCGGGAAAAAAGGTGCACAAAAGGTGCTCTTCTCGAAGGATAATGCGAGCAATCAGCATTTAAGGCTAGCTCGAATTTTATTTTCTCAAAACCTTAGAGATTTTAAATATTTTCTTGATTCCATAATGTCTTCATGCCCTGTAAATCCTTCGGCTTGACATTAATTAATGTAATCTTCTGTTGTATGATTTTCCAGTGTTAACAATTTCCCCCTAATTTGTGAGGTCTAGGAAGGATTGTATAGCCGAAATACATTATAGTTTCTTTTCTGTATTGTGCATATAGAGAGAGAGGGAGACCTGCGCGAATCTTGGAATTGACAACACCCTGCACCATTTCCAAGGTGACCATGGCCTAAGGGATCCCTACAAGAAAATACAATTTACAACATATATACAAAATTTCAACGAGGCAGGCATGTCCCATGCTCGTGGTGCTATGGCTAGTTAAACAAAATTGACAGATACATGTGTTTTCTGTGTCACTACTATGGTAGTGACGCTGGTGGTTGTTGATGACGACTACTAACACCCTCAGGGGCATTTTTTCTTTGATGATAGGTGGAATGTGGTACCATATGCGTAAACTTGGTATGGCATGTAGCTGCGCAATGTAAGCATATGTATTGGCTGGGACCTTCACTTGTAAGCATTGTTTGAAAGAGATGCTTGTGGAGGCACGGGTCTTTGATGGACCTGATCAAAGTGAAATGGTTGTAAGATACGATACCATCTTGACATGAAAATTTTGTCGTATCGAATGTTAGGAGGATCAATGACATTTGTGGACAATGATTTATTCCACAGTGCCACCCGAGGATACCCCTTTGCATGGGGAGGGGTGATCCAAGGTACCACTTCCTTTTTTGGAAAAGAGGTGTCGAGATTAACAAAAAGGAAGCCTTAACCAAACCACGGGTCGCCGACCTGAGGGGTCGGGGACTTGGATGTGATGGGTTTAACATAGGCATGTTGGTTGGAGGTGACTGAAAACTGATGATGGGGATTCAATGGCCCGAGGTCAGAGTATAATTTAGCAGCTTGGTGGCAGTCATAGTTATTTCTGAAGGAAAAATCCTTACAGTCGGTAGGACTTCCAGGGCGAGTGTAAACCTGGCTATGAATGTCATGATGGTGCGTATGTGGGGGTGAAATACTCCGACCAAGGGAGATGAGGGACTGTTTCCATGGGAGAAAAGATGAAATATGAGGGTGAGGGGTGAAGTGCACCATTTGCGGTCTTTGTACACTTACCAAAAGAATAAAATAATGAGTTTTAGTTTGTACAAAACACAGATACAGGTATCCCAAAACATGAAAGTGTTCGCTCACTGAAGACGCGAGGACGATGTTTTGTTGGGGATGGGGGTCCCATTGGTTGGTCTCATGTGCGGGGTTAATGAAGTGGATGAAACAGTGTCACATATGAGATTATGCTGGTGGAGGTATGGTGGGTCAAATGCGATGCGCGGAGGTGCGTGTTTTATCTGCTTGTACAACTTGCTCATCCGGGAAGGGGGTTTCAGTTTGCATGGTAAACTTGAACTTATGCATGATGAATGGATGGGCGTGAGGTGCTTCCCGCACTGAAGTGGTATGGCCATGGTGTCACTTTTGCTGTGATATATGGTCTACTTTTGGGTGACGAGCGCCATGGAGGGGAGGCTCTACTGACCAACACAGATGTTTATCATGTGCAGGGTGAGGTAATGATAAACACGGTCGAATATGAGGACCCTATGGTTTATTTCTGATGGAGAAATGATGTCGGGATATGAAAAGTTTTCAGGGACTCTATCATGTTGGGGGTAGAATGATGCCTACTCTAGAACCTTCAGTAAATGGTGTTGTAAATGGTTTGCGGGTTCTTCCTGCAAAAACAACTACCTCAAGTGAAAGCATCTTCTTTTCATAAAATATTATTGAAAGGAATGAGCTTTAAAAAGGAAGATGAGAGAGGGAATACCTACGAGTGCTGAAAAAATATTTTTCCTGGAAAGCAAATGTGTGGCATCTCTTTCGTTCATCATGGCATACTGATGATGGTGCAACTTATGGTTCGTAGAATGGACCTTCTGATCTCCTGTTATGGACCTCCAAAGTTTTTGAAAAGGGCGATAAATAGGTGATTATGGCCTTAATCCTATTCATTTGTACTTGCTGGGTTTTGAGAGATCAGAGGCATTTGCAAAGCCTTTCTTGTCGTTGTGGTCAGCCTGTGTACTAGGGACTAGCGATACTATGCCGAGGTAACTTCCATAACATCCTGCATTTTAATTTTTTCAGTTTGATGGTGTCGAGGGCCGTACAAATTGGGTTTGTACGGCATCTGGGTGAATTTTTCCCTAGATTGCATGGGTGATCTAGGAAAAAGCATGCCTTCCTTGTGTATAATGTTGAGGGATAGGGGCGTGAGGGCACACATGTCTGAGGGATAAGGGCGCAAAGGCCAAGGTGACAAAAATTGTGGTTTTTTTTCTATTTTTGAGGTTTTTTCTCTATACTGTTGGGTGCCTGTGTTGATGACAGGTTGGTGTGGAGGGAGCGGGACTGGCTCGAGATCCGGACCACTCTAGTTGTTGAGGTTAGGGCACGACGTCAGTTGGCAGCATGGGGCCTTCTAAAGTTTGATGAAAATGAGTTTCTTCAATCGCAGGACCGTTTACTGCACTACATTATACAGCACTGGTGCAGGAGGCGCAACATGTTCGTGTTACGAGGGATGAACTTGGTGATTCGTCTCGAGACGGATATCTACTTTGTGACCAGGTTAATACCTTAGGGGGAGGCTTTGAGATGCCCACTCTCTTTTGGGACAGTGAACCTGGATAGATTCTGGAGGCGTCATTATAGAGGGGTGCCTCTTACCAAGGGATGCATCAGCATTGCATCAGTTATAGATGTGGTAGAGCAATGTGCTCTTGCAGTAATCATATGATTTTCAAGGTCGTTTTCTCTACATCGGGTGTATGGCTCGTAGGTTGGAGTTATACACCGGTTGAGGTCCGGGCATTTCTTTGACTTCGCCCGCTTTTGTTTTGATGGTATGTTGTTGCAATTGAACAAGGTCCAACGTGGATATAAGTCATTTGTGTATGCCAGTATCCTATGCAGCATTATGTACAAGAGGGTGTTGTTGTTGAGGCAGGTGGTGGCGGTGCCTATTGGGGGGCCACGGGAGCCACATATGAGTAGTTGGGCTCCGGTGATGCCATGGGGTGGCGGTGCCATGGTGGGGCGTTATTGGAACACTGCGATAGAGGCTCGGTTCGAGGCCAACCCACAAATGTTCCTGTCATACCCGTATGTGGGGATGGACTTCTAGGGTGACCCAGACATGGGTCTCCCTTTTGGTTATGTTTGGTGACCTACAGGTATGGTTTATCTGTTTTTTCTGCATTTTTTTTAGTATATACGTACTTATGTGTTTCGCTAGTGACACTGGCATTATTTTGGTTACTCATGCAAATGTTGGCGAGGTGGGTCACCCTGTGGCCCTAATGGTGGGTCATGATCCTCCGCCATGACCTCGAGGTGGTGAGGGAGGAGGTGATGCAGGTGGACCAAGCAGTGGTACCAGTGGACCTGGCGGAGATGGTTCTGGCCCCTCAGGTGAGGGTAGCAGCTCGGCTGCTATAGAGGTTGTGGTCAAGCGAGCTTGTACTGATGTGGTAGAGGTGCACATTACAGCACTGACAGCTCAGATGAGTGCTCTTAAGGACTTTCGGGGTCAAGTGGACCACTTGACCCAGGGTATTCCTACTTGAGGTTTCATGGATGACTTTGAGGAGGTCTGGTTAGAGATAGTGATGGCCCGTGAGAGGGATTATAAGCCCACTCTACGTCGGGTGGTCATCGCAGTGGCAACAGTAACTCCGGTGGTGGTACCGAGAGCAGTGATGGGTCCAGGTGCCCCCCTTGAGGGGGCACCCCCCTAGAGTAGTTTTGTACACAGGGAAAGCACCCATTATGAGGATGCTTCCCTTATTTTTGAAGAATGTTGTATCTTTGGGCTAGAAATTGGGCTCGGGACACTATTTTTTATAGTTAGATATACATATTTTTTATATATATATGAGAGGTATTTTTTGTGGCTCTACATGGTGTATCACCTATTTCGATTTATGTGTTCTATTATGCTGATGGATGCCTATATTTTTGGTTTTATGTATGATGGTTTATTCAGGATGCATTCTAGTTTAGGATATTGTTAGCTATGCGATCAGTTTTTTGGTTTTGACTCCTTGGTACATGTGAAAATGTGATATAGTCAAATTGTTTGCTTAATATTTTGGCACGTAGATATTTTCTAAACAGATGTGTATCTCTTATCTCAAATGTTTGGTTTAGCTATGATACTACTAACTGGGAATCGAGGTAGATATGCATATGGTGAATGCCCCGATGGAGGGCATCGCACATAAGTCCGATGACGGTGTCATAGTCTGCCTGATTTTCTGTTGTTGAACCGATACACACACCATTTGCACACAGTGGTGATCGGTCAGGGCGGTAAACGACCCATGAGGTTGCGGCTAAATTTTGAGACCATCTTGATGCTCCATCAACAAATCTGAAATAGGGTTCATTTTGGTGATCCATAGTGATTCTTTCAGCACTTTTTAAATAAGTCTTTGGGTCAAAAATTTTGAGTGGTTAGGTTTTTGTGTACTCTTACTCTAGGGGAAGGGCCATTGGGGCCCTTATGGGTAGAATTTCTTGAGTTAAAGGTCGTTGATGGGGTTAGTGAGGCAAGTCCCATCTGGTTCTGTCAAGATGTATGCTCCCTGTCAGAGGTAGTGTTTAATGATGTAGGGTACTTTCCACAAGGTTTCAAACTTTCCTGGCCCTAAGGTCTCTTTCGTGACATCATAGAGGAGGACTAATTCTCCCTCGGTGAATGAGAGAGGGGTGATGTGGTGGTCGAATGATGCTTTAACCCTTTTCTTGTGGGCCTCGTTGTGTTGCAGCGATTGTCATCGATTTTTGTCGACAAGCTCTAGTTGTACTAGGCACTGCTCTAGAGGTTGGGTGTCATTGAGGAGTTTGATGGCAGCATGCAAATTGGGGATTTCGTGTTCTATGGGAATCACGGCCTCGACCCCGTATACCAAGTGGAAGGGAGTGAAACCAGTGGATGTCTTTACCGTTGTGCGGTATGCCCACTGGGCGGAAAAGAGCATATGGTGCCAGTTGGTTTTATGGTTATTCACCATGCATTGTAACATAGTTTTGAGTAATTTTTTAATAGCTTCTACCTGTCCGCTGGACTGGGGATAGTATGGTGAAGCGAATTCGTGGGTGAATTCGAGGTGGTGATATAGTTCCTCGACCATTTCATTCTCGAATTGTTTTCCATGGTTGGAGGCTAAATCTTTTGGTACACCGAATCGGGTGATCACGTGGTTAAATAGAAATCGAGCAGAGGTTTCTACTATGTTGTCATATGTGGGCATGGCCTCAGCCCACTTCATGAAATAGTTGACAGCCACAGTGATGTATTTATGGTTTCTCAATGAGGAAGGGTTACAATTCATGAATTCAATCCCCCATTTACAAAAGGGGCTGGCTACTATGTTGAGGTGTAGAGGAGCGGGAGGTGATCTTGCCTTATGAGCGAAGCGCTGATATCGTTCGCATCTTTTGACTGTTGCAATGTAGTCATGAAACAGGGAGGCCCAGAAATATCCTACCCATAGGACTTTCTGGGTTGTAGCCATTCCCGATATATGGCCGCCGCAAGCACCTCCATGGCAGTCATTAAGGGCTTGTTCTGCTTGTTTATGAGTAAACCATCGACGTAAAATGGTGTTGATGCCTCACCGGTATAAGACATCTCCTAGAAGGAGATATCGAGGGGCTTGTTGGCATATGCGCCAACGATTGTCTCGTGTGAGATGAGGTCTGAACTTTTGGGTTCACAATAATAGGAGAATGTCTTTGTACCAAGGGTCACCAGTTGCTATGAATAAGAGATGTTCATCTGGTAGTGAATCGTCTACTGGTGATCCCTTGGAATTTCCTGGATGGTCTGTTATGAACTCTGCTAATGCAAGTGCCTTTTTGGTTTTGGGGGAACGAAAATGTAAGTCGTAATCTTGGAGAATGACTATCCAGGGGGCATACTTGTGGTTCATTAAGTGGCGTGTGAGCAGGTATTTGATGGGGTTAATATCTGCAATAACCGTAATGGTTCTTAAGATGATGTAGTGGCGAAGTTTCTGGACTACGTAGATTGATGCTAGGGAAATATTTTCTTCACGTTCATATCTCAATGCTGGTCCTGACAAGGTTTTGATGACATAATATATTACGTGCTCCTTTCCATTAAAACCCTCCTAGATCAGTACTCTAACCAATGTGGACTCGGAAGCTAATAGATACAAGATATAATCCTTGTCATAGTTTGGGGGACTAATGAGTGGTGCTAAGGATAATGACTCGTTCAATGCATCAAATGCTTTTTGGGCGTGGTCATCCCATTTAAATGGAATGTCCTGGTGAAGGAGGCATAAGAACCCTTGAGCACAAGTGGCATACTTTGCGATGAAGCATCTCAGAAAATTGGCCTTTCCTTGAGCCTTTGAAATTGTCTGGGGGTTCAACGTGGAGGTACCTCCTTGATGGCTTGGACCTTGAGAGGGTCCACACGAATGCCTTGTTGGGACACAATAAAACCTAAGAGCCTTCCTTCATTGACATAGAATACATACTTGAGGGGGTTCAAGTGTAGGTTGTATTGACATCATCTTTGGAATACCAATCGCATATCCTCAAGATGGTCTGAGCACTTCTTAGAGCGAACTGTCAAGTCGTCTAAGTAGGCAAGGATAAGGTGTGCCAAGTCATGAAATATATAATTCGTGGCCCTTTGGAAGGTGGCTCCAACATTTTTTAGGCCAAATGGCATCACCTTGTATGTGAATGTGCCCCAAGGGGTGGTGAACGTGGTTTTGTACTGGTCTGTATGGCAGATCTGGATTTGATTTTATTCAGAGAATCCATCCATAAAGGATAGAGCCTTGTGTCCTTCACACGCATCGATGACCTGGTCGATGAATGGAGTGGGGTAATTGTCTTTAGGACAAGCTTTGTTCAAATCTCGAAAATCGGTGCAAACTCGTATCGTGCCCTGTTTTTTGATGACGGGAATAGGGTTGGAAACCTAAGATGTATAGGCAATGGGGTAGATAAACTCGGCTTTGTAAAGCTTGTCGATTTCTTGCTTTATTGCTTCTACCTTGGATGGGTATGTCAGGCCAAGTGTCAATATGGTGCTCTATGATAGTAGGACTAAGCCTAGGAATTTCTGAGTAGTCCCACGCGAAGATATCTCTATACTCTTGCATTAATTTGGTGTAAGAGGTTATTTATTCTGGAGAACATGTTGCCCCCAGTGAGATTTCTTCGACCTTTGTAGGATTTTTGGATATTCTCACCATGATGGTAGGCAAAATATTTGACATATTTTCTTCCTCGAACGCATCATATGCTAGGATGGGGTTTTTGAACCAGTCGACCTTTCATGATGGCAGGAAGTATTTTGATTCAATCACATAGATCTCTTGTTTAGTTGTCTTGTTAGGACTGAAAATTTTCTTGGGGATAAAAAGTGAATGGTGATGCATTTTATCCCATGGGTAATCTAGCTCTGTCATGGCCTCTAGGATATCCTCATCTGAATGAAACAAGGACCCGAAGGGGGATTGTTCCTGTGTATTTTTATACTAAATGGGGGTAATCCAGGTGGACCTAGTTGAGAGACATGAAAAATATTCCATCATGGATGTGGTGGAACGAGACATGGTCGACATAATACAGATAGATTTGGTCTGCACTGTCGTAGGGAAAAATACTCTTATAGCTGTAGCTGACTCGACACCTATGGAAAATGAGCAGACAGCTCGAGTCGTGGTTCTGATACATGATGACATGAATCATATATGGTGTGTTGTATCGTCGGTGCTTGGCGGGGGATGAATCTCTCTAATTAGTCGTCTTCCAGATGGCCACAATGGGATGGATCTATCTATCACATCCTCTTGAGTTGTCGTATTGTTCATGGATTCCAAGTCTGTGCCATCTTTGTGGGAGAGGCGAACTATGGTTGATTGCATATAGGCCAAAGCCATGCGGAATCGTAGTATATAGTGACAATGACGTACGAAGCAGTTGTCACCACATATCTCACATGAATATGGGACGTCCATTTCACCACGATATACTATATGGAATGGGTACCATCGTTGGAACATGTCGAACGTTAGACAATCAATGATGAAATGATCAAGTTCATCGCAAAGTACGCACCTTTAGACTAGGCGGGTGGTCTGGCAAGGAGCCTTTTAGGTGATTTTCACTCTTCCTGTAGGTATAGGATGATACGAGGCTCATCGCGAAAGGACTGAATGGAGGGATCCTCTTGATAGGATCGCTCGATCGCATGTACAGCTTCCATGTATCATGGGATCTCTGGACAATGGTGGGTATAGTGCCCGTGGTTGCTACAGAGAACGCATGTGTGATTGGTACACAGTGCTTTGCCTTTACCTTTTGTGTTAGGTTCATTTTTACAGGAACACAACATTGAGATGTCTATTTCAGAGCCAAGGAGTGGTTTTAATTCATCCAGCTTTGGACATATATGGGTAGGATGGCCTATTACGTTGCATATGGCATAGACTAGTGATTCCCTTTGAATGGCTAGGGTCACCATCTTCTTTCCTCTATTTGTGGTTTTCTTAGTCGTGATCACCAGTTTCACAATGGGAACTTCCTTTGCAGGGGCGGTCTCGACCATTTCTTGGGTAGGTGGGGGCTCCTTATGGCAGTAATATTGGTGGCTCCTATTCTAGAAGGAGGAATGAGGTACCAAACTGGGAATGCCAACGATATGTTGGGTAATACCAATGTTGCCAAAACCTACAAGGAGACAAATCCAGCTAGGGGGTAGAGGAAAGGGGTTTGGGAGGGGGTGTAGTCTAGAGAGGCTATTGTGGTCGATGCCTCGGTGTTGTTACTGCTTGATTCCGTGTCCTGACTAGCCTCAATGCTTGATTTGGACATCATGCACACTGGAGCCTCTGTGACATCCAGCAATGCCTCAGGGATTATGGGAGGATCTCTTAGGAATGACCCTAGAAAGGACGATGGTTTGAATTGGCTAGGGCCATACTCTTAGAACCATGAACGACCATCCGAGGTTGTATCTACATAGGGTAGAGTTACATCTGTGTTGGTTAGGGGATGCCTCTCGCTGTGTGTCAACTGGTCTATAGTAATGATGTGGTCCTCGTGGGGGAACATCATAATGCGTAAGATGGAGGTGGCTATGGAAAACATGGCATACATATAACTCCGCTCAAGGAGTATATTGTAATCCAAGTGAGCGTCCAAGGCTTCAATGTCTATGTGGACCATCTTTCTGGCTAAACAGACTGGGCCATTTTGGTAGAGGCCGATGGGGGTGGAGGGATGACCGTCGTATGCTTGAAGCGTTATGACTGAGGGTTTCAGTTCAGGAGACCCTAACTTCTGCCAAAATGTTTTTGACATGATGCATGTCGATGCACCCTCATCTATGACACATCAGTGAATAGTGATATTCTATACCGACACTAGTATCTAGAAGGTGACCATGGACAGAAGATGGGGGTGGCTTTGTCTAAGTCCAAAGCCATCAAGCGCATATCTCTAGGGTCGATTGCACTTAATGCGGAAAGTAGGGCTTTCCGCTATTTTGGGCACGACTGTAGTACTTCTAGAGCTAACATGGCAGTGGGTGATTGAGCTAAATCATCCACGATGCTATAATTATGGGACGATTTGGAGTAGTTACCTACTTGACTATTAGGTCCCTTTGACATCTTTGGAAATGGTTCTATAGGCATCTTTGAAATGGTCAAAGGTGCAGTTGGTGCACTGGTACTAACCCCTGATGTAGTGGTGTCTAGTGGGGTGTCGTATTTTCGATTCCGTGTTTGGAAAAAAATATTTTCGCCAGTCATGTAGATTGCATGGTTGCTTTTCCCGGAATCGTCTGGGTTTTGCTGGTGAGTGCTTATCGTCCCTTGGCTAGGAAAAAGTTCTTGCATCACGGCAGGTTGCTGGGAAGATCCTCCTTGTCCTCAATTACTCTGTAGCTTTTTTATCTTAGGGAGATCGGGACAGTGGTGATTATAGTGCGTGTACTCACCACATATTGAACAAGAATGGTTTTTTCACAGAGGTGGCCTTTTTCCTTGCCGTTAGGCATTGCTTGGCTCCTGGTTCTGATTCCTGTTAGAGTTACCTCCAGCCTGGGATCGCGGTGGGAGCTGTTGATTGCTGCACCCCTATCCAGGGTTCCCTTTTGGCTTGTTTTTTGACTTTTTCTTTACCACGTTAGGAGGGTAATTCTCCTGGTTATACTGGTGTGGTTGGTTTTGGGACGGCTGCACAAATTTCACTTGTGCGCTGGTTTGCGTAGGTGGATTGTGTGCTGGGGACTGAGCATAACATTGTCTCGTGTTTGCACCTGGTCGTTGGAGGGGAGCTCTTCCATCAGTGTTTCTTTCTACGTACTGGGTCCCCTCAGATAGAGGATAAGGGCCTCTTTGGTGATATGCTTGCGGCCTATTAGTCAAATTTTGCTGAGGCATATGATGACTTTGAAATCTAGGTTGAGACATGTTCTAGGTAGAACTATGTGTGTAATCTGGTTTTTGACTGCTGCTATCTAGGTAACCTTGGTTCATTGACCCAATTAGTCCATCTACAAATTTCGACGTGCCTGGAAATTCTTGATAAGTTTGTAGGCGTGGGGCGTTAGGCAAGATGTTGTAAATTTATCTTGACTGCGTATAAATCAGTTCAAGCTTCTGGGATTTACTAATTTCATCCTCTTCGAATGTGGGGTTTTGTTGTGCCACATCCTTTGAAATCTCCGCCATCAGAGTTTTCATGAATAAATCTAAGAGGACATGATCGTCAAGTTTAGCTTTACATAAATTGTGACGCAGCCTCCATTCATGAATATGGTCCAAGATATGGACGAAATGGGTTTATCTAAAATGAGTTAGTAACTCCATTCCTGAATCATGGTGAATGGGTAACTGAAAATATGTGAGTAACGTGGTAGCGAGGGCGCTAAAGGTTCCATGTGAAGCAAGAGGTTGCTCCACTTACCACTTCATGGCTACTCCCATAAGAGTGTGTTGAAACAGCCTCAATCGAATAGTGTCGTCAATAATACTATTTGATGAGCACCACAAGTGAAAGGTCATTACATGATTACTTGGGTCTTCCACTTTCTTGCCTTCGAATTTTGGTATATTCGAAGGGAGCTTCGTGGGCATGGGAGGCCATGTAGGATTATGTGTGATGAGGTCAATTGTTAGCTTGGTTAAATCAGGTAGATTCAACGAAGCTTAGAAAGGTGATTGGGTGGTTGACGCCATTGCAATGTGTGAAGACACAAAGTTCTGGTTAGAACGAGGGTTAGTCTGAGATGTACCCTGTTGCGTATTCAACTGGCTTCTCGAATGAGACGCACTCTTTTAGCCCCTAGGGGTCGAGGGGGGAGTGGTGTGCAGTGTGGTGTTGGGAGACCGACTAGGGTTCCCAACTGTGATTTCTCTAATAAAGTACGAACCAATTATGGTGGCAGTGTTCCATATTTGATGCTTGAACGGCGAAAGACCTAGAACCCCTCCTGGTAATGGGGGGAGGTCCAAAAGATGCTTGGATCGACAAGATTTCGTTGGGACCATTTGGGTGTCGACCAGGTTAGGTTTTGGAAAAAATTGAGGGGATAGAGTCTATGATCAAATCAAAATTATGGCCACATACATAAAACAAAGTGAAAATAAAATAAATTTTTTCTTTAAATTAATATATGTGATCACTCAAGCAAAAAAAATGGTTTTTATTTGTTTACACATGATACTAAAAATCTTAGAAGACCTATTGCACCCTCACAAACTCAAAAGTAACTGGTCCTTGTGAATATTTCTTGCGAGTGTTGGCACAACGTCCCGTAAGAGCAGGTGACGCCCCCAGTCAGCTGAAGAGAATCCACCAAGGTAAGGGTAGAGGGTCTGGCACTTTCCTACACCATCACCTATAGGGTAAAGGATGCCCTAGTTTTTGGCCACTAAGAACCACTTTCCCATGTGAGCGTTCAAGTCTTGGGATTCTTGGTAGTTACCTAATAGTATCGAGTATCAGCCAGGTCAGGTAGCCCTAACTGATACGGCACGCACTACGACTAAGCCTAACCCCCTCTGAATCGGGTCTTTGTCGTGCTCAAGTTTTCTTTGCCATGGGATGTTAGGTGGATTTGAAGCTCCCTAAATACAAAACTTCTATGTTTCAATATGAAGTATGATCAGGGTAGCTTATTGGATGCCTACCCCCTTGATCCTAACTTAAACTATAAATTTTTTTGTGGCCCCTGTGGGGAGAATTTAGTGAGTTTGGTTAAGTTAGTTTTAGATATCTTTATTTGCTTAGTGGGTGAGTGTGTGTGAGCGTAAGGTGAACAAGCACATATTTTGAACGTGTGGATATCGGTGATCCTTTACAAAAATATCCTAGTTAAACTATGTTATATTGTTCCTGGCTCAAATTGAAAACATGTGCGGATAATGGGCCTCTTTCAAATTTTCCTAGTTAATCTATGTGACTAACTAAAGGGAGATGGTGAATTGTGAATATAGAGCATTCATATGCTTACCTAGGATCACCGACGAGTGCAAAGATAGTAGAGATTACTTTCTCTTATCGACAATTCAATCCTAGTCCCGCAATTCCTAATGCAAAAATTGAACTAAACTAAACAATTTCTACACTAGAAAGAAGAAAAATAGCTATGCATGTGTGGTATGGGGCCACTTACTTGGACTAGTTATCTAAGTGTGAATACCAAAATTTTAAAAACATAAATTGTTCGGAACGCGAGTTGATTTTCCCCCTACTTAAACTATGTGAAAATTTTGTAAAAATCAACTTGAATCAAAAACTAACTCTAAGCCTATAGAAAGCACCTAAAAGCAAGTTCTCACAAGCTGTGGGGTATCACCACAAGTGCTAGCAGAAACATTAGGGGCTTCCAAGTACCTTACAAGCAGAAAAAGGCAGAATCTTGAGAGAAAAATCCCATTCTGTAAATTGCGTGCAAAACACCTTGACAGGTGCGCTTTCCTACGTGCAGGTCAGCACTAAACACGCACCCTGTGCGTCTGTGAGGAAAAAACGCGTGCAAATTCCTGCAAGTAAAAAATATTAGGAGCTGCTCTTCTTCAATCTCTCACTCAAAGTGAATCTAGGGACTGCAAGATGGATCAAAGGACTATCAGCTCCACTCTCCATCATAGACAAGGGTCTCCTGCAAAAGATGGCACAACCACATAAACTTGGTAAAACGTTAGTGTAGTTTCCAACCCTATTGTGGTGGATTTGACACACGGGTGTACGAATTCACACCATTTTAATGGGTGTGGTCTACCCCTATAAACTATTGGTAACAGGCAGAAAGTGGTGGAGCTCAAAAGCATACAATCTAGAGGAAAAGGTATGCAAATGTATGCTCAAATTAAACTAAAACTAAAACAAAAATATACAGAAGCTATTGAAGAGATTAAAAATGATAATAATTCAAAACAATGGCTCTAGGCCTCTTCTTATTAAATGTTTGATATGGAGAATAAATTTTACCCACTTTCCAAAGGGCCCCTAGACAATGGTTCTAGGTCCAAATGCAAGGATGTTGTTTTCCAAGCTATGCCTCGATGTAGTCTCCCTCTATCTCTATTGTGATGGACTAATATTGTTGGGTGGCCAACAATCGAGTCCCCTCTATCTCCATCTCCAGGTCACACACTACTGGTATTGCTTGGGAAATTCTGGACAACATAACAATGTGATCACCCATTCTTCATCTCATGGTGCCTTTATATAGGGGATTTCAAATCCTCCTTCCCTCCCTTGGTACATGGTGGATGGTGACCCAAGGGAGAGGTATGATTCCATTGTCTGCTCCAAATATTCCTTTGTGTGCTCACATAGTGTCTAAGGAGGCGCCGGTGGCTGTCCTTAGGTGGATTCATGTAAGGAGAAACTTGTCCTTTGCTTTGTGTGGTCCCAAAAAGCGACATTTTTCCACTTTCAGGAATGTGTGCTTATTGGGAAAAAAGGCGCGCGGAAGGCGCTCTTCTCGAAGGATAATGGGCGCAATCGGCATTTAAGACTAGCTCAAATTTGATTTTCTCAAAACCTTAGATATTTTAAATGCTTTCTTGATTCCATAATGTCTTCCTGCCCTGTAAATCCTTTGGATTGACATTAATTAATGTCATATTCTGCTGTACAATTTTACAGTGTTAACAATAATGTTATGTGTTAAGGATATGGGCATATGATATGATAATTATTAACAATTTGATCAAAGTGTTTAGTTTTTTGTCCAACAATATTTATGGTACGTTGGAACTGCATCATATGTTCATATTCTTAGACCAGAACATTGTGATCAAGAACGATGGAACATTGATAAAAAATTTTCCTTTTTCCAATTATAATGTAATGTGCTCAGAAGATAGGTATATGATACTAGCATTAATGGAAAGTGCATTATTTATGGTTTGTTGGAATTGCGACATATGCCCATATTCTCAGCACAGAACATTGTGATCAAGTAGGGGCTCTCGATAATTGTAGGAATTCTCTTTAGAGTGTTTTCGTGCATTTTCCCATATCTAACCGAAAAAAAATATAAGATTTTTTTTGTTCAATATATTTCTTTAAATCTCCTATGAATTATTAACATTGCATTATCTATTGCTAATAGGATTGATGTGATACTCAATTCTTTTGTGAGGTTTGTTCTATTTTTTGTAGTTTTATATTGTAGTAGATTCACAGCAATTGTCATTTTCAGTAGATGATTATTGCACTTGATTTATCATTATTACTTTCAGATCGAGATCAATACACATGTGTGAAAAGTACGTTAAATATTTTTAGTTCAGTTCGAAAAGGATAACTTACATATGGCATTTCACAAATTTATAGCAATCAATTTGGGAATAGTGGCAGTTGTTTTATTTCAATTCAATTGTGATTATTAGAGAAATTATGGTATTTTTTTCATATTCCATGGAATTTCTTACCTTCGGTTGCTTTGAATATTCATCATCAATATTACATTGAAGGCAATACAATGGTTAAAAATCTAGACTAGGTAAAAATTATATCTAGATAATGATGAGGATGATTAAATTGTGATTAGGAAATTAAGTTCGTTGCTTTATTTCAATTCAATTGTCATTATTATTATTATAGAAATTATGGTAATTCATTCATACTCAGATGCGAATTTTTTTAAATTACTTACTGTCACTTCTCCTAGTTGTATGTTGTCAATATTTCATTGATAACATTATATCTAGATAATGACGATTAAAATGAGATTAGGAAATAAATTCAGTTGATTTCTTTCAATTCAATTGTCATATCTTTGCGAGGAACAAAAAGACAATTTTCTCTTTTCAAGGAGTAAAAGTCATGGTTGATTAAATGTTGGTTTTTTTCCAGGTTAATGACATAATTAAATGCATGTGGGCACAAGTTTCTCTTTGCGAGGAGAAAAAAAACCATGGTCGATTGAACATTAGATAATTTCTAGAGTAATGATATATTGAAGCAAACATTTTTTGTTTTCAATTGAGTCTGAATGGCATATGCATTCTACATTTGTGTTTTATACAATATTGTGTTATATTGCTTGCATCTGAGGTAGAAACATATGAAGTTAAATAAATATGAAATTGTGTGACACATTATACTGAATGAGTATGTTAAGTGGGTTATGTTGTTTAAAAATAAACATTATGTGGAAGAAAAGTGTGCAGGAGAACTATGCGAAGGGGGAAATGGATGTGGAAGTATGAAGCTTTTTTACATAAAAAAGGTGTTGGTAATTCCACGTATTGGTTCTTTGGCGTAAATCATAAATCAAAGGGTCTAAATTTTATATAGCTTTTGTGACATTATTTTAATACTAATAATATTAATAATAATATAAATTAACATGTTAATGTGCTTTTCTCATTAGCGTGAGAATCATAAATCAAAATTTCTCAGTTTTATAAAGCTCTTGTGGAGTATTTTTAACATGTAATGTACCGGTAGTTGCATTGGCTAGTTTATGATCATTGTTTTTTTCTCTTCTTTTTTTCAAGGGCGGGGAGGGGGAGGAATGTTTCCAATGCATATTTCTATATTTAATAGTTATTTATGAGGTAAGGACCGCTACGAATGGTTTTATTCTAATTTTTGGAATAGAAACGATGTTCTGAGAATTATGCGTTTTACTTGTTAGCATAAGAATTGTACATAATATTTGTTTTCGAAAACAGATATAGATTTTATGATATAATTATTAGGTATGTTGTGGTTAATTTTTTTTTTAATATCTCATCCAGAGACAAGAGTTTTACACAAAATCATTTGTACATGTATTGTTTTACTTGTTTTCTTGTAAATTGTTTATGTTGTTCTTGTCGTTGAGAAATAGTTCGTAGTCAAATTATTATTATTATTATTATTATTATTATTATTATTATTATTATTATCATCATTATAATTTTCATTATCATTATTATTATTGGAGATGTATAAATTGCTAAAGCATCAATGAACAAGTATATTTTAAATGTGATTACTAAATAATCAATGGAGAAGCATTTTTTTACCATACAAATCATGGTATGGATGCAATAGTAAGGCATAATAATGTATTTCGTTTGAATGTAATTTTTGATATAATATGGGAGATCATGTATTCGATAATTTGAAAATTTTATTGCTTAGCAAAATATTAGCAATAAAATACTTTAATGCCAATGTATTTATCAATTAATCATATAGCTCACAAGAGCATAAGGAAAAAAATATTAGGAAATTTATTTACAATTAAAATATCATAAATAATATAAACATAAAAAATCTTATTATCCGCATAATGAAAACTTGAAAGCTTCTTCCATACAATGAACATCCTTCGCACTTTTTCATCTCCTATAAACAAATATTTTTCTCAATGTTACTTATGTTTATTGATAAATTTTGTTTGTAACATATTTCACATTTGCAATACTTGGACCCGATTTTGCATTTACAAAAGTAATATCTAGTGAATATATACATAATTGAAAAATAAAATTTGTGCAATTGAGTGGTGTTGAGAATAATATCGATTCATAAGGTGTTTTCAGCTATGAAACGGATATGGATAGCAGAAAAAGCGAGTAATATATTTTCACTGATGCCATTAATTTACTTGGTCTTGTCGATGAGAACTTCTACTGGTCAATTTCATATGAGCATTATGGTAATCTTCCAATGGAAGAGAAAAACGATAACAATATTTGGACTACTAGATTAGCGAATGTTGGATGTGTGCTAGCAATTTTTTATTTCGGGGAAATTGGTCATTTGTGCATGAAATTTTTTTATTCAAAAACAAGAAAAATTATGATGTGAATGAAGAGAATACCTTTGAATGCGAAGAGATTTAGATGAATATTCAAGTTACCAAAGGCTAATGTTTGCTTACGATTTCCCGAAGAAAATAGTTTCATGATCTCAAAAGTAGGTGAATCTAATGTTATTGTGGATTTCCTTTCATCGAATCACCAAGTTCCTTGAAATCTCTTTGTTATAGAAATATTTTCTTTTAAAGAGAAATTTAGAGACTTTTTTTGGCTTTGTTCATGTGCCATGGGGTAAGAAACTACAGAAAGAGTTCTAAAATGCATTGTCTATATTCTTTATCAGACATACAAAAATAATTGTGTATTCGACTTAGTTGATATCATTTATAATGAATTAGCTTTTCAGTTAACCAATTTATCCAAGACCAAAAGGTTCTTCAAGATGGCATATCTCATAATATATTTTATTTCAATTGATAGATTTAGTGGTTTTCCAGGTAATCCTAAATTCAATGTGAATCAAGAACCAATGCAACTATGGTATCCTATACTGTGGAAGAATAACACTTCATTAAAAATGTTTCTAATTCAAGATGTTTTTGTGAGGAAAATCAACTACATGATAATGAGATAAGAACCTCATCGTATATCTAGACATGCACAAGTTTTCATATGGGGCAAAGGTATGCATGAAGAAAGAGAAACTCATATGCTAATTAGAATATATGTGTTTCAAGGTAAGCCATTTTTATAGCTAAAATTTGTTACAGACAAGTATTAATTTGTTGTTGAATTCTATAGGAAATACCTTAGCTAGCTAGATATATTCGAAATAAAACTGATAAAATAGTTCATTACTTTGTCGTTTACCATTGGAGAAATCACAATACAAAATTTTCCCATGTTACAAAGCTCGCACATATTTTGAATGCTTTTAACTTAAGTAAAGTTGAATCAATTAAAGATTTTAATGAAGAGGGCTTATTTCACGCACACATGGAAAGAATTGGATACATAAAAAAAATTGTAGAAACTAGAGAACAGAGTGAAAATTTTCAACATGCATCGACAAGAAAACAACAACTACTCATAAATATTGAAGATATCATGGAAGTATCAAGTATCAATATTTCTGAGGATCAATTTGTATGGTGCATAAATGATACCCATGGAAACCAAGGGCTAATCATAGATGTTGAAAAATTCATCCATGAATAAGGAATCAGTATTTTGGTAGAGAAATATGTATATTTGATAAAATATATTGATGTGAGTTCATCGTCAAGTGAAAACAAACAAAAGATACTACAGAAACGAAATTGATTTACAACAAGCTTTCAAATACTGTGAACCACAAAAATCTTAATCAAAGTTTTATTTCAAAAGAAGTGTATGTTGTTGAATCACCCCATTTCATAAGTCCCATGAAAACAAAAAAAAATGATAAAATTGTAAATGAAGTTGACAACATTAAGCTACCTGATTGGATTCGTGTTTGTTTTGTTGAAAATCAAGAAACAATAGCACAAATTTCCAATGAATCTATTATTTTCTATGATGGGTTTGTCACATTGAGAAATTCAAAGTATGAAAGTAGAAGTAAACAAATGACGATTGAGAAGGTAAATATTCATAACAATAACGTTTTAGACCAAAAAGAAATGCAAGTTGATTTGTTTGGAGCTAAAATCACATCGCTCATGGAGTTGCATCAAGTTACCAGTAACGTGTTTGCAAAGTATCTTTGTCAACGGGAACTAGAAAACTTAAACTTTAAAAAAAATTAAAAAATAAAAGACCTATAAAATGTCATAGATTCAAGTCCTTTATTGATGAATTCATTATCAATACGAATATTAGTTCCTACATTTATTGTTCACGGCACATCATATACATTTTCTAAATCTATCAGTTTTCTTAATGTGTAGAAAACATATATTATTATCAATATATCGCAACGATTACAAATCATTGAACATGCATGAAATGCATCTTTTGATCTTAAGTACTTGGTACAAAGATATTAGTAATTTTTTGAATGTGTTGAAGGTGATCTCGAAGGAGACGTGTATTTCATGAATAATGACTATTTGCTTTCAGCCATAGACTTGATTTAAGTTCTGATGCAGAGAAAAGAAAGCAGGAACTTCAAAATGATAATCAAATAAATAAACTCAAAGTTGCATGGTATCAGAGAATCATAAGAATGGAAAGCATGATTTCTGAATACCAAAACATAGAGAATCAAAGGGAAAATGCATGTGTCAAAGTTGTACAGATTCTGAAGAATATAATGGCCCATGTATTACATGTGACTTTGGTTTAATTTCAATACAAACCTTAACAGTTGAATTGGAAAAAACGAGACAGTCAAAGGCATTAGAATTTGACCATATAGCTTATTTTGATACACATGAAGGCAGGGAATGGCTAATTGGATTTTTTAGTGTTAATGAACATAACTATGTTTTGGAGCAGAATTACAAAGCGAGGTCATAGAAATTGAGAATGATATATTTAGTCAAAGTGTCAAATTGCAAATTACAGCTACTCCTATGAAACATTGATACTTGCAATGTTAAGGAAATTGTTTCAAGAAACCAACATCTCTAAAAATAGTTAACAGTTACGCAATAAGGACATATGCTTTTACATAGTGTAAGTTGTCTTAAATCTTGGAATGTTCGCTTTTATGTTTACTGGTGATCAAATTTTCATATTCATATGTATTTTATTATGAATTGAGTCAATCTGTGGATGCATTTTTTCTCTTTTCATTTCAAATGACTTTTTCATAGAACCGTTTACGTGATTGCATAAAGGTTTTGATCAAATCTTTACAAATAGAATGATATTTTATGTATGAAAATTTACCGAGGTAGTTTACATGTGCACATGGTTTTATTCCATCCTCTCTTTTTTCCCATATATTTTTTGAGAGTCACATTATCATTTATTATATGTATTTAATTAATTGTGGAGCAATTGTTGCTATTTTTCCAAAATGTAGGAGCACAAAGTTAAAGACACAAAAGAACTCGAATGGAAACCGTGAATATGTTAATGAACTACGATATCAAAATAAGTGTTTCTATTGACATAATAGCTATTATCAGTAGCCATATAGTATTATTGTTATTCAAATTTTATACCTTATTGTTAAAAATTCATTTCTTTGTGCAAATTTTGACATTGTTTATCATTTTGTGAACAATTCAAACATAATTGTTCTTTTCTTGATAGAAATGAAAATGGATATCCAGTAATTGTTTTTTTTGTTAGAAATTTGTTTCACCTTTGATGTTTATTTTTATCATAGTTATGGTAATAACAAATTGGAAGTGACTATAGTTGTTGTTATACGAACTATTGTAATTATAATTTGAACTAGACTACAGTTGTTTCTACATGCATGACGTATTTTAGTTTTTTATAATACCAATAACAAAGACCATTTTTTTTTACATTGAATATTGTCATCTAACTTTGACTAATCTTTGAAAATTGTTCTATTCTCTTATTTGTAGACTATAGAAAATGAACATCAACAAATTGTTTTCACAAATAAAAAGAAATGATATATAATGTGTGAAATAATTTTGTATTATGCATAATAAAATATATTCTTCCCACTCCCAACCCCCTCTCGTGCATGGTCCCATCATCGTTTTTGCAAAGAACTTGTGATCGCTTTCATTCTGTCATCATTGAACAGATCATATATGAAATGATATTTAACTACTATCGTTGTTAATGATATAAAATGACATTATGCTACTATCAATTTTAATGGTATTCATTAAGCAATGATCATCATCAATCTTGTAATTTTGCTAGTACTTGTGGTATATATGTTTCATACGATTTAGAAATCGATATCAGGATAATTCATGACATTCATTTTGTAAAATTGTTTTGCTATTTTTCAATTTTGGAATAGATAATTGTGCATTTGGTGATTTTACACGTCTTATTCAATATTAAATGAACTTAGTTCTTCAGATAAATAATAATAAAATTATATTGTAAGGTTTATTTTGACAAAGTAAAAAGGCACTTCCAATTTTAGAAACACATTTTATCATATTCTCTTCTTTGCAAATTTCCTATTTCCCTTGAATATAAATGCAATGAGAATAAGAGCTACAACTAGTAGTCCTAAATAATACTAATTACATTTTGTAAAGGTTATAACGACAAATTTGCATGAATAAGCTCTTGAATAAAAAAGCACGAGTATTGAAATTGAATTTCATGCAAAGAAATAATTAACATTGTAATTGATACATGAAAAGATATTTATGTTTATTCACATGCATTTGTTCTTTTTCGTTCGTGTTTTTTTCTAGAGAACCAATTTCACATAACTACTCCCACACAACTTTCTTTGCATATCTATTTCTAAAGTTGTGAAATACGTTCATAAATTATAATAATAATAATAACAATAATAATGGAAATAACAAAATACAAATTCACATGGGAAGAATTGCAAATAAAATTCATAACTCACAAAAATCTCTCGAGTTTTTATTGTGTTAACCCCTCATTTTGTACAGTCTACTAATGATTTAAAATAACCATTGGTTTTGTATACGCATTTTCCATCATGCTAGTACCAAATGTATTGCACAACTGACTACTCAAAAAAGGAACTCACCATCCATATCCATATTGAATTCTCATTATAATCACGGGGTATCACTCAATAGAGAAATATTCTGGGCCTAACCTCTAATTTGTTAACTATAATTTATTCACATTTTCTCTGTCTATCAGTAATTACATATAGATACAAGCTACTAATTAGTACATAAGAAATACCTTCAGCAGCTATAACAACAAGGGACACACCAGCACTAGCACCAAGAGCACACCCAGCCAATCCTCATATCTTTTTCTCTAATCTAGGAAACTAAATCAAATGTTAAATATTGGTTTATTAAAATCAATATATACTTGAATTCACTTAATAGATATCGAAAATGGTATTTTATATTCATTATAGATACAACCTTATTGATATCTTTGCAACTAGTTGTGATAATGTCAATATGTGTGGATTCACTGAATGGATATTAATAGTAGTACTTGCTTTTCATTTATTTTTTCATGCTAGGTGTGAATACCAAGTTTCTTTGTCAGGAACATAGAGAATTCTTTCACGATTTTGTCTGTTATTTTTTATTGTTATGATGTTTACGAGATACATTATGTCATAATAGTGAATATTAATTTGTATGAAACCTGCTACAATACACAACACTAAAATTGATAAATGATATTTTATATTTTATATGTTTTTTTATCTTTCTACAATTATTGTTTTCATTCAAGTAGTAGTTTCGTAGGTGTTCAGACAAAAAATACAAAGTGCACATTGATATCTTTGAAACTCCTTATTATAACATCATTACATCTAGATTTATTGAATGGATATTAATAGTAGTACTTGTTTTTAATTAATTTTTACATCCTAGGTGTGAATACCAAGTTTATTTATTAAGAACGTAGAGAATTCTTTCAGCAGTTTGTACGTTATGTGTTATTGTTATGATGGTTATGACATACAATATGTCATAAAAATGAATATTGATTTTTCTAAAACCCACTACAATACACAACACTAAAATTGATAAATGAGATTTGATATTTTATATGGTTTTGATCTTTCTATAATTATTGTTTGGATCCAACTAGTAGCTCCATAGTTGTTCGGAAAAAAATAAAGAATCCAAATTACTTAATGAAAAACAACATATTTCACTTAGGAACAAAAAATATATTAAATTTAACATGTCAATACTTCGTTAGCCCCTGTGCGAAGCTTTTATTGTTTGGAGCGACATCAAAGTCCTGATGTATGTGAATGCAGAAGTTTATATTCCTTGTTCTAGAAACAATCCTTCTACACATATTTGAAACACCATACTTTTGTACATAATTGAAACTGTTAAGTTGTCGTTTCAAGGAAATAAGACTGATTTATGATGCAACTTTAATAATGATTATTTAACAGCATTGAGTCTAATTAATACCATATACGGTAGAAGTTATGTGAAGGTGTTTTTATTCTCTTGAGATTACCAAATAACATATTTTTTTTTCAGAAGAAGCATGTTCGGAGGATAAATTCATGTTTAGATTCCTTTCACTGTGTCCACCGAATGACGTTATTAAATACAGAACTAGCTATCAATAAATGATTTTCGATATTTGGAAACAAGTTTATATTTGGTAGAGCTTTGAGTGTTCCTAAATCTTTGTCCAATATTTATCCAATTAAAAAATATATTGACCGCTTTGCGAAGGAAACTATACGCCAATGTTTAGCGACATGCTTTAGAGTTAAAAAAACAATTAATTAAGGGCATTTATTACTAGATTAAATGTAAAACATTTTTTTGGAGAACTATGATTATGTATCATATGAAGGTATGTGCGGGAGAATAGGGAATATTATTATGGTTTGTTGTGCATATATTTATGGCCTATTTTTTTCAATTTCTCGAACAAATCTAATACTTTTACAAAATTTCAAATTGTATATTGTATGAATGTTTACAAAATACAAGGTATGTGTGAAATAATGAGGAACAATATTATGTTTCATTATGCAGAGCTTTTATTGTGTGAAGTAAAAATTATGTGCGAGAGAGAGATTTTCTAGAGATTTGATTAGGACGGGCTCAAAGTTAGTGTGATAGATTTCATAGTGCGAAGCTTTTACTAAGACGAGGTATTTTTGGGACAATTGGGGGTGCATGTGGAAATTAATGAAGATGGGATATCTTTGTTGATTTTCAATCTAATCTAATACTTTTACACATTTCTGGATGATATATCATATAAATGTTTATGGAGGATGAGGTATGTGCAGGGGAGCGGGGGAATATTATTATTTTCTTTGTACAAATATTTTTTTATGCTAAGTACAAAGTATGTGCGGGGGAGCAATTGCATAGAGCTTTGATTTTATAACTATGAGCGAGGAATATTAATATGTTTCAATGTGCGGAGGTTTTACTATGCAGAGTATGAAATATATGCGATGGAGAAATTGTGTTGAGATTTGTGGTTAGAAATATGAATCTTTGCACACAATGATATTTTTGTGAAAGAAAATAATTATTAAAGTTGTAAATTTTCATTCTGCGTTGTTTTTACAGTGACTTTTTGCGAGAGAACAAGTGGTGCATAAAATAATTTTGTAATTCGGCCTCGTTTCCTGTACAGTCATATTGAATAATTGTACAATAATGTACATGATCACAATGAGCTCATATTTATTGTATTTCATACATTATTGCTATTTAGTACACATATATCAACAACATTAAAGTAATAACTGTTACCAAAGTAAGAAAGAAAATAATTTTCAAATTTTGAGATCTATTTCATTATCTACTATTAACGTTCACTTAGAAAATTTTAAATGTTATTTATCAAAAGTGTTAAATGTGTCAATAAATTAGATCTAAATCCAGTAACGATTATACAAGAATGGAAGTGAGGACTTATGGCATCATACTATTAATCATGATTGATGGATTTAGTAAATTAAAACCCTTGTTAGAAGGCAACAAATTCACTCGGAAGATTGTGGAAATTACGTCGTGATTTTTTCCAAAATCCTACACAAATTAGTTTTTTAGGAAATTTTGTGGCCTTGGTAGACAGTTAGCTTTGTCAATATCAAAATAAAACAAATCATCGGCAATTTACTAGTGGGGGCTATCTCAGTAACTAAATCCATTTGTTACAGAAGTAGTGAAACATGTCTACACATAATATTCATTTATGACTATTAATAGTTATAGCTAGTAGTTTCAAAGCTAAATGTTCTAATTTCCATTATATTTTTCCATTATTACTGCATATATGCATTTATTCATTTTGAAAACTTATACGGATGTCAAGATTTTGTTGACAGATTTTGGGAAATTTAAGATAGAAAATGCATCTAAAAACCTTTGATAATATAGTACAAGTACACAATGGTGTTATATGGTATCAACAATTTTTGTTTGTATGACACATATTTAAATGATATTAAATCAACAACAAAATATGTAGTTATTTAAGAAGATGGTTTTGCAATATTGATACTTATTTCTATTACTTCGCGTAAACATTGGCTTTGATATTTTCAATTGTTATTTATTATGAGTGTTGTGTCTAGTAGTTTGCATATGAAAAATAGCAGCAACTAGCAATGGCCATTGCAATAGAAAATTGTAAATTTATGCGACATTGGAGACGAATATAAGTAGAAGTTAAACAAACCAAGTTATTTGAAAATATACAATCAACAAAGCAATATTTGAATCTTCCAATAGAAAAGAACTGAAACATGGACATTTTCTCTAGCGAATATTTTCCTGGACTCACTTCTCAGTGGATTTAGCAGTATTCAAAAATTCATTTTCTCAATTGCTCTGATTCTTTTGCAATTCTCTCAACAACATATTTCTTTTTGTGCATAATTGTTTAGGGATTTGTATTTTCTCATTGCACATTTTATGAACACATGAACTCTACCAATTGTTTAAATATTTGTATTTTCTCATTACATCTTATCAATTCACTACTTCTTTCAATTTTTCCTATGGTATGTGTAGTTCATTTTCCCTAATAACTTAAATTGTGTGCGAAGAAATAACCAATGCAATTTTTTCATGTCATAATATGCATGCAAATATGTTTACACAACATATATTTTATTAAATTTGCAGGAAAGAAAGTATCAAATATCAACAATGGAAGCCCAAATAATAGTTAGGGAAAAACATAAAAAAAAATAATTAAATCCTACACAAAAATATGCACCTTCCACACATGTTACTAGTGTAGTGTCATCCACGACTCAAGAAAAAGGAAAAAATCATGGTTATGGAAAACTTGTTATTGGTCAGTCAGCAAGTCATCGACATGAGCAAGATAATTTTCAGAAATTATTTCAAGTACAAATGCATACATTTCAAACACCCAAGTCCAAAAGTGTCATCAATAGAGAAAGCATTGAACAGGTTGTAGAAGTAGAAAGTGATCACAGTGAAAAACTTAACTAGGTTGCTACTCGTTTAGTTGAAAATAAAAAAATAATGGAGCAAATTGCAGAAGAGGAAATTATTTTTTATGACTGTCATGTCACATTGAAAAATGAAAAGTATGACAATACCAACAAAAAATTGAGAGTTGAAAAGGTAAAGCCTTAAAATTAAAATATAATTAATCAATAACATGTGGATATTGATATGTCTGGCATTGATATGATGGGTCTCATGGTATTGCAATAATCTACGAATGATGCAATTACTCAAATTGTTACCAACATGCTTGCATAAAATCATATGTTGAAAAGGAAATTAAAAGAACTACAAGACATTGAAAATCTAGTTCCTTTGTTAATGACTCCATTAGTAGTATGTTCACCTTCATTTTCAAGTCATGTTGTTGAAACACCACACACATTCAATAAGGATATGAATCTACTTATTGAAATGAAGACATATATCCTTGATAACATATGGGAAAGGTTAGAAATTATTGAAGATGTCTAGAAAGTAGTTATCGATATAACGTGTTTGCAAGAGAAAAAAAATTATAGACTTGGTTAATATTAATCTTATAGAAGACAATCAATTCATTGAAAATGAATTAAATACTTTTAAGCATAGGCTAGCAATACTCTCTGATTTCGAAAATCAAAACCAATAGTTACCAAATATTGAACAAGTCAATAAATTGGAAGTTGGATGGGAAGAAAGGGTCACTATACTTGAGAATATCAATTCTACTTCTAGTGAACTATCAAAAAGGAGAGATGATGCCTATTTTAGGGAAATGGAAATTATCAAAGGCTTAGAAAGTTCGAGCATGTTATAGGATTCTGAGTTAATTTCAAAGGTCATGTTACAAATTAAATTGTAGGAGAAAAAATGGAAAACAGAAGCATATTTTGATAGAATCGTTGATTTTACTTCAAAACATATTGAAATTTGGATTAATACTTTTTTGAAGGTTAATAAGTAGAACGCTAGGTCATTTTTCAATGTGTGGGAAGAAATTAGAGAAATTGAAAAAGAGATTTTCACCAGAAATGTGAAAATAGAAGTCACGGTTGCCCCTGATGAGGACTACATTAAAAGAACGGTCAACATGTTTCTTCAATGAGTCATGGAATCATAATAAATCTTACATATTGTTGTTTTCTAGCTGCATATATAGTGCAAGAAATACGAACACCAATTTTCGCTACAAAAAATCCATTTACTTTACAGTTTTCTTTGGACAATTGTGATTCTATTTAGAAATTTTGTCTTTGAAGACCATGTTTTGAATATTTTCTCATATAAATCTGAGTCAATTCACGCTCATTCCGACATAGTGTTTTCTATAAATTTCCAAAAAATCTCTTTCAAATTTTCTGTTACATTTAGTGTTGTGTTGTTGCTTTAAACAAAATAGAACATTTTCCAATGATTTGGCATTATAGACATATATCCATTAATAATAGAATACTACAATGGAAAGTTCTACTGAGAACAACAACTTTTTTCTGCACAGTCAATGATTTACAAAAGGAATATCGTACTTAAAAAAATATAAACCCAAAAATCATAGATATAAATTAAATTAAATTAATTCTCATTTTGTTGAGAAAAAAAAAAATTAATGGTTATGCCTTCAATCTAAACACTTTTTGAACTAGTTGTATTTACATATTAAACTACAAGAACTATTTTGCATTCAAAACCGCTTGACTATATCGATTTTATGATAAAGTTTTTTATTTTTATTCAACCATGTTCTTTCAAACTTTGTTTTGTATCTCATATTGTGTTATTGATTATAATAAAAATTAACGTTATTGTTAACTAGAATTATTCTCAGTTAAGGTTTGATTGTTTAAGCTAGAATTGTGAATTTGTCTAGTGGTGCGAAAATTGAAATTTCCAAACTAAAATATTACTAGTAATATTAGCAATAAAATCTTTTAGTGCGAAGTGTAGAGTTCTGCACAAAAAAACTTTCTACTTTCATTGAACTTACTCTGTACAAAAAAATATTTTTTTCAATGAAATGTGTTTTTGTACATAACTTTATGTGAATTCTCCATAACTTTTACTACATTGACTACTGATATGCATTATCTATAACTAAAATATTATCAATAATACTAGCAATAAAAGTGTTTTGTGCAAAGTTTGTGTGGTCAAAGATATACGCATGTGTATTTTTTGTTCTAAAATTACCGAATGACTTATGTTTTACTTAATTGAGTGTTTATATACATTATTTTTAACTAAAATGTCATCTATAATATTAGCAGCTAGTCAAAAATGTGGAAATCCACACAAATACCACTTCCACGAGAGCCTAAATAAATAAATATTTTAAATATTCGAAAATAAGCATTATTTATACTTAAAAGTATTAGAAATAACTTTGCATATGTATCCAGATATAGCGTGTTCCAAGGAAGTTGTGAAACCATTGTTGGGCGGAGAAACTAGTGTAGAACAAGCATGGGTTAATACAGAAATGTAGAAGAAATGTGGACCCCACTTAATTAGCTGCAGAGACAGGAGGATATGCATATTCATCTCTAAAATATTAAAACAATGTAAAATTTGAAACAAGAACTCTAGCAAAAAAAACCCAAAAAACATGAAAAACAACCCAAAAATTAAAAATGTGTATTCGAGAACGACGTTTTATTTTTTTCAGGTTTAATTTGGAACATTTTTAAAAAATGGTAGTAAAACCGACTTTCTCGTGCCAAATAAATAGAAAAAACACACTAATTTTGTTGTTAGAATACCATTTTTATTTTTCATGTACAATTTCAACATTTTTTAGTAATGATATTAAATATAAAATAATGGGATTTTAAACACGTTAAAATTCCAACAATTTTTATCCATGTCGTTTAACATATAATATCATGACACTGAAAATACCTATAATTCTAATGGTTTTCAACCATAGTGTTAAATATTTAAAAAAAAACACAAATTTTCACCCATAGAATTAAAAAACATTAAGTTTTCAACATATTTCAACCAAGATAGTATGAAAAAATTATATGACTAAAATAACCCAATGAAACGTAAATTATTTCTCTAAGTTATTGTTGCATTGTAAATATTTTAAACAAATGAATTCAACATAATTAAATAATATAATCCAACAAACATTAAAATGACTCATAAATTCATGTAAGATCGTATGGATGTTAAAATATCATTTTCAATGCTCAATGAAAACATCATTTATATAAATTGTCTGACACAATTAGCCAAAATCACTCATATTTTCTTGCACACCATTCACAACTTTCGTTGAATGAATGGATGCAGATGAAGATGTTCCATATTCTTCTTTGTCATCAACTAGTGCCCCATCTGAGTCAACATGCATGCCCACCATTTCAGGTTTCAAAAGTATTCTATATCTACGATTGGGTTATGTTGGGTGTAGGAATTGCAGTTCAGTAGACTCCTTCACCACTTAATTGTCAACCCGGGGGTTTCATAAAACATAAAGGCGAAGCACAGGAAATGCTATAAATGATATGAACCTTTCTTAATTCTATTCCTACTTATTTAAATACAATATTGCAGAATCGAAAAGAATGATCACATGCCAAATAATACCAAAGAAATTCTAGTGCTGGAATATGAAAGAAAGTACTTTGCAAGGAAATAAATAAAATGAACTCACAAGCTTCTGTAAAAAATCTTGATTGATGGAATGAATATTTATGTTTATCTTCAGTACATTTGTATGACAGATTGATATTTGGACTATTAAAGGTGTCTGTCTCCTTTAAATATATTCCTTCCTGCACTAAACTATCATTCATGTACTTCAGCAATGTTCTTGCACCAAAAAATTGTGCCTTTACTAGAATGAATTTTATATGATGGAAGTATGTTCTGTACTTATACTGAGGATTTTAATCTCCATGTAGGAGCTCTAAGTCTCTGGACTAAAGCACTATGTTCCTGTATCAGGATATCGATTCCTGTACTAGAACAGAGGTTCTTGCACCAAGTTTTCATATGACTTTCAAAAAATAAAAAGCAAGGAAATAATTTGCAAAGGTGAACATAACTCTGAAAATAACTTCGACAAGCAGAAATATGCTTCAACCAAACTTAATCTCAAAACAAGAATTAAATTTGAAAGTCAAAGAAAACCTTTCTTCAAATAAGGGAGTCATTCATGAAATTAAAGATATCATTTGATTATGACAACATGGTTGTTCCTGTGATGGCTATTTATATAGATCATATTTTCCTTTTTAATATTTTTAATTCAAAAGGTTCACTTGATAATTTAATATGAAATTCAATCCTTTACTCGAAAGTGTAAAGTGAAGGTACAAATCCTTACGTTATATCAGTGCCTATTCGTATTCATCAAAGCACCATTAACTCTTAAGTGTAAAATATTAATATTAAAAATGTTGCCATCTTATAAATAAACACTTACTTGCAGAAATGCATCAAGATCTTATAAAGGAAAAGAAATAAAAATACTTTCTGGAATGAACCAAAGAAATCGACTTGCAGAACTGAAAATGCACTAGTACAGGAAATGTGCTTGCACGATTCTCATAGAAATAAACTAAGCTTCGAAAAAGAAAAAATGTATGAGTTAAAATCATACTTAGTTTATCCTACACACCACGGATCCGTCACACAACAACTGCAAATTAAATCAAACCTTTACTTGTGTAAGAATCGAAATAATTATTAATTCACACTTTGCATTCAAATTAAATTAACACACCTTTAACAAGAGGGAGAATGAGTTGGGTTGGTTGGGCCCTAGCCAACCAGATCATTTCCCTGTTAAGAAACCTAGAAACTCAACCTTTCAGTAATGCATCACCATAAAATTGAAATGCAGAAATGAAACAACATGGCACAGTCCCTTTGAATTATATTTCAAATAAGAAAATGTACATCATGAGGTCTAATCTAGCCCAGAAAGAGGGTGATACCAGCAAAATTATAACTCACCAAAATTTGAGTAGCATCGCTAGCTACTTCCTATCGGAATTCTACATTATATACAACCCTTATGCCTGCAGTCGTAACAAAAATATGACATCATTATAAACTAAGCCTTTCAACTGTTAGATGATACTAATATAACATTTCGCTAGAGTCCTTATCTATAATGTCTGCTGATTTCATTCCCGCTCTGAGCCCAACTCGAGATGATTGATTTTTAATGATATATCCGCATAGGTAGTGAGTTGTCACGAAAGTACAGGAACTGCCAGCTGGTGTAGGAATCCTACTTGCACTCGACCATTCTACCATAATTATTAATACGTTGTTCACCAAATACTTTAAGAAATAAAATATTAGTTGCAAAGATACTTTAAAGGTATAAAATCCATAAATAAATAATTAAGTCCACAAAAATCCTTAAATATGAAAAGATAAAGAGAGTGCAGGAATGGACACAATTCTTGAATAGTGCAGGGACGAAGAAGTTCTGAGGTTAAAACAAAGGTCTTAGGTCATGTGTTTGGAGTAGGATAAGGGTTAAAAATGAAGCAATTTAGCCTACCAACTAGTTCATCAGACTCCCACCTCAACATAGTTTCTTCTAGTAGCAACCTCTTCAGAATCTATATCGTCCTGAAGCAAAGAGTTCCTCTCTTTGTTAAATTGTTTTCATATACAAGTATGTAAACTTCCTCCAATTTTAAGAGGTTTGTGCAGCGTGTTAGGTTCCTATAATAATAGGGATCATAATTTTGAATTGGCTATGTTAAGTCTTGTAATATTGTACTTACCTTTGCATTTCTGCAAATGTTTTCCATATTAAAAAATGAAAAGAGGGCATGTCCTAAAAGAATAATCAAAGGACCAAAAGAAAGAAAGATAAAAAAATATATAAAATATGAACCCCATAAAAAGAAACAAAAATAAATTTGAAAGTGTTTCACATTCAAATGCCACTACTCTTAGTTTACTCTACTTTTGCAAATAAAGTGTGTGCATCTTGTTCCATAGCCCAATGGAAAATTGAAAAGGATGTATTCATATAAATCGTTAATTCCACCAACAAATCCAAATTAAGCATACATAACTAGCCTAAAAGCTATTAAATCAATAAAGTTGAATCATTAAGAGAGAGCCCTCTCTGAGTTTAGGAAGGCTAGATCCTAATATCCAAAAGTGGTTGATATTTACCTCTGATATTTCTTTTTAATGCTTAGAACAACCTTTGTAAATTTCATAGTGATAACATATTGGCGACTCCACTGGGGAATATTCACTCCCTAGTTAAAATAAATCTTAAAGGAAACGATTTTCCTCATTTTTCACATTAAGGTTTTAAAGGTTTGTTAGAATTTATCATTAAAATTTAAAATTATGGCTTCTAAAAGAACATATTATACCAAGGTTCATCCTCATCCACAGCCTGCTACAATTGTTTATGACCTTGACAAAATTTTAGGAAAACCTAAAAAACTAGAAATTCAAGGAAGTAGTAGTCATTTAATCAAATAAAATTCACTTCCTAAGTAGTTATCAAGCATACATGATATTCAATTCAATTTATCATTTTGAGCATTCTTTATTTCGTACCAAATCTGAAAACTCAGTCCATGATATTGTAATAGACCCCAATTTTATTCAATTTATTGAATCAAAGAAGGATACTATACAACTTTATTTAGATCAACAGGTTATAGATAATTTTGACAAAATTGATGTTTTAACCTCAACTTTGATAAAAGATATAGACGAAGCCTATTTTCAATAGTCAGTTGAACTAGCTACCTTAATTGCTGCTACCCCTAAGTGCTCTACAGTATCTTTAGAAACTGTAAATACAACTTTATTTAGTTCCACCTCACCTATAATATCCACCACAGTTCATTCCACAAATCCTTTCATACCTAAACTTCCTCTCCAACCTAACGTTTCAAGATCATCTTCAAGTGTTTCAAGTTCATCTTCAAGTGTTTCAAGGTAATCTACAAGCACCACTAATTCACCTCCCTGTCAAGCTAAAGTCTTAGCCATGGTAGCCAGATACGCCCCTTTGATCTTACAAGCCCCTTTACATGTTATGCCACAAGATTACCAGAGTAAAAAAATTTAGTTTGATGGTACTGGTCAGTATACTTCTCAAAAACATGTAAATAAAATGACAGATTATTTTGAATTACATGAAGTTGATGAGGATGATCTACAAATGAGATTATTTGCACAAACACTAGCAGGAGATGTGAAAAAATGGTTTAAATATTTACCTGCTAACCATATAGTTGATTTATCTTCTTTCCACCAATTGTTTATAAATAGATGGGAAAGAAAGAAAAACCCTCTATAGATATTATCTTAATATGAAAACATTAGGATATCTCCTAATGAATATGTTTAGGATTATTGTACTAGGTTTAAAAACATTTACAATGCAATTCCAGTGAATATCAGACCTCCACCATACTTGGCCCTAATCAAATTTCTAGATGATTTTGATGTTGACATGTCCTATCAGTTAAGAGAAAGAAACCCTGAAACATTAGAACAGATGTAGAGTGATGCAGTTGGTGTAGATGCTAACTTACTAGCTAAAAGAGCAAGGATGAGGAATGAGAGGAGAGTGACCATTAAGGAATAACCTTCCACTTTAGATATTAAGATAGATATTTTAGCCAAAAATTTAGAAAGACTAATGGATAGACTAGAGAACATGGAAAGAAAACCTCAGTGGGAAAATCAACAAGATCCCAAAATTAGAAACCCCAACTTTAGGAAAAATCCTAATACTGGTATATCAAGAGAAGTTGTACCCATTCAATAGATTAGACCACCTTTCCAGGAAAATTATGTTGAAAGTTCACAAAAGAATGAATAATACTAGGACACCCAGATAAAATTGATGGGAGTAAACAATGAAAATTTTGTTTTTCTTAACTAGGAAGAACAAGATTTGTACATGTTACAACAATTACAATTCGAGCCTGGAGAGTCCTTTGACTACAAAAATTATACAAATTCTCCCTAGAGAAACTCAAAATATTTCTAGCCCAAAGACTGTAGAAATCTCATCAACTGCTACTCAAACTGTTCCAGACAAGAAAATTGAGAAGAAAACAGTTGACACACGAACTAAATTACCAAATGTTGATAAAGAAGACAAAAACACACAAACCACAATTGGTAAAGATGAAATGATTAAATTAGGAAAAAATCAAATACCATTCAATATCAAAATTGAGATAGAAAAATTAAGAATACCAGTTCCTTTAAAAGAACTAGTAAAAATTGATTCATACAAGGCACAAATTACTGAAACATTAAACATAGGTGAAGGTGAAGATGTTGACAATCTCAATGATGATCAACCTGAGTTATTATTTGGTTCTGAAGTAAATGGAAAACATAAACAAGGGGGTGTCCCTCCATTCTACATTAGCTTAAACATTCATGGTAAAATCTTACACAATTCTATGTTGGATTAAGGAGAATCTCATAGCTTAATTCCTAAACCAGTCATGGAAAAAATAAACTTAGACATCACCAGACCATACAATGACCTGTTCTCCTTTGATTCTATTCAAGTCAAATGCCTTGGCCTAATCAAATATTTATGTGTAACTCTGGTCCAGTGCCTAGCAAAGAGTATTTTTATGGACATAGTAGTTGCTGATATCCCTCCCAAATATGGTATGTTATTATCTCACTCATGGGGAGAAAAATTACATGGATCACTGTAATTAGACATGTCATATGCTACCATTTCTGTATTTGGTCAGTAAAGGAAGCTTTATAGAGAAACCTTGATGAAATTCATGGTGAGTAGTTGAGAAAGACCACAGAGTTACCCTATCTATTCCATGCATTCTGATATGGACTCATTTATCCTATGTAATTTAGACAATGACAAAGATAAAATCACATTTGTAGAAGAGAAACACAAAGAATTCGATAGTGAAAATATAACACATGAATCTATGTGGAATTTAGATTTTGATGGCTTTGTAAATAGATTAGGAGCAGGAGCTAGAGTATGGATCTACAATTTAGAAAATGATAATTCAAACTCGACATGCTTACAGATTAAACTGCAAATGCACTAATAACATGGAAGAATACGAAGCATTAGTTCTATGCCTTAAAATCGTAAGAAAACTTGGAGTTAAAATATATTCCATCATGGGAGACTCAAAACTCATTATAAAACAAGTCAAGGGAGAGTACCTTGTTAATAACCCTAGACTTAGCCGATACAGAGAAACCATCGTAGACTTGATAAGATGTTTTCTTGAGACTAACTTTGTTGTCATTCCAAGAAAGAAGAATATGCAAGCACATAGCTTAGCCACTTTTTCCAACACATGCAGGTTACCCTTTCAGCCAAATCATCAGTACACAGCTGAGGTAAGACATAGACCAACCATACCTGATAATTTAAAGTATTGGCAAATATTTTCAAAAGACTCACAAAGTTATGATTTTATGAATTCTGAAGGAAAATTTCAAAACTGTAATATAGACACTGACTGTACATCATATTATACCATAAATAATGAGATAGATGTAAATGATGTAAATAAGATAGAACCAACTAGATTCACTAAAGTAGAAATATAACAATTAGAAATAGTAGAAATTGAGAAATTAATCAATGATGAATCAGAAGTTTTAAACCTCAAAAACAACATTTTTCCTAAGGGATTAGCTCCACTAGAAAACCTCTTTGACTCCAATGATGTAGCTATAAAATCTAAAATGGAGGCTCTAAGGTCAGATATAGAGGAATGCAACATAGGAACAAAGGAAAATCCCATGCATATTAATATATCTAAGACATTACCTCTAGCTAAAAATTTGAAGTACATTAACTTATTTAAAGAGTTCCAAGACATATTTTCCTGGAATTATGAAGACCTTAAGTCTTATGATACCAGCAGTATCCAGCATAAGCTACCAATTAAGGAAAATCAAAAGCCCTTTAAACAAAAGCTAAGAAGAATTAACCATGTTCTTATCCCATTAATAGAAAAATAATTTAAAGGATGCACGATGCTCAAATCATAGCATCCATCAGATATTCTGATTAGGTCTCTAATTTAGTCCCCACTAGAAAGAAAACAGGAGAAATCAGACTCTGTGTTGATTTCAGAAACATGAACAAAGTATCTTTGAAGGATAATTATCCCCTCCCTAAAATGGACCACATTCTCTAGAGGGTAGTAGGGTCATCCAGAATTTCATTACTTGATGGATTTTCTGGATACAACCAAATCTTAGTCCAACCTAAAGATCAAGCAAAGATTGCATTCATCACTCCCTCGGGAACTTTCATGTACTTGAAAATGCCCTTTCGATTGATGAATGTTGGAGAAACATTCCAAAGAGCTATGGAGATAGCCTTTGCAAATGAAATCCATGAATTTTTAGTCATTTACCTAGATGATATCAAAGTGTTTTCCAAGTTAGATAATGAACATCTAGATCATCTAAGAAGAGTATTCATAAAATGCAAAAAAATTGGCATATCCTTAAATCCTAAAAAGTCACTTTTTGGATTAGAAGAAGGAAAGCTCCTGGGATGCATCATTTCAAAAGAGCGCATTAGAATTGATCCAGCTAGAATAGAAGCAATCCTAAATATCATTCATCCTAGAAAAATTAGATAATTACAAGTATTTTTAGGAAAAATAATTTTTCTTAGAAGATTCATCCCTAACTTAGTAGAACTAATTACAAATTTAAATAACAGGTTAAAAAAAGATTCAACATGTAAGTGGAAAGTAGAGGCTAAGAAGTCTTTTGAAGCAGTCAAATAAGCAATTACTAAAACACATGTTCTCATAAGTCCTAATTTTAACAAGGATTTTATAATTTTTTCATTTGCTTCAGAACACACCATTGCAGCAGTCTTGTTGCAAAGGAACGATGAGGGTCTTGAAGAAGGCAATGCTTTATTTAGTAAAAATTTGAGAGATGCAACACTAAATTTTAATATCATGGAAAAATAAGCTCTTTCTTTAGTGAAATCCATAAAATATTTCAGAGTATACATTCTATACTCTCACATAATAGTAGATGTTCCAAACTCAGTTGTAAAGGACATTATAACTCAAAATGGGCCTAATGGAAAAAGAGGCAAATGGATTTCCACAATACTAGAATATGACATTGAGATCAAGCCTACAAAATTAATCAAAGGCCAAGGTTTGGCCAAACTCATGGCTGAATCAAATTGTCAAGCCTTAGATATAAATTTCATTGTTGCCCTAGATGATCAGGAAGAGATGGAGACTCCACAAATCAGAGAAGATTTCATAGGTTCACCCTGGTATGCAAACCTTACATTTTTTTTACTCAACCTACAAGCTCCTCCTAGTTTATCTAGAATCAAAAGCATATTCTTAAAAATGAAAGCAATGAAATATTGTATCTTAGATAATATTTTATTTTGGAAAGGTCGTGGTGGCATCCTATTAAATTGTTTATTAAAAGATGAAGCTGACAAAGTCATGTAGGAATTTCATGCAAGAGATTGTGGAGGAAACCTATACTGGAAAATAACTGCTAACAAAATTTTGAAGGCAGGATTTTATTGGCCCACCCTTTTTGCAGATGTCTGAAAGTATGTGACCTCCTGTCACAAATGTGAAATATTCGAAGGGAAGAAGAATCTCTTACCATTACCCCTCAAACCTATTTCAGTAGAAATTCCATTTCAACAATGGGGTTTAGACTTCATTGGTGAAATTCACCCACCCTCATCTTCCCAGCATAAATGGATATTGATAGCCACTGACTACTTTACCAAGTGGGTAGAAGCCATCCCTTCTCGACAATCCATAGACTCTGTTATTATTTCATTTCTTGAGAAAAAAACATTTCTAGATTTGGATGCCCACAAAAGCTCATCATTGATAATGTTGTTTCCTTCAAATCTAAGAAAATGATAGATTTTTGTAACCGATACCATATCACCCTAGGAAATTCAACTGCATATTACCCTCAAGGTAATGGACTAGCAGAATCTCCAAACAAAAGCCTTGTCAACATCATCAAGAAGCTATTAGAGGATAACAAGAAAACCTGGAATAAAAGGTTGGTGAATGCCCTATGGGCAGACAGACTAACTACTAAGAAATCTATTGGTACATCTCCCTATCAATTGGTACATGGGATGGATGTTGTTTTTCCATCTTCATTAGGAGTGCCATTAATGAAAATGATTCAGGAGCTGCAAGTAGAACCAAATTACATCCAAAGGAGGATAAACCAAACAATTCATTTAAATAAAACCAGAGAATAAGTTTATATCAAATCCCAAGTAATTCAAGACAAAATCAAAAAGATCTTTGATAAGAAAAATAAAGCAGATGATTTCTTCATAGGTAATCAAGTACTCAAATGATATTCCAGAAGGGAAGACAAAGGAAAACATGGGAAATTTGACTTTCTCTGGAAGGGCCCAAACATTATTTATGGTTACAGAGGTAACAATGCCTTTTTCTTGAAAGAGTTAAATGTGACAAACTTACCAGTGGATCAGTCAATGGTTGAATGTTGAAGCACTATTTTTCACCATATTAATCATTATTTAATTTGTTATATTTTACTCATTGTAAATACCATAGAAAATTTTATATTGGAGTGGATGATTATCTTCTAAAGATGAAGCCTAAAGAGGAAAACCTTGAAGCTTTAAAAGATATAACATCATATGTTTGAATAAATGAGATCACAGAAAGCAGTTCCAAGTTAAGAAAAGTCAAAGTTCCAAAGCCACTGATCAGAAATTTCTTGACATCTCACAAGGAGATGCCATCCCCAAGTGGAGCCACTATCAGGTTCCTATAATAATAGGGATCATAATTTTGAATTGACTATGTTAAGTCTTGTAATATTTTACATACCTTTGCATTTCTACAAATGTTTTCCATATTAAAAAATGAAAATAGGGTATATCCTAAAAGAATAATCAAAGGACCAAAAGAAAGAAAGATATAAAAGATATAAAATATGAACCCCATAAAAAGAAACAAAAATAAATTCTGAAAGTGTTGCAGATTCAAATGCCACTACTCTTAGTTTACTTTAATTTTGAAAATAAATTGTGTGCAGCTTGTTCCATAGCCCAATGGAAAATGAAAAAACACCTATTCATCTAAATCATTAATTCAACCAACAAATCAAAACCAATCCAAATTAAGCATACATAACTAGCCTAAAATCTATTAAATCAAAAAAGTTAAATCATTAAGAGAGAGCCCTCTCTGATTTTAGGAAGGCTAGATCCTAATCTCCAAAATTGATTGATAGTTACCACTGATATTTATTTTTAACACTTAAAACAACCTTTGAAAATTTCAAAGTGATAACACGACGTCGATTTATATTTATACCCTTTCTTTTCCTCTTTCTCCCAATTTTTTTATCAACTACCATCTCTGGCTTATACACACAATTGAACGAGTGTGTGTTTGTGGCATACCAATGTGCTTCAACACCTATAACATCTTAATTTTTTGTAATGACCTTTATAACCTTGGCAACCTAGAATGGACATCCATGTGCATCTCCATCTGTGAAAACTATGATCATGCAACCCTCCTTAATATATTGTACTGAACCACTGTAAAGGTCTTCCATGGCTTCAAGTTGTGCATGAAATCTTATGGAACTAATATATATTTCTCTTTCCTCGACCTATGTACAATTAATAATACCTTGAAATTGTTGTTTTTCAACAATGTTTGTTTCCTCGTGTTCATTTGACAAATTTTGTGGCCAAATAAATGGAGTCTTCAAAATCATATCTTCATTTTCCAATCTTTAAAGGATATCACTTTGATCATTGAAAAAGGACTCCCACCAAAATGAACAACAACATCAAAGTACTCATATGTATATATAATATATTTTTGAATTTCTTCAAGGAATTCAAAATAATATATATCTCACTTTTGCCTCTGTGCATTATGAAATTAAGCAACTAATTGTAATAACAATATATTTAATGAAAATATTGGAAGATCTGGAATGACCTTAAAAAATGTCGAACTTGATGACGACGCCCATACTCCAGTAGTTGAATACTTCTTTCCCCATATAAGTGTTTTCCTATCAATTTTTGTGATACAAATTTTATGTTGGAAGCTAATGTCATTGAATTTTTCAATGTGTTTCTTCTCACCATGTGATCCCAGAATAAACATTTGCATGTCAACACTTTCTTCTAACACGTGAAAAATAGGCTCTGGCATATATCATTTCTTAACAGATTCAGTTAATTATGGAAATCTCCCAACATCATTCCTCCTTAATGTTACTGAAAAATGACTGAACATTTGATCAATATGGTCATGAGTGTTCCCAACAAGAAGGCAACCATGGAAAAAATTAGGGGCTAATATTTGCAGATGGGCTAACTTTCCATGATTTTTTCACCAAAAATATTCGCCAATTCCCATTTTTTATAAAAAATGATTCGCCCAAATTTTACAATATAAAGTTATTTTACCTTAAAAATCGCCAACATTATAAAGAGACTATATATAAAACCATTTTAAATTTGAATAATTTTACAATTATATCAATAAATATTTTATATTTTTCATATTAGGGACTAGTGAGATTCGCTAGTGTTTTTAAACTTCAAAATAATTTTCCATCCTTAAAATTTTCCCTAAAGGAAACCAATTTTTACCTTATGAAAAATTCTCAATTCGACTAGCAGTTTTAAACCCCCATAATTTTACTAGCAGTTACCTTTTAGCTGGGCTAGTAGGTTCATCCAGAATAACAGAGAAAACCAATTCAATAAATTTTATTTTCTGAAAATTAAAAAAAAAAATATCACATGATCCGAGGGGGAGGGCATTTGCCAGAGCCCCACACGACCCGACCTGCCCGAGCACACGACCAGACCCAACCTGCCTGAACACACAACCCGACTTGACCCACCCAAATGCACAACCCAACTCACCCAAGCGCACGACTAGACCCAACCTACGGGAACACCCATAGGAGGACTCCTGCCTAAGCCCCACAACATGGCACAGCTGGGCTCAGGGGGGCACCCCCCTGTGGGTGAGTCTTCCTGCAGCACAACAGTGTCTGACACTTTCCACTAGGTGGGAATGCCCACAGGGGTGTGCCTACCGAAGCCCTGTGGGCTTGGGGGGTGCCCACCTATGGGTGTGCTCTCCTGCAAAAAAACGGTGTGACACGTCGTTGTGATGTGGGCGAGCACGTCCATAGGGGGGCGCCCGCTTGAGCCTGCGACACCATGTCATGGGACTAAGGAGGATACCAACATATAGCATAGTAGCACCTTTTGTGTTGCAGGGGGGGGCACGCCCTAAGGGGGGCACCCACCCGAGAATGCAGTACTGTGTCGTGGGGCTTCGGCGAGTACCCCCCTCTTGGCATGCCCACCCGCAGTAAAATGACACATTTTGATGTGCTACTGGTAGGCATGCCCATACAAGGTGCCTTCCTGATCCCCACATGACACGATCCAACCCAAAAGTACAACCAGAACTCCCTGAATGCATAACCCGACCCCACCCCCTCGAATGCACGACCGGACCTCCCGAATGCACGACACGACCTGACCGATTCGAACGCATGACCTGACTCACTTGAGCGCATGACTTGACCTAACCTAGCCCGCTTGAATGCATGACCCAACCCGTTCGAACGTAAGACCTGACCAGCGTGAATGCACGACTCAAACCAAGGGGGGTCGATTTGATTGGGCGGTCGATCCCCTATGGGCGTGCCCACCCACAACACAGCAACGTGTGTGTTCCAGTGGGTCACTTCATGCACTCGGGTGAGTTTAGTCAGGTCATGCGTTTAGGTTAATTTGGGTCATGTGTTCGGGTCAAGTCCGGTCATGCAGGGCTCGGACCCATCCCCTAAATGCATGACCCAACCCAACCCCCTCGAACGCACGACCTAACCCAACCACCTTGAACACACAACCCAACCCACCCAAATGCATGACCCAACCCTCTTGAGCGCATGACCCAACCCGACCAGCCCGGCCTAGGGAGCTCAGCTGCCCTTCTTGGGAGGTAATCGACCCCCTACCATGCATGGGGGAATATTCCTTGAATCGCCCCCCCCTTCCAGGCACGGGGGCGATTATCAGAATCATACCCTTGCCAGGAAACCTAACCCTATTAATGCACGTAATGACCTGCCCAAATGCACAACATGATCCAATCTGCCTGAACGCATAACCCGACCTGACCGAACGCATATCCCAACCCGACACAAATGCAAGACCTGAACCAAATACACGACCTAGACTAACTCCCTGAATGCACGATTTGACCTGCCTGAATGCACAACATGACCTGACCCACCTAAACGCATGACACGACCTGACCCACCCCATTTCACGACATGACCCGACCCACCCGAAAGCACGACCTAAAATGGCGGGGGTGATTCTGAGAATCGCCCCCCTTGCCATGAAGGGGACATGATTCTCAAAATCAGCCCCACCTAGGTTGGGTTGTGCGCTTGGGCGAATTAGGTCGAGTTGTGCGGTCAGGTGGCTCAAATCGTGCGCTTAGGTGGGAATGGTCATTTCATGTGTTGGGGCGGGTTGTAGGGTTGATTCTTACAGTTGGGTCCCCTCCTAATATGAGGTATAATTCTAAGAAACCAGTGCCCTACTTGGCAGGGGGGCCGATTTTAAGAATCGGCCCCCTGCCTCGAAGAGGGTTGATTTTGAGAATCTCCCCCCTGCTAGGAAAGGGGGGTGATTCTCTGAAATCCCCCCACCCCCCACCAGGCAGGGGACCCGATTCTCAGAATTGGCCCCCCCTACCTAGGGTTATGCGTTCAAGCGGGTAAGGTTGGGTCATGCGCTTAAGTAGGTCAGGTTGTGTGTTCGAGTGGGTCGATTAATCTCATGTGTTGGGGTCAAGATTCTTGACAGATAGGGGGTTTGATTCTCATGATTGACCCCACTTCCAAGCAGGGGGGTCGATTCTCAGAATCGGCACCCCTAATTCGAGTCATGCATTCGGGAAAGCTAAGTTGGTTCGTGCACTTAGGTAGGTCGGGTCGTGCGTTCAGGGCGAGTTTGGTTGTGTCGTGCATTGGGGGAAGTCAGGCTTCATACAAGGGGGTTGATTTGTTTGGGTGGGAACTGCGAGGCTCGTGTAGGAACCACAGGGCTTGGGCAGGCACCCCCTTGTAGGCTTGCTAGGTTGGGTCATGCATTCATGCAGGTCGGGTCTGGTTGTGTGTTTGTGTCAGGTCAAGTCATGTGGGGCTTAGGAAAGCACCCGTCAATGCATAATCCAACCTGACTCTGTCAAACGCACAACCTGACCTGACCCCGTCAAACGCACGACCCGAACCGGCCCGACCTGCCCAAATGCATGACCTGACCCAGAGGGGATGATTCTGAGAATCATCCCCCATACCTGGCTCGACCACCCTGAACGCATGACCCGACCCGCTCGAACGCATGATGTGACCCACCTGAGCGCACGACCCGACCTGACCCGCCTGAATGTACAACCCGACCCGACCCACCTGAATGTACGACCCGACTCGATCCAGGTGGGCGATTTTAAGAATCAACCCCCTACCAGGAAGGGGAAAGATTCTAAGAATCAACCCCCCCTACCTGATAGTAGGATTATTATGAGAATCAACACCCTACTAGGTAGCCCAACCCCCCTGAATGCACAACCTGACACCCCCCCCCCCCCGAATGCGTGACCCAACCCGCCCGAATGCACAACATGACCCGACCTACCCGAATGCATGACATGACCTGACTTGCCCGAACGCATGACCTGACCTGCCTGATCACATGACCTAAAATAACCCACCCAAATGCATGACCCGACCCTAGGGGGATATTCTAATAATCGACCCACTGCCAGGCAACCCCACCCTCCCGAATGCATGACCTAGCCTACCCGAACGCACAAAATGACCTGACCCACCTGAACGCACGACATGACTCGACTCTCCTAAATGTATGACCCAACCAAGAGTGGGGAATTCTCATAATCGTCCCCCATGCTTGCTAGGGAGGATGATTCTGAGAATTGTCCCCCTGCCTACAGAGGGACCGAATATGAGAATCGATAATCGCCCCCCTACTAGTTAAAGGGGTTGATTCTTAGAATTAGCCCCTCTATTTGGGAGGTGGCTGATTCTCAGAATCACCGCCCTACCTGGGAGCTGGAATATTCTTATAATCACCCCACCTACCTACCAGGGGTGTCGATTCTTAAAATCGACCCCTCTTGGTTAGCTCATACGTTCGGGCTAGTCAGTTCGAGTGGTGCGTTCAGGCTCGTTGAGTCATGTCGTGCGTTCATGCCAGTTGGGACGAGTCATGCATTCGAGCGTGTTGGGTCATGTCATGTGTTCAGGAAGGTTGGGTCGTGCATTCGAGGTGTGTGTCATTGTGCTACGGGTAGGTACGCCCACATGGGGTGGCCTACTCGAGCCTCTTTCAACCCAACCTAACCCGAATGAGTCGAACGCATGACACGACCCAACCCACTCAAATGAAAAACCTAACCTACAAAAAAACATGACCTGACCTAAACCACCTGAACGCATGACCCAACTTAGGGGGGGGGCGATTCCCCTGCCTACCTAGGGGACGATTCTGACAATCAACTCCCGTGGCAAGCATGGGTGTCGATTATGAGAATAGGCCCCCTTGCTAGGAAGGGGGTGGGATTCTGAGAATAGGCCCACCTTATTCGGGTTGTGAATTCAGGGGGGTCGGGATGCCTAGCTAGGCAGATGATATGTTTGTAGGGTTGATTCTAAGAATCACCCAATTGGTAGGCAGGGGGTATAATATTCCTAAATTAGCTTACAACTAACTGGAACATTAAATTTTGATTTTGCTTCTTAGTTAGAAGAATAAGAGGGTATGGAGACCCATAAATATCCTTAGTAGGAATAAAAAAATACTCATAATGTGAAAGGAGGTCATCTAAAATTTGGATTGAAGACTCTTATGTATGAAAAGGGATTGGAGCATGAAGACTGGGTCAACCTTGACCAAATCAAATAGCGCTGGTATGGAAGGAGTGGCATTCATTAAAGGACAGTGTAGTTTTGGAGGGAGACTCCATGCATGGAAGTAGTGGCTTTAATGAGTGGGGCCCAAGGTGTGGAAGCTCACCAAGAATATAAGGAAGGGGATGGCAGCCATTGTGAGCATGATTGGATTATTATTTTTTTATGGTTTGTTAAGACTTTGAGCTCTCTTTAGCTATTCAGCTAAGATTGAAGTGATATTTAGCACAAGGGTGTTCCTGAGCGAGAATCCCACCTCTATCCTTGAGGGACTTCTAGTGCCCACTCGAGAGGAGTATTTTCACTATATTTCCACATTTCGGCATCAACTCAAGCTTCATATTTCTTCAATAGCACAGTTTCTGTTTAGAGTTGTGCTGTGTTGCAGGGTGCAGAAGTGGAGGATTGTATTGGGTGTTTTTTGAGCTAGTTTTGCAATGGAGGAATGTTTCCTTCCATTGGGAGGCCATTAAAGAAGCCCCTTGGGCTATATTGATATATTTGGCATTAGTTCAAGGAGTAATTATCCCCTACAATGCACTTCCAGTCCAGATCTTTGTTATCTTAGGGATGAGTTTCAGGGGTGGTTGTAATATCTGTTTTGGGAGGTGATTTCTTCAGTGGAGGGGACATCCTTGCATCCAGAGGATCTATTGGAGAAGAGTTGTAGGATTCTACATCAGCTTCAGCCATATCTTCTCATCTCTATTGTTGCAAAAAACCTTCAGCACTAGGGCTGTAGCTTACATTTGCATATTGTATGAATTTTCCGGAACCCCCTCCGGGTTTTCTAGGAAAGGTGATATAGGGCCTAGATCTGCTTGTATAACATCTATTGAGGCATATATCACTATATTTGTAGCATTGTATGATATCTAGTTGTATTTATGCATGTTATGACTACGCTGTAGGAGCTCTCGGGCATTTTTTATTGTAGCAGCATCTCACTTTTGGGAGTGATTGTTTATGGGAGACTTGTTTCCTCATATCATATGACTTGTGCCTCACTATTTTGTATTGATTTTTTGTTCTTATACATAATGTTATGGCTCCATACTGGTCTCCATTGTTGATGTGTTGATTTACACTGCTATTTCCAGTTTTGTGTTCATATATTGTTGCTTTCCCTATTTGGGAATATTACAGTGGTATCAGAGCATAATCTTGGCTCAGGCTATGGATCTCAGCCATTATGCTATTAGGAGAAGGATAAAGAGATCAGAATGATGGAAGGAAGGAGTTTTGTCTCATCACTTTTCAGATCTACGAGGGACCTCAACAAGGAGGTCAAGCAAAGACGAATGTAGAAAAACCATGAAACCACAATAGGGTTTCAATATGAGGAAGCTCCATGTACTTCCTATTAGCAAAAGAAAGAACCAGTATTGCATAGAGCTCAAAATAAATATACTATGCCCTTTTCTTTTGAATAAGAATACACAAGGCATGGAGATGGAGGACACTTAGATCATGTTATTTTAAGTGAGTATCTTGCATAATACAAATCTCAATCAAGAGTTTCAAGGAGAATCTAACTCTCCCACAGTTCATTCATATTAAAGAAGAAAGGAGACCTTGCAGCTATAGAAGGAGAAAGAAAAATAGATTTATATTGTCTACATTTGATGGGTATCCTTTCTCCTTCTTTAGCTGTGTTGAAAATTTGTTGAGATTGCAGTGTTGCACCTTGAGGGTGAAGCAAACATTTGGTGGTTCAGGCATTTGAGTCATGAAAAAGTGACTGCACATGCATATTTTACTCAGAGGTTGATCAAGAAGTTTGGAAAGAAGAAATAAGAGGATAAGAAACTTCCACCACCACTTGCTGCAGGATCACTTGCATCAGGAGAAAAGACACTTGCACCTTTGCAAAGTGGTCTTGATCTCTTGACATTTAGAGTCCCATGCACTATTTTGGAGATGCATGAGGAGGAGGAGACTTATACCAGTGCTAGTGCAGCCATCATCATCATTAGTTGGGGAAGTCATCACACTAGTGAGAGGAACCCTTGTAGCAGTACAAGATGTTCCCAATAAAAACCAAGGTATGCAAATGTTTCCACTTTCTGTTATTTCATTACATCTTATGGAATGTTGTGGGGATATGCCATTGCATGACTTAGGGTCAAGTTACACTGCTGGGTTGGAGCAGCAGACTATCACTGCGCAGAGGAACCTTGATAGAATCAAGGAGGGGATATACATTCATCCCGATATGTCATTATTGAGTTGCATACAACTCTTGGGGTTGGAGTGTAGATTTTTGGAGGATAGGATGAGTATGGTCCTAATAAATCCAATGCATAACTATATGTTTGGCATTGAGCATGATCATGAGACAGAATATGCACTATCATGGATATCAGCAGCACTGTCATTGAGCAGCAGTGATGCGTTGGGGGCCCAACCATTATTGGGGCATTCCAATGACCATTCTACATGTGTAAAAAAGGATAGATAGATGGTCGATGAGAGACATCTTACCTCCCATTGCTATGATAGATCCTTCTTGATGATCACTTCATAGCTCAATGAGAAGATTTTTCCTTCAGTATACTTGGATCCTTATGGATTCAACATGGTCATTTAGGAGTGGTCTTCATATGGAGATCTTCAAGAGTTTGCACTTCAATATCCCATGAAGTGTATAGATATTGATTTGATTTGGGAGGATGGTATTCTCCATTGGCAGGATACCCATTTAGAGCATGATAGTAGACACTCACCATTGGTTGGATGGGTGATGTTGATGAGCAAGAGGCTGGTAAGCCACTTGCAGATCTATGACACTGGGAAGCAGGAGGCATGGCTGTGTTGGCTACCCTTGAAAGATTTTGTTCAGCATATGAAATATCCTACTTCAAGGGGTATGTTGGTAGTTGGGACTTGGCATGGTAGTTGCATCATATGGTAGTAAGGAGTTTGGGTGCATTGGGATGATGTGGCATTCTTCATGTCAACCATCATGTTTTCACTCCATGGTTTGTATGATGGATATGTGAAGAGGTAGCAAGATCTATTGTTTCTTTGGTTTCTCTTGGGAAAGTATGGGATGATTTTCTCCCTTACTTTTCATATTATTACAGGAGTAGATGAGAGCACAATCATGGTGCAAAGGGGCTACTCCTTAGTTTTTAAAAATCAGGAGGTGCTTTCACATGGGAAGTAATATCCCACTTATAGCAACATCAAGGTGGATGAGTATGGCATGTGGAATGTCAAAGAATGGAGTCATGGGGTGACAAGAGCCTTATCACTAAGGCCAACAGAACTGTCACTTGGGAGTATGCATCTATTGATGGAGTGTTCCAATGGGAGTATGTATCACTTTAAATTTTAGACCATTATGAGAAGATTCTCATGGGAGGGCCCATCCATGGACCTCATTTTAGCCTACTCACAATACATAGTAAGAATGGTATGTTTGTACTTATTATTCATCTTATAAAAATATATTTTCATTCTCTTGCCATATATGTACAGTGCATTGCTCCACTAGAGGGAAAGTTTCTATTTTTGCTACATGGTCTTTCTAAGACCGATATCAGGGATGGATGAAGCCATTTATTGGAGGGCTTTGGAAAATGTTGTGTTATTCTTATGCTCAGTTGATATATAATGTCATTTACTACTTCCTAGTAGGTGAGCAAACATGCATAGCTAGCCATTTAGTGGGAGACAACTTGCCACATGATGTTCCGAAACAGCAGTTAATAAAACTGCATTGTATCCACTGGAGAGACCATTGGTACCATCCAGAATTACATATAACACGTAGTATCTTTCTGATTTGGATGCCATATGGTGATGATTTTATATTCACTACTTATGGGAAGGTTTGGGCAAGCAAGATCCATGAGACTAGAGAAGGGGTCTTTGGAGATACAGTTGTCCTTTTGTCCTTTAAGGGCAACACTATTTCAGCCCAATATAAGAAGCAGCTCCACACTTTTCATAAGTGGAGAGAGAGACAGTGTGGGGTATGCCATTTGGTCTATCATGTTTATATATGCATCCCATCTGCATTTCATGAGCCAAATGTGGAGGAGTTTTTGCATGAGTTACTATTTTGGAGGGTGACTCACTTTGTGTGGATGGTAGCTTGGGGTTTGGAGCTTCACATGGGAATGAAGGTTCCAAATTATTTTATGATCCCATGCCTCAAGAAGGCCTCTAGACCACATATAGTTTCCACCATGGACATCCCACTTCTTCATGATGAGAGCCATTTCGATTTGTCACCAAAGGCTATCTTATACATTTGGGAGGAGCAACTTGGGGACATATTGATGAGAAAGCATATTGTTCATTGGAGGAACATATCACATGAGGATGCTTCAGGAGGAGAGGAGGATATTCAATTCTATCCTTGCAGTTGCTTGGGGACAAGCAACATTTGGGAGGGAAGGATTGTAATATTCCTAAATTAGCATACAGCTAATTGGAATATTAAATTTTGATTTTGCTTCTTAGTTAGAAGAATAAGAGGGTATGGAGACCCATAAATATCCTTAGTAGGAATAAAAACACTCATAATGTGAAAGGATGTCATCTAAAGCTAGATTGAAGACTCTTGTGTATGAAAAGGGATTGGAGCATGAAGACTGGGTCAACCTTGACCAAATCAAACAGCACTGGTATGGAAGGAGTGGCATTCATTGAAGGACAGCATAGTTTTGGAGGGAGACTCCATGCATGGAAGTAGTGGCTTTAATGAGTGGGGCCCAAGGTGAGGAATCTCACCAAGAATATAAGGAAGGGGATGGCAGCCATTGTGATCGTGATTGGATTATTATTTGTTTATGATCTATTAAGACTTTGAGCTCTCTTAAGTTGTTTAGCTAAGATTGCAGTGTTGTTTAGCACAAGGGTGTTCCCGAGCGGGAATACCACCTCTATCCTTGAGGGACTTCTAGTGCCCACTCGGGAGGATTATTTGCACTATATTTCCACATTCCAGCATCAGGCCAAGCTTTATTTTTCATCAACAATGTAGTTTCTGTTTAGAGTTGTCTTGTGTTGCAGGCTGCAGCAGTGGAGGATTGTTTTAGGTGTTTTCTAAGCTATTTTTGCAGTGAAGAAAGGTTTCCTTCCATTGGGAGGCTATTAAAGAAGTACCTTGGGATATATTGACATATTTGGCATTAGTCCAAGGAGTATTTATCCCCTATATTGCATTTCCAGTCTAGATCTTCCTTATGTTAGGCAGGAGTTACAGAGGTGGTTGCAATATCTGTTTTGGGAGGTGATTTCTTTAGTCGAGTGGACATCCTTTCATCTAGAGGATATATTGGAGAAGAGTTATAGGATTCTACATCAGCTTCAGAAATATATTCTCATTTATTTATTTTTAGCAAACCTTCATCCCTAGGGTTGTAGCTTACATTTTCATATTGTATGCATTTTCCAGAAACCCCTGTGGGTTATCTAGGAAAGGTGATATAGGGCCTAGATCTGTTTGTATAACATCTATTAAGGAATATATCATTATATTTATATCATTGTATGATCTCCAGCTGTAGTTATGCATGTTATGACTGCGTTGTAGCAGCTCTTCGGTATTTTTTATTGTAGCAGCATCTCACTTTTGGGAGTTATTGTTTATCGGAGGCTAGTTTCCTCATATCATATGACTTGTACCTGACTATTTTGAATTGATTTGATGTTCTTATACAGAATTTTATGGCTCCATATTGGTCTCCATTGTTGATGTGTTGATTTACACTGCTATTTCCATTTTTTTGTTCATATATTGCTTCTTTCCCCATTTTGGAATATTACAGGGGGGTCGATTCTCAAAATCACCCCCTGCCTAGAAGGGGGCGATTCTGATAGTCGGTTCCCCTAGGTAAGGTCGTGCATTTGGGAGGGTTGGTTCGGGTTGTGCGTTGGGGCATGTTGGGTTATGTCAGGCTTCTAGAGAGGGGGGCGATTTTTTTGCAGGGTGTGATTCATATAATCGGCCCCTTTACCGATTCTGAGAATCGCCCCTTGCCTGATAGGGGCTCGATTTTGAGAATCGGCACCTTAGAAAGCAGAAGGGTCGATTGTAAGAATCAACCCCCTAGGTTAGGTCATGTGTTTGGGCAGGTCAGGTCGGGTCGTGTGCTCAAGCGAATCATGTCGTGTGTTCGGGCAGGTCGGGTCATGTCGTACATTCAAGTGGGTTAGGTCATGTTTTCGGGGGGGTCGGGTTACCTAGGATGGGGGCTGATTTGTTTGGGAGGGCATTGTAAGGCTCAAGCAGGCACCCCTGTGTGGGCGTTCCTATCCCCAGCATAGTGGCGTGTGCATTCTAGCAGGTTGGGTCGTGCAATCGGGCAGGTCCATTCGTGCGTTCATGCAGGTCAAGTCAGGATTTTTATTCAAGTTGGGTCGGGTCGTGCGAGGCTCAAGTGTGTACCCCCCGATAACATGACCCAACTCGCCCAAAAGAGTTACCCAACCTGCCCAAGCGCATGACCTGACCCGACCCACCTAAAAGTGTGACCCGACTCAGGCTACATATTCCGAGAATCAACCTCCCTGCTAGACATGGGGGAAAATTCTTAGAATTGACCCCCTGTGAAGGAGCTAACCCCCCCCCCCCCCTGAATGCATGACCCGACCCACCCGAACACATGACCCAACCGGCCCAAACATATGACATGACCAAACCTGCTCAAACGCATGACCTGACCCATTCAAGTATAGGACACGACTCGACCCGCCCAAATGCATGGCCCTACCCAAGGGTGTCGAGTTAGGTCATACGTTTGGGCAAGTTGGGTCTGGTTGGGTCGGGTCGGGTCGGGTCAAGTCATGTGTTCGAGTGGGTCGGGTCATGTCATGCATTGGGGGTGTGTGTTGTTGTGCTGTGGGCGGACACGTAGAAACGTGTGCGCCTGCCCGTGCCTCACATGACCCAACCCAAATGAATGACTCGAACGACCCGAGCACACGACTCGACCCGCCCGAATATATGACTAGACCTGGTCAAGCACACGACCCAACTTGGTTGAGTGCATGACCCGACCCAACAATCCCAAACGCACGACAAAAACCAGGGGGACCAATTTCGATTCAAATAATTGTCCCCCCTGCCTAGTAGGGGTTTGATTCTCATAATCGCCCCCCCTCCACCCCCTTCCCCCCCTGCCAGGTAGGGGGTTCGATTCTAGTAATCGTCCCCCTTCGTTTAGGTCATGCATTCATGCGAGTCAGATCAAGTTATATGTTTGGGAGAGTATGTTCATGTCGTGTGTTCGGGAAGGTCAGGTTTTGCATTCGGGGGGGTCGGGCTACCTGGCAGGAGGGCGATTCTAAGAATCATTGGGTCATGCATTCTGGCAGGTCGGGTTAGGTAGTGCGCTCGAGCAGGTCAGGTCATGTGTTCGGGAAGGTCAGTGTTGGGTATGTGTTATATTCTTTCCACGACTAATCACGCGTGAGGGGGTAAGAGGGGGGGGCGATATCCCCCCCATTTGCGCTGGGCGCAACGAGGGGGTCACGGTGGGGGCAATAGCCCCCCCTGTTAGGGTTCGAGGCAGCGCCCCGGTGAAAATTTTTGGTCCTTAATTTCTAGTGGGCGGTTCGCTCCCATGGTTTTGCACATGGTTTTGGGGTACAATGGTTTTCGGCCCCTGTTATTTTTGTAGATCCAGTCAAGGGAACTACGCTTATGTTCTAATCCAGGGTTAATGGATTAGGGTTTATGTATGCTTCGGCATGTATATATATTTGTTGTAACACTAAAAGGAATATAATGAAATATCAAGCTGGTCATCCCGATTCAGGATCTAGGGGAAAATCTCTGTGTTTATCTGTTTTATGTTTTATGCTCTCGCTATTTTTTATTTTCTGTTATAAGATTCATGTGTAGATAATTTTTGTTCAGGGTTAAAACCTACAGTCGGGTTGTGTCGTGAGTTAGGGCAGATGGGGTCATGCATCCGGGGGTGTTGGGTCGGGTCATGCGTTCATGGGACACTCGCTCGAGCCCCATAGAAACAGACCTGTCATGGCCCTACACTCGCGGTAGTCTTCCAAGCGACTTGTACCTGGTGCAGCACTACATTAATTTTATTATTTTTAATACTCTGTAAGTAGACTACGCCTATATTCAACACTAAGTTATTAATATTCTAGTGTTATTTTATCAATATTCAGTGGATATAAGAACAAAATTAAACATCAACATCAAGTCCACATGTACGCGCATACATACAAGGGAGGGGAAACTCCTTAAATATGAGTTTGCTCAATATTATGTTTCAATAAGTGTACAATTTACAATAATTATACAAACCAAGCCTGTGTAAGCCACTTACACTTCTTGCCAAAGTGCTTGCAGCACTTGTGTGTTGCCCTAAGCTTCAAAGCTCTTAAACAACCCAAATAATCATCAAGGATCCCAAAAATATCTTTAAAATATGTTTTCAAACTTCTGCCCAGAAACATGTTTAGCGCGGGTCACCTGGGTCACCGATAACCTCAACTCTGCATGTGCTTAGGAAAAGACCGACTCCACCCTTTCTACACGCGCCAACACCCTCAGCTCCATGCGTTTAGAAGAACCAGACTCCACCCTTTCTACACACGCACCTTCGCAGTCTGCCTAAAAACCTGACTCGACCCTGTCTACATGCACTGATGCCCTCAGCTGCACGCATTTAGAAATGTGTTCGGGAAAAAGCCTGACTCGACCAGTGACATTTTCAGTCTTTTCCTTCGCTCATCCACCCGTGTTGTAGGCACATAAACTTGCTCGGCTACTTCAGAGCTCATACCAAGTGTTGTGTAATGAATGAATGATGCCTTTGAACCTCCTCAACTCATCTGTATTAATATGCCAAGTTGTGGTCCCTTTTTTCATAAATCATCACCCTTCATCCATGCCCATGGGTCAGCTTGATCACCTTTCTGCACGTTGGCCCAGCAAGTGTATTTTTCTCATATGCATGCTATAAATGCAGCCAATTCATATGCTTCTATCGCACACATATTTTCCACCGGTGGGTCACTCAGGTTGCTAGGATCATCATGGTGTGTTTCACCCAACTTTCCCAACCGCTACACAGTGTGCCTGTATCACCAAATGTGCTCACAATACAACTTCACTTGGAACATATCGTTGCTTCCACCCACTATGGGGTGCGCGCTCGTCCATTGCTGCTCTTCACCTCTGCCAAAACGCATGACTCTCCCCGCCATTATGGCGTGCATGTCGCACATCTCTGCCACACACACCCTAGTCAAGCGTTCGGTGCACCAAGATGTGCCCACCATACTCGATCGTTGCAACCCAAACTCGAGGACCTGACATCCTCCCCCGCTATAAATAAGGTTTACTTCCTCGACATTTCCATCATCATCATCACAATATATCTTCACACCATACCATCGCATCATATCGTCGCAAAGTGTCTCTAGCTCCAAAATCTCCAACAATGTCCATGTTGCCCACCTCTGCTATATCCATCGCATGAACCGCCAAGGTCCATGTCTCTATAAAAATATCCATGGGGAACATCTCCTCAATCCATGATCATCAACACATCTGTCGCAATCTCCACATGCTACTCCATCGTGGGAAGTTAGTCTCTCCAACATAAGCTACATGTTGTTGCAACATATATCATTCTAACCCATCATATATTGTCAATATCGTGTGAATCTCTACCATGATACTCCATCCCAACATAAAATATCTTGGTATAGTGTAATATTCCCAATTAGCCCAAGCTAATGGGAATATAGAATTTTGTTTCATTTTCCTGTTGCATGAATAAATGTGTAAAGGAGGACAATAAAAACTCCTAAAACAGTGAATAAATCAATGCCACATGTGAACAAAGATAAATCTAGGCTATCTTAATAAAACACCCTTATGTGTGAAAGGGATTGAATCATTTCGCTGGGTCAACCATGACCAAATCAATAGTGTTTTCTAGATGAAGTGAACCTCCTTGATGCACAGCGCAGTTTTAGTTGGAGGTGACACATGTGAAAGAAGCTAAATAATTGAGATGGTTTAGGGTTTTGCAAGATCACAAACTTGTAAAAGGAAGAGGAGGAAAACAAGAGAAGGGTTGTTGATTGTATGATATTTCTGAATATATTGTCTGTTTAGACATATATCATTCTCTTAGTTTTTTAGCAGAGAATATTTTTTTTTAGCACTAGGTGTTCTTGGTCAGAAATCCCACCTCTTTCCTTGAGAGGCCTCTTGGAAGAGTCTTGCATGTCTTGTCCACTATCAGGCATTTGGCCAAGCTTCATCTTCCAACTACAACGCAAATATTGTTGAGGGTTTGGTTGTCCTTTTAAGTTCCAGCAAGTGGAGGCTAGATCTACTCAGATCTAGGCCAATCTAGTGCCTCTTTTCAGTGGGAAAGTCTTCTATCTCATTGGCAAGAGTGTATTGGATCATTGGAGCCTCAGATCCATACCTTGGCATCAGGCCATATTTTTCTTAAAGCCTACAATGCAGTCCATCTTCCAATACTTCGTTATCTGCAAGTGAAAATTTGCAGGGTGTTTTGGCAGACTTTTGGAAGAGAGATCTCTAGTGTTGGGAATCTACCCTTCACTGTGGTGATCCATGGATTTCAGATCTATTCCATGTCATATTCAGATCTGATATAAATACTCCTATATTTGCTTCAGAGATTTGAATCATTCCGCAGATATGCTGCATAATATCTCATATCTACTCCATGTGCTTCATGTATTGTTGAAAACCCCAAGGGGTATGTAAAGTAGAGACTCTATAGTGTATGGATCTATCATAGATCTGATTTTTCATGCATTATTTTTCTCTAGGTCTAAGTTTTAATCTTCAGCTACTGTATGCTCTATAAAATAGCGTTGTCAAGCCTTTTTGCAATGAATACATGTGTTTACAGAACCTCTTTTGAGGGATTTCTTCCATTTGAGTCTTCTATTTCCTGTTATACTTTTTATGGCCCTCATTGTAAATCTAATTTTCTGATGTATATGTAAATATTGAGCCTCCATGTTGGCCTCCTGCTCTTATTTTATTGAACTGCGTTATTTCTGAGTAGTATTGTTTAGTATTGTTGCTTGTTCCCTTTTGGGGATATTATAGTGGTATCAGAGCAATCATCTTGGCAAAGCCCGTGCTTTTATTGAAGAGCCAATATGTCTACAGAAGAAGATGAGCCTCTTACTGACAGAGAGAAGAGGTATCTAAGAAGAAGATAGAAGAAATTTGATTACACCAATGATGATTAAGACAAGGGTAAAGCCCCTGAATCTAGAAGTGATGAAAATGGGAAGGAGTTTGCAAAAACCCTTCCGAAAGCCATGCAAGATCTTACTAGAGAGATCAAAGAGATGAGAATGGACATAATCAAAGGATATCCTAAGATATTTCATCTGAGAGAAAGCTCTGGCATATCTCACCACTAGAATTATCAACAAGTGAATCAGCCACAAGTTTCCCAATGCTCCACTATGCCTACCTTTTTGGCTTTGGGAAATGAAGGGTTACAAGAACAAGCATCCCTTGAAGACTAATTTGAAGAATATGAGTCTCAGAATTAGAGATTCAAATATCAGCTGAGTTTTCAAGAGTTTTTTCACCTCAAGGACAAAAGAAGACCAAGGCATCGGCATAGAGATGGTGGATTCACTCAGAATCATGATCGACATCACTCTATGGGCAGATTCTTCCTACCCAATTTTGATGGGTCATCCAAATTTTCTTCCAAGGCATGGGTAGAAAAACTTGACATATACTTTTAGTTCAACAAGGTCCCAGAGATGGAAGCTATCAATATTGCAGCGTTGCACTTTGAAGGTGAAGCATATGACTGTGGTTCCATGGTTTGTCTACATTGGGTCATGCCAATGTGACTACTTATTATGATTTACCTAGAAGAGTGGTGGAGAAATTTGACAGAAGATATATAGAGGAACCTTTCATGAGCCTTGCAAATTTGAAGTAATCAGGTAATACATAGTCTTACATTTCATAATTTTTGAGAGTAACAATTATGGTTCTTGACTTGTCTGTAGCAAGAAGGGTGTATATGTTCATTGATGTTCTAGATAAACCTCTTCATGGGTTGGTAAAGTCTACCAAGCACACTACCTTGCATGATGCCATTGAGAGGGCTAGAAACCTTCAATATGCCTTACCAAAAGCAAAGACAAACTTTTAGAACAAGCCCTCTTTCCTTTCTAAAGGGAAGGAAGAGAAATTTGCTCCTTCCAAGGAGAGCTCATTCAAGAAGCCTCTTGATATTGAAGTCCAGAGAGATCTAAGAAGAAATAAGCTATGCTACACTTGCCAAGAACCATGGGTACCTGGACATAGATGTGTTTTTGGTAAATCACATTACATAGAGGTCTTCTAAGATCTTGAATAAGATGAAGATGATGAACCAAGAAGGGTTCACAGCGTTGACAATGTTGAGGGATATCCAACACCATCAGGAGATGGAAATGGAGCATTTTCTCCTATTGGAGGAACTCTTGCATCTTTGAGAGGAGTACCTAATTACTTGACCTTAAGAGTTCATGGTTCAATCATGAATCAGAGGGTTTCTATATTAATTGACAGTGGGGCTACCAACAAATTCATTGTATCCCATCTTGTGTAAAGGAGGGCAATACCCACTAATACTTTTGAGGGATTCTCTGTTTTGGTCCCAGGAGATAGAACAATGCAATGCATGCATTATGTCCCATCACTTTCAGTCACCATGGGTCCTACACTTTGGTGGATCACTTCTTTATGGTTGACATACCGGACACCAATGTTATTTTGGGTGTTCAATGGTTGATTACATTGTGGACAGTTGCCACTAATTTGGAGGCTTTGCAAATGGAATGGATGGACAAGAAGAGTGGTGAATCCCAAATGATCAAAGGCATGCATACTTACCCCTCACATCACACTTCCACACATAAAACAGAGATGGATTTGTGCAGTGGAAGAAAGGACCTTACAGTCCCATCTATTATGTTAAAGATATTTCTACATGGAACACTGCTATCTAGTGGCAAACCACCTGGGAGGCCACCTGATTTAGATTTTGTGGGGAAGACCTCACAACTTGCTGCTCCAAAATTAGATCCAGGAGAGATTGGAGCACTTGAAGACAAAGCTACAGTGCTAGGAGACTTGGTTAAGCTCAAGGAGGAGGAAAATCTTCTTCCCTTATCATCATCACCCACTCTCATTTCTGGATCTGCGTTGTGGGAGGGGAAGAATGGAAGGAACAACCTTCCAACACACACCTTTGGCATAGGATATGTCAAGGAGGATATTAGCAATATGACAGAAATTTATGTTGATGTATCTTAGTGTTGTCATTGCTGAGCAGTGTAGATTCGTATTGGAAATCCCAACTGCTAGTGGATTATTCCAAATATCTTCACACATGTATGATACTTGATGACCAGCTACATGAAGAGGGCTACTTAGTCCAAGGAGGAGTCATCTATCATCATGGTAGGATCTTCTTGTCTAGAGATTCTAATCTCAAGCAAAAGATACTACAAGGACCATACAAAGAGTTCTGTTTCAGCCATATGCATTCCATGAGGATCTACAACATCATCATGAGGAGCTTTGATTTGGAAGGCTTGGAAGAGGAAATACATTAGAGTTTTCAAGAATGCATAAGCTATGTGGAGTTGGGGCAGCCATGGTACTCTATGCAAGAGTCATTTCAGCCATCTCTTCCTTCTTTTGAAAGAGGAGAAAGATCCATGCACAACTCCATGTGTATGAGAGACATTGTTGGTGAAGAATATGATCATGTAAAGCAAGTTTCATTTTCTGATTTCACATATTCTTTCACCATGTTTATGAAGGCCATGACTCCAAGGAGGAGTAATGTATCATGTAAATCTCATGGCAAACATTGGGCCACTAAAATTTCTGAACTTGGCCACTCCCTTGATGTGCAAAGGGAGATTTTCTTTCATGATGGGTGCTTCCCAAAGGCACCAAACATATCTCACATTTTCAGCCATAGTGAGATGACATGTGCAGTAAGTAAGTGGTGGGGAAACCACTTGCCACGCCTTGGTGTGATGTAGGCAGGAGATGCACTGCGCTGCTACCATATGTGGGAATATGACCCACCTCCTCATGCTCATATTTATGTTTGTTTACATGTAGTATTTCTTCCATAAATTGGTGATATACTTGTACTATTTATGGGATTGTATGGAGGGAGGATGGGGAGCATGTATGTACCTCATGGGATGGATACTCTCTATGTACCTTATGCTACATGTTTCAGGGAGAGTATTGGTTCAGCCATGTTTGTTTCATGTGATTTCTTGACTCCTTGTGGGATGAACTATGTACATATCATAATGACTTTGGAGGAACAATTCATGGAGGGATGGATTGGTGAACACTTAGCTTATAAAGAGAGCTTGATTCTTAATGGTGTCACTAATGGAGGAGGAGAAGTGTTGCAGCACTCACCCTATCAGGTGCTTGAGGACAAGCAACATTTTGGGGGGAGGACTATAATATTCCCAATTAGCCCAAGCTAATGGGAATATACAATTTTGTTTCATTTTCCTGTTGCATGAATAAATGTGTAAAGGAGGACAATAAAAACTCCTAAAACAGTGAATAAATCAATGCCACATGTGAACAAAGATAAATCTGGGATATCTTAATAAAACACCCTTATGTGTGAAATGGATTGAATCATTTGAATGGGTCAACCATGACCAAATCAACAGCGTTGTCTAGATGAAGTGAACCTCCTTGATGCACAATGCAGTTTTAGTTGGAGGTGGCACATGTGAAAGAAGCTAAATCATTGAGATGGTTTAGGGTTTTGCAAGATCCCAAACTTATAAAGGGAAGAGGAGGACAACAAGAGAAGGTTTGTTTATTGTATGATATTTCTGAATATATTGTATGCTTAGACATATATCATTCTCTTGGTTGTTTAGCAGAGAATAGTGTTGTTTAGCACTAGGTGTTCCTCGTCTGGAATCCCACCTCTTTCCTTGAGAGGCCTCTCGGAAGAGTCTTTCATATCTTGTCCACTATCAGGAATTTGGCCAAGCTTCATCTTCCAACTACAACACATATCCTATTGAGGGTTTGGTTTTCCTTGTAAGCTGCAGCAAGCAGAGGCTAGGTCTACTCAGAGCTAGGCCAATCTAGTGCCTCTTTTCAGTGGGAAAGTCTTCTATCTCATTAGCAAGAGTGCATTGGATCATTGGAGCTTCAGATCCATACCTTGGCATCAGGCCAAATTTCTCTTAAAGTCTAGAGCGTAGTCCATCTTCCAGTACTCTGTTATCTGCAAGTGAAAAGTTGCAGGGTGTTTTGGCAGAATTTTGGAGGAGAGATCTCTAGTGTTGGGAATCTGCCCTTCACAGTGGTGATCCATGGATTTCAGATCTATTCCATGTCATATTCAGATATGAACTGAATAATCCTCTATTTTCTGCAGAGATCTTAATCATTCTTTAGATTTGATGCATAAGATCTCAGATCTACTCCATGTGCTTCATGTACTGCTGAAAACCCCAAGGGGTATGTAAAGTAGAGACTCTATAGTGTATAGATCTATCATATATCTGACTATTCATTCATTATTTTTCTCTAGATCTAAGTTTTAATCTTCATCTGTTGTATGCTCTATAAAATAACGTTGTCAAGCCTTTTTGCAGTGAATACATGTGCTTGCAGCACCTCTTTTGAGGGATTTCTTCCATTTGAGTCTTCTATTTCCTGTTATACTTTGTATGGGCCTCATTGTAAATCTGATTTTCTGATTTATATGTAAATATTGAGCCTCCATGTTGGCCTCCTACTCTTATTTTTCTGAACTGCGTTATTTCTGAGCAGTATTGTTTATTATTGTTGCTTGTTCCCTTTCGGGGATATTACATATAGCCTCAATACATCTATTGGACACAACTCAGTGTACTTCATGCCCCAATATCTCGAACCAGTTGGGTATCTAATCCAACCATAATGCTCAATATAATGAGAATATTCCTCCTCATGCCACCATTGGTAATTTCTCCAGCATCATGTCACATCATCAACTCAATAAAGACTCCATCACATATAAGTTTAAAGTGGTCCATGCTGAGGTCCATGAAGTGATATTCATCTCATCTGCAACAATTTTTCCATCAAGCAATCCATCTCTATCTAAAATGTGCTTCCTTTGATGCTAATATCCATGTGTTGCTCGAATAAAGTCACAACTATCAAGCATCATCATCCATGTGTGAAAGGTCCTCCTCAAATTAGTCAAGGATAAGAACATCCTCTCAACAATCCAACACTCAATGTACCATATCCAGGTCCATGAAGTAATATTCATCTCATCCACAATATCCATCCATCAAGTCTATCAAAGGGGAAGGTTTAACCTTAACTCCTCATCATCCATGTTGAATATGCACTCCGCCAAGTCTATCAAGGTGGGTGGCTAAGTCAGGAAGACTCAACCCCATGCCCAAGTGTACCACCAAGGCATCTCCATCACTGCATCTCCATCAAACTCCAAAGTGTCCTAGCTCGATCATCAACATCAAGTGAATCCTCACAAAAACACCCCATAAATGTTCAGAAAGGTATGCATCCCATAATGCATCAAAATCAAGACCAATCTTGATCTCAACTCCTCAATGAACCAAATACTGCAAGATCACTTTCATATGAAGCCTCCAATGAATGCAACTCATCATAAAATCCCATGCATCATCATATCCAAAGCATTGGCAAGCATACTTGCATTGGCCATGAGTGCCATCATAGGTTGCTCTCACCCTGCAAGTCATATGAATGTTCTCATAGGTTGCTCTTCCAACCAAGGTTTTGTTGCTCAAAAGTGAACAACATCCCCATCAGTCCATCTATAAAATATCTCCATGTAGCACCAACAATCCATCCTACTCAAAATCGTGATTTGACACTCCTCCATGATGCTCATAAGTGGCACCTTTGTAAGTGCACCCGCGTAATGTATCTGCATAATGGTCCTTCCATGCCCTCATGTCAATGTCCATGACTTTGGTTGTCCATGTGTCCATCAATAGTGCATTCAACTCAACTCTAGTCGTCATCATCATATATTATATAGGTAAAGTGCCCTTGATCACTTCTATCATCATAAATCATCATCTTGGGTCCTTCCTTCAAATCTTCCTCCCCCACTAAAGGTCCACCAAGATTTCCTTCTTGGTTTTCATCCATGAAGAATTCTACCCAACTAGTGTCATCGTATGTAACTCTGATGTGTGCCCTACCTCCAAGTAATCCATGATTCATTCTGGGCACCTAGAAAATTATCCATATGGCTAAGCATGACCCATCCATCACAAATATCATCATGTTCCACCATTTTCATGGGAATTTGAACCTTCTAGCATGAGGTCACAAATTTCCCTAACAAGTTCTACAACAAATAATGCTCCTTTCTTATCCAATGTATAAGGTCCAATCATAGTCATCCAAGGAGAGATCATTCATGGCATCAGAAAATAATTTATCCCTCTACTCATCCCTATATATGGTCCATCTTCCAAATTCTCAAATGAAACAGAAGTAATACCTCCATGAAGGCTATCTAAGTGAGTGTCCTCCATCACCAATGCCTGCAATGTGTAAGATCTTGGTTCAACTTGTAAGTCAAGTTCCTCCTTGATCATTAACACACCTACAATATCCTTTTCTTCATAAGTCTCAGCTTCCTACAAGTCTATCTTTCCCCATTTCCCAAAAAATTTGAAGAATTTCCACCTCAACATCTTCTTCCAAGACTTCAAGCTTAGTCTAAATTCACGGATTCTCTTCTTTCATGCAACTTAACCTGTGTAAGGTCTCGAAGAGCTTCCCTTGGAATTCTTCCCAACTTTCTGTGTGTATTTTTGTAGCTTTGGCCCTCACCAGTATCTTGCCCCTGCCAAGGTCTTAATAACACCAAGCAATGTAATTCGAAGCTTCAACACCACCTGCAACACTACAACTATGTTCCTGCTCTGATACCAACTGATACGTAGTAGCAGTTGTATAGCTCTTATACCAACTGATACGTAGTAGTAGATGTATTGCTTTGATACCAACTAATACGTAGTAGTAGTTGCATAACTCTGATACCAATTTTCATGACCCTACACTCATGGTATTCTTCCAACCAGCTTGTAGTGGGTGTGACACTATCTTAATTTTATTTTTCTTAATACTTAGTAAGTAGACTATACATATCTTAAGCACTTTAAGTTATTAAACACCCAGTGTTCTTTTATCAATATGCAGCGGATATAAAAATAGCATTAAACATCAACATCAAGTCTACATGTATGCCCATACATACAAGGGAGGGGAAACTCCCTGAATATGAGCATGCCTAATATTATGTTTATATAAGTGTACAATTTACAATAATTATACAAACCAAGCCTGTGTAAGCCACTTACACTTATTTCCAATGTTCTTGCATAAATTGTGCTTTGGGCTGAGCTTCAAAGCTCTCCAATAGCCCAAATAATCATCAAGGATCCCAAAAATCCCTTTAAAATATGTTTTCAGACTTCTGCCCAGAAACACGTTCAGTCCAAGTCACTGATGCCCTCGACTCTGCACGCGTTCAGAAATGCATTCAGGAAAAACCCAACTCCACCCTTTCTACATGCACCGACATCCTCGTCTGCACGCATTTCCTAGCACGCATTTAGGAAATGCATTTAGGAGAACCCGACTTCAACCTTTCTACATGCGCACCTTCACAGTCCGCCCAAAAACCTGCCTCGACCCTCAACTGGACGGGTTAGGGAAAAAACCCGACTCGACCTGTGACACATTCAGTCTTTGTCGTTGACCATTCACTCATCTTATGGGCACATACACTTGCTCAACTATTTTAGAGCTTGTCCCAAGTGATGTGTGATGAATGAATGATAACTTTGAAGCTCCTCAACTCGTCTATATTAATATGCCAATTTGTGGTACCTTTTTTCATAAATCATGACCCTTCGCCTACACCCATGGTTCGACTTGGTCTCCTTTCTGCATGTTAGTCTAGTAAGTGTATTTTTCTCATCCGCACGCTATAAACTCGTCCAATGCATATGCTTCAGTCGCACACATATTTTCCACCGGTGGGTTTCTCGAGTCACTCGGTTTGCTTGGGTCATCGCACCCTATCGCGCCCAACTCTCCCAACCGCTACACGATGCACCCGTATCACCAAACGTGCTCACTAACATGACTTTGCTCGATGCCTATTGTCATTTCCGCTCACTATGGGGTGTGCGCCAGTCCGTCGCCGCTATTTTCATCCGTAAAAATGCACGACTTCACCCGTCGCACATTGTCATTGCACATACCCAAATCAGGCGTGCTCGCTGCACTCGGTCATCGCAACCAAAACTCAGGGACCTAACATGCCCCGACCCTCCCGAACGAACAACCCAACCCATTCGAGCATACAACCAAACCTGAATTTCTCGAATGCATGACCCAACCCTCCTGAGCGCACGACCTAATCGGACTCTCCCGAACGCACAATCCGACCCTAACTCGCCCGAACGCACAACCTGACCTAACCCGTCTGAATGCATGACCTGACCTCGACCAGCCCGAATGCACAACCCGACCCGACCAACCCGAATGCATGACCTGAACACATGACCTGACTCCGACCCACTCGAACGTATGACCAATCCCAACCCGCCTGAACGGACAACTCGAATGCATGACTTGAACCTGACCCGCTCTAACGCACAACCTGACCCAAATGCATGACCTGACCCGCAATCGACCCCATCGACTGTTATTATATGTTTAATATTTTTATTATGTGATTTTCACTTTATTTTTTATGTGAATCATTTTATTTTTGAAAAAAAATGTGATTATTATTAATCTTTGACATAAAATTCACAAAAATTGCTATTTTTATACTTTTTTTGTTAATTTTTTCCTATAAAAATGGTTTATTTGACATGTCAGTTTTAACAAAAAGGTCTCAAAATGTGTATTTTTTCTATTATATTTATATTGAAAATCTTTATTTTTAGGTCAATTGTTAAAAATTATTGTTTTTTTAGTGATAATTGTTTCATGTATAATGAAATATTATTTAACAATATATAATTATATAGAAGATCAAAACTCTAAAATTTTGACATTTTTTTTAACGCTGCAAACAATCAAAGATATCACTACAAAAAATAATGAAATGAAAAAAAAAAAACAAATGTGAAAAATACTTAAAAAAATATTAGGGAAGAAGAAGAAGACGAGTACTTCAAAAAATTTTAAATTTAGAAAATAACTATTAGCATTTAATACATTAGAAAAATTAAAGTAAAAAATAAGCCTTCTAAAAAAGGGGTATGATGTTGGCATCAACACTATTAAAAATCAACATAAAAATAAATAATTTTTTTTTTAAAAATTAAGAGTATTATGAATCAACACTTTTCAAAATCAGATGATTTTTTGCTACCTAAAAAAAGCAGGTACTTGTTTTTATGTTCTCATTTCAAAGTTTACATTGTTTTAACAACAATATCATATAAGTCCACCAGCTGCCTTGGTCTTATTTCAAACATAAAATATGCATTTTTTAATACTAAAATATTAGCAATAAAATCCCTTAGTGCAAAATGCAGCATTCCGCACATTGAAATCTTCCTCTGCACAATAGACTACTTATGAAATTTTGCACAAATGACTTATTTAAAACATATTTGTAGATATGAACATAAGCATAAATATATAGTTTGTGCATATGAAGCTTTGTAGACATTGTTCTGCGGAGCAAGCAAAGCAGAATAGGCATAGTCTGACACAGAAATGTGGGTTAAATATGAACTTTTAACCACACCCACATTCAATGTTAATGTGGATATGTACATAATCACTTAAATAGTACTAGTCATAACTAAATTATGAGCATTTATATTAGCAATTAATACAAAGTTCATATATCTTCCCACACAAGAGCTGGAAGAAACAAATACTCGAAATATTCGAAATATTTACAATTAAAATATTAGCATAACTCCATATATGTCAAATTTTTACTAAAATAGTTGGTTTCTTTGGTATATTCTACCCATTCGTTGAGACATGAATGTGGGTGAAATACGGACCCCACTTAATTAGTTGTAGAGATAAATAGATACACATTATTTATCATACATTAAAAGCTTCCTCCGCACAATGAAATTTATTTGCACTTCTGTACAAATTAAAATATTATTAATAAGATAAGACGGGGGTGGGGCGGTGGTAGGCTACACAAGTCATTGTGTGAGGCTTTTGATTGTGTGGATTATAAAGTTTGTACATAAGAGTAGTTGTGTAGGCATTTTGATTTTACAGCTATGTATCTTTGTGGAATGATTAATATTGTTAGTTTCCATTTTGCGGTAGTTGCCCCGATATTATTGCGAAGAACAAATATGGATTATTTAATACTAAAATATTAGCAATAAAAACATTTAGTGGGAAGTGTGGTGTTTTTCACATTGAAATATTCCTCTGCACAGCAGAATTATGATGCACTTCCGCAAACATGCCTTATTTGAAACATATTCAGAGATACAACATAAGAATAAATATATATCATGTGTGGATGAAGCTTTGCAGACATTGTTGTGCATAGAAAGTAGAGATGAACGGGCATAGACTAAGACAGCAATGTGGGCAAAATATTCACTCACAACCACACCCACATTCAATATTAAAGTGGTTTTGAACATAATCACTTAAATAGAAGTAGTTATAACTCAAATACGAGAAATAATATTATCAGTTAGTACAAAGTGCATATATATCTGCCCAAAAAAGAGCTTGAAGAAACAAATATTCCAAATACATGCAATTAATATATTAGAAATAACTTCGTATACATTAATGGTTTACTAAAATAACTACTTTCTCTAGTATAGTCTACCCAGGCGCTAAGACAGAAATTTGGAAAAATGCAGGCCCCACTTAATTAGATATAGAGACAAACAGATACACATTATTTATCGTGCATTGAAAGCTTCCTCTGCACAATGAAATTTCTTTGTACTTCAACACAAATTAAAATATTATTAATAATATAAAAGGGGGCAGGGTGGCGGCACGCTACATAAGTCATTGTGCGGAGATACTTTTAAAAATTTATAGATTTTATATCATATGAATGTTTATGGAGGACGAGGTATGTGTGGGAGAATGAGGAATATTATCATGTTTCATTGTGTGTAGATTTTACTATGTGGATTATGAAGTTTGTATAGAAAAGCAATTGCATAGGGATTTTGATTTTAGAGTTATGTATCTTTGTGAAATGATTAATATTGTTAGTTTCCATTGTGCGGGGTGTTCAGGCATAGGGTATTGTTCTAATGTTCTTATTTTTCCAGGCGATACAACCTTGATCTGGCTTATCAAATATAATCAATTAAATAACAATCTAAGCATAGACAATGTTATTGAGATAATATGCCTTATTTAATACTAAATAAATATTGACAATAAAAATAATTATTTCCTAAGTGATACAATCCACATATTGAAATATTTTTCCACACAATACAACCCATTCACACTTCTACACATGTCTAATTATTTACAATTAAAATACTATAAAAAAATATAAGCAAAAAGTATTCATTTTTAATACTAAAATATTCGTGATAAAATAATTTTATGTGAATGTATGTTGAAAATATTTATGCAAACAAAATCCAATTAAATAGTGATAAAGACAAAAATAATCATACAATGAAAACTTGAAATCTTATTCCACACAATGGAATTTTTAATTATTATCTAGGGAAGGAATTGTGTGGGGATTGTTATTGGTGTGCAGAGGTTATGCGAAGAACAAATGCATGTGCGGAATTTGTCTGGGATGACGAAAATGCAGAGGAGAATTTTAAATTGTAATGTGTTTTTATATTGGTTTTAATTTAGTTGGTTAAATGCAGAAGTGCATACAATGGAAGCTTGAGAGCTTAAATGACAAAACGACTAGTTGTGAGGGAAAATCTTTGCAGACCAAAAATAAGATGCTACAAGGCCATTTTCATTATGCGTATACAGAAATGGTAATAATGAGATATAGAAAATTTGGAATAATAAAAATGAAATGTGAACTCTGCATTAATGATTCACCTTTGTTGATTTTTTATTTTCATTTTCCAGTTCTTAGTTGATGAACTTGTTTTGTAAGGCTCATTATGCGGACAAAATCATGTGCTCTCCTCTATTATCCTTTACCAATAAATAGTTTCATTTTAATTTATTTTAACTAAAACAGATCATAATTATGAACAAAAGACAAAAATATTACTAATTGTGTGAAAGAAGTTATGTAGAGGCAAGAATTATGATAAAACGAAAGTGTGAAAAACACTATCAAAAAGGATTTAATAACGTATATATGAGAAAAATAAAGCGTCAATAACAATAAAATGCAAGTGAGAAATGCATTCTCAAATAAGGATTTAACAACATATACACGAGAAAATAACTAATTGTGTGGAGAAAGATATCTAGAAACACATTTAATGCTTCCTTTTCACAATACAGCTCATCCGCACTTCCGGACATATGCCTAATTATTTATAGTTGAAATATTATCAATAATATAAGCATAAAGTATTCATTTTTAATACTCACCTATTGGAAATAAAAACGTTTAATGTGAACATATATTGAAAAAAAATATGCCAAGAGAATCAATTAAATAGTGGTAGAGGCAAGGACAACTGTGCAATTAAAGATTGAAAGCTTCTTCAGCACAATGGACTTTCTAATTATTATCTAGGGAAGGGATTGTGTGTAAATGGTTATTTTTTTGCGGGGATTATGCGAATGAAAAATGCATATGTAGAATTTGTGCGAGCTGAGGAAAATGTAGCGAAGTGTTTTAATTGGAGTTGTGCGGAGATGGTTATTCATGTGTGGAGATTGTGCAGAGAAAAAATGCATGTGCAAAATTTTTGCGAGATGAGAAAAATGCATATATAAGCCTTTTAATTTTAATTCCTTTCGATATTGGTTTTAATTCAGCTTTTTTAATGCGAAAGTGCGTACAATGGAAGCTTGAGAGATTAGTAATATGTTGCAAGTCCATTTTCATTATGCGTATGCAAAAACGGTAATAACGGCATATAGAAAATGCCAAATAATAAAAAGGAAATTTGAATCTCGCATTAACGATTCACCTTTGCCGATTTCCAGTTAAAACTTGCCATTTTCTTATTTGATCAACTTTTTTCATAAGGCTCGACATATAGCAAATGCGAAAAAATAAAAATGAAATGTGAATCTTGCATTAACGATTCACCTTCACTGATTTGTGGTTCACATTTGCTAGTTTCTTAGTTTATGAACTTGTTTTGTAAGGCTCATTTTGTAGACAAGTGCATATGCTTCACATTGTTATCCTTTAGCAATAAATAATTTCATTCTAGTTTATTTTAGCTAAAATAGATAATAAATATGAACAAAAGACAAAGCGGTTACTAATTGTGCTAAAACAACGATGTGGAAATGGTAATAACGAGAAAATGAAAGTGCAAAAAACACTCTCAAATAAGGATTTGATAATGTATATACCATAAAACGACATCCATAAATGAAATAAATTCACACCAAACACTCCCTTGATCAATTAATTAGTGGTAGAAGCAGGGACCATGTTGCATCACAACTATTCACCTTGTTTATAATCTTTTCTTTGTCTTTTATGAATTTAAATTGTTTTCTATATTATTGATGTGTATAATGTGATAATATTTAGTCTTTATAGTTTGGGTTTTTTCCTTACCATCATTTATCATTTAGATCATATATGTCTATGTTGTTCCTTAAATGTGGTGGAAAGAAAATGTTTTTAATTAGTTGTTTATGTGATTTAGTTTTCTAATAGTGTAAATTTATACCATTATTGAAGGAGATTTCAAACCATTAATATGATAAATAATTCTTATCCTTCTGTCACTCTATAAATGTTTCATTCTTTCATTTCTTGATTATATTCAAATGCTTAATAATTCCTTTTTTTTTCTTTGACCAACAATTTCTAGTCTCTTGGCCATTAAATTTTGGATATGTGAATCCCTTTCATCATTGACATCATGAACTTTGTGTAATTTTTGCAAACAAAATTAGATTCAATTTAGATTCAATAATTGACTCTCTATACTAATCGTCAAACAACATCAACATTATCATCCATATTATGGAAATACCAATTGTACTATTCCAAATAGATTACCATAACATTTTGGGTGGCTTAGAAATGGAGGATTGTGATTCTTTGAATGCATCAACTTCATCAACCTTAATGTGTAACAAAAGCTCCCTTAACATTAGATTTTGGAAAAGGTGAAATCATGGCATTATTTACTAGCATCAACATCTAACATCTTCTTCAATAAATAAATAAAATGCATCTTTGCTTTCATAGTTGTTTATTGAAGTTTGTAGTATCTCTTTTTTTGGTATATTTTCCATTCATTAATTTTTTATTATATTTCATACTCTCTTTTTTTCACTTGGAGTACATTTTTCACCCTAGGGAGAACTTCAACTCGGGATCTGGGGGACCAACGTCCTCGCTAACTCTAGCACCACCAACTAATATGTCTCACCTAGGCTTATTGAAGTTTGTAATAGCATTCAATTATACATATGGAGAAAGGATAAATCCTTCATTTGTAGGGTGTACTTTTCACTCCTTAACATAGTGAGTATTACTTCATCATGTTATATATATATATACACACACACCATACATCATTTTTGTTAATAAGGTTCACTAGCTTAAACATAAACTCTGTCTAAGATATTATCTCTGTCTCTAATATTACTTAGGAATTTTGAGATTTTACTTTATTTTTTTATTTTAGTATTCAACAACTTTTTTTATTTTTTTTTTGGAAATATGGTTTTATCACAATGATTTTTTTTTTTTTATATAGTTTGGAAGTATAATCTACTTCATGTAAGATTTGTTTTCAATTATTATTATTATTTTCATATAAATAAACTCCTATAGGCATCAAGATGTTTATCTCATGATATATGTCACATATCAAAGATTAAAAGAAACATAATAATTAACTAACTTTAAAAAGTTATTTTAAATTATTATTATTGATAATTATAAAACAAATTGATGGGGTGGAGGAGCTCAAGGGGTTATTCTCAACCAATATGGATATTTTGAAATCGAGTATAGTTGGGGGTTAGGAAATTGAGAAAATAATGTCAAAAACACATATTTATTACTGCAAGGGTTCTTTTTGTCCAAAGAAATAAACATCGAAAATTTGGTGGTACAACTAGCTATCCATCACATTGTTCAGGGATATTTGCCTAATAATTGCAAGTTATGAAGCATTATTGATCAAATCAAGCATCTCAAACTAGTATTCTCTACTATTAGCTTCTTACATATGTTTAGAATGAATAAAATATACTACAAATGATCTCGCTAATAAAGATGTAAACTCGGACATAGGAGTTTTAATGATAAATTGTATTCCTTCTCATACAACTATTCCTTTACAATGTGTCTGCTATGTAGTGTAAATTTTGTTTGTATACAAGTATTTTGGAGAATCTACACCTCAAAATACCATGCGTCTTTTAAGATAGTAAGAAATCTAATATATATTAAAAATAAAGGTCGCTGTGAGATTACAACTATAGCTAGTCTTGAAGGATTTTCATTGTACTCACCTAATGTACAAGTCACGTTTTAGGCATAGATTTTGATTTAATACAATATTCTCATTACAGTTTTAGAATATATATAAAAAGAATCAATATATGAGATAAACATATACACATTTAAAAGTATAAGTAACAAGAAAAAACTAGTAAATTAATAATAAGTAATAAGAGTTCAATATCATAAACAAAACTCAAATCCAAATTGAATCTAACACTTGTGGACATGACATTTTTTAATTAAATTGAAATGAAAAAAATAGCTTACCTACCTTTAAGACAAATCTCAATCTTCTATCCCTAATTATTATTAAAATTAATTTTATACATATTCTATAAAAGCTAAATCCCTACCATCCATCTAATAATTATTAATAATTAAATTAAAATTTTAAAAATTCTATATCTACTCAAATAATTTTTTAAAATATTAATATAAAAACATACAACAAATTTTTAACTTTATATACAATATTATTAACATTCGTTATGTTAATTTCATTTTGAACTTATACACAATTCAATCCTTTAAAATGACTCAACACTTCATCAATTTCAATGATCAGCCAACCCTTATTATATTTTATGTTTTGATAGCGAATTATCCTTGAATTCTTATGCAACTTATAAATAAAGAGGAGGTGGTCTTTCCTTTTAAATATTATAAAAGGAAATCTTATAGCATGATTACTTGTGAACAACATACTTATACTTTAAAATAATTAACACTTAAATTTTGCAATATTCTCTTTTAATAAAAATAAAAATAATAATAATAATTATATTTTAAATCAATTAATATTTAAATTTTAAAATTCTAACCTCTATTTTGATGATAATAACTATTGCAAATAGTTTAGGTTTTCATTTAATAATATTATTATAAGGTGCACTACAATAAGACAATACATGGTGCATGTCAATAGTAGTTACAGTATTCATTACATTTGACTTTTATAATGATTCTAACCAATCCTTTAATGCTACAAATTATGAGAAGGTTCATTACATTTGACTTTTATAATGATTCTAACCAATCCTTTAATGCTACGAATTATGAGAAGGTTATATTGTAGTTGTATAATGAGTGTATTTTAAATTTTTGATGTTTTGGTTTTTAAAAACTTTTTGTAAATATTAAATTTGTTATTTTTAGATATAAAATTCGGAATCTTCATAGTTTTCAAAAAAATATTTTAAATAATAAAAAATTTAAAAATTTAAAAATTATATTATTAAATTTAAATTAAAAATTCTAAAACATCAAAAGATTAAAATACTCATTTGTAATATTTCTATATATTTTAGAAAACAAAATGTCAAATTTTACATTACAACTTTTAATATTATAAAATTCACATGATAAAGTTAACAATGAATGTTAAGATGGGTTTATTTTCTTTTTTCCTATGTAGTTTATTGACTCTCGTGACCATTACATCGATAAAATATTTGTACCAAATAAATCCATCCAAAGAGATCACTTCCTATTGCCTCAACCATGGAGCTTGATCGAGAGAGTTTCAAGAGAATTAAATCTATAACTTCTTACTAGCAAAATTTCTTTAATGACAAAGACTTGAACAATTGAACTAACTCTCGAAGCTATAGATTTATCTTTTAATATATAAATGAAAATTATTATTACAAAATTCAAAAATATTTAATTTCAATACATAATTTTGAAAGTTTTGCAGAGTTCTTGGAGCAGATTTTCTTTAGTGTGGGAACAATGGCTTTCAATGGATTGAGGCTTGTGTATGCATTGGAGGGCACCCCGAGCGCACGACCTAACCCAACCCTCCCGACCGCATGACCCGACACTGACCCTCTTGAATAAACAACCCGGCCTGACCTGCCCGAACGCATGACCTGACCTCGACCAGCCCGAATGCACAACCCGACCCGACCTGCTCGAATGCATGACCTGACTCCGACTCGCCCGAACGCACGGCCCTACCTGACCCACCTGAATGCATGACCTGAATGCATGACTTAACCCAGACCTGCTCAAACACATGACCCGACACGACCCACCTGAATGCATTACCTAGCCCACAATCGGCCCCATAGACTGCTATTATATATTTAATATTTTTATTATGTGATTTTCACTTTATTTTTTATGTGAATCATTTAATTTTTGAAAAAAAATGTGATTATTATTAATATTTGACATAAAATTCATAAAAATTGTTATTTTTTACTTTTTTTTGTTGATAATTTCCTATAAAAATGGTTTATTTGACATGTCAATTTTAACAAAAAAAAGTCTCAAAATGTGTATTTTTTCTATTATATTTAAATTGCAAATGTTTATTTTTATGTCAACTATTAAAAATTATTGGTTTTTAGTGACAATTATTTCATGTACAATGAAATATTATTTAACAATATATAATTATATAGAAGATTCAAACTTTAAAATTTTGACATTTTTTTTTAACACTGCAAAAAATCAGAGATCTCACTACCAAAAAAAATGAAAAGAAAAAAAAATGTGAAAAATACTTAAAAAATATGTTAGGGAAGAAGAAGAAGACGAGTACTTCAAAATGAAGACGATTACAGGGTTAAAACCTACATTTAGTATCGGAGTTGTTTTGGCTTCAAGGGGACACCTTTACTGCTGAGGGGGTTTTTTCTTAGGCCTGAGGTAGACCCTGTTCAATGGGAGGTCTACGAGATCGATTCTTGTGGTGAAAGAAGATGGCGAGCAGTGGAAAGATAGAGATTGAGAAATTTAATGGTGAGATTTTTGAGTTGTGGAAGCTCAAGATGGAGGACTTGTTGGTCAATAAAAATCAATGGATCACAGTAGATCCAGGTACTAAACCAACGGTAATGTCAGATGAAGACTGGAAGAAATTGGATCGGAAGGCAAAGAGCACAATATGATTGTGTGTCTCAGATTCGGTATTGTTGAATGTATCTGGGGAAGCTATGGCGAAGAATTTGTGGGACAAACTTGGGACTTTGTACCAATCTAAGTCTCTGGTGAATAAATTGTTCCTACGAAAAAAGTTGTATAACCTGAGAATGAAGGATGGAGACTCGGTGACAGAGCATTTGAACGCCTTCAATACTATGGTAAGCTAGTTGTCATATGTTGATATTAAAATTTCAGATGAAGATAAGTGCATCATTTTGTTGTGTTCACTACCAGATTCGTGGGGCAGTCTGGTTATTGCAATAGGTAGCAATAAAACTAACTTGAATTTTGATGACATTGTCTCAGCCTTGCTGTCGGAGGAAATGAGACGGAGAAATATGGAGGGCTAGAATGGAGATGCCTTATCTGTACGAGGAAGGTCCCAGAACAGAAACAAGAATAAGGTTTCGAGTGGGAGATATAAATCTAGAGGGAGATCTAAATCTCCTGGAAAGTTTGTAAAGGTGTGTTGGAAATGTGGAAAGGAAGGGAACTACAAAAAGGACTACAGATCTAAAGCTACTGAGAAAGGAAATGGATTTGATGATGATCCTTCTGCAAAGGCAAAAACCACCTCGGATGAAGGCGGGGATGTGTATTTGGCTTCTTCTTCAAATACACATGTAGATCATGAGTCATGGTTGATTGACTCGGGTGCATCCTTTCACTTCACTCCCCATAGGGAATGGTTCTACGAGTATGAGAAATATGATGGCGGTGATGTCTTCTTAGGTGATGATAGGAAGGCCAAAATCGTTGAATGTGGAAAATTCAAGCTGAAGCTGCAAGGTGGAAGGATTAGAACACTTCCTGGTGTTCTACACATTTCTGCATTGGCCAAAAATCTGATTTCTATAAGCAAGATGGATGATGCAGGTGTAAAAACAGTGTTCGAGAAAGATACCTGTAAGATGGTTCGGGGAGCACTGGTATTAATGCAGGGATTTCAGATTGTAACTTTGTACAAGCTTCAAGGCAGCACTATTATTGATGGGTGCAATAGTTCTGTGGTTCCAGAAAGTGGAGCAGAAAGCCTAGCGATCTCTGGAGAAAAGATCATGCTATGGCATCAAAGGCTTGGACATATTGGAGAGAAGGGCCTTCAGATAATGCATGGAAATGGTATGGTAGAAGGTATGTCTAATAGCTCTTTAGATTTCAATTTTTTTGAACATTGTGTATATGGGAAGCATAATCGAGTGAGTTTTCCTTCTAGTGCTAAGAGGGCGAACAAGATATTAGAGCTTGTGCACAGTGATGTGTTTGGACCTGTGTTGGTTCCATCACTGGGTAAGTATGTGTACTATGTTTCATTCATAGATGACTTCTCAAGGAATACATTGATATATTTCTTGAGGAAGAAATCTGAAGTATTTGACAAATTTAAAGAATTTAAGGCTCTGGTGGAAAACCAGACAGAGAAAAAGATAAAGGTGTCGAGGACAGATAATGGTGGGGAGTTCTGCAAGAAATAATTTGAAGAGTTTTGTAAGAAGTGTGGTATAGCACGGCAGAAGACTACTCCAAACACACCTCAGCAAAACGGAGTTGCAGAAATAATGAACAGAACGTTTATGGAAAAGGCAAGAAGCATGCTCAGTGGTACCGGGTTAGGACAAGAATTCTGGGTAGAGGCAGTGGAGAATGCATGTTACCTGGTTAACAGATCACCTTCATTAGCATTGGAGGATACGGCTCCACATGAGGTATGGACTGGTAATAAACCCTCTCTTTCACATCTAAGGGTATTTGAATGTGATGCATATGTACATGTTCCAAAGGAGAAAAGGACCAAGTTGGATAATAATCTGAAAGGTGCATCTTTATTGGGTATAAGGATGGTTTAAAGGGTTACAAGCTTTGGAACCCAAAAACAAGGAAGGTTGTGTACAACCGAGATGTCGTGTTTAGAGATGTGAAAGATGTTGTTAAACACAAAGTCCTACCAAAGTTACCTGAGAATATAGAGTTTTAGCTAAATGAGGATGAATCAGACTCTACAACAGAAGAAGACTTAGAAGAGGAAGAGCCACAAACTCCAGCTATGAGAAGATCAGTTCGAGAAAGAAGACAGCCAGAAAGGTATATTCCATCTGCTTTCTATTCAAATTTTGCTTTAACTATAACTGATTATGATCCCAGAAATATCATGGAGGCAGTAGATTTTGTTATTGCCTAAATATACCTCAGGCTGAAGGAAGGCAGAGTTCAGGGTAACATCAAACCACACTCAGACTGGTAGCTAGCCCTACCAGAATAAGAGAGGGCTCTCTCCGGGTCAATATCAGTGAAAAGTAATCAATGGGGCTTGAGATGACTGAAATAAAAGCTAATTTTAGGCTAGGTATATAAGTAAAGCAGTTTGAGTTTGATTTTGGGGGGTTTTGTTGGATCAAAGGGAAAGGCAGTTTTGGGTGCGGGGATTCGGCCTAGTTTTTGCAGAGCTCTGATTGGGGCAAGGAAGGCAATAGTTTTGATGCTTTATATTGAGTGAATGGATGGATCACACTGGTGAGGAGCTGAAGAGGGCAAGAGGGTTTCAAGAGTCCTCCTCAAACAGACGAAAACATGAAAAACTAAACAAAACTGAAGGCAGAGCAAAGCAAACTAATGAATTCTACCTTTATAACTTGTTTGTTCAGTTTAAGAAGAAAGGAGAAATGAAAATGGTACACATAAACATCAGTGAACTTACAGATACATAGAGAAAAACACCATCAAAACACAGAGCCACAAGGATCCCAAAGAGGGTTGCAAACCCTGGTCTATTCCTTTGCCAAAATTGCAGAATGAAATGTACAATGAAGTGCTAGCAATCCCAAATGTACAACCCTCTACCAAACTCCAACCCCTAAACTATGAAATTCATAAAATATATACATTTTCTCACCCTTTTACTAAGGGAATTGAGCTCAACCATTCTCTTAAAAATAGAATCAGTTACATTAAACTTGGGTCGAATTTCTGAAAATAGGTGTTGAATATGAACTCGTGTCTCCTAAACCATAGCACCTGTTACAAAAATGAAAGAGGGTTTTGTATATAAGGTCATGTTGGAGAAAAACCTCTCTAAAATTTGGAAAATTAGTTTCCAGTTGCTCGCAATCTGTTCCACAAAATCATCTCTAAAACAGAAAATCATTAAAAATTCAAATCTGTGAAAATGAGTTGTAGAGATCTAGTCACATATCCCAATTCGTGACACCTGTGAATAAACTGAAAGAGGTTTTTGTTATATGGCTTGTGGTTAACAAAAAAATCCTTGGGTTTTGCAAAATTACTTTCCATCTGTTGTAAAATGGCTCCGCACTAAAATGACTAAAACAGTAAAAAATATGAAAAAATTTCTTTGTTTTAATGTAGGCTCCAAATATCACTATATATCTCCCACATAGTAGCACTTGTGCATAAAATGAAGGAGGTTTTTTTTTATTTGTTATGTGATGAACAAAAACCTCTTTCACTTTTGAAAAATTCATTACCATTATTTCAAAAACTGATTTTGTACTAAACTTGTCATTGTGTGCAGCAACTGACCTCAAAACATGCATAACCAAGAATCACTCATTCATTTCGATCATATCTTCTAATCCAGGAGCCGGTTACGGGTGTGTGATATACCGTTGGAAATATTTTTCCGAGATTCTTCTGATGGACACACTTGTGACATGTTTTGTGCTAAACATCATGTGCAAAACATCTAACAAAACCATACATAGTAAGAGCTCATGTTGATCTCTGGTGACAGGCTGCGAAGACTGGAACTAACATCGGCTCCAATGGGGATGGTAGCTCCTTGGAGGTGCCAAGAACAGCAAATATTTGGGAGAGCAGACAAGTGCCTTCATCCATTGGGTAATGGAGTCAAAAACTGCAAACCCAAAACAACTCATACCAATCCAAAACATATACATACTGCAATATGTACATAAACCAATACGAGAAGCTGAAATGCTGCCTTTGGACGCTTATTTATTTACACATCTACCCTACTTTGCTGCAAAACCAATAGATCAAGTAACGTTGTAATTCCAGATCAACCAATCAAGTAACTGTGACAAGGATGCTGCTTGAAAGTGCTTCAACCAGGACACAAATGTAAATGTTGACAGCCATACATGCACATAACGAGTCTGGTTATGTAAAAGAAAATTTGATTTATCATTCAAACTAAAAAAAATTCCATGTACGTTGCAATAGGATCGCAAAAAACAGACTCTGTTTGCTGCCCCAACTCCACAATACATGCTTCCAGCTGCAAACTGTCAATGCAAACATCCACGGGAAGCTCTATTGTTTCTTGTTTTGAAGGAGGGAGAGTTTCCAAGAAATTTTCAGGATCTCGGAATTCATATGATTGGATCTGATCATTTAAATATTGAATCTCCTTCTCAAAATTTTCAGCAACTAGCTCAAAGAAATCAGTTTTAGCTTTAGGAGGACACTTCAGAGATCTCAAAAATTGAAGCACGGCAACGAAAAATACTTCATCAATTTCAATATCCACTAACTGATCTCAACTTATTTTAAAGCTTCACAAAGAGTAGGGTCTGCCACATACCCTACCATTTTATTTTAGTGCATGAATGGATCAGTGAGCACTGGAATCTCTGGATTGAGTTGGAGTTGCCAGGTGAACGTTTCAGCCTTCATATGTGTTTGACTGCTATCCACCATCAGCAATCAGATCTGAACTTGATTACATTTTACTGAGGAAACCAGATGTTTAGTTCATAAACTAGACCGGAGATTGACTGAAGCAGCATTCATCTACTTTCGCTAATGCAAAGCAAGAGCGTTTCGAAGGCTACCTGGCTAACTTCAGGCTTCATCTATAGTTTATAAAGCAAACAACAAAATTTTCTTCCCCGGTATGGTCGCCACTATGTTATTGCCTAAATTTACCTCAGGCTGAAAGAAGGCAGAGTTCAGGGTAACATCAAACCACGCTCAGTCTGGTAGCTAGCCCTACCAGAACAGGAGAGGGCTCTCTCCGGGTCAATCTCAGTGAAAATTAATCAATGGGGCTTTAGATGACTGAAATAAAAGCTAATTTTAGGCTAGGTATATAAGTAAAGCAGTTTGAGTTTGATTTTGGGGGGTTTTGTTGGATCAAAGGGAAAGGAAGTTTTGGGTGCGGGCATTAGGCCTAGTTTTTGCAGAGTTCTGATTGGGGCAAGGAAGGCAATAGTTTTGATGCTTTAGATTGATTGAATGGATGGATCAGACCGGTGAGGAGCTGAAGAGGGCAAGAGGGTTTCAAGAGTCCTCCTCAAACAGACGAAAACATGAAAAACTAAACAAAACTGAAGGCAGAGCAAAGCAAACTAATGAATTCTACCTTTATAACTTGTTTGTTCAGTTTAAGAAGAAAGGAGAAATGAAAATGGTACACATAAACATCAGTGAAATTACAGATGCATAGAGAAAAACACCATCAAAACACAGAGCCACAAGGATCCTAAAGAGGGCTGCAAACCCTGGTCTATTTCTTTGCCAAAATTGCAGAATGAAATATACAATGAAGTGCTAGAAATCCCAAATGTCCAACCCTCTGCCAAAATCCAACCCCTAAATTATGAAATTCATAAAACATATACATTTTCTCACCCTTTTACTAAGGGAATTGAGCTCAACCATTCTCTTAAAAATAGAATCAGTTACATTAAACTTGGGCCGAATTTCTGAAAATAGGTGTTGACTATGAACTCGTATCTCCTAAACCATAGCACCTGTTACAAAAATGAAAGAGGTTTTTGTAGACAAGTTGTTAAGCCCCTATATTAATAGTGTAGCCCCTTATTATGTTAGTGTAGCCCCCCTTATTGTTATTATTGTACCCCTGTAACCCCCATATTGTTATTATTGTGCCCTTACATTATTATTGTTAGGTCGGCTAGGATTACATTGTGGCCCCACTAGGATTATATTGTGCCCCCATGGACTCCTATGAAAGAGGTTTTTGTTATATGGCTCGTGTTTAACAAAAACCTCCTTGGGTTTTACAAAATTACTTTCCATATGTTTTAAAATGGCTCCGCACTAAAATGACTAAAACAGTAAAAAATATGAAAAAGTTGCTTTGTTTTAATGTAGGCTCCAAATATCACTATATATCTCCCACATAGTAGCACCTGTGCATAAACGGAAGGATTTTTTTGTTATTTGGTATGTGTTGAACAAAAAAATATTTCACTTATGAAAAATTCCTTACCATTATTTCACAAACTGATTTTTTACTAAACTTGTCATTGTGTGCAGCAACTGACCTCAAAACATGCATAACCAAGAATCACTCATTCATTTTGATCATATCTTCTAATCCGGGAGCCAGTTACGAGAGTGTGATATATTGTTGGAAATATTTTTCCGAGCTTCTTCTGATGGAAACACTTGTGACATGTTTTGTGCTAAAAATCATGTGAAAAACATCTAACAAAACCAGACATAGTAAGAGCTCATGTTGATCCCTGGTGACAGGCTGCGAAGACTGGAACTAACATCGGCTCCAATGGGGATGGTAGCCCCTTGGAGGTGCCAAGAACTACAGATCTCTGGGAAAGCAGGCAGTGCCTTCATCCATTGGGCTATCGATGGTCAAACAACTGCAAACCCAAAACAACTCATACCAATCCAAAAACATATACATACTGCAACCTGTACATAAACCAATACCGGAAACTGAAATTTTGCCTTTGGCAGCTTATTTATTTACAAATCTACCCTACTTTGCTGCAAAACCAATAGATCAAGTAACGTTGTAATGCCAGATCAACCAATCAAGTAACTACATATGATGTCATTAGGCAGCCAACTCGGTGTTGTCCTCTACAACAACCCCCCCATTTCATATAATTTTTATTCACAACACTATAATATGAAATGGGTCCCTTTTAGTTTTAATTGGTATCAACTTTGTATTATTCAAAAAGGTCCGAAAACGAAATGAAAACATTACAAAAAACCTTTTTGACAAACCAATAATGGCTTTATGATATAAATGATTAAATCTTTTATCATTGCGATAAAGCGATCGCAAGATCGCATATCGCAATGACAAAGGAGGTATAACTTAAAACCACATTGTTCGATAACAATATTTAACAAGTTATCGTGATATACCATGGCATGCTTTAAAAGAGCTCCCTGAAGTATCGTTCTCTTGATGTTGATGTGATATTTACTCATGATTTGAGGATTCCCAAGAGATGCTTAAATATAATAAAGATAATAAAAGTGCTTTTCATTTCCATGGCTGGCTTTATAAAGCAAAACACTTAACTTCAAAATTTGTTAAAACGATATTACGATTAATTCGTATTAGCGGCCTTATCTTTCAAATAGAGATTCCATGGGTGCCAACCGCTAAAATGGCTAAGGCATATGCAATAAATCATCTGTAACTGTAATGCTTACATGATGGACATTTAAATGATTGACAGGTTTTTTGCGGCCATTTAATGAAATAGTAAGTCTAAATCTTTTCACAGATTGGATCCACGGCCACATTTAGATTATTTCTTCATCATGCATTAATCAAATATATTTCCCCCGTATTTGGTTTTCACTGCCAATTCTCTGTGTTAAGCTTATTTTTACTCCTGTGCAGAATTCTTCCAAGTTGATAGATACAAGCAAAATGGGGAAGAAGTCCAAGAAAACTGCAAACCCTTCCGCCTCGCCAGCCATGGGACAAGCCATCACTGATCCAGGAAATAAAAAGAAAGGGTTGATATATGATACTACATGTTCAGGTCTAGGAAAAACTTCCTGGCAGAGTATCTATAATTTGATAGAAGTTGAAGAACCCGAAGTGACAACAGTAGAAGCCACAGCAGATATGACTCATAGATCTGAAGGTACTTTAAAGGACTTAGCCAACTCTTTCCTTCATCGGATAGCAGCTCGGGAACAAATTCTCCCATATACGGATGTAGTAAGGTGGGCAATTGAGGAACTCCCAATTACAGACAGAACCTTCTGCACCAGAGATGGGAGAATTTTCGGTTCATTCCAAGCTAATGATTTGAGGCAAATGTATCATTTGCCTGAGCTAGAGAAGAAGTACAACAAGGCATTTCTGGAGAAATTCCGAGATGACAACGAAACTGAATCCGAACCCATTCGGAATTGGAGGCAGAATCCAGCAAAACACAAGCATAAATCTTCCGGTATGTATTCCGTTGATTCTCTGTGTTCTCCTTATTGTTATGCTGGGATCATGATGTGTAGACTATGGGGTTTGCACGACTCCTCTAATTTCACTATAGAAATGGTTCCTTTGATAGAGGCAGCGTGTAATAGTGAAATTATGGATTGGGCAACTATACTGTCCGAAGCAAGCTTTGAGCGCGCCATCAGCTTCTTGATTTCGTAAATAAGACCTTGACATCAGCAAGTTTATTCTCTGGCCTGACCACAGCTGGGCTTATATCCTGGACACCCTGTGTTTTAACTCTAAATTTCCCGTGCTCGGCTGGAGGTGGACTCCACAAGACCCCATGCCCATTCACATATACTATTAGAAATTGTGGAAAACCTCCTATAGGCACCATTTATACCAAATCTGCAATGGCCTCATGTTACCCATTCATTACTCCATTTTTGGTAAACCTGCTCCCAAGATTTCCTACCAAGCAGGGATTGATTTAACTGGCTTAGGGAGATGGTTTGCAGAGGAAAAATTTACTTATATAAGAATTTTCGGCAGCCAAGCCAAACCTCATGTTCTTCCTTTGTACATACCTGATAAACTGCTGGCAAGGGAGATAGCTTATCAGATTATTTCCGAGGGCGTTACACAAACTCTAAAGAAAAATAAGAAGCAGGTCTGGCCCTCTTTTCCTCTTAGATGTGGTGTCTACACCTTGAATGATCTCAAACATGCAGAGAAAGAAACTACAAAGATAAAATCATTAACTCTAGCAACTCTCCCTAACAGGCAATTTGATCCCGACAAAGTTGCCTATAATGCCCTTGAACAGGCCAAATTGGCAAATTTTGATCATAAAGAAGATATGTTTGATGACCTGTTCTCCACAGCCGAGTCAATGTCCCAAGTTAGATCGTTGGCCAAAATGAAATATCAAGATGAAGGGTTAGTTGAATTCAACAGACTTAGAGAACAGAGGTTGCAAACTCTGCCCCTAGATCTGTTAGCAACAAGCCCAGCAGCAGGATCAAGCGAGCCTGAACATCGACATACTAAGGAACCTCCGGTTATAACAAAAGAAAAGGAGAAAGTGCAAGAGGAAACCCAGACGAAAGAGCAGGAACAGAGCACCATAAAGGTAAATCAAGATACTCAAATTGATCCCAAATTGCTCCAGGAATGGCAGCAATTCGATTCAATTATCAACAATCCTGAGGGCTCAAAGGAAGCCGAAACATCAAGAGTAGCACACACACAGGAGACCATTTCAAAACAAGTTCCAGGTGAAACCAGCGGCCTACCCAGTTCTAAAGGAGTAGAGATAATTCCAAAGGATCCCTCCGACCAAATTATTTTACAGATAGAAGAAATTCCTCCCTTGGATGTCTTCTATAGCCTGAAACACAAAGCTGTGGTAAAACGACAAAGGAAGAGGAGAAGAACTGATCAGCCTTTCCTATTCCCAGAACAAATGGTGACGGGCAATATAGTTTGGAAGGAGGAATTTGACCCCTCTGATGATCTAACAAAACTATCACAATTTGCTGGAGCCTATTCGGCAGCAACAATAGATAAGGCATCAGAAGTGAGTCTTTTATTAAAAACAAAAGACCATGAGATTTTCTCATTACAAGCACAACTATCAGAAGCACGGCAGAAGGCAGAGCAGGCAGAACTGCAATTGTTAACACAACAGCAAACCAATAATCAATTAACTCAACAATTGCAGGAGGAAAAGCAGAGGATTGATCAGAGTGCAGTCCAGAAGCAGAAAGAGTTATCAGAGGCATTGGCACAACTCAAGACAGCCAATGAACAAATGCCGAAGATAAAAGATGAGCAGATTGCTCAACTATCAGCCCAGCTTGAGAAAACAAAGAATCTTCCACAGGTAGCTGAATTCAGGTCAGAGGCAGTACAAATAAACAAAGCATTATTAACACAGATAAAGTTGTTATGTCAACAAATCGCCCAGGCAGAACCTTTATGTGACTTAACAACATCTCTAAGTGATAAATCAGCTGATGCTAGAACAGACTTCGAGCAGGCCGATGACACATTGACCAATTATCTTGAGTGGCAAGGTACTGAGGAAGGACAGTCAGCTAAATTTCCAAAGATCCTAGAATCACATAAATAAATATTATTTATGGAATGGCAATCCCAGTTAATGAAAGCAGAGAGGGCAGTTTCCAGATGCAAATTAACCACAAGTAATTTGGTTGAATTGATTAATGACACTCTCTACTTATCTAACATGATTTCTCAATGTACCCCAGGCAAATTGACATCAGCTAAAACATTGGAACAGTCATGTTACCTAGAGCTGGAGAAAACTGGCAGATTAATCGCAGGAATTAACAGTTTGACATGGGACACCTATTGGATGTTCTTAGTCAAACCTTACAGCCAGAGAGCCGCCCTCAAATGCCTCTCAGATGCAATCGGGTGCATCATTCCCGAAATACAGGATGCCACCTATGATGCCCAACTCAATTCTCGCTTTAACCGACCACCAGAAGTGGAGCCAATGCTTGCAATATGCCAGCTCAGGACTAAAGACGAACAACCTAAGTGATGAATCATGCTGCCGATTACCAGATTGCCATAGAAGGAGATATTCCAGATCAAGTTACACCAACTTAGTAGCATTTTAATTTTGTAGTTTGTTAGTTTAATTTAGTATTTATAGACCCTTTCATGTATTTAGAAAGGGTCGTAAGTTTTTGTATATGACTGAAACCTGAAGTTGCACTACTTTACTTCAGGCATATTTTTTATGAAAACTGGACCAATTTTTCCAAAATTTTGATAACGAAGCTTTTCATATGATAAAAATAACGCTTTTTGGGTGGGTAAGTATTTGAGTCGAAGAAGCACTTGAATTGCATTGATATTTCGAGACTATAAATTCATATGGTACTACTATCTATGTCTGAATTCATTCTTTTATGAAAATTGTTGTTTGATTACTTTTTCTATTATTGAATATTTAAATGTGTTTTAACAGCAAGCGTTATACTTTCCACTATTGGATGTTTACAGTTTGCTATTCTTTCAATCATTTATGTATCAGTAATATAAAGATAAGTGTAACAATGTTTTATCAATTACTTCATTCAACTAATTGAATGAAGTAATTATTATTTAAATGAATATCTTTGTTTATTGAATAGTGTCATCTATATGCCTATTGACAAACACAGATCATCAAACGTTGCACTTAAGAATAGAAGCTTCGCGGGATAAAATAGTCATTTATATTTTTGTTTATAGATTAAGTACTCCATTCATTATCACTTATTATTAAACCAATCACTCATTCACCCATTTCTATTCTTTATCGGGAAACTGGTCCCATTATATCCAGTCGGAGCCACCATCCCAAACGGAAAAGGAGCTGTTTAAGGTCCGGACCGGGTGGTTATCCCCCAATGTTGATGTAACGATTTTCAGGGCATCAACATTTTTGGCGCTAGAAGGAGGGCCTTGTCAACTATGAATGGCGAGTAAATCAAAACCTATAGACCATTCTCAGAGTAAATCACCCTCCACCTCACCTCAGACCTCCCGTTTGCATTATGAATTACCAGTGTCCAAATGAGAAGAAGAGGGATCAACTATCACTGCTCAATCACACCATACTTCAGAACATTTAAGTCCGGAGTCCCCTGAAGTTCAGTCTATCATCCAGAAACTTCAAGGCTTCTCCATATCACCTCAAAGATCTGAAGTATCTCAAGGCAGTCAGACTTCACAATTCCACCTACCTCATCATCTCACTAGACTTCAAAGCGAAAAGCTTGGCATTGAACCAGCTGAGTTACCATTACGCCGAAGGAAAAAGGCAAAAAAAGAACACTGAAGGTTCTGATAGTGAGACCTTTTCTCCATCATCTTCCATCTCATCATCCCCAGTGCTAAGTCAAACACCCACTTCCCCATTACATATTACTGTTCACCAGGGGTCACCACCTTCAACATCACAACCTTTACAGTCTTTATTACTACCTCCTCCCCAATTACCTGGAACATCACAGTCAAACGTTGGTACTCACAAGATGGCTCAAAACCCATGGAATAGTCCTGGTGCAGTCACTATGCCTGCACCATTACATCCATTACCAGATTATCCTGAGAAATGGTTACCAAAGTTTAATCCAGATGCTGGAACATTAGCTGAGGAACATATAAATAATTTCATGTTGTCAGTTAATCTAAAAGGAGTAACACAAGAAGATGTTGTAGTGAGACTTTTTCCCTACACGTTACAAGGATCAGCTGGGTCTTGGTATTTTTCCTTACCCTCTAGATCCATTACCAGTTGGAATATCTTTCAGGAACAGTTTCTTACCAAATATGGCGACGATAGATCCTTGGCCACGCTCATTAATGATCTTTCAAATCTAAGAATTGAGTCAAGAGAACCAATTAAGGAGTTTAACTCCCGATTCAATAAGCTCTTGAACAAAATTCCCACCGACTCTAAGCCAAGTGAACAAGTTAGAAGCGAATGGTATATCACAGCCTTACCTTCAAATATAGCCATTTTTGTTGATAGGGCTGCGAAACCAACTCTGCCCGAAAACATGAAAGAGGCCATCGCTGTGGAAAAATGTATAACCGCTTTGGAAAAGAAAGCTGCTCTCGAAGATAGGAAATCCAAGAAAGTGTCTTTCAAGGACGATTCAAAGAAGAAAAACACCAAAGATCCATACGATATGGAGGGTCTTCAAAAGGTCCTCAAAAAAATGTCAAATGAAATGGTTGAAATCAAAAAGCAAGTAGCAGAAACTTCAACAAAGAAACCATTTAGGAATTTTAAGAAGAATGAGTCAAAACCACCAAATGTTATATCCAATGCAGATTCAGACCCTGAGGAAGATGAAGAAGATGAAACAATTACATCATCCGATGAAATTGAAGAAGAGGAAGTCGTTGAATGCCATGGAATGTGGGACTTCATATTGCCAAACTCCGACACCGAGACTGAACAAGAAGCTTTTCCTGTGACTACTAGGAGTAAAAGTACCCCTGAACCTATCCAAGCAAGTTCCAAGAAAAGGAGTGCAGGTACTAATACTGCAAAGGAAAAGGCACCTACAAGGAAGCCGGTTGCAACAGTCCCTCAAAACCAACCATCGTCTTTAAATATACCTTCAACATCAAAGACGTTGGTAGTATCGGATTCAATGGATTACAATATTATTGATGACATGAAAAAGACTAAGGCAAACATCACCATGTTTGAACTCAGTAAATTAAAACATCAACAGAAATTGCTTCTTAAGGAACTAAATGCAGTACCTTCCTCACCTCTTCCTAGTGCTAAAGCTGCAAATGATTCAGGAAAACCACCTTCTGGTAGAATTGAGGCTACTGATATGATTCTAATCGGAGACAGATCAAATTCCCATACCCCACCTTTCCTCTTAACCTTTGAAATTTACAATCGAAATCTACACAACTGTTTAATTGACTCAGGGGCATCATCTAATATAATGCCAGCTTCAGTTTGTTCTAAACTGAACATAGAACCCCAAAAGTCATCAATTCACATTGTGCAGTTAGATAGAACCAAAGTCCAAGTCTTAGGGGAAATAAATTCTGTTACTATCAGGTTAGCATCTGATCCACGAGTAGTTCAAAGAATCGATATTCTAATCGCTGATATACCTGAGTTTTATGGTTTAATCTTGAGTAGGGATTGGTCTGAGAAGCTCCATGGATATATTTCTACCGATTGGTCTCATATGTGGCTTCCCTACAGGGGAAAACCAAATCAAATAAAAATTAATAGGGAGAAACACATGACCCATACTGTTACAGAATTTGAACAAGAGAATCAACCAATTGCATTTAATAATAACATATTGGGAAATTATTTTTCTGAATCATTCTTCGGCAATTATATTTCCCAACCATCTCCGTTCTTAGTAAACACTTTTACATCACAAATTGAAATTTTTTCACAAACTGACAGTTCAAGATGTGTTAATGTTACTGAGAATTCTGTAAATAAAATTGTTAATACTTCTTTATTTTGGTCTTTATATTTTGATGGCTCCAAATCTAACGAAGGTTCGGGAGCAGGGTGTATCTTGGTTAGCCCGCAAGGAGAAAAAACAATGCTGTCCTGTAGGTTAGAATTTGAATGCACAAACAACACAGCCGAGTATGAAGCCTTAGTCCAAGGTTTGTATAAAGCAATTGGCCTTAAAGTGCAATATTTGAAGGTATTCGGCGATTCTGAAATTATTGTCAAACAGGTGAGAAATACAATTCATTGTCTTTCAAATCACCTCAAACATTATCAATCGCTGGTACAAGAACTCACCACGCACTTTTCTGCATTCAATATTTCTTCTATCCCTAGGTCTCAAAATTCAGCAGCAGACTTGCTAGCCAATGTTGCTTCCAAACTCATACCCTCCGAAGATTATAGCCCAGATAGATTTTCAATAGAATTACTTTTTAGGCTGACAATTCCTGACAATGTCACTAATTGGAGAGTATTTAATCACGATGAAGAAATTTTACAATTTTTGACTTCAGAAAAGTCCTATGATGACCAGATCATTGAGGAAAGAAAACATGACCTTCAAATGAGAGGTAAATCCGAGGAAAATTCAATTCCAAAGCCTGTGGTGAAGCTTGAGGATCTTTATGATATTAAAGACAGATTTAAACCTGTGACCAATCCAAAGCTCCAAAGCTCTACTTTAAAGTTTGAATTGATAAACCTTGGCACTGAACAAAATCCTCAAAACGTTAATCTAGGATTAGGACTTTCTGTAGAAGAAAAGGAAGCATTCATTAAACTCTTAAAGAAACATAAACATGTTTTTGCTTGGAAATATGACGATTTAAAGACATATGATACAACTATTATCCAACATACCATTCCAATGCTTCCCGATCAGAAACCAGTTCAGCAGAAATTAAGGAAAATACATCCAAACTTAGAGAGTCAAATAAAATCAGAACTCAACAAACTCTTGAAAGCTAAGATTATTTTTCCCGTTCGGCACTCAAACTGGGTCTCTAATATGGTGCCTGTCAGAAATAAAAATGGCGACATTAGGATTTGTATAGATTTCAGAAATCTGAATAAAGCAAGCCTCAAAGATAACTTCCCATTACCTACTATGGAGCAGATACTCCAATCAGTAGCAGGCTCTGAATTAATGTCCTTTTTAGATGGTTTTTCAGGATATAACCAAGTTTTGGTTCATCCCGATGACAGACTTAAAACCACATTCAGAACAAAATGGGGAACTTATGCTTATCAGAAAATGCCTTTCGGACTTATTAATGCAGGAGCCACATTCCAAAGAGCGATGGATATCGCTTTCAAAGGATTGATTAATAAAACAATAGTTGTCTACCTAGATGATATTACTGTATTTTCTAGAAAGAGATCCAATCATTTGTGTGACTTAAATCAAATTTTTCAACGCTGCAAAAGGTATGGTATCTCACTCAATCCTAAAAAATCCTTTTTTGCTCTTGATCAAGGAAAGCTCCTGGGTTTTATTGTTTCCAAAGATGGTATTTATATTGATCCTGACAGGATTAAAGAAATTTCTGAAATCCCATTTCCTCATAACAAAAAATCCATGCAGTCTTTTTTAGGTCAGATCAACTTTGTCAAAAGATTTGTTCTTGATTTTTCTCAGATCATTTTACCATTACAAAACATGATTAAGAAAAATTCAGTGTTTAAATGGGGATCTGTGGAAAAGGAAGCATTTGATTTAATCAAACAATCAATAATCAATGCCCCCGCTTTAAACACTCCCAATTTTTCTAATCATTTCACATTGTATACTATCGCATCCGATTCATCTTATGCATCAGTACTCACTCAGATTAATGATCATGACCTTGAAGCACCGATTTCATTTTTTAGTTCAAATTTCCAGGGTGCAGAACTAAATTACTCCGAAGTTGAAAAACAAGCCTTTGCTGTGTATAAATCCATTAAACACTATAGGCCCTTCCTTTTAAAAGCTCATACAAAGGTTATAGTTCCTTTTTCTGCAGTAAGACAATTACTGATCCAAAGGGAATTAGGTGAGAAAAGGGCCAATTGGGTTACAGCACTTCAAGAGTATGACTTGGAAATCAAGCCAGCAAAGATTGTAAGGGGTCAAGGTTTTTGCAGGTTGATAGCAGGAGCATCCAACATTCTGGAATCAGGTGATACAGAACATATGGAAGAAATCAATCAGATAAGTATTACCAATTCTGAATCTCAATACGCAGATTTAATCTTTTATTTGAAAAATGGATATGCACCTCCTAATATTTCTTATAAAAACAAATGGGCCATTAGATTAAAATCAAAAAACTTCATAATCATTGATGATGTACTTTTTAGACAAAACTATGATTCAGTTTTATTAAGATGCCTAGAAAAACCTGAAGCACAAAAGGTTTTGCAGGAGCTACATGATGGACCAGCCGGAGGATATTTTGGAGCTAACACAACAGCTCACAAGATCATTCATGCTGGGTATTATTGGCCCACTTTATTCAGAGATACTCACAAATATGTAAGGAAATGCCAAAGTTGTCAAACCTCCAGTGGAAGACAAAGAAAATCAGCTTTCCCTTTGCAACCAGTCAACATTGAGCAACCTTTTGAACAATGGGGATTGGATATCGTTGGAGAAATTTCTCCACAGTCCTCCAAACAACATAATTATATCCTTACTGGTACTGATTACTTTACCAAGTGGGTTGAAGCAATTCCGTTAAAAACAACAAACTCTGAAGGAATTATAGAATTTATAGATCAATTCATCATTACCAGGTTTGGTGTCCCAAATGCTCTTGTTTTTGATAATGCATCTTATTTCTCTGGTAATGCCATGTTTGATTTCTCTATTAAAAGAGGTTTTAAACTAAAATATTCTGCAAATTATTATCCCCAGGGTAATGGTCTAGCAGAGTCTACCAATAAAAATCTCCTTAAAATCATTAAGCGAACTATTGAACATAATCATAAAAATTGGCATAAATCTTTAATATTCGCACTATGGGCAGATAGAATAACACAGAAGGCCTCCATAGGTACTTCTCCATTCAATCTTGTATATGGAAAAGAAGCAATACTACCAACCAATCTAGCACTTCCTTCCCTAGCCCTAGTGCAGTTTATTGAAGAAAGCCCCTCTTCTTCTATCCAACTTAGACATGATCAAATTTTAAAATTAGAAGAAGAAAGAGAAAAGGCCAAAATTACTCATGCAAAACATCAGCAGATAATCAAAAAATCATTTGATTCAGCTTCATCTAGTTCTAAACAGTTGCAGGTTGGCGATCTAGTTCTGAAATGGGATAAAGCCCATGAGGATAAAGGTAAACACACCAAGTTCCAAAAGATGTGGCTTGGACCATTTCAGATCAGCGAGAAGATAGGCCATTCGACATTCATGTTACAATATCTATCAGGAAAGAGGGACTCTCTTCCTGTTAATGGCCTCATCTTAAAGAAATTCTTCAATTGAGAAGGTAACCCCTTCTCCTTTAGTTCTAAGTAGGATTTATGTTTTTAGGACCATTAGGAAATAAAGTTGTAAGGTATCTTCCATTGACCTTTGCTGTATTTAAAATTTTCTTAAAAGAAAGGATTGTTGATATTCACTTTTAAATAAATAGAAGTCTTAAACAAGAGGAACAATTTCTAGGAAACTAGGTATAATTGCATTCTGAAGCCACCCTTCAATTTTTGCGAACTCTTCTCAAAGTTTAGAAGTATTAAAAAGTCATTTTATGTTTTTAAATTGGTCAACAAAAAGGTTATCAATATCAAAACATAAACTAATCCAATTTCAGCATCTTCAACTCTTACCCTGTCATCCATTTACTCTTAAGGAGAAAATTGTCCATCCCATTCACCAAAAGTTTATGATTACTCAGAGTGTAATTCTAAAAATTTTTGATATAAAAGATAAGAGGTCTTATTACAAGCCTGCTTACCATGATCATAGGGAAATAATTTAACCGACATTACCAATACTGCATACCAAAACAGGGTAATGGCTTAGAATTATAAGACAAGGGGTCTCATCACGAGCCAGCTTGTTCGGTTAGATTACTACTAGTGAATGGTATTGTCAAAAAGCTGGCCACCAAACCAGGACAATGGCTTTTTATCTTAGAAATAACAGAAAAAGTAAAAGGAAATACAAAATATGAAAGCATATTTTGAATTCATTCTGTTAATCACACTCTCAAATGGATGGGATAATGGACAATAACATGGTTAAAAGGTATCCCTGTCGGAACTATGAACGTTTGCTGGCAACAGAGGCTCTACCTATGACAGACGAGTTAACCAAAAAGCTGCTTTGGAAAGGTTTTCTGTTTTATCATTATAAACCAATAGAGGCCTATTTAAAACTTAGAATGTATCTAATTTTAAACAAAGAGAGGAAATTAGCAAAAAATAGTTTCATTTTATTTGGAATGCATATATACTTAGTTATATTAGAATTTTCCTTTTTGATTGAAACTCTATTTTGAAAAAGTTTAAGTATTTCCATACTTTTCAGAGATAACTGTTTCTTCCAGCGAATCGCCAATTGTTGTCCTCTACAACAACCCCCCCATTTCATATAATTTTTATTCACAACACTATAATATGAAATGGGTCCCTTTTATTTTTAATTGGTATCAATTTTGTATTATTCAAAAAGGTCCGAAAATGAAATAAAAAACATTACAAAAAAACCTTTTTGACAAACCAATAATGGCCTTGGGATATAAATAATTAAATCTTTTATCATTGCGATAAAGCGATCGCAAGATCGCATATCGCAATGACAGAGGAGACATAACTTATGGAAACATTGGTTTGCACCGATGCGATAACACGCAATCGGCGATCAGCAATACAACCATGCATGTTTTAACAAAGAGCCCCGGTCAATGCTCCCGATGCGATGCGATATCGCTATCGGCGATCGAAGATTCTAAGAGATGCTAATATAAGAAAAGCGCCTTTTCGCCCCGATGCGATGCCGATAAAGCCAAAAACATGAACTTCAAAAAGTTGTTAAAATGGGGATATTACGATTAATTCGTATTAAAGGCCTTATCTTTCTAATAGAGATTCACCTGCGCTCAACCACCAAAACGGCCAAGGCACGCTTAAACAAATCATTCCACCAATAAACGATATGATGGACATTTAAAAGATTGACAGGTTTTTACGGCCATTTAATGAAAGAGTAAGTCTAAAATCTTTTCACGGATTGGATCCACGACCACCTTAAGTTAATTCTTCATCATGCATTAATCAATATATTTCGCTCGTATTTGGTTTTCACTGCCAATTTTCTGTGTTACGCTTATTTTTACTCCTGTGCAGAATTCTTCCAAGCTAATAGATACAAGAAAAATGGGGAAGAAGTCCAAGAAGACTGCAAACGCTTCCGCTTCGCCAGCCATAAAACAAGCCATCACTGATCCAGGAAATAAAAAGAAAGGATTGATATCTGATACTACATGTTCAGGCCTCGGCAAAACTTCTTGGCAAAGTACCTATAATTTGATAGAAGCCGAAGAACCTGAGGTGACAACAGTACAAGCCACGGTAGGTGCGAGTCGAAAATCTGAAGGTACTTTAAAGGACTTAGCCGACTCTTTCCTTCATCGGATAGCAGCTCGGGAACAAATTCTCCCATATACGGATGTAGTAAGGTGGGCAATTGAGGAACTCCCAATCACAGACAGAACCTTCTGCACCAGAGATGGGAGAATCTTCGGTCCATTTCAAGCTAATGATTTGAGGCAAATGTATCATTTGCCTGAGCCAGAGAAGAAGTACAACAAGGCATTTCTGGAGAAATTCCGAAATGAGAACGAAACTGAATCCGAACCCATTCGGAATTGGAGGCAGAATCCGGCAAAACACAAGAATAAATCTTCCGGTATGTATTCTGTTGATTCTCTATGTTCTCCTTATTGTTATGCTAGGATCATGATGTGTAGATTATGGGGTTTGCACGACTCCTCTAATTTCACTATAGAAATGGTTCCTTTGATGGAAGCAGCGTGTAATAGTGAAATTATGGATTGGGGAACTATACTGTCCGATAAGCTAGCCACCGCAGTTCTTGATTTCAGAAACAAGACCCGCGTTACTGAAAGGCTTATTCCCCCATTCTACTACAGCGCTTATATCCTGGACACCCTGTGTTTTAACTCTAAATTTCCCGTGCTCGGCTGGAGGTGGACTCCACAAGACCCCATGCCCATTCACATATACTATTAGAAATTGTGGAAAACCTCCTATAGGCACCATTTATACCAAATCTGCAATGGCCTCATGTTACCCATTCATTACTCCATTTTTGGTAAACCTGCTCCCAAGATTTCCTACCAAGCAGGGATTGATTTAACTGGCTTAGGGAGATGGTTTGCAGAGGAAAAATTTACTTATATAAGAATTTTCGGCAGCCAAGCCAAACCTCATGTTCTTCCTTTGTACATACCTGATAAACTGCTGGCAAGGGAGATAGCTTATCAGATTATTTCCGAGGGCGTTACACAAACTCTAAAGAAAAATAAGAAGCAGGTCTGGCCCTCTTTTCCTCTTAGATGTGGTGTCTACACCTTGAATGATCTCAAACATGCAGAGAAAGAAACTACAAAGATAAAATCATTAACTCTAGCAACTCTCCCTAACAGGCAATTTGATCCCGACAAAGTTGCCTATAATGCCCTTGAACAGGCCAAATTGGCAAATTTTGATCATAAAGAAGATATGTTTGATGACCTGTTCTCCACAGCCGAGTCAATGTCCCAAGTTAGATCGTTGGCCAAAATGAAATATCAAGATGAAGGGTTAGTTGAATTCAACAGACTTAGAGAACAGAGGTTGCAAACTCTGCCCCTAGATCTGTTAGCAACAAGCCCAGCAGCAGGATCAAGCGAGCCTGAACATCGACATACTAAGGAACCTCCGGTTATAACAAAAGAAAAGGAGAAAGTGCAAGAGGAAACCCAGACGAAAGAGCAGGAACAGAGCACCATAAAGGTAAATCAAGATACTCAAATTGATCCCAAATTGCTCCAGGAATGGCAGCAATTCGATTCAATTATCAACAATCCTGAGGGCTCAAAGGAAGCCGAAACATCAAGAGTAGCACACACACAGGAGACCATTTCAAAACAAGTTCCAGGTGAAACCAGCGGCCTACCCAGTTCTAAAGGAGTAGAGATAATTCCAAAGGATCCCTCCGACCAAATTATTTTACAGATAGAAGAAATTCCTCCCTTGGATGTCTTCTATAGCCTGAAACACAAAGCTGTGGTAAAACGACAAAGGAAGAGGAGAAGAACTGATCAGCCTTTCCTATTCCCAGAACAAATGGTGACGGGCAATATAGTTTGGAAGGAGGAATTTGACCCCTCTGATGATCTAACAAAACTATCACAATTTGCTGGAGCCTATTCGGCAGCAACAATAGATAAGGCATCAGAAGTGAGTCTTTTATTAAAAACAAAAGACCATGAGATTTTCTCATTACAAGCACAACTATCAGAAGCACGGCAGAAGGCAGAGCAGGCAGAACTGCAATTGTTAACACAACAGCAAACCAATAATCAATTAACTCAACAATTGCAGGAGGAAAAGCAGAGGATTGATCAGAGTGCAGTCCAGAAGCAGAAAGAGTTATCAGAGGCATTGGCACAACTCAAGACAGCCAATGAACAAATGCTGAAGATAAAAGATGAGCAGATTGCTCAACTATCAGCCCAGCTTGAGAAAACAAAGAATCTTCCACAGGTAGCTGAATTCAGAACAGAGGCAGTACAAATAAACAAAGCATTATTAACACAGATAAAGTTGTTATGTCAACAAATCGCCCAGGCAGAACCTTTATGTGACTTAACAACATCTCTAAGTAATAAATCAACTGATGCTATAACAGACTTCGAGCAGGCCGATGAGACAGTGACCAATTATCTTGAGTGGCAAGGAACTGAGGAAGGACAGTCAGCTAAATTGCCAAAAATCTTAGAATCGCATAAAGAGATATTATTTATAGAATGGCAATCTCAGTTAAACAAAGCAGAGAGGGCAGTTTCCAGATGCAAATTAACTACAAGTAATTTAGTTGAATTAGTTAATGACACTCTCTACCTATCTAACATGATTTCCCAATGTACCTCAGGTAAATTGACATCAGCTAAAACATTGGAGCAGTCATGTTACTCAGAGCTGGAGAGAACTGGCAGATTAATCGCAGGAATTAACAGTTTGACATGGGACGCCTATTGGATGTTCTTAGTCAAACCTTACAGCCAGAGAGCCGCCCTCAAATGCCTCTCAGATGCAATCGGATGCATCATTCCTGAAATGCAGGATGCCACCTATGATGCCCAACTCAATTCTCGCCTTAACCGACCACCAGAAGTGGAGCCGATGCTTGCAATATGCCAGCTCAGGACTAGAAACGAACAGCCTCAGTGATGATTCATGCCGCCATTGTAATGTGATTGCCATAGAAGGAGATATTCCATCAAGTTACACCTCAACTTAGTAGCATTTTAATTTGTAGTTTGTTAGTTTAATTTAGTATTTATAGACTTTCATGTATTTAGAAAGGGTCGTAAGTTTTTGTATGACTCAACTGTTGTACCATCAATGGCAGTATACTTTTTTTATGAAAACCGGACCAATTTTTCCCAAATTTTGATAACGAAGCTTTTATGTGAGTGGTGACTACGCTTTATTTAAAAGTATTTCCTAGTCAAGAAAAATTGAATCATATTGACATTGAGAAAGACTTATGCACCTATGTGGTACTACTATCTATGTCCGAATTCATTCTTTGTTATGAAAATCGTTGTTTGATTACTTTTGTTATTATTGAATATTTACGTTTTAAATAACTTATACTTTCCACTATTTGATGTTTACGCTTGCTATTCTTCAATCATTTACGTATCACGTTAGTTATAAAGATAAGTGTAATAATAGCTTGTTTAAATTACTTCATTCAACTAATTTGAATGAAGTAATATTATTTAAATGAATATCTTCTTGTTTTATTGAATAAAGGTCATCTATATGCCTATTGACAAGCATGATCATCAAACGTTGCACTTAAGAATAGAAGTTCCCCGGATAAAATAGTCATTTATATTTGTTTATAGATTAAGTGACTCCATTCATTATCACTTATTATTAAACCAATCACTCATTCACCC